>LR738713.1:570206450-570310973 GCA_902687465.1 Secale cereale | reverse complement strand
GGGGCAGTGCTGATGGTGTTGGTCCCAAACTAGAGCCACTTGCGGTGCCACCCAGTTATCTGGGGTCTTTGATTGCTGTACGTAGTGCTCATCCGGACGTGGCCTGAGGCGAGATGCGCGCGGCTACCATCAGGGTGTCGGCACGCCGGGAGGTCTTGCTGGTCTTGTTTTACCATTGTCGAAATGTCTTGTGCACCGGGATGCCGAGCCTGATTGGATTTCCCTAAGATAAGGGGTGATGATATTATATTTATCACTTTAGCTAATCGTGAGAGCTTGTGATGGGCTAAGTTGGGACACCTGATAACCCTCAACCGTAAGGGATCGAGATAGTCTTCGCGGGTAAGAATAACCCAATTTATTGATTCGACACACGGGGAGCCAAAGAGTATTTATAAGCTTTAACAGTTGAGTTGTCAATTCAACCGCACCTGAAATATACTAACTTGCAACAAAAGATAAGTGGTAACAGTGATATGATAGTGATGATAGTGATAGTAAAAGTAAACAGCAAAAGTAGATAGCAAAGTAAATAGCAAAAGTAGCGACTAATAACAAGCAAGGTTTAAAATACTGTAGGCTAGGGAGATGGATGGTTGGGCGTTGCATGGATGAGATAGTTTCTAACTCGGGGCACGACACATGGAAAAGTAATGATCATCTAGGCAAATATCAAACATTAGGCATGTATCCCGTAGGTAGTTGTGCGTGCTTGCAATAAGAACTTGCACAACATCTTTTGTCCTACCATCCCGCTACGAACGGGGCCAAAAGGAACTAATGGATATTAAGGTGCTCCTGTCAAAGAGCACCGGAACAAAGCAATGAACTCAATGGGTACATGTAATCCTCAAACTACGGACCATCCCCTTTGGTGTCCCAAGCTGTCACCTTTGGGATCGCCGGTTCCGAACCGTAACAGGTGCATACAACTCATAGATAGGATCAAGAACACAAATATATTCATGCAAACACATATGGTTCAGATCTGAAATCATGGCACTCGGGCCCTAAGTGTCAAGCATTAAGAATAACAATTTGTAGCAAAGATGATAAACACCATACTAGATGATAGGCAACATGCCCCCAACAATCTGACGAACTATTACATGATCTAACTTATCCAATCCCTACCATCCCCTTCGCCTACAGCAAGGGAATTACTCACACATGAAGGGGGAAGTCATGGAGGGATGATGGAGTGGTGATGATGATAACGATGGCGACGATCTCCCCTCTCCGGAGGCCAAATCAGCCTCCAGATTAGCCCTCCCGAAGAAGAACAGAGGGTGGCGGCGGCTCCGCGACGAGAAACAGCGAAAGGACTCCCGATCTGCGATTTCTGCCTCGGAGGAAAAAATACGGGCTAAAGTAGGGCACCAGGGGGTGTGGGCCCCACCCAGGCACCCCCCCGGCGCGGCCCGGGGGGGGGGGCGCCCACAGGGCGCCTGGGCACCCCCTGGCCCCCCTCTGGCCCCACTTCTGGTATGTTGTTTCTTCGGGTGCGTGGATTTTTCGTGATTTTTCGTGGATTTTTCTGAGATGCTTAAAAATCCGTTTTCCTGCACACAAATAAACCATACAGGCAGCTCTGCTGAAAACAGCGTCAGTCCGGGTTAGTTTAGTCCAAATCATGCAAGAATGAGGTCAAAACAATATCAATAGTGTTTGGAAAAGTAGATACGTTTGAGACCGTGAGACGTATCAACTCCCCCAAGCTTAGCATATTGCTTGTCCTCAAGCAATTCAGTTCAACGAACTGGACGCGACAAAGAAAACTTTGACAAACTCTTTTGCTTCATTAGATGTATATAAGCATGTACTACGAAAAGAGTCTAGCTAGTATTGAAACATTACTTATGAGAACAATGCAAGGAGCAATCCTTCTTTCAAGTGACCAGTCACAAATAATCAAGAGTAAACAATATATTACTGAAAATCAAGACAAGATCACATTGCACATAGCTTGAGCATATTAAGGTGGTATCTCGCTAGCCTCCATGAGTGAAGCAAAACATAAATGCAGAGACTCCTCCAGAGTTTTAAAGGAGACTAGGACTAAGAATTTCAGAATAAATCATATCACAAGTATGCAGAAGACAATGTAATACTTTGGGACAATGCACATTACACTCAGAATGACAATTATGCTCTCCTAGTCAGTGCTTTGAAGAAAGAAGATGAGACTCTCGAACCGTGGCTTTTATTGGCAAAGTTGAAAACCCGTGATCGGAAACAAAAACTAAACATGTACCAGAGCTCTTGGTTTTAAAAACAGAAGTAAATATGTTTTTGAGAGGTGCATATTTCGTCAACGAATGCTAGCAGATAACTCAATCACTTTTTAAGCTAGACAAGTCTCGAGGAACGGCTCCCGCATGAGGACGATCACATCCTCTTAATCTCCTTTGTTTATCACTGCCAAAGTTTTCTGATTTCTCATGAACAAAGCGTGAAGGAGGGTTCGTTTGTTATATTATCTTTTTGAGCCGGGCGCACTCAATGCCAGTTCCTTTTCATATTCGGGGTTCGCACATTATGCATGCAATCCAGGGGTGAAACTTGTCCAACTTAAAGAGGTCATGAATTAACTACTACTTCCTCATGAGCTAAAACATAGGCACAAAAGAGAAATGTTTTTGATTAATTTCGAGATGGTACACGAAAGTCTTCGTTAGGAATGGCAGGTAAATACCATGTATAGGAAGGTATAGTGGACTCATATGGCATAACAGGTTTTAAAGGTTTTGGATGCACAAGCAGTCATTCCGCTTAGTACGGGTGGAGGTTTAGCAAAATACTGGGAAGCGACCAACAAGAGAGCAATAACGGTCATAATCATGCAGAGCGACAAAGCAACATTGAATCGGGCATGAAAGTGATATAACTATTCTAAAACTCAAAGATCATCAAGGCAAAGTAGACTTTTTAGTCTTAAACATGTGTAAGCATGTGCCAAGTCAATCCAAAAATTCTCTAAAGGGAAATACCACCATAGTATGCCAGACTAGGAACAATGCAATGCATGTAGATCATTTCAATAACACATTATATACTCTAGTTATCCGAGACTAGCCACAAGGAAAGCATGAACCACTGGAAGAGCATTGTAAACATAGCACTATGTCGCTACAAGCTGGTCTCTAGATCATTAGTACAGGCATATGTACAAAAGTAGAAACAATAAGAGTTCATACCGGTCTTCCTTGTTGCTTCCTTTCAGTCGATCTTCGTCATTACTGCTTGTCACTTGCACGATCGAACATAGGAAATATAATCAAATGCCATCACGGACTCGAGCTGATCTCTGAAAACAAAGCAAACTAAAGAGAGAAAGGAAATCTTTTTGGGTTTTTCAAAGGTTGAATAAAAGCAAAAGAAAAAAGAAAATCTTTTTGTTGTTTTTGCAAATAGAGGAATAAAGAAGAACGGGTAAAAACTTCGAAAAGATCAAAGTGAATAAAACGGATAATACAATGGAAAGGTGAGAAGGGCACGTACTCCCCCAAGCTTAGGCTTTTGGCCTAAGTTGGTAGCAGCTACTGCCCCCAGGAGCCTCCTGCTCCAGGGGTATGGTGGTGAGACCAAGGGTCGTAGAAGTATGATGGCGCGTACACCGAACTCCTCGGAGTCTCCCACGAGGAAGGTTCCGAGCGCCAAACAGAGGAAGACCCTTCACCAAACTCGGTGGCGGTCTCATCCTGAAAATGTGGTATCTCACCGTGCCTCTCCTCGTCGGGCACAACCCCCTCCATGGGGCTATGGAACTGATGCTGGACCATGAACTCATCGAACTGGACAACATCAAAGGACCATCCGTTCCTGCGAGAATAATCAAACAAAAGAGGTGCAGGTAGACAGATCTCGCGTTCTACGGTAGTTCCGAAACGCAAGATATAAACAAGGTTATCAAGCTCAGAACCCATGGTAACAAACTTATGTCTTTTCATAGCAGCAAGATCAAAGCTTAAATAAGTAAAAGGAGTATCATCAGGGTGTGGGGTGCCTCCAAGATGCTCTAAGATAAGCGTGGCATAAATGCCACCATATAAGTCCCCCTTGTTACCGTTCATAGCAAGGCGTCGAGCAATTAAGGTACCAATATGAAAGTGCAACTAATCCCCGGGTGGTTTTGGTAATTAATAACAACATATATATCATTGAACTAATATTTACTTGAGAATCATTTCAGAAAAGTTCGATGATATGGGTATGGAAATGTCTGAAGAAGTGGACCCCTCAAAATGCTAAGACAAGCATTGGCAAAAGCTCAAGACTCCATTTTTGGTTTAGTGGTCAAAGATCACATTGAGTCCATAGGAAAAGCCAATACTATTAAAAGGGGATGGGGTTGTGTTGATGATCTGGTTGCTCAAGTGCTTAGTGATCTAGCTCCCTCAACTATCAGCAACTTTCACTACTTAACACACTCATAAGTAATCTCGGACAAACCGATTCTTCCAACTCAGTCCCACCGAGATGAACCACCTCAGTTATTCTTCCAAACCCTAATTTTTCGGTCCATCCGATTTTGAGTTCGGTCTCACCGAAACTGGACTGCCAACCTTCTGTAACCAATTGACATCACTTCGGAATATCCGAGTTGTTAATTTCGGTCCCACCGAGAATGGCAAGCTCCTACCTTTGACTCACTTCGGACACACCGAGATGGTATTTTCGGTCCCACCGAAAATCCCAACGTTCACTATATTTGAACTTTCGGTCTGACCGAGTTTTCACTTCGGTCTCACCGAGATTGCTCAAATATGTGTGTAACGGTTGGATTTTGTGTGGAGGCTATATATACCCCTCCACCCCCTCTTCATTCGTGGAGAGAGCCATCAGAAAGTCTACCACTCCCATCATACACTTTCTGAGAAGAGAACCACCTACCCTTGTGTTGAGATCAAGTCATTCCATTCCTACCATATGAAACTTGATTTCTAGCCTTCCCAAGTTGCTTTCCACTCAATCCCTTCTTCCACCACAGCCAAATCAGTGAGGAGAGTTGAGTGTTGGGGAGATTATCATTTGAAGCACAAGAGCAAGGAGTTCATCATCATCAACCACATCTATTACCTTTTGGAGGGTGGTGCCTCCTAGATTGGTTAGGTGTCGCTTGGGAGCCTCCGTCTTGAGATGTGGAGTTGAACCAAGAAGTTTGTAAGGGCAAGGAGATTGCCTACTTCGTGAAGATCTACCCCGAGTAAGGCTAGTCCTCCTTGGGCGTAGGCCATGATGGAATAGACAAGGTTGCTTCTTCGTGGACCCTTCGTGGGTGGAGCCCTCCGTGGACTCGCGCAGCCGTTACCCTCCGTGGGTTGAAGTCTCCATCAACGTGGATGTACGATAGCACCACCTATCGGAACCACGACAAAAATCTCCGTGTCTCCAAACTGCGTTTGATCTTCTCCACCTCTCTTTACTACATGTGCAATTTACTTTCCGCTGCTTATACTCTAGAATTGCATGTGTAGGGTGATACTTGAATTGATCTTAATTGTGAAACTGCCAAAAACTTTGCATAATCAAAAGGCAGATTTTTTATATTGTCAAGTAGTCTAATCACCCCCCCCCCTCTAGACATACTTTCGATCCTACACAATATTATAATCAGACCTCCCTGAGAGGGTTGCTGCCAGGATAGCAATATCCGGAGCAGAAATGTTGCTCGTGTTGTCACGAGCTAACACCCTTCTAGCAATATAATATGCAAAATACCTGAGGTGAGGAAACAAGATACTGGAGATCTTCGACCGATGAATATCCCTCGTACCCATGCTGCAGAGAGAGTGGATGACGGTTTTCAGCTCGGAGGGCTGAGTGGCCATCCTTGCCGTCCTCCCAACGTTTGGCACACCTATTACTTCACAAAAATTTCCCAAAGTCATGGTGATAAGATCATTATAAAGTTTAAACTCAATAGCACCTGATTCAGAATTATATCTAAAACTGTTAATGAAAATGGAGGTGAGTTTCTGATACTGAGTAACACGGCTCGTGACGAGTCGTGTCAAACCTGCATTAGCACAAAGATTATAAAACTCATCCTTGATTCCTGCAGCTTCCATGAATTCATCACATGGATATGTCATCGCACGTGCTGGACTTGTGTCTTCCAACAACTCCATGGGCACATGATGCTCATTATAGCTCACCCTGGCAGTCGATGGTGAAGCTGCGGCTCTAGTGACTCGATCGGAGTGTGCGGGCCTCCTCTTCTCAAGCCATCCTTTTGCCCTTCCTAATAAACTCATTTCTGAAATTTTTTACAATTCACAAAAACGAGGATTAAAACAAAGTGAGCTAAGGCAAACTACTCAACTCACTTGCCCAAGGCATAAACTTGCATCAAAACGTGGAAAAAAACTTTCTACACATGCATGCAAGCTCATCTCTACAGCACCAAGAACTACTAAATACTCACAAATGAGGCCACCAATCAAAAATCTAATTGGAGGGGTGGAGGATTCACATACCAGGGAGTATTTGCTCAAAATTTCAGCTCAAATGATGGGCTGTAGAGAGAGATCGAAGAATCGCCCCCAAGAACAGCAAGAACAAGAAGAACACGACCAGAACTCGGGTTTCTGGAAAAAGAGAGAGAGAGGGGAAGAAGAAGTACCTGGAGGGGGGCCTTGTGGGCCCCAGGCGCCCTGTGGGCGCGGCCAGGGGCTGGGCCGCGCCAGCTGGCCGCCTGGGCCACTGGTGGCCCCCCTGGCTGGCCCCAGGACTTTTCAGGTCTCTCCCGTTGTAGAAATTTTTAATATAATTTTTCTGGATTTTTTCTGAAAACTTCACTGTTGAAATTTTTTCGAAGTTCAAAAAGCTGCGAAACTCTCTGAAAACTTGAAGCAGTTAGTAGTATTGTGAAGTTTCAAAAACATAGATACTTGGTACAGCAAGTAGGACAATACTAAAAACAAATGAAAACATAGAAAGCTCAACTTTTTATCCATATAAAACACGTTTACTAGTAAGGTTGATCAAGTCTCACCAACAAACAAGCGATATATAGAGCAAAAAGTATCACCTCCCACAAAGTAATCACTGAACTTTTACCTTGATGGACATTGTCCCTACCATGATAGTTTTGTATTTGTGAGGCACATGTAGTGGACAGTCCCATTCTCCAATTTTCACGGTCTCGATATTCTCTATAGAGTTGAGGGCATGCCTCCTGTCGGTCTTCTTCGGAAAATATATCGTGTGTTCTTTATCATTCACATGAAAGGTAACCTTCCCTTTGTTGCAATCAATAATAGCACCTGCGGTGTTAAGGAAAGGTCTACCAAGAATAATAGACATGCTCCCATCCTCGGGCATGTCAAGCACAACAAAATCAGTAAGAATTAAGCAATTAGCAACTTCAACTGGAACATCCTCACAAATACCTATCGGAACAGCGGTTGACTTGTCAGCCATCTGAAGGGAGATATCTGTAGGAATTAGTTTCTCTAAACAGAGCCTCTCGTAAAGAGAGAGAGGCATAACACTCACTCCTGCTCCAAGATCACATAAAGCAGTTTTGACATAATTATTCTTTATGGAGCAAGGAATGGTGGGTATACCTGGATCACCGAGCTTCTCAGGAATCTTTCCGCTAAAAGAATAGTTAGCAAGCATAGTAGATATTGCATCATTAGGAACCTTTCTTTTGTTAGTGACAATATCTTTCATATACTTTGAATAAGGGAGTAACTTAATAGCATCAGTCAAAGGAATTTGAAGAAAAATAGGTTTTATCCATTCACAAAACTTATTGTAATGCTCTTCTTCTTTAGATTTGATGGACTTACCTGGAAAGGGCATGGGTTTCTGTACCCATGGTTCTTTCTCCTTCCCATGTTTCCTTGCGATGAAGTCTTCTTTAGTGTACCTCTTACGTTTGTCAGGTGCTTCTTCCTCTCGAACTTCAGGCGGATCATTCTTCTCATTATCATTACCTTCAGGTTCAGCACCGTCTTCAGTCTCGGCATCGGAAATAGATACACTGTTGGGATCAATAGCTGGCTCTTCATCTGCAATAGGATCATTAGAATTGTCAGTCTCTTTATGTTTCTTTTTCTTATTTGGAGAGACAACAATTTCTTCTTCCTGCATTTGAGAATCTTGCTCGATTCTCTTCGGATGTCCCTCTGGATAAAGAGGATCTTGAGTACTAGTTCCTCCTCGGGTCTTAATCCCAAAAGCCTGCAATTTATCTTGTTTGGCATTGTTAGCAAGTAAATCTCTTTGCACATTAGAAATTTGATCAAGCTGAGTTTGAACCATATGAAAATGCTTCACAAGACATTGAACATCATTAACTGTTCTATCTAAAACACCAAGCAACTTTTTGATAGCAAGGGAATTATCATGCAACTGACTTTCTATCCTCTCATTAAAATGATTCTGTTTCATAATAAAATTATCGAACTCATCTAAACATTGATCAGGAGGTTTACCATGAGGGATGTCACTTGCGTTGAAATCTAAAAGAGAGTGTACCTCTACCATAGGAGGGTGAGTGGTAGGCTCACACAGCTTCTCAATAGGGGGTAGATTCTTCACGTCTTCAGCTTTAATACCTTTCTCTTTAATAGACTTCTTTGCTTCTCGCATATCTTCGGGGCTTAGGACAAACATGCCCCTCTTCTTTGTTGGTGGAGGTGGTTCAGGGACGGACCAATCTTCATAGTTTTTGGCAATCCTGCCCATTAAATCTTCCGCGTCGTCCGGCGTTCTTTTCCTGAAAACACAACCAGCACAACTGTCCAAATAGGACCTAGATTCATCAGTTAAACCAGCATAGAATATATCAATTAATTCATTCTTAGGAACTCCATGTCCTGGTCTAGCCTGGATCAAACTGCAGTACCTCCCCCAAGCTTTAGGGAGGGACTCATCATGCAACTGTTTAAAATTATAAATTCTTTGTAAAGCAGCATGTTGCATATGAGCAGGAAAGTATTTATCAACAAAAGAGTGAGCTAGGTTCTGAGGACTCTTAATAGAACCGCATGGGAGTGAATCATACCATGCCTTAGCACCTTCCTTCAAGGAGAAAGGAAGAAGCTTGGTCACATAAAAGTAGCGTATCTTCTCATCTGTGGTAAACAGGCTACCTAGTTCACCAAGTTTAGTTAGGTGTGCAATAGCATCATCATTTTCTCTGCTATAAAAGGGGTCAGCCTCAACCATAGGTATAAGTGAAAGATCAACAGAGAAATTAAAATCAGGATCATCAATGCATATAGGAGATGTAGCAAACTCAGGATTAGGAATGGTAGAGTGTTTTTCAAATATTTTCTTAATAGTTTCAGGGTCAGAGCCGGCAAACTCTGTCAGTTCCCTGCATAAATCTTCATCGAGTATATAGTAATCATCATCAAGAAGCCTCTCCTGGAGTTTACTCAAATAAGGAAAATCATAAGTTTCACCAATAGGGTAGCGAGTAACAGGAAGTTCAATTCCATATTTTTCAGCAGCAGTAGTAATTTGTTTCTCAAGAGCATAACCAAGTGAACTAATATCATCATCAAAAGTAGTAGAAGCATCATCAAGAGTATCAGACATAGTAACAGATTCAGTAGGAGCATCATGTGGTGGTGGTGAGGCAAACTTACTCATAACAGAAGGTGAATCAAGAGTAGCACTAGTGCTCAGAGCAGTACCTCTTCTTGTAGTGGATCGTAAGATCGGAACCTTGGGGTCTCCTTTCTTACCCATAGTGATTAAAGTGCAGCAGGTAGGATACCTCAAGTAGACTTGTAAATATTGCTATGCTCCCCGGCAACGGCGCCAGAAAACGGTACTTGATAACCCTCAACCGTAAGGGATCGAGATAGTCTTCGCGGGTAAGAATAACCCAATTTATTGATTCGACACACGGGGAGCCAAAGAGTATTTATAAGCTTTAACAGTTGAGTTGTCAATTCAACCGCACCTGAAATATACTAACTTGCAACAAAAGATAAGTGGTAACAGTGATATGATAGTGATGATAGTGATAGTAAAAGTAAACAGCAAAAGTAGATAGCAAAGTAAATAGCAAAAGTAGCGACTAGTAACAAGCAAGGTTTAAAATACTGTAGGCTAGGGAGATGGATGGTTGGGCGTTGCATGGATGAGATAGTTTCTAACTCGGGGCACGGCACACGGAAAAGTAATGATCATCTAGGCAAATATCAAACATTAGGCATGTATCCCATAGGTAGTTGTACGTGCTTGCAATAAGAACTTGCACAACATCTTTTGTCCTACCATCCCGCTACTAACGGGGCCAAAAGGAACTAATGGATATTAAGGTGCTCCTGTCAAAGAACACCGGAACAAGGCAATGAACTCAATGGATACATGTAATCCTCAAACTACGGACCATCCCCTTTGGTGTCCCAAGCTGTCACCTTTGGGATCGCCGGTTCCGAACTGTAACAGGTGCATACAACTCATAGATAGGATCAAGAACACAAATATATTCATGCAAACACATATGGTTCAGATCTGAAATCATGGCACTCGGGCCCTAAGTGTCAAGCATTAAGAATAACAAGTTGTAGCAAAGATGATAAACACCATACTAGATGATAGGCAACATGCCCCCAACAATCTGACGAACTATTACATGATCTAACTCATCCAATCCCTACCATCCCCTTCGCCTACAGCAAGGGAATTACTCACACATGAAGGGGGAAGTCATGGAGGGATGATGGAGTGGTGATGATGATGACGATGGCGACGATCTCCCCTCTCCGGAGGCCAAATCAGCCTCCAGATTAGCCCTCCCGAAGAAGAACAGAGGGTGGCGGCGGCTCCGCGACGAGAAACAGCGAAAGGACTCCCGATCTGCGATTTCTGCCTCGGAGGAAAAAATACGGGCTAAAGTAGGGCACCAGGGGTGTGGGCCCCACCCAGGCGCCCCCCCCCCCGGCGCGTCCCAGGGGGGGCGCGCCCACAGGGCTCCTGGGCACCCCCTGGCCCCCCTCTGGCCCAACTTCTGGTATGTTGTTTCCTCGGGTGCGTGGATTTTTCGTGATTTTTCGTGGATTTTTCTGAGATGCTTAAAAATCCGTTTTCCTGCACACAAATAAACCATACAGGCAGCTCTGCTGAAAACAGCATCAGTCCGGGTTAGTTTAGTCCAAATCATGCAAGAATGAGGTCAAAACAATATCAAAAGTGTTTGGAAAAGTAGATATGTTTGAGACGTATCAACACCCCTGCAGGATTATGATCTTTCGAAAGCCGTGCCCGCGGTTATGTGGCAGATTGGAATTTGTTAATGTCCGGTTGTAGAAAACTTGACAGAGGATCCGAAGTAAAACACACAACTGTGTGAGTAACCGTGACTGTCTCTTTTCACTTTGAGAAGAGAACACGGTGGGGTTATGTTTGACTCGTAAGTAGTTCAGGATCTTTAGCGATCACTACTAGTTGCGACCGTTTGCGTAGATGCTCATCTTATTCTTGTACTCGTAAGTTAGCCACCATATATATTGCTTAGCCGCTGCTGCAACCTCACCACTTTACCTCTTCCTACCTATTAAGCTTTGATAGTCTTGTTACCCATGGTTATGGGATTGCTGAGTCCTCGTGGCTCACAGATACTACAACAACAGTTGCAGGTGCAGGTTTCCGATGTCTTGACGTGAGAGCGATGATCGTTGTTTGGAGTTCTTTCTTTCTTTCTTCTTCTTCAGTCTTGGGTTTGATTCCGGGTCGGCAGCCTGGGTTAGCAGATGGATGTCTTTGTGCTTTTCATGTTTGTATCCGTAGTCGGATACCTTGTATTGATGTTGTTGTATTCATGTGACTTGTATGTATTGCTGTATCCCCCATGTATGTATGTAATGGTACGATGTAATGATATCCATCTTGCTAAGCGCCCGAAATGCGGTTGTGCCCCAATCACGTAAGTGTCACGTGATCGGGATAGAATCGCATCTTGGGCCTGACACATTATGAACATGGGTGAGATATAACCATGCTCGAGAATAATTGATAAACACTACGATAGTTATGATATGACAGTACATAATTCAAGTAAGTCATTTGTATAAAAATGCACAATCAATCAGGGAGGGGTAATAAAATAAATAGCGATCATGCCACAGTCGGGCGTCTGAGCGACACCACAGAGAGGGCTTATGAATAAAAGGAATCACGAACATGCCACAGTCGGGCGTCTGAGCGACACCTCAGAAAGGGCTTATAAATAAAAGAAATAACAAACATGCCACAGTCGGGCGTCGGAGCGACACCACAGAAAGGGCTTATAAATAACAGAAATCACAACATGCCACAGTCGGGCGTCTGAGCGACACCTCAGAAAGGGCTTATAAATAAAAGAAATAACAAACATGCCACAGTCGGGCGTCTGAGCGACACCACAGAAAGGGCTTATAACTAAAAGTAAATAACAAAATACCACAGTCGGACGTCTGAGCGACATCACATAAAGGGCTTATATAAAAAAATGGATGACAGTGAATATCCAGGAGGTAGAACCATCCCAAGATACTCATTAATTTAAATAATACAAATGGTTAGTTCACCATAATAATCGATGTCACCATAAGCCACACGTCGTAATCAATGTTCTGGTTTTAGTAGTTTTCTCCTCCGAAGACCGACGTTAAGACCGACACTTGACCCTTCCGAGACTGTAGTCCTAACCCAGGGACACGACTATTCGAATAGATTTAATCTCTGCAGAGGGTGTACTCTTTACCCACGAGTAACGGATTCCTTTAGTCCCTCTGGACTAATTCCTTCTACGGTCTTTTAATTTGAAGACACATCTGGCCACACACACCAGCCTAACTTACCGGTGTCTGGAATCACCCACAACACCTGTTAAGCCAAACTCTAAGTGGGGAGGCTACAACCCCGACTAGCATGGGATCACAAAAATTTATAACGCGCGCAAACTGGGGAAGCTATCCCCTTCGACTTCAACCGAAACACCCATGCCCCCGGACCAGGTGGCATGCCTACCGGATCCAGCCGGTATCTTTCACCATGGCCTCTCTGTACGGTGTGTGCTAGGACAGGGGTCAACAATTTACTGAACCGTACCCTACCTGTAGCAGGGACAGGTGGTAGTACGAAACGAGTATGGGGGCTACTGGAACAAGACTCGATCTACGGTCGACTCAGGAGGTTTCAAGCATCACTAGTGTGATTAGCATAACCGAAATATTCCACAACAACGATCGGGATCACCACCCGTCATGCCTCACCAAGCCATACCGGACTCCACCATCTCAACGAGGAGCTAGTGACAAGTTCGTGTCTACACAAGACAACGACTTTCACGGTCTTCTTCCGTTAGGCATGGAAGGCATACGAGGGGGATTACCGTCATGTATATTAATTACTCAGAGCACGGGGTATACCTCATGCACTCATGGGTATGATCATATCATCACACATGAAAAAAGAAATGAATGTATCCATTTTGAGGTGACGTTGTAATCGCATCAACAACACTCACAAGCATTAGACCAGGGTTCAGAAGTGCTTGCCTTCAAGTAGTGGGGAGGAGAAATGCATTCCAAAACTTTTGGAAGTTTTCTCCCTCTTCAAATTCTTAATTGAAAGAACATGAAACTAATACATAAACTCAAAATAGCACAAAGTTGTCTGGAAATTTTTCAAATAAATATGAAAATAAATTAGACCAAATTTGAGGAATAACAGAAAAAGAATCAATTCGTTTGGAATTATAACTAAAAAGTTAAAGCCAGTCAAAGATTCAGTCAAACACTGATTTTTAATAATACAGAAAAGAAAACGTTTCGAGGTAGAATGCGTATTCGATGCGGGGGAGACGTACTTGAGAGTTTATGCTTCCACTTAAAACGCGTGGAGGCGGGCTGTGTCACTGACAGTGGGTCCACGGGGCCCACTGGTCAGGTTTGACCAGTCGTCCCTCCCTCCTCTTCCTCTGTCCGAGTGGAGGCGAGACTCCGGCGATCGTCGCCGACGGACGGAGGCTCCTCGAGGGCATCCGAGGGCAGGAATGGATCCGCTAGCCCGGGGCGGTCCCCCTGGTGGTCGCTGGGTCGGCGGGTGTGGAGAGAGAGTCGGCGGCGGAGAGCTCCGCGACGGAGGAGGTCTCGAAGGATTTGGGGGCTCAGCCTGAGGGGGTTCCCGGCCGCGTTTGAGATGCTGGGCAGTTCCGTAAGACCAAGTGGAGTCTAACGGTGGAGTCGGGAGGGCAGGGGAGGCTCTAGATGCGCCGGAACGGACCGGAACGAAGCAGCGGCCGAGCTGACCGGAGACGGAGAAGACGGCCTTCTCCTGGCGATTGCGGGCTAGGGGAGCTCCATGGGGGTGGCCTGAGGTTACCTGAGGACTCAGACGAGCTCGGGGGTCTCTTAAATAGCGCAGCCAGGTCGGTGCGCGGCTGCCGTGGATAAGATCGCCGACGACCGCCATTCTGTAGTTGCAGAGGGGCGTGGCGGCGACGAGCGCTTGCGGATGAGCTTGCGGATAAGCTTGCACTGCTCCAGGGGGCAGCTGGCAAGCGCGTGTGGCCTGGGCGGTGCCGACCACGGCAGAGGTCCACTGTGACCGCCGGCGTACCGCCAAATGAGCTCTGACGATGGCGCCGTGGAGTTCCTGGGACGGCTTGGAGCATTCTGGTGTATGGATGAGGCCGGGCGTGGCTGTGCAGGCGAGCTTGAGCCAGGGTGCGACGCGGCGGCTCGGGCGCACACACGTGCAATACGCACGCTCTGGGCGCGCCCAGCGCACGCACACCATGTGCTCGATGCAATGCCAGCGCGTGCTAGAAGGCATAAGAGAGGCTGGGAATTAGCAGGCTTGGATTAGGGTGAGCTAGGAACTTAGGGGACATACTGGTTAGGCAAAGCAAGCTGGTCCATTGCACAAACCAAAAACCATGTCAAAACTGACCATGCATGCAAGGTGTTTGACAAAATGCCAGAAGCCTCTAGGCATTTCTTCGGGTGGTCAAAAACTCCAGGTTAGGTTCTCTTTGGGTGTTAAAGAGAGTGGTAAGGTCAGTTGGCCATTTTGAGAAACTTGCTAGTGCAAGATTTGCCAAACTACAGTTCTGGACAGCAAGAAAAGGGCATAACTTCATGGATCAAAAATGATCCAATTCCTCCAATCTCCTGGACTTAAGGGTTTGGTAGGAAGGACTGTAAGTTGAAAAAAGCTCAAGGCCAATGGAGCTAGTTAGAATAGGGCTGTAGTAGAAAGTGGCAATCTGGACCAAAGAGCAAAATAGGGTGTTTTGCTCAATTTCTCCAAGGAACACTCAAGGGTTTTTGCATGGAAGTGATGTAGGGGCTTCACCTGACATCCCTGAATTTTGGTGGAAATTTTGGACAATTCCATCAAAGGGTTGCTGTGCAAAAGGGGCTTTAAAGCAGAAGAAAATCCCTTCAATTAATAGAGCTTAAGGAGAAAATAATAATGCAAAAGAACTTACTGCAAGAGAGATTGTCATCTTTGGTTAGGGCAATTAAGTCCAAACAACATACCAAGAACTTTGCACTGGGGCAAAACTCCATAACAATAAAAGAAGGGAGGCTCTGAAAATCAAGGAAACCCAGAAAAGAAAAGTTGAAACTCCTGGTCAAATTTTTATTACTAAAGCAAGATCAAATTTTTGGGGTGTTACATGAGCGCGAGCGTCCATTGGCTTCCGCCACGAGCAGGGCACCGGATGGTCGTCGCGCCATCTGGAAGATCGTATGGGGGGTGCCCTGCTCCCCCGAAGGTACGCGTCTTCGCCTGGATAGTCGTCACCAACTCACTTGCTACTTGGGCCAATAAATTCTCACGACACCTTGAGCTTACTGACATATGCCCCCTTTGTGCTATGGAACGAGAGGATGGATTCCATGCGCTGTGCAGGTGTCCCTTGGCAAGGGAGCTCTGGCGCGTCATGCCTTTGGACTGGAGCATTCCTAAGGTGGAATCCATCCATAACACAGGCCCAGAGTGGATCTTCTCATTGTTGGATCCTTTGGACGATACGGCAAGACTGGTGGTGCTCATGACCATGTGGCGAATATGGCATGTCCGCAACGAGATCACACACGCCAAGCTGCCACCACCTGCTGAAGCTTCCAGGCGCTTTTTGCACGGGTACATCACCTCATTATTGTGCATACAACAACATCCAACGGGCGACCTAGAGAAGGGGAAGATGGTGGTCTCTACCTCCTCACATTGCGCTCAGGGACGTACGGAGGCCAAGGCGAGCGCGAAATGAGCCCCCCCCCCCTGCACCAGGCTGGGCAAAGTTGAACACGGACAGGAGTTACATAGTGGCCACGGGCGCGGCAGGAGGGGGTATGATCCTGCGAGACGACATAGGCGAGATCATCTATAGCGCCTGTAGGGAGATCCGCACATGCCAGAATGTCCTTGATGCGGAGCTAGCGGCGTGCAGAGAAGGCCTGGAGTTGGCTTTATACCAAACGAACTTACCGATCGTTGTCGAGATGGACAGTACGGAGGCGGTGGCCATGCTTACAGGACGTCAGCAAGACAGATCGTTCCATCGTGCACTAGTAGAAGAGATCCGCAGAATGGCTAGTCTTGCTACTAGGGAGATTTCTTTTATTCACTGTTTCCGCTCTCAGAATGTTGTTAGTTATGAGCTGGCCGTCTATGGCCGTAGCAACCCACGTACAACAGTATGGCTGGCGGATGGTATGGACCATGTTGTGAACCTGGCTACGACTGAAAAGCCCCCGGTAAGCTTAATAGAGATTTTTTTCACCCGAAAAAAAAAATAAGATGCATGGATCGGCCAAGTTGTGCAGCCGGGAGTCGGGCGCAATGGACGAGTACGCGTACACGTGTGGCTCGTGACACCAGGTGGACGGACGAGCCAGCCCTGCTGGCTGGCTGCCTATGCTGCGTGCATGCAACCTGGCTCGCCTGACCCCGCGCCGCGCCGCCTGCGCGTGCGGCCGTGTGTCGCGCGTCGGTGGCGGATCCGAGGCCGGGACCCATCTAGGTCTGCTGCTACGCACAGGATCTGCTTGCTATCATCAGTATCAGGTCCATTGTCTATGGATCCCGGCAGCATCGTGGATTTGGCAAATCTCGAGGAAGTTTCATCGCACCCGCCCGCCGGCCGGCGGCATCTCGGACGTGTCGATCGATACTATAGGACCACCAAACAAACCCTCCGCGCCTTTACATATTTCTTTCCCGTTTACTCCCTTTTTGCGGTCTACTGTACGTACGTACCTACGTGCATGCACATGTCCCCATCAGATTCCTCCTCGCACACAAAAGCTCCCAGTTCAAAAAGTGCAGAAAATTCATCAAACACAAGGTCAGTTTATGAGATACACAAACACATAAGACGTTCAAACCAATCACGAGTTGTCAGTTTTTGTTTACAGCCATGGAGGACATTTCATTTTTTTCTAAACCGGGCATAACCCCTTTCCGCTAAGTTAATAACGGAAATACAAAGTTCCAGATCAGAAACTAGAAGGAGGCGGGAAAATGGGAAGCGAGTTCAACGCATGTGAAGGACATTCCAAATGATAATCAAAGTAGTAGTAGGACTGCCACGTGAATGCATCAAGGGCACATTAGAGCATCTCCAGCCGTTCGCCCCCCAGGGCGTCGAAAATGAGCGGCCTGGGTGCGTTGTCGATAAATTCGGCGCTGGGGGCGATTCGGCACCCAACCGTCACCCCCAGGCGACGAATTCAGCCCAGCTTTCGGCCCAAAACCGACTCGATATCTGCGTGAATCAGCTCATATTCGGTGCGGTTCGGCGTGTTTCGACGTTAATTTTCGCATACAAATAGAAATCAATTAGTTCGTCACATAGTTCGGCATGTTTCGGCGTGTTCAACAAATAGTTCACTACAAATTATATTGTTTAACAAATAAAAACTCAAGTTTCATCGCACGTCATTCCCGGCCTCGCCCTTGAGCCTTCATAGGTGCTCCGCCAGATCCTGCTGCAACTGATGATGCACCTGTGGGTCTCGGATCTCCTGACGCATATTGAGGTAGGCAGTCCAGGTTGCCGGTAGCTGGTGATCAACTTCGGCTAGAGGACCCTGCCTGTAGTATGGTTCAGTGTCAAACACTGGCTCTTCCTACTCGCTCTCAATGATCATGTTGTGCAAGATGACACAGCAAGTCATGATCTCCCACATTTGATCTTTCGACCAGGTCTGAGCGGGGTACCGAGCAACAGCAAATCGAGATTGGAGCACACCAAATGCCCGCTCGATATCCTTCCTGCAAGCCTCATGAATCTTCGCAAACCAGGCCTTCTTGCCTCCTGCCACAGGGTTTGAGATGGTCTTCACAAATGTCGACCATCTCGGATAGATGCCATCAGCTAGATAGTCCCCCTTGTTGTACTGCCGTCCATTGACCTCGAAATTCACTGGAGGAGAATGACCTTCAACAAGCTTGGCAAAGACTGGGGAACACTGCAGGACGTTGATGTCATTGTGAGTTCCTGGCATCCCAAAGAAAGTGTGCCAAATCCAAAGGTCATGTGTGGCCACTGCCTAAAGCACCACACTGCAACCGCCTTTGGCGCCTTTGTACAACCCCTGCCAAGCAAATGGGCAATTCTTCAATTTTCAATGCATGCAGTCGATGCTTCCAAGCATCCCAGGAAATCCTCTTGTTGCATTCTGTGCTAGGATCCGAGCAGTGTCTTCCGCATTGGGTGTTCTCAAATATCGCGGTCCAAACACCGCTACCACTGCCCGACAGAACTTGTAGAAACACTCTATGCTGGTGGACTCGGCCATGCGCCCATAGTCCTCGAGTGAATCACCGGGAGCTCTGTATGCAAGCATCCTCATAGCTGTCGTGCACTTCTGGATGAAGGTGAATCCAAGTGTGCCGGTGCAATCCTTCTTGCACTTGAAGTAGCTGTCGAACTCTCGGATGAAATTCACAATCCCGAGGAAAAGCGTTCGGCTTATCCGATAACGGCACCGAAATGTTTTCTCACCGTGAAATGGAGCGTCAGCGAAGTAGTCCGAGTAGAGCATGCAGTAGCCTTCCAGACGATGCCGGTTCTTTGCTTTCACCCGCCCAAGCCGAGCCACCTCTCCGCGGCTTCTCACTGCTTGCGAGCAGGCCGGCGAGGGCGGCGAGAACCATGAGATGCTCCTGCTCTTGGACGTCGGCTTCGGCTTCCTCATCCAGCAACGCGCGCAAGCGCCTCCTCATCTTCGGAGTCCATCGCCGGGCCGGGCAATTCACCGAACACCTTGTGGGCGAGGTGGGCGCAAGCCCGCCGGTGTACAGGCCCAGAGCGCCGGAAAAGGTGCCTGGGCGGCGGCGGAGAGGTTGCCTCGGCGAAACCCCTTCTTTTTCCCAGCGGGGGATGATCTACCTAGCAGCGGCGGGCGGTGGTCGGCGCCGGGATCGGCAGGGTGGCGCAAGGTGGCGGCCGAGCGCGGGGGGTAGGAGGCGAATCTGTGCGGGTGGCTTGACTTGACTTTTCGCCTGTCAATGTGGCCTCAGGATCACTTTTCCCTTGCGCCGGAGCCCGCGAGCGCCCCCCGATGCGCCGGGTTCGGCCTGCGAGCGCCTGACGCAAAAACGGGCCAAGCCGATGGAATTCGGCGTCCTGGGGACACGACTGAGCCGTTTTTTCGTCGCCGGCGCAAATAAACAGCCTGGGGAGGCCATTCTGGGGGCGCATCTGGAGATGCTTTTAATCATTCTTGTTGGCAACGGTACGGTGGTGTTTCCTGTTCCGAGGAAGAGACGAGCGCTGCCACCATGACATGGACCCACCCGGAAATGTGCTAACATGCAATGCAAACACCAGTGACCTGATTACTCGATCGATCGGATCTCCATTCAATTCCATCCCATTAACTGTGCTCACCCGTGAACGATGGCTCGATTGATCGGCCTCGAGTATATTCATTCCCCGTGACATAGCTAATACCATGTCCCTGGTCGTGGACATAACTGAAAAAGGATCGATGGATGGGTAAAGATTGTCAAAAAAGAGAAGGGAAAATAAGGGTGTATGGACAAGAGCAATGCTACACCTACAAACGTTTTTGTATGGACAATGAGAGGGACACGAGACATCAAGCCTTCACTTTCATATGATCGTGCCCGTGGAAATCGTGTCGGCCGGCAATGATTTGATCGCAGCCCGTGCATGTCCGATAAGCACACACGCACGCGAGCGCTCTGGCTTGTTTTATTTATATAATAATACTACTACTTAATCATCACGCCAGAAATTAATTTAACAAACATTAGCTACAAGGTTACCATCATTCTGCATGGCCGGATGGATGCATCCTACTGTAGTTAGTTAGGGCAGTGGTTCAACTGTCCATTTGGGTCCGGTATATATTCCGACGGCTACGTACTTAGCCTAACGACCCTGCCCAATCACGAACCATGCAAAAAATTCAAAAGATATGCTTTATGTATAAAGCACACCACGCCAGTTGATTGAAGCTGCATGCATGGTCATGCATATACTACTTGTACTCCTCCTCGCAAAAAATAAATAAATATACTTGTACTCCTACCAAGCGGATCTGGTTCTCACCCAACCAACCTAACATATACAATGCGACTTGACTCAAATCGGCAAATCCTATCAATGTCATCGGTCCATTGATCAACAAATTCATGCGGATGTACGCATATCAAGGTATGTAGTAATCATGTTGTCAGCAGACAGGCTTGCTCCCTATGCATGTCGAGCCTACTGATTAGCGAGGGCGACACTGCCATCTACCAGTAGTACTCCCTCCGTTCCACAATGTAGTGCCTATAGATTTTTGTGAAAGTCAAACTTTGCCATCTTTGACCAAGTATATAGAGTAAACTGTCTACATCTACAATAGCAAACATGTACATTCTGAAAATATAACACACGATGTATCCAATGATGTGCATTTGATATTCTAGATGTATATACTTTTCTCTATAAACATGGTCAAAGTTTGTAATGTTTGACTTTTGTAAAAATCTATAGGCACTACATTATGGAACAGAGGGAGTACAACAGTAGTACTGGTACTTACTTGCTAATTATTCCATCAATTAACAAACGACTATGCTACTGAATGTGGTGTGCAGAAAGCAGCTGAGCACGGGCACAGTGCACATGTACGGCGGATTTAATTAGTGCTGTGAATTCCTGGCCTGACGCGGCGGGCGGCGGCACGATCTCTTGGGTGAGGCCGTCGGTCGGAGAGGAGAGTGATGCAGCTACACTAGCTTTTCTCGGTGGAAAGAGAATCTTGGCACTTGTGAAAACCATGGTTTCACCTGTTAGGGAACGCCCGGCCAGCACCAGCATGGTGCATGTCTTTTGATCAAAGTCCGTTACTTCCAGTACAACAGACAGGCGTAAAAGTACAGTCTTTAAGAGCAACTTCAACCGACCGACCCAAACAAACGGCGGTTTTGTCCGTTTGGATCGGTCGCCAGCTCGGCGTCCGCTCAGTTTTCATTTTTGGGTCGTCCGTGATGCAGGCGGCCCATTTTATGTCCGTGCGCAAAATTAAAAACAACGATCACGCCGCCAATCAAAGTTCATGCCAGCATCATGCCAACCTCCAAAAAGAGCATCACATGGCTTTACTGACGCGTTTGCCAGTGGCCGGCACACATGCCAGCACACAAAAAAGGTCTATAGTTCGGTCACGTCGTCTCGGCGGTGATCATGCCAGCACGCTTGTTGGCATAAAAAAATGATGGTGCATGCGGTCATAGATCACTCATCGTCGAACTTGAGCATGTCGGTCTGCATCTTCTCGAACCATGGCCTCTTCATATGTGATACGGTGTTGAGGTCCACCTTCATGATCTTCACTCCGTCATCATGCTAGCGAGGGCTACTTCTTTTGCCTTGGTCGGCATTGACGGCCTCGATCTCGAGCATCCTCGCTTGCTTCTCCGCCTCCATCTCGAATATTTTCGCTTGCTTCTCTACCTCCATCTCGGGCCTCCTTCTTTGAATCTCCATGAAGGCGTTCACATGATCCTCCTTCTTGGAGTGGGTCTTGCCCTGCGGACGTGTCTTCTCGCCATCCACAACCTCTCCCTCATCTTTCTTCCCACCATTCACCATGAGGGCAGCATATTACGCCTTGAACTTCTCCTCTTCGTTGATGAGCCTCCAACAATGCGATAGGTTGGATGACTTGCCTTCATGTTGGACCTTGAAATCCTCCAAAGCTTGGAAGGCCTACAAATGGATAGCATATTGGCAAATGGACATGCAAAACGGAATGAAAACGAAGAGGTCCGCATGCATACCATGTCTTGTATGCCGAGGCCACTCATGGGGCGTGTCTTGATGCTCGCAAGAGTGGCACAAAATTTATTGCATTCTTGTTGGATCACCCTCCATCGCTTCAAAAGGGACACCCACATGCGCGCGATTTGCATTTGGTATGGCGGAAACATCTTGCGCTCATGAAACTCACGGTGGATATGAACCCAAAAGGCCGATGCCTTTTGTTCGGCGCCGACCTTGGGGTCTTGCCCAATGTCCCTCCAACACTCACAAAGGAGTCATCCTCCACCGCCGTGTATGCCTTCGGGCACTTGCTCTTGCGCTTCAGCTTCGACCCGGCGGCTTGGTTGGCGAGCTCCTCCTCGAACAAAGACTCCCCGTCGATGTCCAACCCGTCCTCTTCCTCAAGGACGTAGTCCTCTGGTAACTCGTGATCGAGCGGGAAGCCGTCCAGATCCAGGCCGACCTGGTCATGCATGAAGGCGTCGTGTTCATAGGTGGCCGGCGTGAACGACCCTCGGCCGTCCTGGCTTTGGGTCTCATCGGGATCATAGCCAACCACGTCTGCCCCACCTGCGGCCACCACACCACCTTGGAATATGATGTTCTCCATGAAACGGTTGGCCGCCTCATCGACGGCGGCTGCAGTCATTGTGTCGAACATGTCATGGGAGCCGGGTAGCACGTCAGCTGACATCTCTTGCACGCCTTTCCTGGTCCTTCCGGACGATGAGGCACCAGCCACCGGCTTGGCGTTGAGGTCGATGGGTGCGGGCGCGGGGGTGGAAGGGGCCACCACGCTCACCTCTGGCGAGCATTCCCCCGAGAGTCGGGAGGCCTGCGGGTAGACGTGGAAGCCGGTGATCGGGTGCGTCACCGACCCGCGCAGCGACTCCGGTAGCACCATCCTTGGGAACGCAGACAAGCCGGAGCTAGCCGCGGCCACGACAGCGTTGACGAGCCCGTGCTGGCCAGGGTTTAACCCTAGGTAGAAAAGGGCCTCCCTCGTTGCCGCAGCGACGCGGGCGTTCGTGTCCTCCTGCTGCACGGCGGCCGCAACTTCTTCCCTTGCGTCTGCCGCATGCCTCCGGCCCTTCCTCTTGGCCAACTTCATGGCCCGCCTCCGCCGTCAGCTTCTTCTTGGGCGGCGTTGCGGTCTTGCTAGGGGCGCAGGGCTTGCCTTTGCCAGAGGGGACGGAGGCGAGGCCGGACGAGGCGAGGGAGGCGACGCTGGACGAGGCGAGGCCGGTGGCGGTATCAAGAGCGTCATCCATGGCGCGCGCGGGTGGGAGGTTTTGGAAATTGGAGAAAAATGGCGCCTGCGGGCGGGCCAAGGGGGATTGTTGCCGCGCGACGCCCGCGTCTGCCTCGTGTCCGCGCCGACGCAATTCAGGCTCAAAATTAGGTCGCGAATGGGTGGGCAGGCGGACGAAAAGCGGGTAGGAGTCCGTTTGGGTCGGCGCGTTGCGCCGTCTCTTCTGTCCGCGTCGACCAAAAAAGGACGCGCGCGGACAAAATGGGTCGGCGCGTTGGAGTTGCTCTAAGTACAGGTGATCTGTCAAGTGACATAGTCTCCATAGTAGCCCAAAGGCCTAAGAGCAACTCTAACGGGCGACCCAAAGGGACGGCGATTTTGTTCGCCTTTTGTTCGTTTGGGTCGGCCAGGCAGACACGAATGTCCGCTTCCGCATTTGGTTCGGCGCATGCGCCCAACGCTGGCGCCGAACCATTTTGACGGCGAGAAAAAAAGAATACATGCATATTTAAAATAAGAACAACATTAATTAAATATTAAAGCCGGACACGAATGTCGACGAGAGTCCACGCATTCGCATTTGCATTAATAAAAACTAGAACTAAACTAAACTACGAGGCGGCGAGCTGCCCTATGCGTCGTCATTGTCGTCCTCAGGGTCCGTGAGGTCGATGATCGTCGGTGCAGGGCCGGCCTAGGGGAACGCCGTGTTCCAGAGGGCTTTCATGTCGGGCGCAAGCTATGACGCCGTGGCCTGGCGCGCCTCCACCTTGGCCTCGCCCTCCTCCTCCTCGGCGTCGCGCTCGAGCATCTCAAGGTACTCGCCGTCGCGGCGCTCCTCGGCCCGCCGTCGCTGGCGCTAATGCTCGAGGTACGTCGCCTCCTGCGCCGGCGTCTCCTCGTACCAGACCGGAGGCGCGCGGACCCACTCGCACCCTACTCCCGTCCAGGAGTAGCGCTCGATGGGAGACGGCTCCGGCTCCGGCTCGACTTTGACAGGGGACGGAGGGTGAACCGGCGGCAGGACGCAGTCGCCCACCGCGGAGAGGGCCATGGCCTATGCCATGGCCGCCCCGTACGCCGCCTCTTCTTCCTCGGCTGCCGCCGCCCTGCGCTACTCGTCCTCCTCGCTCTTCCGGTAGACGTGTTGGGGAACGTAGTATTTTAAAATTTTCCTACGATCACGCAAGATCTATGTACCATATGTATAGCAACGAGAGGGGAGAGTGTGTCTACTTACCCTCTTAGACCGGGAGCGGAAGCGTCAAGTGACGCGGTTGATGTAGTCGAACTTCTTCGCGATCCAACCGATCAAGTATCGAACGTACGGCACCTCCGCGTTCAGCACACGTTCAGCTTGATGACGTCCCACGAGCTCTTGATCCAGTTGAGCTTCACGGGAGAGTTTCTTCAGCACGACGGCGTGGTGACGGATATGATGTATCTACAGGCGCAGGGCTTCGTCTAAGCACTGCAATGGTATGACCGAGGTGTGTTTCTGTGGAGGGGGGCACCGCACACGGCTAAAACAATTCAACTTGTATGTGTTTGGGTGCCCTCCTGCCCCCGTATATAAAGGAGCAAGGGGGGAGGCCGGCCGGCCCCTTGTGGCGCGCCTAGGAGGTGCAATCCTACTAGGAATAGGATTGCAATCCTATTCCTAGTAGGAACTACCAAAAGGGAGAAGGGGGAAAGGAAGGAGAGGGAGAAGGAGAAGGAAAGGGGCGCCGACCCCCCTCCCTCCTTGTCCAATTCGGACCAAGGGGTGGGGGGCGCGCGGCCCAGCCCTGGCCCTCCTTCCCTCTTTCTCCTACGGCCCATTAAGGCCCATAGCTTCCCCAGGGGTTCTGGTAACCCCCCCCGGTAATCCGGTAAATTCCGAAACTTTACAGAACACTTCCGTTGTCCGAATATAGTCGTCCAATATATCAATCTTTATGTCTCGGACATACCTAGACTCCTCGTCATGTCCGTGATCTCATCCGGGACTCCGAACTACCTTCGGTACATAAAAACTCATAAACTCATAATACCGATCGTCATCAAACGTTAAGCGTGCGGACCCTACGGGTTCGAGAACTATGTAGACATGACCGAGACTCATCTCCGGTCAATAAAAAATAGCGGAACCTGGATGCTCATATTGGCTCCTACATATTCTACGAAGATCCTTATCGGTCAAACCGCATAACAACATACGTTGTTCCCTTTGTCATCGGTATGTTACTTGCCCGAGATTCGATCATCGGTATCTCAATACCTATTTCAATCTCGTTACCGGCAAGTCTCTTTACTCGTTCCGTAATACATCATCTCGTGACTAACTCATTAGTCATTTGCTTGCAAGGCTTATTATGATGTGCATTACCGAGAGGGCCCAGAGATACCTCTCCGACACTCGGAGTGACAAATCCCAATCTTGATCTATGCCAACACCACAAACACCTTCGGAGACACCTGTAGAGCATCTTTATAATCACCCAGTTACGTTGTGACGTTTGATAGCACACAAGGTGTTCCTCCGGTATTCGGGAGTTGCATAATCTCATAGTCATAGGAACATGTATAAGTCATGAAGAAAGCAATAGCAATAAAACTAAACGATCAAGTTGCTAAGCTAACGGATGGGTCTTGTCCATCACATCATTCTCCTAATGATGTGACCCCGTTGATCAAATGACAACTCATGTCTATGGCTAGGAAACATAGCCATATTTGATCAATGAGCTAGTCTAGTAGAGGCATACTAGGGACACTTTGTTTTGTCTATGTATTCACACATGTACCAAGTTTCCGGTTAATACAATTCTAGCATGAATAATAAACATTTATCATGATATAAGGAAATATAAATAACAACTTTATTATTGCCTCTAGGGCATATTTCTTTCAGTCTCCCACTTGCACTAGAGTCAATAATCTAGTTCACATCGCCATGTGATTTAATACCACTAATTCACATCGTTATGTGAATAACACCCATAGTTCACATCGCCATGTGACCAACACCCAAAGGGTTTACTAGAGTCAATAATCTAGTTCACATCGCTATGTGATTAATACCCAAGAGTAATAAGGTGTGATCATGTTTTGCTTGTGAGAGAAGTTTAGTCAACGGGTCTGTCACATTCAGATCCGTATGTATTTTGCAAATTTCTATGTCTACAATGCTCTGCATGGAGCTACTCTAGCTAATTGCTCCCACTTTCAATACACATCCAGATTGATACTTAGAGTCATCTGGATTTAGTGTCAAAGCTTGCATCGGCGTAACCATTTACGATGAACTCTTTATCACCTCCATAATCGAGAAACATTTCCTTAGTCATCCAGTTACTGAGGATAATTTTGACCGCTTTTCAGTGATCTACTCCTAGATCACTATTGTACCTCCTTGTCAAACTCATGGCAAGGTACACAACATGTTTGGTACATAGCATGGCATACTTTATAGAACCTATGGCTGAGGCATAGGGAATGACTTTCATTCTCTCTATATTTTTCTGCCGTGGTCAGGCTTTGAGTCTTACTCAACTTCACACCTTACCTAGTCAGGCAAGAACTCCTTCTTTGACTGATCCATTTTGAACTACTTCAAAATCTTATCAATGTATGTACTCATTGAAAAAACTTATCAAGTGTCTCGATCTATCTCTACAGATCTTGATGCCCAATATGTAAGCAGCTTCACCGAGGTCTTTCTTTGAAAAACTACTTTCAAACACTCCTTTATGCTTTCCAGAAAATTCTACATCATTTCCGATCGACAATATGTCATTCACATATACTCATCAGAAAGGTTGTAGTGCTCCCACTCACTTTCTTGTAAATACAGGCTTCACCGCAAGTCTGTATAAATCTATATGCTTTGATCAACTTATCAAAGCGTATATTCCAACTCCGAGATGCTTGCACCAGTCCATAGATGGATCGCTGGAGCTTGCACACTTTGTTAGCACCTTTAGGATCGAAAAAACCTTCTGGTTGCATCATATGCAACTCTTCTTTAAGATATTCATTCATGAATGCAGTTTTGACATCCATTTGCCAGATTTCATAAAATGCGGCAATTGCTAACATGATTCGGACAGACTTAAGCATCGCTACAGGTGAGAAAGTCTCATCGTAGTCAACTCTTTGAACTTGTCGAAACCCTTTTGGAACAAGTCGAGCTTTGTAAACAGTAACGTCACAGTCTGCGTCGGTCTTCCTCGTGAAGATCCATTTATTTTCGATGGCTTGCCGATCATCGGGCAAGTCAACCAAAGTCCACACTTTGTTCTCATACATGGATCCCATCTCAGATTTCATGGCCTCAAGCCATTTTGCGGAATCTGGGCTCATCATCGCTTCCTCATAGTTCGTAGGTTCATCATGGTCTAGTAACATGACTTCCAGAACTGGGTTGCCGTACCACTCTGGTGCGGAACGTACTCTGGTTGATCTACGACGTTCAGCAGAAACTTGATCTGAAGTTTCATGATCATCATCATTAGCTTCCTCACTAATTGGTGTAGGAATCACTGGAACAATTTTCTGTGATGTACTACTTTCCAATTCAGGAGAAGGTACAATTACCTCATCAAGTTCTACTTTCCTCCCACTCACTTCTTTCGAGAGAAACTCCTTCTCTAGAAAGGATCCATTCTTAGCAACGAATATCTTGCCTTCGGATCTGTGATAGAAGGTGTACCCAACAGTCTCTTTTGGGTATCCTATGAATACACATTTCTCCGACTTGGGTTCGAGCTTATCAGGTTGAAGCTTTTTCACATAAGCATCGCAGCCCCAAACTTTAAGAAACGACAACTTTGGTTTCTTGCCAAATCATAGTTCATAAGGTGTCGTCTCAACGGATTTAGATGGTGCCCTATTTAACGTGAATGCAGCTGTCTCTAAAGCATAACCCCAAAACGATAGTGGTAAATCGGTAAGAGACATCATAGATCGCACCATATCCAATAAAGTACGGTTACGATGTTCGGACTCACCATTACGCTGTGGTGTTCCGGGTGGCGTGAGATGTGAAACTATTCCACATTGTTTCAAATGAAGACCAAACTCGTAACTCAAATATTCTCCTCCACGATCAGATCGTAGAAACTTTATTTTCTTGTTACGATGATTCTCTACTTCACTCTGAAATTCTTTGAACTTTTCAAATGTTTCAGACTGGTGCTTCATTAAGTAGATATACCCATATCTGCTCAAATCATCAGTGAAGGTTAGAAAATAACGATACCCACCGCGAGCCTCAACACTCATTGGTCTG
Source organism: Secale cereale (assembly GCA_902687465.1). NCBI lineage: Eukaryota > Viridiplantae > Streptophyta > Magnoliopsida > Poales > Poaceae > Secale > Secale cereale. Next base: position 570,282,194 of record LR738713.1, on the reverse strand, counting down.
CATACATCAGTATGTATGATTTCCAACAAGTCAATTGATCGCTCCATTGTTCCGGAGAACGGAGTTTTAGTCATCTTGCCCATGAGGCATGGTTCGCAAGCACCAAGTGATTCTTAATCAAGTGATTCCAAAAGTCCATCACTATGGAGTTTCTTCATGCGCTTTACACCATTATGACCTAAACGGCAGTGCCACAAATAAGTTGCACTATCATTATTAACCTTGTATCTTTTGGCTTCAATATTATGAATATGTGTATCACTTCGTTCGAGATCCAATAAACTATTTTCATTGGGTGTATGACCATCGAAGGTTTTATTCATGTAAACATAATACCAATTATTCTATGACTTTAAATGAATAACCGTATTGCAACAAATATGATCAAATCATATTCATGCTTAACGCAAATGCCAAATAACATTTATTTAGGTCTTACACTAACCCCGAAAGTATAAGGAGTGTGCGATGATGATCATATCAATCTTGAAACCACTTCCAACACACATCGTCACTTCACCCTTAACTAGTATATGTTCATTCTGCAACTCCCGTTTCGAGTTACTAATTTTAGCAACTGAACCAGTATCAAATACCCAGGGGTTGCTATGAACACTAGTAAAGTACACATCAATAATTTGTATATCAAATATACCTTTGTTCACTTTGCCATCCTTCTTATCCGCCAAATATCTAGGGCAGTTCCACTTCCAGTGACCATTTCCTTTGCAGTAGAAGCACTTAGTTTCAGGCTTGAGTTTAGCTTTGGGTTTCTTCATGGGAGTGACAACTTGCTTGCCATTCTTCTTGAAGTTCCCCTTCTATCCATTTTGCCCTTTACTTGAAACAAGTGGTCTCGTTAACCATCAACACTTGATGTTGTTTCTTGATTTCTACCTTCGCCGATTTCAGCATCGCGAAGAACTCGGGAATTACTTTTGTCATCCCTTGCATATTATAGTTCATCACGAAGTTCTACTAACTTGGTGATAGTGTCTAGAGAACTTTGTCAATTACTATCTTATCTGGAAGATTAACTCCCACTTGATTCAAGCAATTGTAGTACCCAGACAATCTGAGCATATGCTCACTGATTGAGCTATTCTCCTCCATCTTGTAGGCAAAGTACTGTCAGAGGTCTCAGACCTCTCGACACGGGCATGAGTATGAAATACTAATTTCAACACTTGGAACATCTTATATGCTCCGTGGCGTTCAAAATGTTTTTGAAGTCCCGGTTCTAAGCCGTAAAGCATGGTGCACTTAAACTATCAAGTAGTCATCATACCGAGCTTTTGTCAAAACGTTCATAACGTCTACATCTGCTCCTGCAATAGGTCTGTCACCTAGCGGTGCATCAAGGATATAATTCTTCTGTGCAGCAATGAGGATAATCCTCAGATCACGGAACAATTCCGCATCATTGCTACTAACATCTTTCAATTTAGTTTTCTCTAGGAACATATAAAAAAACGGGGAGCAACATCGCGAGCTATTGATCTACAACATAGATATGCTAATACTACCAGGACTAAGTTCATGATAAATTAAAGTTCAATTAATTACTTAAAGAACTCCCACTTAGATAGACATCCCTCTGGTCATCTAAATGATCACGTGATCCAAATTAACTAAACCATGTCCGATCATCACGTGAGATGGAGTAGTTTCAATGGTGAACATGTTATGTTGATCATATCTACTATATGATTCACGCTCAACCTTTCGGTTTCCAGTGTTCCGAGGCCATATCTGCATATGCTAGGCTCGTCAAGTTTAACCCGAGTATTCTGCGTGTGCAAAACTAGCTTACATCCGTTGTATTTGAACGTAGAGCTTATCACAGCCGATCATCACGTGGTGTCTCGGCACGATGAACTTTCGCAATGGTGCATACTCAGGAAGAACACTTATACCTTGAAATTTGGTAAGGGATCATCTTATAATGCTACCGTCGTTCTAAGCAAAATAAGAAGCATAATAAGATAAACATCACATGCAATCAAAATATGTGACATGATATGGCCATCATCATCTTGTGCTTTTGATCTCCATCTCCAAAGCACCGTCATGATCACCTTCGTCACCGTCGCGACACCTTGATTTCCATCGTAGCATCGTTGTCGTCTCACCAACTATTGCTTCTACGACTATCGCTACCGCTTAGTGATAAAGTAAAGCAATTACATGGCGATTGCATTTCATACAATAAAGCGACAACCATATGGCTCCTGCCAGTTGCCGATAACTTTACAAAACATGATCATCTCATACAAAACCGTATATCTCATCATGTCTTGACCATATCACATCACAACATGCCCTGTAAAAACAAGTTAGACGTCCTCTAGTTTGTTGTTGCAAGTTTTACGTGGCTGCTACGGGCTTAGCAAGAACCGTTCTTACCTACGCATACAAAACCACAACGATGTTTCGTCAAGTATGTGCTGTTTTAACCTTCACAAGGACCGGGCGTAGCCACACTTGATTCAGCTAAAGTGAGAGAGACAGACACCCGCCAGTCACCTTTAAGCAACGAGTGCTCATAACGATGAAACCTGTCTCGCGTAAGCGTACACGTAATGTCGGTCCGGGCCGCTTCATCTCAAAATACCACCGAAGCAAAGTATGACATGCTGGTAAGCAGTATGACTAGTATCGCCCACAACTCATTGTGTTCTACTCGTGCATATCATCTACGCATAGACCTGGCTCTGATGCCACTGTTGGGGAACGTAGTATTTTAAAATTTTCCTACGATCACGCAAGATCTATCTACCAGATGTATAGCAACGAGAGGGGAGAGTGTGTCTACATACCCTCGTAGACCGAGAGCGGAAGCGTCAAGTGACGCGGTTGATGTAGTCGAACTTCTTCGCGATCCAACCGATCAAGTACCGAACGTACGGCACCTACGTGTTCAGCACACGTTCATCTTGATGACGTCCCACGAGCTCTTGATCCAGTTGAGCTTCACGGGAGAGTTTCGTCAGCACGACGGCGTGGTGAGGCATATGATGTATCTACCAGCGCAGGGCTTCACCTAAGCACTGCAACGGTATGACCGAGGTGTGTTTTTGTGGAGGGGGGCACCGCACACGGCTAAAACAATTCAACTTGTGTGTGTTTGGGTGCCCCCCTGCCCCCGTATATAAAGGAGCAAGGGGGAGGCCGGCCAGCCCCTTGTGGTGTGCCTAGGAGGTGCAATCCTACTAGGAATAGGATTGCAATTATATTCCTAGTAGGAACTACCAAAAGGGAGAAGGGGGAAAGGAAGGAGAGGGAGAAGGAGAAGGAAAGGGGCGCCCCCCCTCCCTCCTTGTCCAATTCGGACCAAGGGGTGGGGGGCGCGCGGCCTAGCCCTGGCCCTCCTTCCCTCTTTCTCCTACGGCCCATTAGGGCCCATAGCTTCCCCAGGGGTTCCGGTAACCCCCCCGGTACTCCGGTAAATTCCGAAACTTTACGAAACACTTCCGTTGTCCGAATATAGTCGTCCAATATATCAATCTTTACGTCTCGGACATTCCGAGACTCCTCGTCATGTACGTGATCTCATCCGGGACTCCGAACTACCTTCGGTACATCAAAACTCATAAACTCATAATACCGATCGTCATCAAACGTTAAGCGTGCGGACTCTACGGGTTCGAGAACTATGTAGACATGGCCGAGACTCATCTCCGGTCAATAACCAATAGCGGAACCTGGATGCTCATATTGGCTCCTACATATTCTACGAAGATCCTTATCGGTCAAACCGCATAACAACATATGTTGTTCCCTTTGTCATCGGTATGTTACTTGCCCGAGATTCGATCGTCGGTATCTCAACACCTAGTTCAATCTCGTTACCGGCAAGTCTCTTTACTCGTTCCGTAATACATCATCTCGTGACTAACTCATTAGTCATTTGCTTGCAAGGCTTATTATGATGTGCATTACCGAGAGGGCCCAGAGATACCTCTCCGACACTCGGAGTGACAAATCCCAATCTTGATCTATGCCAACACCACAAACACCTTCGGAGACACCTGTAGAGCATCTTTATAATCACCCAGTTACGTTGTGACATTTGATAGCACACAAGGTGTTCCTCCGGTATTCGGGAGTTGCATAATCTCATAGTCATAGGAACATGTATAAGTCATGAAGAAAACAATAGCAATAAAACTAAACGATCAAGTTGCTAAGCTAACGAATGGGTCTTGTCCATCACATCATTCTCCTAATGATGTGACCCCGTTGATCAAATGACAACTCATGTCTATGGCTAGGAAACATAGCCATCTTTGATCAATGAGCTAGTCTAGTAGAGGCATACTAGGGACACTCTGTTTTGTCTATGTATTCACACATGTACAAATTTCCAGTTAATACAATTCTAGCATGAATAATAAACATTTATCATGATATAAGGAAATATAAATAACAACTTTATTATTGCCTCTAGGGCATATTTCCTTCAAGACGGACGCAAGGGCCTCCTGGTAGGCGGCCTCCGCCGCCTGGTCCTCATCGTGGATGACGAGCAGAGACGATGGCACGGAGCGGTCGACTTCGCGAACGTCGTGTCGCCTCGCCTTCTCATGCTCGAAGGCGAACCAGCACGCCCAGTTGGGCGAGTCGGTCGTGGAGGCGGGGTCGCGGCCCTGCTTCGGCGTCAGGAGCGCCCGCCGGCACCACACCTCCTCCGCGTGCGCCATTGCCGACCGCGGCGCAGCCGGCACTGGGATCCTCTGCGGATCCAGGTGCCAGTCGTGCGGCAGGGTGGCGTCGGTGTACGAGAGAGGCACGCGATGCTGCCAGTGCCACTACGCCTGGTGCACCGGCACATTGACGCGCTGCCTCGCCCGGCGAGTTGGCGCCGGCGGAGGTGGGAGGAACTCCGACGAAAAGGCTTGGCGGGGGACTTGCCCTTGGCCTTGCTGCTGCCGGCGCTGGAGAAGAGCTCCATCTTGCACGGCTGGGGTGGCTAGGGTTTGCCGACGATAGGGGAGCGAGTGTGGCTAGATGGGGACGGGGCTGGCTAGATGCGGATGAGGACGGCTTCGCCGCACATCGGCTCAAAAAAGAACGACCGCTGTCGCTGACGCGTGGGCCGGTGATCATAAATTAAGCTGACCAGGCTGACCGCGGGTAGTTGAACGACCGCCAGGTGGGGCCACAACGGACACCGAGAAGGCGCGTGGCGTCAGCGCCGACGCATTTGGAACGCAAATTTGGGCCGCAAATGCGTCGGCGCGGATGCGAAACGGACAAGATTTGGATTTGAGTCGGCGCGTTGGACATTGGCGGACCTAGAGGTTGTTCCGGGTGTGCCGTGGCACACCCAGCATTTTGCTGATTTTATTCACTATATGTCATCTTTTGCTAATGAGGGTAGAAGAGGGTTGGGGAGGCGGCGGCGGGAGGCCTCCCCTGTCGCCCGCGGGTGTGTTAGAGGAGGGAGATCCAATTTTTCGGAGAGTTGTGAGTGTATGTGTTTTGCTATCTTAAAATAGAAGAGATTTTTACTTCTCAGCCCCTACACCAACTAGGTATGCATACAACCATTTTAATATGAGTACCAAAATATTTTCGCAAAAAATAATAATATGAGTACCAAAATAAACATGCTCCTCAGAATTTCGCAAATCTGAAATTTATTTTCTGAAACATAATATTGTGAGAGTTGTTTGAGCTATTTGTGTTATTCTTTCGCCATATATGATATGACACTTAGATTAGGCAGATATTTTTCGGAAGTGTGCACTATGACGCCCTCGATTTGACCGTACACTAATCATGCACGCAAATGTGTACGACCAAGATCAGGAACTCACTGAAAGATATCACAACACAACTCTAGACACAAATTAAAATAATACAAGCTTTATATTACAAGCCAGGGGCCTCGAGGGCTCGAATACAAAAGCTCGAAAACCCAAGAGTCAGCGGAAGCAATAATATCTGAGTACATACATAAGTTAAACAAGTTTGCCTTAAGAAGGCTAGCACAAAAGTAACAACGATCGAAAAGGCAAGGCCTCCTGCCTGGGACCTCCTAACTACTCCTCGAAGCCGAACTCCATGTAGAAACATCCTCGGGATCCTCTAGGTCCTGAACTCCACCATCTGGTTGCATCATCCGAGAAGAAGGAACAAAAGAGGAAAAGGGGGAGAAAAGCAACCGTGAGTACTCATCCAAAGTACTCGCAAGCAAGGATCTACACTACATATGCAATAATATATATGTAAAGGGGTAATATCTGTGGGCTAAACTGCAGAATGCCGGAATAAGAGGGGGATAGCTAACCCAATTGAAGACTACGCTTCTGGCCACCTCGTATCTTGCAGCCTCCGTCTTGCGGCAGTAGAATAGAATAGATGGTAAGTTCACCAAGTAACATCGCATAGCATAATCCTACCCGGCGATCCTCCCTCACATCACCCTGTGGAAGAGCAACCACCGAGTTATATCTGGAACTTGTCTGGGTGTGTTTTATTAAGTATCCAGTTCTAGTTGTCATGAGGTCAGAGTACAACTCCGGTTCGTCCTTTTACCGAGGGACACGGCTATTCGAATAGATTAACTTCCATGCAGGGGTGCACCACATAACCCAGCACGCTCGATCCCATTTGGCCAGACACACTTTCCGGGGTCATGCCCGGCCTCGGAAGATCAACACGTCGCAGCCCTACCTAAGCACAACAGAGAGGTCAGCACGCCGGTCTAAACCCTAGGCGCACGGGGGTCTGGGCCCATCGCCCAATGCACACCTGCACGTTGCGAGGGCGGCCGGTAAGCAGACCTAGCCTCTCCTAATACCAAAGTAGGCTTTCCAGTCCAATCTGGCGCGCGCCGCTAAGTCGCTGACGTCAAGAAGGCTTCGGCTGATACCACGACGTCGAGTGCCCATAACTATTCCCACGTAGCTGGTTAGTGCGTATAGGCCAATGGCCAGACTCAGATCAAATACCAAGATCTTGTTAACGTGTTATTATGAAATAACCGCGGACAACGACCAGGGCCAGGCCCACCTGTCTCCTAGGTGGTCGCAACCCGCCCTGTCGCTCCGCCATAAAGTAACCATGAGGGGGTTGCCGGGAACCCAGGCCCATGATACATCCAAAACGTATCTATAATTTCTGCTTGCTCCATGCCTCTTTTGTGTGATATTGCTATGATATTTATGCACTTCCATACACTTTTGATCATATTTGGACTAACCTATTAACTCAGTGCACCCCAGTGCTAGTTTCTGTTTTCTGCTATTTTTGTATTTCAGGTTTTCCCATTACGTAAACTGCCAGAAAAATTCCGGGAAAAATATATAAAAAATCAGCGTTCCGGAAGATTCCATGCGGCCAAAGTAGGGCCGGAGGGGGGCCACCAGGGCTCCAGGCGCCCTGGCCACGCGGCCCCCCTCCTGGCCGCGCCGGGGGGGGGGGCCTGGGCCCCCCCTTAGCTCCCCTGGCGACCCCCTTTGGCATATATTTACACCGCGTCGCAGAAACCCTGATTCCAGACCCCTTTTCTCTAGACGCAATTCCGATCTCCGCCACCATCGCCATCAAGCTTCGGGGGACCAGAATTCCTGTGCCGGCACCCTGCCGGGACGGGGAAGTGCCCCCGGATTCATCTCCATCGACGTTGCTTCCTCCCTCCATGATGCGGGAGTAGTTACTCCTCGGGGCTGAGGTTTCTACCAGTAGCTATGTGGTTATCTCTCTCTCCCATGATGTGATCTTCGTTGTGATCATAGGCTATGTTAATCTAGGGTGATCCCATGATATCTCCCCTTCCTCTATGTATTGGATTGATGTACTCACTTGTCTTTATCTAGTATAATCCCCGAGACCAAGGTGACAGCGGTCTATTGGACATGGATTAGAAAAATATTTTCATGAGTGATTTCCTCTCTTGTGTGTTGATTGAAGATTGAGAGTCTCTTGGTGCTTGTCTTTGACTATCCTTTAGATATGTTGTGGTGATTGTGGGACTCTCTTTGGATGGCCGCGGTGACATTGGGAAATCCTTAGATTGAGAACTACGAACTTTGAGGTGTGCTTTTGTAGCCCTACATAATTCCCGTCCTGTCTTGACCACGAAGGAATGACCTCCGGGTGCGTCTCCATTGCATGTTTTATGGGAAATATCATGTGATTCGATTATGTTAATGTTGTTGGGAGTTGCCACTAGTGAAAGTATGAAGCCTAGGCCTTGTTTCCACCATTGCGATACCATTTGTGCTCACGTTTACCACTTGTTTGCTTGCTGCACTTTTTATTACAGATTTATATTACTTTGTTTTGCCATCCATATCACTTGCCATTTAACATCTCTTCGCCGAACTAGTGCACCTATACATCTAACAAGTGTATTAGGTGTGTTGGGGACACAAGAGACTTCTTGTATCTTAGTTGCAGGGTTGCTTGAGAGAGACCATCTTCAACCTCTACTTCCCTGAGTTCGATAAACCTTAGGTCATCCACTTGAGGGTAATTGCTGCTGTCCTACAAACCTCTGCGCTTGGAGGCCCAACATAGTCTACAAGAGTAGAAGCGTGTGTAGACATCAAGCTATTTCTGGCGCTGTTGCCGGGGAAGTGAGGGCTTGAAGGTATATCTTTAGATCTTGCAATTAAATCTTTTTGTTTCTTGTTTTTATTTCACTAGTTATGTTTATGGAAAACCGCAATCTTAGTTCGCTGCTTGTGGGAAGACGTCCCACACCTGTGGTGGTTGCTCCTCCCCCTACTGAAATTGTGCCCTATAAAATACCAGCTGGTATTATCGATTATGTTTTGGCTAATCGTTATGCAGGAGACAGACATCCCAGTGAACACTTGCTATATCTGTCACAACTATGTTCATTATTTAAGCTTGTAGGTGTATCAAGGGAGTTTGTCATGAGGAAATTGTTCGCCGTATCACTTATAGATAAAGCTTCAGATTGGTATAAGCTTCTCGATAACTCGCACTTGCTTGATTGGCAAGAGCTTATGTCTCTCTTTTATACTAAGTTTTATCATCTTCATGAAATTCATCGAGACAGGAACTATATCTATAACTTTAGGTCTCGTGACGGAGAGAGCGTAGCTCAAGCTTGGGGGAGACTGAAAATGTTAATGCTAAAAAGTCCTAACCATGGGCTCCCCAAAGATGCTTATGTGGAGAGTAAGAGTACCTTTTTGCATGTGGATCATGGTAACAATGCTTTATGTGATGCTTATATTGTTGAGTTTATTCGTGATCCCACTGAAAATTATTATGAGAAGGGAACATATGCTTATAGATATTTCAATAATATTAAGTTCCCTCTCTTTATGTTGAAGGTTTTGAAGCTGCACTTGTTTTGTCTTCCTATGCTTATTGCTTTGTGCTTCAATCAATTATTCCATTGCAATATTCCTATGCATAGGAAGCATGTTAGGCTTAAATGTATTTGGTATTTGCTTCTCGATGCTCTCTTTTGTTCTTCAACTCTTATTCCTACGAGAGCATCATTAAAGTCTTAAGCCTATCTTTATGGCTATAAAGAAAGAGCTCTAGGGAGACAACTCTTGTTATCTTTACTTTCAGTTTGTTCTTTCAGTTTTTAGTGGTCTTGATGTGTGTTACTACTGTAGCAACATCATTGTATCTTTATTTTTCAGCTTTGTGCCAAGTTTAGCCTCCGATTGCAAGAAAGTTCAAAAGTTGTGACGTGCTGTCCAGGAAACAGATTCTGTCCTTGGATAGAAAAATTCGTATAAAATCACCAGATCATATTTTTGGTCTGAATTTTTTCGACAGTTTTCTCTATACAATTGTCTTTCGGGCGTCTGTTCTGAGTTTTTTGATTTGAGTTGCAGAAGTGCCCTGAAAAAATTATTTACTACCTGCTGGTCTGTTTTTCACAGATTCTGTCCTGTTTTGCCTTTCCTTCATTTTGCAAACCTTGAGCTTGCTTTTTCTTTGCAAAAACCTTTTGGCAATCTTGAGAAACAGTAGACCTTCAAGAATATCTTTATTTCCAGCAAGGAAAAATTATTTTATTAAGGGTACTAACCTCGCTAATCAGATTATGATGAGTTATGTATGAAGGGAGTTTTCAAGTGTGAGAGGGAAGATGATAAAAAGATTCAGGAGTGTCAAACGCTCAAGCTTGGGGATGCCCCCATGCACCCCCAAGAAATATTCAAGAAGACTCAAGCGTCTAAGCTTGGGGATGCCCCCGTGCATCCCCTTCTCCATCAACAATTATCAGTTCGTCTTTCGTTCCACTATATTTTTATCACTTCATGTGTTATGTGCTATGCTTGGAGCGTCTTGCTTTTAGTTTCCTTTTTAGTTTTCTTTAGCTTTGCTTGCTTTTCATAACGAGTTGGAACTCAGCTTTCTTTGTGTGGGAGAGAAACACGCTCCACTTCAACCTAGAACATAACATAGAATTTTCATGTCTATCTTTGCTGTGTGTGTTCTTTGTCTTTCAATAGCTACTATCATGTTCAGCTCTTAGTTTTCATGCTTATCTTTTTAAAGAGCTTTTGTTTAGTTGGTCGCTGGAACTCTCTTTAGTTATCATGCTTATCTTATTAAGAGAGTTGGCTTCTGTTGCACTGGTCGATATGTCTATGATAAAAATGCTATGTGCATAATGATGCTTAGTAGTTCATGTTTTCTTATGGTTAGTCTCAAATAGCTGGGGGGTTCTCAATGTGTTATTGAAGTACCAACATGATTTGTTTGCCTATGATGTGGTATGGTTTAGTGATATCTTCCTCCAGGAATTTATTTTGATTGACTTGGCGTATGCTCACACATATTTAAGACTGTAAAGAAAGTCTATCAAGCCTTGATGATCTTTAGTTTCTGAGTAGCGATATAACTTCCATGCCTGATTCAATGTTGCTTTGTCGCTCTGCATGATTATGACTGTCATTGCTCTCTTAGTTGGTCGCTCCCAGTCTTTTGCTAACCTTTGCCTTTACTAAGCGGACTGACTGCTTGTGCATCCAAAATCCTTTAATCCAGTTATGCCATATGAGTCCACCATACCTTCCTATACATGGTATTTACCTGCCATTCCTAACGAAGACTTTCATGTACCATCTCGAAATTATTCAAAAAAAAGCATTTCTATTTTGTGCCTCTGTTTTAGCTCATGAGGAAGTAGTAGTTAATTCATGATCTTTTTAAGTTGGACAAGCTTCACCCCGGGATTGCATGTCTAATGTGCAAACCCATAATACGAGAAGGAACTGGCATAGAGTGCGCCCGGCTCATTAAAAAATTATACAACAAACAAACCCTCCTTCACACTTTATTCATGAGAAATCAGAAAACTTTGGCAGTGATAAACAAAGGAGATTAAGAGGATGTGATCGTCCTCATTCGGGAGCCGTTCCTCGAAACTTGTCCAGCTCGAGAAGTAATTGAGTTATCTACTAGCATTCGTTGACGAAATATGCATATTCTAAAAAAAATAATTTTTACCTCTGTTTTTAAAACCAAGAGCTCTGGTACATGTTTAGTTTTTGTTTCCGACCACGGGTTTTCAACCTTGCCATCAAAAGCCACGGTTCGAGAGTCTCCACCTTCTTTAAAGCACCAACTATTGAGAGCATGATTGTCATTCTGAGTGTAATGTGCATTGTTCCAAAGTACCATTGTCTTTTGCATGATTATGATATCGTTTATTCTGAAATCATTGTATCTAGTCGTCACTTAAACCTTGGAGGTGCCCCTGCATTTATGTTTTGCTTCACTAAAGGGGACAAGCGAGGTACCACTTTGTCATATTTGCACACCATGCTCACTACAAATCTATTGAGTGTTTCAGTATCATATTGTAAAACTTTAAGTTCTTTATGATTTTCTCATGAGGCAACTTAATTACTACAGATTCATTGTCTCAGTAAGCTTTTGTCATGTGACTGTGAAAAGTCCTTATATGGTTAATAGCATGTCACCACAGAAATTATGCTTGTTATCATTTACCTACTCGAGGACGAGCAGGAATTAAGCTTGGGGATGTTGATACGTCCAAAACGTATCTATAATTTCTGCTTGCTCCATGCCTCTTTTGTGTGATATTGCTATGATATTTATGCACTTCCATACACTTTTTATCATATTTGGACTAACCTATTAACTCAGTGCACCCCAGTGCCAGTTTCTGTTTTCTGCTGTTTTTGTATTTCAGGTTTTCCCATTACGTAAACTGCCAGAAAAATTCCGGGAAAAATATATAAAAAATCAGCGTTCCGGAAGCTTCCATGCGGCCAAAGTAGGGCCGGAGGGGGGCCACCAGGGCTCCAGGCGCCCTGGCCACGCGGCCCCCCTCCAGGCCGCGCCGGGGGGGCGCCTGGGCCCCCCTTAGCTCCCCTGGCGACCCCCTTTGGCATATATTTACACCGCGTCGCAGAAACCCTGATTCCAGACCCCTTTTCTCCAGACGCAATTCTGATCTCCGCCGCCATCGCCATCAAGCTTCGGGGGACCAGAATTCCTGTGCCGGCACCCTGCCGGGACGGGGAAGTGCCCCCGGATTCATCTCCATCGACGTTGCTTCCTCCCTCCATGATGCGGGAGTAGTTCCTCCTCGGGGCTGAGGTTTCTACCAGTAGCTATGTGGTTATCTCTCTCTCCCATGATGTGATCTTCGTTGTGATCATAGGCTATGTTAATCTAGGGTGATCCCATGATATCTGCCCTTCCTCTGTGTATTGGATTGATGTACTCACTTGTCTTTATCTAGTATAATCCCCGAGACCAAGGTGACAGCGGTCTATTGGAAATGGATTAGAAAAATATTTTCATGAGTGATTTCCTCTCTTGTGTGTTGATTGAAGATTGAGAGTCTCTTGGTGCTTGTCTTTGACTATCCTTTAGATATGTTGTGGTGATTGTGGGACTCTCTTTGGATGGCTGCGGTGACATTGGGAAATCCTTAGATTGAGAACTACGAACTTTGAGGTGTGCTTTTGTAGCCCTACATAATTCTCGTCCTCTCTTGACCACGAAGGAATGACCTCCGGGTGCCTCTCCATTGCATGTTTTATGGGAAATATCATGTGATTCGATTATGTTAATGTTGTTGGGAGTTGCCACTAGTGAAAGTATGAAGCCTAGGCCTTGTTTCCACCATTGCAATACCATTTGTGCTCACGTTTACCACTTGTTTGCTTGCTGCACTTTTTATTACAGATTTATATTACTTTGTTTTGCCATCCATATCACTTGCCATTTAACATCTCTTCGCCGAACTAGTGCACCTATACATCTAACAAGTGTATTAGGTGTGTTGGGGACATAAGAGACTTCTTGTATCTTAGTTGCAGGGTTGCTTGAGAGAGACCATCTTCAACCTCTACTTCCCTGAGTTCGATAAACCTTAGGTCATCCACTTGAGGGAAATTGCTGCTGTCCTACAAACCTCTGCGCTTGGAGGCCCAACATAGTCTACAAGAGTAGAAGCGTGTGTAGACATCAGCCCACCACTACCTGTGTGGAACCACCTGCCCCTTCAACCCCCATATCCGAATCATCATCATGTGTATGTAAACTATGTATATAGTATATACCCGTAATCACTACCCGAGTGATCACGGCCCGATAGTATAGCATGGCAGACGGACAAGAATGTAGGGCCACTGATGGAACACTAGCATCCTATACTAAGCCTTTAGGATTGCAGATAAAGCTATCAACAGTTGTGGCAACAATGACAGGCTATGCAACAGAGTAGGAGCTAACGAATCATCAACAGTAGCAATTCTAATGCAAGAGTAAGAGAGAAGAGAATAGGCGATATATGGTGATCAAGGGGGGGCTTGCCTGGTTGCTCTGGCAAGAAAGAGGGGTCGTCGTCGACGCAGTCGATCACCGTGGCACCGTCAGCAGTCAAGTCCCGATGTCTATCGGAGAGAAGAAGGGGGAGAAACAATAAATATAAAGCAAACATCTCACCACAAAGCATAACATGGCAAAACGCGGTGCTATGTGTGACCTAACGCGGTAGGAGGTGATACCGACGAAGGGAGGAAACATCCGGGAAAGTATTCCCGATGTTTTGCGTTTTCGGGCGGATGAAACGGAGGGGGAAAGTTGCGGGTTCAGTATGCTAGGGACGTGTGGTTGACGAACGTTGCGATATCGGATGCGTCTCGTCGTTCTGAGCAACTTTCATGTACAAAGTATTTTCATCCGAGTTACGGTTTAAAAGATATGACGTCAGCATGGTTGACTGGTCAACCTGACCAGTGGGTCCTACCCGTCATTGACTGTTTAGATAATTAACAGTTAATTAAGTTAATTAGTGTTTAGGTTATTCTTAAACAGAATTAATTAAGTTAATTAAGTAAGTAATTAATTAATTAAACCTCTTATGATTTATTAATATTTTTAATTATTTTAAAATTCTTTTTTTCAATCCGTGTTGTTTTTTTATACCGGGCGCTGGGGCGGGGCCCACTGGGCAGTGACCCATAAGCCAGCCCAGCGGGGCGGGCTAACGGGCAGAGGGGCACGGGCGCGGGCGTCGGCGCCCGATTGGACGAGCCCCAGGCGCGCGCGGGCGCAAGCGCCGGCGGCGGGCGGCGCTGGCCAGGGACGGAGCAGAGGTCGGCGGCAGAGGGAGGGGGAGGTGGTCGGCGTTGTAGTGGGTCCAGCGCGGCCGCTGCGGAGCGGCACGGCGACGAGGCACGACGAGCAGCGACGGGCGCGCGGCACGGGGACAAGGGCGGCATGGCGGCGCGGGGAGGAAGCCAGGTCAGGCCGGCAGTGGGGCGACGCCGGCGAGCTGGCGCGGGCGTGCAGCGGCGGGTGCTGGACGCGGCGGCGGCGCGGCCACATCGCGTGGCTTGGGCGCGGTCAACGGCACGCGGGCGAGAGGAGCTGCAGCGCGGAGCAAGCATAGGGGGCGTCGGCGGCAGCGGCGTCGCAGGACTGCGGCAGACGGGTGCGAAAGGTCCACGCACAGATAGGCGAGCTGAGGCACGCGGCTGGAGCTTCCCGAGCGCAGCGGAGTACGGGGCTCGGCACGGCCGGACAGAATCGATTCGGTGAGCCCAACCGCGGTGGCTTGAGCAGCAGGGGACACAGCAGGAAGCAGCGGCAAGCACCGGGAGGCTCGGCGAGCAAGGGGCATGGACAGCAGCAGCGCAAGTGCATCAGTATCAGCAAGCACGGTGCGGGCATCGACGAACTACGACCATGGTGGTGCGGCGGCTAGAGATAACAGATCGAAGGGGAGGCAAAGGGGAAGGCCCAGGGCTCACCAAGGAGCACAAGGAAGGCTCGGTGATAGCTTAGTAGCGCAGATGGTGGCCGGATTCGTCGAAGACGCCGGCGACCAGAAGTAAAAGAGGAGCTCGATCCGCTCGATGCAGTCCATCCCGGCTCGAGCTCATCGTTGTAGTCGAAGTAGAGGAGGTGGACGAAGCTCCTGGCGAAGTCCCAACCGGCGGGGACGACGGTGGCCGTGGTGATGAGGTAGTCCACGGCGACGGCAGCATCGATCGTCGATGGGATCCAGAGTAGAGAACGAGCGAGTGGAGAGATTGGGGGCTAGGGTTCCGAACCCGCAGGGTCTACACACTTAACGTTCGGTGACGCTAGGGTTGTTAGTGAGAAGAGTGCATGGTTACCGAAGGTTGTTCGGAGTCCCGGATGAGATCCCGGACGTGAAGAGGGTCTCCGGAATGGTCCGGGGACGAAGATTGATATATAGGATGAAAGGTTTCGGAGTCCGGAAGTGTTCCGGGGAGCATCGGGAAATCGGCGGACGACCGAAAGGGGTTTCGGGGGGTTCCGGAAGTAGTTCTGGGCCTATTGGGCCACAAGGGGGAACACCACAGCCCTCAAGGTGCTGTGCGCCCCCCCTGGGCCCTCTCCTCATGCGGCTAAGGGGGTGGGACCCCCTAGGGCAGCCGCACCCCTTTGGAGTGGGGGGCAAGGCACCTAGGGGAGGAAACCCTAGGGCCTGGCCCTTGGCCGCCGCCCCCCCCATGCCCTGGCCGCCGGCCCCCCTAGGGGAAACCCTAGGGGCGCCCCCCTCTCCCCCTTCCCCCTATATATCGAGAGGTAGAGGGAGGGCAGCCAACACAAGTTCGTGCCTCGGTGCTGCCCTCCCTCTCCCGTAACATCTTCTTCTCCCGCGGAGCTTAGGCGAAGCCCTGCTGGAGTTCTTCTCCACCATCACCACCACGCCGTCGTGCTGCCGGTTCTCCATCAACCTCTCCTCCACCCCTTGCTGGATCAAGAAGGAGGAGACGTCTCCGAGCCGTACGTGTGAAGAACGCGGAGGCACCGTTGCTTCGGTGCTTGGATCTTCAGCGATCTGAATCGCGGCGAGTACGACTCCATCAACCGCGTTCTTAACGCTTCCGCTTAGCGATCTACAAGGGTACGTAGATCCAACTCTCCTCTCGTAGTAGCATCTCCTAGATTGATCTTGGTGAACGGTAGGAAAATTTTTGTTTCCCATGCAACGTTCCCCAACAGTGGCATCATGAGCTAGGATCTTGCGTAGATGCTTTCTCGAGTAGATCACAAAAGGGTTTGTGGCGTTGATGTTTAAATTGCTGCCCTCCTTAGTCTTTCTTGATTCAGCGGTATTATGGGATGAAGCGGCCCGGACCAACTTTACATGTCCACGTACATGAGACCGGTTCCATCGACAGACATGTGACTTTTGTTGCATAAGATGGCTGGCGGGTGTCTGTCTCTCCTATCTTAGTTGAATCGGAATAGAACAAGGCGGTCCTTGTAGAAGGTTAAATAGCAACTTGAATATCACCGTTGTGGTTTTGCGTAGGTAAGAAGCGTTCTTGCTAGATACCCATAGCAGCCACGTAAAACATGCAACAACAAATTAGAGGACGTCTAACTTGTTTTTGCAGGGTATGTATGTGATATGATATGGCCAATGACATGATGAAATATATTTTGATGTATGAGATGATCATGTTGTAATAGTTAACATCGACTTGCATGTCGATGCATACGGCAACCGGCAGGAGCCATAGGGTTGTCTTTATTTTTTGTATGACCTGCGTGTCAATCATTAAGCGCTTTGTAATGCTTTACTTTATCGCTAAATGGTAGCAATAGTAGTAAGAGCATGGTGGGGCGCCGACAACCCCGATGGCAACACGATGATGGAGATCATGATGATGGAGATCATGGTGTGGCGCCGGTGACGATGGAGATCATGCCGGTGCTTTGGAGATGGAGATCAAAAGCACGAGTTGATGGCCATATCATGTCACTTATGATTTGCATGTGATGTTAATCCTTTTATGCATCTTATTTTGCTTAGGACGACGGTAGCATTATAAGGTGATCCTTCACTAAAATTTCAAGATAAAATTGTGTTCCCCCCGAGTGTGCGCCGTTGCGAAGGTTCGTCGTTTCGAAGCACCACGTGATGATCGGGTGTGATAGCCTCTACGTTCGCATACAACGGGTGCAAGCCAGTTTTGCACGTGCAGAACACTCGGGTTAGACTTGACGAGCCTAGCATGTACAGACATGGCCTCGGAACACGGAGGACCGAAAGGTCGAGCATGAGTCATATAGTAGATATGATCAACATGTTGATGTTCACCATTGACACCACCTCATCTCACGTGATGATCGGACTTGGGTTGGTGAATTTGGATCATGTCACGCTCGAATGACCGGAGGGATGTCAATTTGAGTGGGAGTTATAAATAATTTGATTAGGTAATAACTCACTTATCATGAACAATAGTCTAAAATGTCTTTGCAAATTTTTGGTTGTAGATGGCTCGCGCAGTAGCTCCCCTGAATTTTAATGCGTTCCTAGAGAAAGCTAAACTGAAAGATGACGGGAGCAACTTTGTGGACTGGCTCCGCAATCTGAGGATCATCCTCACAGCTGCCCAAAATGTTTATGTCCTAAATGCACCGCTAGGTGACCCCCCGCTCCTACAGCGCCTGCAGACGTTTTGAACGTCTGGCAGACACGTTCGGATGACTATTCGATAGTGCAGTGTGCCATGTTGTACGGCTTGGAAGGAGGACTTCAAAGGCGTTTTGAACGTCATGGTGCATATGAGATGTACCAGGAGTTGAAGTTCATCTTTGAGAAGAATGCTAAGATCGAGAGGTATGAGACCACCGATAAATTCTTCGCTTGCAAGATGGAGGAGAATTCGTCTGTCAGTGAGCACTTACTGAAGATGTCTGGGTACTATACCCGCATAGCTGATCTGGGACTTGTGTTCCCGGATGAGGCTATCATTGACAGAATTCTCCAGTCACTCCCTCCAAGCTACAAGAGCTTCGTGCAGCAGTACAACATGCAAGGGATGAATAAAACCATCGCCGAGCTGTTTTCAATGCTGAAAGTCGCTGAGGCAGACATCCAGAAGGAGTATCAAGTGTTGATGGTCAATAAAACCACCAGTTTCAAGAAGAATGGCAAAGGCAAGAAGGGTAACTCTAAGAAGGGTGGCAAAGCAGTTGCTAATCCAGTGAAGAAACCCAAGGCTGGGCCTAAGCCAGAGACTGAGTGTTTCTATTGCAAGGGGAACGGCCACTGGAAGCGGAACTGCCCCAAGTATCTGGCGGACAAGAAGGGGGCCAACAACAACAAAGGTATATTTGATATACATGTTATTGATGTGTACCTTACCAACTCTCGTTGTAGTGCCTGGGTATTTGATACCGGTTCGGTTGCTCACATTTGCAACTCTAAACAGGAACTGCGGAATAAACGGAGGCTGGCGAAGGACGAAGTGACGATGCGCGTGGGAAATGGTTCCAAGGTTGATGTGATCGCCGTCGGCACGCTCGCTCTTCGATTACCATCGGGATTAGTTATGAACCTGAATAATTGTTATTTAGTGCCTGCGTTAAGCATGAACATTATATCTGGATCTTGTTTATTGCGAGACGGTTACTCATTTAAGTCAGAGAATAATGGTTGTTCTATTTATATGAGTAATATCTTTTATGGTCATGCACCCGAAGTTAGGGGTTTATTCTTATTGAATCTCGATAGTGATGATACACATGTTCATAACATTGATGCCAAAAGATGTAGAGTAGATAATGATAATACCACTTTCTTGTGGCACTGCCGTCTCGGTCATATCGGCGTGAAACGCATGAGGAAGCTCCATGCTGATGGACTTTTGGAGTCTCTTGAATTTGAATCACTTGACACGTGCGAGCCGTGCCTCATGGGCAAGATGACAAGGACCCCGTTTTCAGGGACAATGGAACGGGCAAGTGACTTATTGGAAATCATACATACTGATGTGTGCGGTCCGATGAGTGTAACGGCGCGCGGTGGATATCGTTATTTTCTCACCTTCACTGACGACTTAAGTAGATATGGGTATATTTACTTGATGAAGCATAAGTCTGAAACTTTTGAAAAGTTCAAGCAATTTCAGAGTGAAGTAGAAAATCATCGTAACAAGAAGATCAAGTTCCTACGATCTGATCGAGGGGGAGAATATCTGAGTTATGAGTTTGGTGATCACTTAAGAAAATGTGGAATTGTTTCACAGTTGACGCCACCTGGAACACCACAGCGTAATGGTGTGTCCGAACGTCGTAATCGAACCCTATTAGATATGGTACGTTCTATGATGTCTCTTGCCGATTTGCCACTATCATTTTGGGGATATGCGTTAGAGACAGCTGCATTCACTTTAAATAGGGCTTCATCTAAGTCCGTTGAGACAACACCGTATGAACTATGGTTTAGTAAGAAACCGAAGTTGTCTTTTCTCAAGGTTTGGGGTTGCGATGCTTATGTCAAAAGGCTTCAGCCAGAAAAGCTCGAACCCAAAGCGGACAAATGTGTCTTCATAGGATACCCAAAAGAAACTGTTGGGTACACCTTCTATCTCAGATCCGAAGGCAAAGTGTTTGTCGCTAAGAACGGGTCCTTTCTCGAGAAAGAGTTTCTCTCGAAAGAATTGAGTGGGAGGAAGGTAGAGCTTGATGAGGTTATTGAACCTCTGCTTCAACCAGAGAGTAGCGCAGCACAGAAAGATGTTTTTGTGGAGCCTACAGAGGTTGAAGAGGAAGCCAATGATGATGATCAAGAAGCTTCTGATCAAGTTACTACCGAACCTCGTAGGTCGACAAGGGTACACACTGCACCTGAGTGGTATGGTAACCCTGTCTTGGAGGTCATGTTGTTAGACAACGGTGAACCTACGAGCTATGGAGAAGCGATGGTGGGCCCAGATTCCGACAAATGGTTAGAGGCCATGAAATCCGAGATGGGATCCATGTATGAAAACAAAGTATGGACTTTGGAAGTATTACCTGAAGGGCGGAAGGCCATTCAGAATAAATGGATTTTTAAGAGGAAGACGGACGCTGACGGTAATGTCACCGTGTATAAAGCTCGACTTGTGGCAAAGGGTTTTTCACAAGTTCAAGGGATTGACTACGATGAGACTTTCTCACCCGTAGCGATGCTTAAATCCGTCCGAATCATGTTAGCAATAGCTGCATATTTCGATTATGAAATTTGGCAGATGGATGTCAAAACAGCGTTCCTTAACGGTTTTCTTAAGGAAGAGTTGTATATGATGCAACCGGAAGGTTTTGTCGATCCAGAAAATGCTGACAAAGTATGCAAGCTCCAGCGTTCCATTTATGGGCTGGTGCAGGCATCTCGGAGTTGGAATCTTCGCTTTGATGAGGTGATCAAAGCGTTTGGGTTTATACAAGTTTACAATGAAGCTTGTATTTACAAGAAAGTGAGTGGGAGCTCTATAGCGTTTCTAATATTATATGTGGATGACATATTGCTGATTGGAAACAATATAGAATTTTTGGATAGCGTGAAGGGGTATTTGAACAAGAGTTTTTCGATGAAAGATCTCGGTGAAGCTGCTTTCATATTGGGCATCAAGATCTATAGAGATAGATCAAGACGCTTGATAGGACTTTCACAAAGCACATACCTTGATAAAGTTTTGAAGAAGTTCAAAATGGATCAATCCAAGAAGGGGTTCTTGCCGGTATTGCAAGGTACAAAGTTGAGTAAGACTCAATGCCCAGTGACTGCAGAAGATAGAGAAAAGATGAGTGTCGTTCCCTATGCTTCAGCCATAGGCTCTATCATGTATGCAATGCTGTGCACAAGACCAGATGTCAGCCTTGCCATAAGTATGGCCGGAAGGTTTCAAAGTAATCCTGGTATGGATCACTGGACAGCAGTCAAGAATATCCTAAAGTACCTGAAAAGGACTAAGGATATGTTTCTCGTTTATGGAGGTGATCAAGAGCTCGTCGTAAAGGGTTACGTCGATGCAAGCTTTGACACTGATCCGGATGACTCTAAGTCTCAAACCGGATACGTATATATTCTCAACGGGGGAGCGGTAAGCTGGTGCAGTTCCAAGCAAAGCGTGGTAGCTGATTCTACATGTGAAGCGGAGTATATAGCTGCCTCGGAGGCGGCAAAGGAAGGTGTCTGGATGAAGGAGTTCATGACAGATCTTGGAGTTGTGCCTAGTGCACTGAACCCAATGACTCTGTTCTGTGACAACACTGGTGCCATTGCTCTAGCCAAGGAACCAAGGTTTCACAAGAGGACCAGACACATAAAGCGACGCTTCAATTCCATCCGCGATTCGGTCAAGGAGGAGGACATAAGCATTTGCAAAGTACACACGGATTTGAATGTTGCAGATCCGTTGACTAAGCCTCTTCCACGGGCTAAGCACGATCAACACCAAGACTCTATGGGTGTTAGATTCATTACCTTGTAATGCTAGATTATTGACTCAAGTGCAAGTGGGAGACTGTTGGAAATATGCCCTAGAGGCAATAATAAAAGAGTTATTATTATATTTCCTTGTTCATGATAATCGTTTATTATCCATGCTATAACTGTATTGATTGGAAACTCAAATACACGTGTGGATGAATAGACAGACTTTGTCCCTAGTGAGCCTCTACAGGACTAGCTCGTTGATCAAAGATGACCGCGGTTTCCAGGTCATAGACATGAGTTGTCATTTGATAACGGGATCACATCATTAGGAGAATGATGTGATGGACGAGACCCAAACGTTAAACATAGCTTTTGATCGTGTCAGTTATCGCTATAGTTTTCTGCATGTCAAGTATAAGTTCCTATGACCATGAGATCATGTAACTCACTGACACCGTAGGAGTGCTTTGTGTGTGCCAAACGTCACAACGTAACTGGGTGATTATAAAGGTACTCTACAGGTATCTCCGAGGGTGTCTGTTGAGTTGACATGGATCGAGACTGGGATTTGTCACTCCGTGTGACGGAGAGGTATCTCCGGGCCCACTCGGTAATACGTCATCTCAATGAGCTCAAAGTGACTAAGTGGTTGGTCACGGGATTATGTATTACGGTAACGAGTAAAGAGACTTGCCGGTAACGAGATTGAACTAGGTATAGAGATACCGACGATCGAATCTCGGGCAAGTAACATACCGACGAGACAAAGGGAACTGTATACGGGATTGCCTGAATCCTTGACATCGTGGTTCATCCGATGAGATCATCGAGAAACATGTGGGAACCAATATGGGTATCCAGATCCCGCTATTGGTTATTGACCTGGGAGTGTCTCGGTCATGTCTACATGGTTTCCGAACCCGCAGGGTCTACACACTTAACGTTCGGTGATGCTAGGGTTGTTAGTGAGAATAGTGTATGGTTACCGAAGGTTGTTCGGAGTCCCGGATGAGATCCCGGACGTGACGAGGGTCTCCGGAATGGTCCGGAGACGAAGATTGATATATAGGATGAAAGGTTTCGGAGTCCGGAAGTGTTCCGGGGAGCATCGGGAAATCGGCGGAGTACCGGAAAGGGGTTTCGGGGTTCCGGAAGTAGTTCTGGGCCTATTGGGCCACAAGGGGGAACACCACAGCCCTCAAGGGGCTGTGCGCCCCCCCCTGGGCCCTCTCCTCATGCGGCTAAGGGGGTGGGACCCCCTAGGGCAGCCGCACCCCTTTGGAGTGGGGGGCAAGGCACCTAGGGGGGAAACCCTAGGGCCTGGCCCTTGGCCGCCGCCCCCCCCATGCCCTGGCCGCCGGCCCCCCTAGGGGAAACCCTAGGGGAGCCCCCCTCTCCTCCTTCCCCCTATATATAGAGGGGTAGAGGTAGGGCAGCAAACACAAGTTCGTGCCTCGGTGCTGCCCTCCCTCTCCCGTAACATCTTCTTCTCCCGCGGAGCTTAGGCGAAGCCCTGCTGGAGTTCTTCTCCACCATCACCACCACGCCGTCGTGCTGCCGGTTCTCCATCAACCTCTCCTCCACCCCTTGCTGGATCAAGAAGGAGGAGACGTCTCCGAGCCGTACGTGTGAAGAACGCGGAGGCACCGTTGCTTCGGTGCTTGGATCTTCAGCGATCTGAATCGCGGCGAGTACGACTCCATCAACCGCGTTCTTAACGCTTCCGCTTAGCGATCTACAAGGGTACGTAGATCCAACTCTCCTCTCGTAGTAGCATCTCCTAGATTGATCTTGGTGAACGGTAGGAAAATTTTTGTTTCCCATGCAACGTTCCCCAACACGATGAGGGGGGGTGCGGGGCAGGTTTTGTACGCGGCCAGGCGGGGCTCCAGATGCCGACGCGTGGTCGGCGGCCATGGAGGATGGCCGCCACGGCGTCCTCTGCTTCTGTAGCAGGAGGAAGGGAAAACAGGGGAGGTGTTGGGCTGGTTTTCGTTAGTTGGGCCAAACGGCTCGGCAGGATAGGTTTTAGTATTATCTTTATTTTGTTTTTTCTTTTCTCTTTAGTTATTATTCATTTCTGTTTTATTAAATTGTAGTTTTTATAAAATACAAAAGTTGTATCTAAAATAGTATTCATAAATATGCCACTGCTGCAATTAACTTTCAGGCAACTAAAATAAATAGTTTATTATTTAATAAATACAAAAGGCATTCATTTAAGTGTTTTGCCTACCCTTTAATTATTTAAGTGCATTTAAACTTTTTTATAAGATTGTGGTTTCTCCACCATAATTACTTATGATTTAGTTGTCCCATTTAGAAAATTTTAGTTTTTATGTTTGAAAACTTTTATCGTTTGACCTTATTTCAAATTTGAATTTGAACGGGGTTTGATCCAACGCGAGTTAACAACAGTAATCGAGGTGACGTGTCATCATTAGCAGGAAATTAATGTAGCTTAATTATCCGGGGGTCACAATTCTCCTCCACTACAAGAAATCTCGTCCCGAGATTTAAGCGGTGGAGTAGGGGGGGAGTGCTGGTAGCGAAAACCTAACGAGTCTTCTCGGTCTTGGCTGCCCTTTCGAAGAGATTGATCCCTTTCATTGAAGTCTTCATTTCTCTGCTTCAAGTCATCGTGATCAAGTCGTCATCCTTTCTTCGGGATCTCCATCGTCCTATGAATGCGACCAGGGGGGAAAAACTCCGGAAGAACGCATCTCCACAAAGCTGGGCATCTAACGGTGAACTCAATGGGAAATACAGGAGGTACCCCATGAGTTGTATTACAGTGAATTCGTTGAGTGCAATATACGATGGTACCAAAGTTTTAAATGGGTAGGCAATCATTCGATGCCTAGACAGAAGCTAGAATGGGGGCTTGAACAACGAGAATAACATGGTGTTTGATCCCAGGATGAATAATGGTATAGAACTTAGCTCGTAAATCACATACGAAGCCAGGTGCAAAGGATACAATAGAATTCGGGTTGTAAAGAAGAGTTAGGTTTCAATCCAGTGGACCTGTGGGTTATGGGCCCACCATGTGGGTTGAAAATAGGGAGGGTGGTGACATCTTGCACAGCCACGACAGGGAGGCATGTCAGTGGATAGCTTGTCAGCTATGTCATCAACGATGCCGGTACCAAGGATGGGGAACGAAGAGAACCATTTTCCCGTTCGTTGAAACGAGGCGGACCAATAGGCAAAGTTCTCGTCCACCGGCAGTGCCGGAATGTTATCACTAATAGAATCAATGACTTAGTGACAAGGTTGTACAACGAGGTGTTTACATAAGCAGAAAATTATTACCGCTTAGATTATATGTGGCTCAAAGAAAGGTAAAACAAACAAATGGAAAGGAAAATTGTGATTACACACAACTAATAGGAGTATATCCTTCCCATGGACAAGCAGAACATGGCATACATGCTAGGAGAGCTAGTACCCAACTATTCGGATAAGGAGGCAAGGATTAATCAAGATGTTACCCTTACAACGGTGTTTGGATAACTGACCAAGAAACATTTAGCATCGCGCTTCCAATGTTCTTGTTGAAAATCGGAGTACCACAGCCATGCTTCGAGATAGCATTGGCATGGTCTTGAAGCAAAGGTCAGACTTGGATACACAAAGGATTCACCAGGAACAACTTATAGAAAAAGTCTTACCATTTCCTCCTGGAAGAATGGCTATCCTTGCATAAGAAATTATAATGATGGGTCCTCCAGCCAGGGGTGCTGGGCATGACATCATATTATCGGGTCATCAAAGGACCAACATTATAACTCCTGGAAAGTTTCCCCAACCATCATATCTGACCGAGATTCAGATCCGATTGGTGTCATGATACCTCAGACTCAGGATGTTCGAGAAGAAACGGTGCAACATTAATCAACGAAATGACATTGCAAGATTCTCGGGAATGAACTATGGGAGCGGGTTCCCGAAACAATAGTTCATCATTAAACCAAGGAGAGGACGAGGAGGTGGCTGATGGGCTCAGCTACAATTCATCGACAATTCCAAACGGATGGATTTCCACAATAATGCGAACAAGAAGATGACACTTGTCAATTCAAATGATATAATGTTGTATGCTCGAGGAAACATACACCATTAATCATTAGTTAAAGGTGTGCCCGAAATATGACCTTAGACAGCAAGATCAATGTTAGAGTGACAATTCAATAACCAACAGTCTAAGAACGAACTGTCGATCGTTAACTTCAAAGCAATAGGTTGCTAGAAGTACAGAACTCAAGCAACATCGTTAGCATATTGATATCCCGGTTAAAAACAACACGGGGCCAAGGAAGAATGGTGATGGTGAGAAGTATCATCATACCGAGAATTTCTAAGAGGTGGAGCAATCCCCACAACATTCTCGACATAATAGACAGTAATACTTCAAGGCAGAACACAACACTAGATGGAGAGCAAGTTGTATTCATAATGTGGACAAGTTCGCGATGAAAGGAAGTCAAGGGTGTTGTCGATGATAATAAAAATCATCGAGGGCAAGGAGGGTATTTCACATCATGAACACATTTGACAACTCAGAAGAAGTCAAAGTGTTGAAGGTGATCCGACACATTTGCCGGGAGGTTTCAAGAGGATGCAATCAAACAACAACGCCAACAAGCAAGGGAATGACGAAGTGGCAAGTTATAGTATCAATATATAAGATGTAAGCTCGGAACCAAGTTGCCTTTCAAGACAAGCAACATGATGTTGAAAGCTTGACGTAAGTCGTGCTCACACACTGAAGAATTCGTGCACCAGAGAAGGACGAGGTAGCACAGTCAAAGATAGCAAGACCAGGATGCATCCGATAGTCTAGGAATGACCAGCTTGAGTTCAGAATTCCCCAGTAAAAATACTAGGGGTATTTGATTTGTAGTGCAGAATATTTTCACTAATTGGTGTCCTCGTTGACAACAACCCAGAACCCGTAGAGTGATTACGACAAGGAAAGACATTACTTCAACAAAGTTAGTAAGATGTGGTGCAACGGCAAGACATCTTCGAGATACCAAGGGGTAATACTCGAAGGCATAACATGATAGAAGTAGAACCGGGTCTTTGACCTATGATAGTAGATATTTCAACCTTTCCAAAAATAGGCGAGGCACTGGAATGAATTCCCAACAAAAATATCAGATCAGGACAGCATAGTCGGAACCATAACTGTAAGCAATCAATTCAAGAATACCGAAAAAATCATACAGCTGGATAATCATTTTGCAAGAAGCTCCCGAGACGGTCTACATCAATTTCATGGGCATGAATACAAAGTTCAAGGTCGACTCCCACTTCTTTAATGCATACCATTTCATTCACCTCTCGCTTTGATAAAACTGTAGTGTTGGAATTTTATTTGGTAGAACACCGGAAGAGTATGACTTGTGAAAACTTTCAGGTTCTCACGGATTAGGTGAAGGCATAGGTTCAACCCATCGGGCATCTTAGTAACATATACCACAAGTTTCAAAAGTAAAAACATAAGCTCAAAAGCAGAGCATGGTTGGCCAAGCAGAAGATACAATTTACCAAAGGCATTATGTATCAGGGGAAGAACTCACAAGGTGATTGAATATGAAGGACACTGTCGGTAAAAATCCAACAATGGATCGGGCGATCCACAACGGAGCTGATGTGAGTATCGGTACTCACTCAGAGGAAGAAAGAATGCAGTGGCATCTGATTCAAGAATCACCTGATTAGTCTGATGCTCAAATAGAAAGATATTATGGTTTCCAAAACGAAGGATCAGAAGCAGACGCTCTGATCAAGGATGGATAAGTTGAAAACACTTAGTTGGACAATCAATAAAGGCTTGAAATGTCGAGGACCAACTCATGTCCGGAATGATGTCTGAGTCGGAAAGATAATTTTAAAAAAAGGACAACCTGATGACTGCGTGCATATGCACACATTGAATCAATAGGCTCAAAATGGCTAAGGCAAGGGATGTTAACGAAGACTAGTAGTCATATGGAATTAACATAATGCAAGCAGGCAAAATTTCAAGAGTAGCAGGTTGCAGAGGATTTTCGAAAGATCAAAAAGTATTCCGAAGAATATTGTTAGACACATGAACAATCGAGAAGAACGGATTCTCGATAAATGTGAGGAAATAACCATAAGGGTTTTCATGTGAAATAAAACTACAAGACAGTAAACTCAAAGGATTCTCGGGACAACGGAGATTATTTCGAGGCATCTTGTAACAACAAGAGCGACGAGGAATGATCATGAGAGTGAAAAGTGCATGCAGATATCCATAGGGACATATCGGTGGCAGTGAATTGCAAAGGCGATGAGCACAAGGGTCTCGGGAAAATATCAAGGGATACCCTCAGAATCTTCTGACGAAACAGTTGATTTTCTCGAATGAGGGCTCTCCGGGAGAAATAGTTACGAGAACCTAGAGTCGGAGTTAGTAAAATCTTTTAACCCGAATAGAAGAGAGATCAGAGTCCCAGAGTATAGAAGAGGAATAAAAGATCCTAACACCACCCATTGGTGTTGTGGGCCCGTAAGCTACACAACATGTTAGTAAATTTGTTTTTCAAAGACTAGACTCAACTTTGGCCAAGGAGTTGGAAAGGGGATTCCTACAGGCAGTCGGCTCTGATACCAACTTGTGACGCCCCTGATTTGACCGTACACTAATCATGCACGCAAATGTGTACGACCAAGATCAGGGACTCACTGGAAGATATCACAACACAACTCTAGACACAAATTAAAATAATACAAGCTTTATATTACAAGCCAGGGGCCTCGAGGGCTCGAATACAAAAGCTCAAAAACCCAAGAGTCAGCGGAAGCAATAATATCTGAGTACAGACATAAGTTAGACAAGTTTGCCTTAAGAAGGCTAGCACAAAAGTAACAACGATCGAAAAGGCAAGGCCTCCTGCCTGGGACCTCCTAACTACTCCTCGAAGCCGAACTCCATGTAGAAACATCCTCGGGATCCTCTGGGTCCTGAACTCCAACATCTGGTTGCATCATCCGAGAAGAAGGAACAAAAGAGGAAAAGGGGGAGAAAAGCAACCGTGAGTACTCATCCAAAGTACTCGCAAGCAAGGATCTACACTACATATGCAATGATGTATATGTAAAGGGGTAATATCTGTGGGCTAAACTGCAGAATGCCGGAATAAGAGGGGGATGGCTAACCCAATCGAAGACTACGCTTCTGGCCACCTCCATCTTGCAGTAGTAGAAGAGAATAGATGGAAGTAACAAGTATCCTCGTATCTTGCAGCCTCCGTCTTGCAGCAGTAGAATAGAATACATGGTAAGTTCACCAAGTAACATCGCATAGCATAATCCTACCCAGCGATCCTCCCGCACATCACCCTGTGGAAGAGCAACCACCGAGTTATATCTGGAACTTGTCTGGGTGTGTTTTATTAAGTATCCAGTTCTAGTTGTCATGAGGTCAGAGTACAATTCCGGTTCGTCCTTTTACCGAGGGACACGGCTATTCGAATAGATTAACTTCCCTGCAGGGGTGCACCACATAACCCAGCACGCTCGATCCCATTTGGCCGGACACACTTTCCGGGGTCATGCCCGGCCTCGGAAGATCAACACGTCGCAGCCCTACCTAAGCACAACAGAGAGGTCAGCACGCCGATCTAAACCCTAAGCGCACGGGCCTGGAGACCTTACCTGCTGCTGGGCCGCACAGGCCCAGCCCACCACCAACTGCCCCCTTCCTCGTGTCGCCGCCTCCATGGCCGCGCGCGCCACCGCCGCTCGCAGCTCGCCACCGCTGCGGAGCAGGTGAGCCGAGGGGATAAGGCCGCGCCGGGCCGTCCCCCCTGGCCATTCCCCTCCATTTCCCCCTCTCCCCTCGCTCGCTCTGCCTCCTCTTCCCCCTCAGATCCGGCCACCGAACGCTCCCCGCCGCCGTTCGACCGCTGTCCTCGCGGCCACCGGCGCCGAGGGGCCTCGTCTCCGTGTCCAGCACGTGCGTGGGGCTCGACTACGCCGTCCCCAAGCCAAGTCCGAAGCCGGGAGCCTCTGCATCGACCGGACGCCGCCGCCCCTTTTCCTCTCTGCCTCCGGCACAACTCCGGCGGTACCGAGCGCTGCAGCTACTAAACCCCGCAACGGCCTTACGTGCGTGCCGCAAGGTGAGCCGCCGTTCTTCCCCGTGCCATTTTGCTGCTCCGCCGTGCCTGTAGCGGCTGCTCCACGCGAGCCCGAACCCACCACCGCGTGAGCTCGTCGCCGGCCATGTTCCGGTGGCCGAACGCCTGCGCGAGCATGCCCGACGTGCTTGCCATCGCGCGTAGATGCCGTAGGAGCCCAGCCCCGTCCGTTTAGCTCACCGCAGCACTTTCCCCGACGAGCACCCGAGTACTCCTCCGCCACGGCTCAACGCCGGCGAAGATTCCGACCATCTCCGGCCCGGAGACCACCGGCGTTGGATGCGCGACTCGACACCCGTTCGAACGAGCCTACGCGCGGGTCGAATGGACCCCCGTAGAGCTTTTCCGACCATCTCCGGCGAGAAACCGCCGCGGAAATGGTCGCCGGAGCTTTCTCCGGTGGCCGGCCGGCGTGGCTGACCTGGGGCCACCCCCAGGGTCGCTGCCCGTGGGCCCCAGGGCCCCCGTTGACTGGGTTGACCAGTCAACGTGCTGACTGGGCAGCCCCAGCCGCTGACACGCGGGCCCCACCGCCCTGTTAATTAACTAACACGTTTTAAAAATAAAAATAAGTTAATTAAGTTAATTAGTCACTGACAGGTGGGGTCCAGTAGCTAAATAGGTTTAGTTTAGTTTAAAAATAACTCTGTTTTATAACAGAGGCTGACAGGTGGGACCCACTGGTCAGGTTTGACCTGACCAGTGCGGCTGTTGACTGCTGACGCAGTGATGACGTCATGCTGATGCAATAAATTCTTTTCTGTTATATAAATAATTCCAGAAATTCAAATAAACTTTGAAAAATCATATCTTTTAATCCGTAACTCCGATGAAAATAATTTATATATGAAAATTGATCAGAATTTCGATACGAATCTGGATAAGCCCTCCGTATTCCCATCAGATGCCCCTAGCTAGATGAACATGGAACTTTTGACCTGTTTTCGATAAATGAATAGTGTTCAACTTTAATAAAATAAATCCAAACAATTTCTTAAAAATAGCTAATATGACTTAGACATGTTTTTAGGCAACCCTGCACTGCACGTTAGCTTAGCACGCTCTGTGTTGCTTATGTTTGTGTATTTATCTGTTTCTTCCCCCTCTTCTCTCTCGGTAGAGCCCGGCGCTGACGCAGATCCCGAGACCGACGCTGTCCCGGTGATTGGTTCCCCCTCCGACGATCTTGCTTTTGCCACCGAGCAACCAGGCAAGCAACCCCCCCCTTGAGCATTTCCGATATCGCCTATGTCTATTCTCTCTTATTCTTGCATTAGAATTGTTGCTACTGCTACTGCTCCTATTACTGTTGCATAGCCTGTCTTTGCTAAATTGTTGATACCTGTCTTATTCATAAACTGCTTAGTATAGGTTGGGTAGCACTGCTATG
The DNA here is from genome assembly GCA_902687465.1 of Secale cereale. Taxonomy (NCBI): domain Eukaryota; kingdom Viridiplantae; phylum Streptophyta; class Magnoliopsida; order Poales; family Poaceae; genus Secale; species Secale cereale. The sequence continues at coordinate 570,250,945 of LR738713.1, read as the reverse complement.
GTCCCGCACTCTCGTAGTTGCCTCGCATAGTACCCTTGTCTCGATCAAGCGATCGAGCCCCCCTTCCCCTGACCTTCTTCACAGCACCGCACATCCCCCCCTAATATGCTCGACTCCGCAGAGTTAACATCGGGTGACGAGGGTGATACCTCCGAACTCACTTCTGATGTTGTCCCTGTATTATAGCTAGCTCGTTGTGGGTTACCGAGGGTGATTCCTCTTCCCACTTCCGACTTAGCTTTTGTCGTGCATCCGCTATGATGAATACCGCCGAGGGTGATTCCTCCGGTACCACCTTATCGGGACTTGTCGTTCGGGAGTCCAACGAGGGTGATTCCTCGGATTCCTCATCGGCATGAAAACCACACGGATACCCTGTTTCACCACACCGTGTTTAAAGACGTATCGATCCCCGAGGCCGGACGTCGCCAGGAACAAAGGCGTGCGGCCAGAGGTATCGTGCGTCTGATGACACCTGAAGTTACTACAACACATGTTGGATGGAGGCGGGTTGACCCAGAGGGGTACCCGCGAGTGCCTTTGAGGCGTGAGCTGTGGAGTCGGGTGACCAGTGAGGGTACCCGCGAGATAACTACGAGGCGTGGCCGGTCTTTTCCAGTCCTTGTCACAAGTCCTCGAGACGGGACGACGGGGCCAACAGTATCGTAGGCTCTGCTCGTTACCGCGCGCTCCCAACACACTAAGCGATTTGGATATTTGATCCGAGGGGCCTCCGGGTCCGATAGCACTAACCACCACGTGGGTGTGAGTGGGTGCTCTGCGTCGTATACATCAGCCGGAGCCGTCACGACGTCAGCGATTGAGCGGCCCGTTCGGATTGGACTTAGGATGCAACTGCGCTTGTATAAGGGGTTGCTAGGTCTGCTACCGAACGGCCACGTAACGTGCAGGAGTGTCCGGGGCGATGGCCAAGACCCCCGGGGGCATAGGTTAGTCCGACGTGCTTGATCCTCTCTGGCGGTATCCGGTCGGGTTGCGGCGTATGGTTTAGCCGAGGGCGGGCACGACCTGATGGTGTGTCCGGCCGGAGTTAAGCGAGCGTGGTGGGTAACTTGGTGCACCCCTGCAGGGAAGAAACAATCTATCGATAGCCTGTCCTACGGTAACGGACACTCGGAGTTGTATCCACTTCGGTACAACTAGAACTGGTGACTTGAGATATGTGATATGAAGATGATGTTGCTGCAAACACTATACATTATTATGATGAGCTATTCTGTTCCCCCCCTAATTGCTGCAAGACGCTGAAGATGCTAGTCTTCGTCAGGACTAGGCTTTTCACCTCTCTACTCTGGCTTTCTGCAGTCTAGTCCACCCACATAAAGCCTCCTTTGAAAATATTGCATTGCTAGTATAGATCTGATGTAAGTCTTGCTGAGTACTTTGGATGAGTACTCACGGTTGCTTTGCTTCCTCTTTTGTCCTACCCACTTGTTAAACCAGACGACGGAGCCATGGTGCCCGCAGCCCCAGTGGATGACTACTACTACCAGCCCGAGGCTGGCTACTACTACTACCCGGCCGGCGAGTACTACTGCGAGGAGCCGGCGGACGACGACCAGGAGTAGGATCGGAGGTCCCAGGCAGGAGGCCTGCGCCTTTTCGATCGTAGCTTTTATTTTGCCCCGCCTTTGTAAAAGGCCTATCTTCTGCTGTGTTGTATCTGTACCCAGATACCTAACGCTTCCGCTGACTATGTGTGAGACATCATGTTATGTATTCGAGCCCTCGAGGCCCCTGGCTTGTAATATATGACTTGTATGTATTTATTTATGTTTTAGAGTTGTGTTGTGATTCCTTCACGTGAGTCCTTAGGCTTGATCGTGTGCATTTGCGTGTATGATTAGTGCACGATTAAGCCGGGGTCGTCACAGGTTGGTATCAGAGCCGACTGCCTGTAGGAACCCCCTTTCCAACTCCTTGGCCGAAGTCGAGTCTAGAGGTCCAAAAATGTTTTACTAACTTGGCTGTGTGGCTTATGGCCCCACGTCGCCACTTGGGTGGTGTAGCATCTTTTATTCCTCGTCTTTACTCTGGGACTCTTATCTCTCGTCTATTCGGGTTAAGTTTTACTAACTCCATTAGGTTCTCGTTTCCACATCTACCCGGAGAGCTGGATATCAGTGCGAATTCTTATCATTGACCTGATTAATTTGATAATCATTCCTTTCCATTTGTTTGTTTAACCTTTCTTATCAAGTTCCGATGATAATTAATTTGACAAGTCTGATTCTTCTTCTTTCAGATGAATCCTCTGTTTCCACCTCGCCCGGAGACTCAGCTTGTGCTTCGCACCTGGGCTCGAGATGCCCCTGGGTTTCCGGCCATTCTAGTCGCTCTCATGACCAGACTGGGCTACCGCTGGTACCCCGAGTACATGGTCTACGAGGAGTATCGCGAGTTCAACCAGGAGCAGTATTATGCTGTTGTTCGTATCTACGACCGGCAGGACGACTCAGACACCGAGCTGTACCGCTTTCACGGTAGTGGCGTGACGGTTGCGATGGCAGTCCATGACGCTGCCTACGCTGCTGTCGCACGCCTCCGAGGAGAGCACAGAGATAGCTTGGATGCCTCTGAGTTTCGGTACATTCCGTATGCACCTGCTGGAGATGAGACTGGATACTACTCAGCTATCTGTGCCCCGTACGAGAGTCGACGATATGACCCGCAGGTTCTGATTCAGCACACTCAGGCGCTGGATCGAACTGCTCGGGCCCTGGCGGTTGAGTTGTCCATCACTCGGACAATTCTCTACCAGACGTTGACGCAGTTGGTACCGGCTGTCCAAGCAGGGACACTTCCTCAGTCTATCCTTTGGCCGCGCAGGATCAACACACCTCCAGGTGTCGAGTGGCCTGCGGTTGGAGGTCACACGCCAGTTCGTGGACCTCTGATTCCCGATCGAGACCGGGTTCTGCATCAGAGTGCACATGGAGCTCAGGAACCTTCTGCGGTTGAGATTCGCCGTCCGCACTTGCAGCTACCCCGTTTCAGTTCCCTTCTCCGACGTTGATGTAGCCTTTGCTATGTCTCGTTGTGTACTTCCTTACCGCGGTCTGCGCGCCGCCTACTATGTCTAGTTCTGATTTTGCGCCGTTAGGCTGCCCGTTTGTAACCGACGCTATGTACGAACCCGTATGTCATGATGTGTATGATGTTGTATTTATTGCACTTCCTTTATGTCGTGCATAATTACTACATTGTGAATTCATGCAACGTGTATTCTTGTCTCTAAACCACCCCTGTTGGAATTATCAGGATGGCTGGTAACGGTGATCCACCTCCACCTCCGCCTCCGCCTCCGCCGCCAGAATATATGGCTGCCGTAATGCAGACTCTTGAAATGCAGCGTCAGGTGCTGCAGGGTATGCTCAACCAGATACCTCAGGCCAACGCCAATGCTCAGCATCAGCCAGCCGCTATCACTCTGCAAGAATTTCTGCGGCTCAACCCAACGGTATTTCGCAGTGCCGCCAACCCCTTGGATGCCGATGATTGGCTGCGTGATATCTTCTTTGAGCTGGATTCTGCCGCCGTGTCCCCTGACAACTATGTCAAGTTTGCGACATATTTCCTGAAGGGTCCGGCGGCCCAATGGTGGGATACGCACCGGAACACAGTGCCTACTGGAACTGTCATCACCTGGGCAGACTTCAAGACTGCCTTCCGTGCTCGGTATATCCCGGAAGGGGTTATCGACCGCAAGCGTACGGAGTTCCGTAACCTGATTCAGGGCAACAAGTCAGTTGATGCTTATCAGAGGGAGTTCCTTGAGCTGTCCCGCTATGCCGAAGAGGATATCGCTACTGACGCAAGACGCCAAGAGAAGTTCAGGCGTGGACTTCATCATGATATTCTGCTTGCTCTAGTGGCACTGGACTTTCCGGACTTCGCCACTTTAGTGAACAAGGCCATTCAGGTTGAAACTGGACTCAAGCTACACAAGGATGCTCTTAAGCGCTCTCGCGAGTCGGGCTCATCTTCGGGCTCGTCTTCTCAGAAGCGCCGCATATGGATCCCTCAGAGCATGTATCGTCCCAACGCTCCAGTGTACATGCCTTCTTATGCTGCACCTCGTCTGCCTCCTCCACCGCCAATGCAGTACAGGCCTGCTGTCCCAGCACCTCGAGCACCTGCGATTCGTCCAGAGAGTGGACTCTGCTTCAAGTGTGGCCGTCCGGGTCACCGTGCCAGAGACTGTCCACAGGCTCAGGGTCAGTTGGCTCTTCCATCTGCTGGCCGTGGCAGTGGACGTGGAATTCCTCCGCAGCGCAACAATAATATCAGGCCTTCGAATGCTCGTGGTGGTCAGCTTCACCACGTTAATCTGAGTGAAGACCCAGAGCAGCCAGCCACCGTGATGGGTACACTTCTTGTCAACTCAGTATTTGCTAATGTTTTGTTCGATACTGGTGCTTCGTATTCTTTCATTTCTGAACCTTTTGCACTCAAGCATGAAATTGAATTTGATACCCTGCACCAACCAGTAAAAATACAAACCTCCGCGGGTCCTTGCCGATCTAACCTCTTATGTCCTCGAGTTAGTGTTGAGATAGAAGAAATGAAGTTTCAGGCAAACCCCATTGTCCTGAAATCCTGCGGCATCGACCTTATCCTAGGAATGGATTGGTTGGAGGCTCACGAGGCCCTAATTGATTGTGCCACCAAGACTGTACGTCTTCGGCACCCCTCGAATCAACTCGTGAATTGCCGCGCTCGTGTATCCCATAATGCCGAAGCTCAAATTTATGCCTTAAATACATTGAATGCTTCACCACTTGACGGGCTCGAGAACATACCAGTTGTATGTGAATTCCCGGATGTCTTCCCTGAAGAGCTTCCAGGAATACCCCCTGCTCGAGCCGTCGAATTTGTTATTGACTTGAAGCCGGGTACTACTCCTATTGCGAAGCGTCCTTACAAGATGCCACCGCATCATCTCCTCGAGCTTAAGGAGGAAATCGACAAGTCTCTCAAGAAGGGCTTCATCCGTCCTAGCTCCTCTGCCTGGGGAGCACCATCTCTTTTCGTCAAGAAGAAAGATGGTACGAATAGGCTGGTACAAGATTACCGACCTATCAACCAGGCAACCATCCAGAATAAATATCCGCTTCCTCGGATCAATGACTTATATGATCAACTGGCTGGATCGTCAGTGTTTTCTAAACTCGACTTGAGGTTGGGTTATCACCAGATCCGTGTTCGCGAAGAGGATATTCCAAAGACTGCATTTGTTACTCGCTATGGCTCTTATGAGTACACTGTCATGTCTTTTGGACTGACTAATGCTCCAGCTACCTTCTCCCGCCTGATGAATTATATATTCATGGATTACCTCGACAAGTTTGTCGTGGTATATCTGGATGATATTCTGGTATTCTCAAAGAACAAGGAAGAACACGCCGAACATCTTCGCCTTGTTCTGGAGAAGCTGCGAGAACATCAGCTTTATGCTAAGTTTTCCAAATGCGAGTTCTGGCTTTCTGAAGTGACCTACCTTGGACATGTGATTTCCAAGGAAGGCATTGCTGTTAACCCGGAACGGGTTCAGGCTATTCTTGACTGGACCCCTCCGAAGAATGTCAAGCAAGTGAGAAGTTTTCTCGGCCTTGCAAGCTATTGTCGACGCTTCGTCGAGAACTTTTCCAAGATTGCCAAGCCCCTGACTAATCTGCTTCACAAAGGCGTTAAGTTTGAGTGGACCGATAAATGCCAGGAAAGCTTTCAAGCTCTTAAGGACAAGCTCGTTTCTGCTCCAGTGCTTGCTCCTCCAGATTCTCGCAAGGACTTCGTGATATATTGTGACGCCTCTCGTCAAGGATTAGGCTGTGTCCTAATGCAAGAACGAAGAGTAGTTGCTTATGCATCGCGTCAATTGCGTCCGCATGAAGAGAATTATCCAGTGCATGATCTTGAACTTGCTGCAGTGATCTTTGCATTGAAACTATGGCGACATTACCTTCTCGGTAACCGGTGTGAGATTTATACTGATCACCAAAGTTTGAAGTATCTATTCACTCAGCCGGATCTCAATCTCCGCCAACAGCGATGGTTGGAAACTATTTCTGAATACGACTGCGGTATTTCTTATACCCCTGGCAAGGCTAATGTGATGGCCGATGCCTTGAGTCGCAAGTCATACAGCACCAACCTCAAGGTTAAGCGAGCTCAGCCTCGTCTTTATGAGGAATTGCGCAAGCTGAATCTGCATATTGTTCCACATGGTTCGCTTAATGACCTTGTGATACAGCCGGATCTTGAGAAGGCTGTCAAGGTAGCGCAAACCAAAGATGCTTTCGTTGATGTCATAAAGCAGGAACTTCATCTTCCGAAATACAGGGATTTCTCAATATCCGAAGATGGAACCTTGTATTTCCGAGGCCGCATTGTGGTAACTCGTTTCGACCTAATGACTGACAAGGTCATGAAGGAGGCTCATGATACACCGCTGTCTATTCATCCTGGTAGTACTAAGATGTATCGTGATCTCCGACAAAGGTACTGGTGGCCTAATATGAAGCGGGATATTGCTCGACATGTTGCTGAATGCGATGTCTGTCGTCGCGTGAAGGCAGAACATCAGAAGCCGGCTGGACTTCTGCAACCTCTTCCTATTCCGCTGTGGAAATGGGATAAGGTGCAGATGGATTTCATTACTGGATTTCCTAAGTCCCAGAAGGGTAACGATGCCATTCTTGTCGTCATCGACCAACTCTCAAAGGTTGCACACTTCCTGCCAGTCAAGGAGACTATCACTGCTAGCCAGTTAGCAGAACTGTATATCTCCCGAATTGTATCCCTCCACGGAATTCCGAAGGAGATCAGTTCGGACCGTGGCTCCCTGTTCACTTCCAAGTTCTGGGAAAGTTTTCAAGAAGCTTTGGGAACTCATATCCACTGGAGTTCAGCTTATCACCCCCAGTCTCAAGGTCAAGTCGAACGAGTCAATCAAGTGCTTGAAGATATGTTGCGAGCTTGTGTTATATCATTCGGTAAGAAATGGGAAGAATCTCTTCCATATGCCGAGTTCTCGTATAACAACAGCTATCAAGCAAGCTTGAAGATGGCTCCCTTTGAAGTTCTGTACGGACGAAAGTGTCGAACCCCTCTGAACTGGTCAGAAACTGGGGAACGACAAGTTATTGGTCCGGACATCATTCAACACGCCGAAGAGCAAGTCCGTATCGTGCGTGAAAATCTTAAGGCAGCTCAAGACCGCCAGAAGAGCAACTATGATCGCAAGCGATGGGGTCTGACTTATCATCCCGGTGATCAAGTTTATCTTCGAGTCACCCCTATGAAGGGCACGCACCGTTTCGGTATCAAGGGCAAGTTAGCTCCGCGCTACATTGGCCCCTTCCCCGTGGTTGCTAGACGTGGATTCGTGGCTTACAAATTGCAATTGCCTCCGCAATTCTCGCATATCCACGATGTGTTCCATGTGTCGCAACTTCGTCGATCTTTCAAGGAATCCCCGCATCGTGCTGTGGATCACGAGATGCTCGAGCTTCAAGATGATCTTTCTTATAAGGAGCATCCGATCCGCATCCTCGATCAAACTGAACGTCGGACCCGCCAGAAGACGACCAAGTTCCTGAAAGTGCAGTGGTCGAATCACACTGAAGATGAAGCCACTTGGGAACGCGAGGAAAACCTTCGGGCGGAATACCCCGACCTCTTTCCTTCTACCTCCTAAATTCTCGGGACGAGAATTTCTTTTAGAGGAGGAGAATTTGTAACACCCCCTTGTAATGATCACTGTGATCAACTGCTAATAATGCCAAGTCATCTTCAATTACAATGTTAATCACAGTGGTTCAACAAGTCAACTCAAATTTGCCCCTGAAAACTCCAATTCAAATTCAAATGCAAAATGAGGTTGTTCCAAAATTTTTGGAAAAATGCCCATGTTGTTGCAAATAATCCAAAACAATTGTTTCTGGTAAAAACAACATCACCATCTACTCAAATAATGGGCTAGGGCATTTAAACAGTGTTAAAGCAGCACTAATAAATGCTTTTTCATTTTTGTAAAATTCAAAAATGATTCAAAAATGATCAAACCAATTTTTGGTGATGGGTAATATTGCAACCTCATTTTTGGGCCAACTCACAATTTTTCCAAACTTCATTTGAGGGCCCTACCTTTTTCTTTTCCCTCTGCTGTTGAAATAAAAGAAAAACAGAAAAATGAATAAAAGGAAAAGGCCAGAAGGGCCTGGAGACCTTACCTGCTGCTGGGCCGCACAGGCCCAGCCCACCACCAACTGCCCCCTTCCTCGTGTCGCCGCCTCCATGGCCGCGCGCGCCACCGCCGCTCGCAGCTCGCCACCGCTGCGGAGCAGGTGAGCCGAGGGGATAAGGCCGCGCCGGGCCGTCCCCCCTGGCCATTCCCCTCCATTTCCCCCTCTCCCCTCGCTCGCTCTGCCTCCTCTTCCCCCTCAGATCCGGCCACCGAACGCTCCCCGCCGCCGTTCGACCGCTGTCCTCGCGGCCACCGGCGCCGAGGGGCCTCGTCTCCGTGTCCAGCACGTGCGTGGGGCTCGACTACGCCGTCCCCAAGCCAAGTCCGAAGCCGGGAGCCTCTGCATCGACCGGACGCCGCCGCCCCTTTTCCTCTCTGCCTCCGGCACAACTCCGGCGGTACCGAGCGCTGCAGCTACTAAACCCCGCAACGGCCTTACGTGCGTGCCGCAAGGTGAGCCGCCGTTCTTCCCCGTGCCATTTTGCTGCTCCGCCGTGCCTGTAGCGGCTGCTCCACGCGAGCCCGAACCCACCACCGCGTGAGCTCGTCGCCGGCCATGTTCCGGTGGCCGAACGCCTGCGCGAGCATGCCCGACGTGCTTGCCATCGCGCGTAGATGCCGTAGGAGCCCAGCCCCGTCCGTTTAGCTCACCGCAGCACTTTCCCCGACGAGCACCCGAGTACTCCTCCGCCACGGCTCAACGCCGGCGAAGATTCCGACCATCTCCGGCCCGGAGACCACCGGCGTTGGATGCGCGACTCAACACCCGTTCGAACGAGCCTACGCGCGGGTCGAATGGACCCCCGTAGAGCTTTTCCGACCATCTCCGGCGAGAAACCGCCGCGGAAATGGTCGCCGGAGCTTTCTCCGGTGGCCGGCCGGCGTGGCTGACCTGGGGCCACCCCCAGGGTCGCTGCCCGTGGGCCCCAGGGCCCCCGTTGACTGGGTTGACCAGTCAACGTGCTGACTGGGCAGCCCCAGCCGCTGACACGCGGGCCCCACCGCCCTGTTAATTAACTAACACGTTTTAAAAATAAAAATAAGTTAATTAAGTTAATTAGTCACTGACAGGTGGGGTCCAGTAGCTAAATAGGTTTAGTTTAGTTTAAAAATAACTCTGTTTTATAACAGAGGCTGACAGGTGGGACCCACTGGTCAGGTTTGACCTGACCAGTGCGGCTGTTGACTGCTGACGCAGTGATGACGTCATGCTGATGCAATAAATTCTTTTCTGTTATATAAATAATTCCAGAAATTCAAATAAACTTTGAAAAATCATATCTTTTAATCCGTAACTCCGATGAAAATAATTTATATATGAAAATTGATCAGAATTTCGATACGAATCTAGATACGCCCTCCGTATTCCCATCAGATGCCCCTAGCTAGATGAACATGGAACTTTTGACCTGTTTTCGATAAATGAATAGTGTTCAACTTTAATAAAATAAATCCAAACAATTTCTTAAAAATAGCTAATATGACTTAGACATGTTTTTAGGAAACCCTGCACTGCACGTTAGCTTAGCACGCTCTGTGTTGCTTATGTTTGTGTATTTATCTGTTTCTTCCCCCTCTTCTCTCTCGGTAGAGCCCGGCGCTGACGCAGATCCCGAGACCGACGCTGTCCCGGTGATTGGTTCCCCCTCCGACGATCTTGCTTTTGCCACCGAGCAACCAGGCAAGCAACCCCCCCCTTGAGCATTTCCGATATCGCCTATGTCTATTCTCTCTTATTCTTGCATTAGAATTGCTGCTACTGCTACTGCTCCTATTACTGTTGCATAGCCTGTCTTTGCTAAATTGTTGATACCTGTCTTATTCATAAACTGCTTAGTATAGGTTGGGTAGCACTGCTATGGTCCCGCACTCTCGTAGTTGCCTCGCATAGTACCCTTGTCTCGATCAAGCGATCGAGCCCCCCTTCCCCTGACCTTCTTCACAGCACCGCACATCCCCCCCTAATATGCTCGACTCCGCAGAGTTAACATCGGGTGACGAGGGTGATACCTCCGAACTCACTTCTGATGTTGTCCCTGTATTATAGCTAGCTCGTTGTGGGTTACCGAGGGTGATTCCTCTTCCCACTTCCGACTTAGCTTTTGTCGTGCATCCGCTATGATGAATACCGCCGAGGGTGATTCCTCCGGTACCACCTTATCGGGACTTGTCGTTCGGGAGTCCAACGAGGGTGATTCCTCGGATTCCTCATCGGCATGAAAACCACACGGATACCCTGTTTCACCACACCGTGTTTAAAGACGTATCGATCCCCGAGGCCGGACGTCGCCAGGAACAAAGGCGTGCGGCCAGAGGTATCGTGCGTCTGATGACACCTGAAGTTACTACAACACATGTTGGATGGAGGCGGGTTGACCCAGAGGGGTACCCGCGAGTGCCTTTGAGGCGTGAGCTGTGGAGTCGGGTGACCAGTGAGGGTACCCGCGAGATAACTACGAGGCGTGGCCGGTCTTTTCCAGTCCTTGTCACAAGTCCTCGAGACGGGACGACGGGGCCAACAGTATCGTAGGCTCTGCTCGTTACCGCGCGCTCCCAACACACTAAGCGATTTGGATATTTGATCCGAGGGGCCTCCGGGTCCGATAGCACTAACCACCACGTGGGTGTGAGTGGGTGCTCTGCGTCGTATACATCAGCCGGAGCCGTCACGACGTCAGCGATTGAGCGGCCCGTTCGGATTGGACTTAGGATGCAACTGCGCTTGTATAAGGGGTTGCTAGGTCTGCTACCGAACGGCCACGTAACGTGCAGGAGTGTCCGGGGCGATGGCCAAGACCCCCGGGGGCATAGGTTAGTCCGACGTGCTTGATCCTCTCTGGCGGTATCCGGTCGGGTTGCGGCGTATGGTTTAGCCGAGGGCGGGCACGACCTGATGGTGTGTCCGGCCGGAGTTAAGCGAGCGTGGTGGGTAACTTGGTGCACCCCTGCAGGGAAGAAACAATCTATCGATAGCCTGTCCTACGGTAACGGACACTCGGAGTTGTATCCACTTCGGTACAACTAGAACTGGTGACTTGAGATATGTGATATGAAGATGATGTTGCTGCAAACACTATACATTATTATGATGAGCTATTCTGTTCCCCCCCTAATTGCTGCAAGACGCTGAAGATGCTAGTCTTCGTCAGGACTAGGCTTTTCACCTCTCTACTCTGGCTTTCTGCAGTCTAGTCCACCCACATAAAGCCTCCTTTGAAAATATTGCATTGCTAGTATAGATCTGATGTAAGTCTTGCTGAGTACTTTGGATGAGTACTCACGGTTGCTTTGCTTCCTCTTTTGTCCTACCCACTTGTTAAACCAGACGACGGAGCCATGGTGCCCGCAGCCCCAGTGGATGACTACTACTACCAGCCCGAGGCTGGCTACTACTACTACCCGGCCGGCGAGTACTACTGCGAGGAGCCGGCGGACGACGACCAGGAGTAGGATCGGAGGTCCCAGGCAGGAGGCCTGCGCCTTTTCGATCGTAGCTTTTATTTTGCCCCGCCTTTGTAAAAGGCCTATCTTCTGCTGTGTTGTATCTGTACCCAGATACCTAACGCTTCCGCTGACTATGTGTGAGACATCATGTTATGTATTCGAGCCCTCGAGGCCCCTGGCTTGTAATATATGACTTGTATGTATTTATTTATGTTTTAGAGTTGTGTTGTGATTCCTTCACGTGAGTCCTTAGGCTTGATCGTGTGCATTTGCGTGTATGATTAGTGCACGATTAAGCCGGGGTCGTCACATGGGCCCATCGCCCAATGCACACCTGCACGTTGCGAGGGCGGCCGGTAAGCAGACCTAGCCTCTCCTAATACCAGAGTAGGCTTTCAAGTCCAATCCGGCGCGCGCCGCTAAGTCGCTGACGTCAAGAAGGCTTCGGCTGATACCACGACGTCGAGTGCCCATAACTATTCCCACATAGCTGGTTAGTGCGTATAGGCCAATGGCCAGACTCAGATCAAATACCAAGATCTCGTTAACGTGTTATTATGAAATAACCACGGACAACGACCAGGGCCAGGCCCACCCGTCTCCTAGGTGGTCGCAACCCGCCCTGTCGCTCCGCCATAAAGTAACCATCAAGGGGCTGCCGGGAACCCAGGCCCACCACTACCTGTGTGGAACCACCTGCCCCTTCAGCCCCCATATCCGAATCATCATCATGTGTATGTAAACTATGTATATAGTATATACCCGTAATCACCACCCGAGTGATCATGGCCCGATAGTATAGCATGGCAGACGGACAAGAATGTAGGGCCACTGATGGAACGCTAGCATCCTATACTAAGCCTTTAGGATTGCAGATAAAGGTATCAACAGTTGTGGCAACAATGACAGGCTATGCAACAGAGTAGGAGCTAACGAATCATCAATAGTAGCAATTCTAATGCAAGAGTAAGTGAGAAGAGAATAGGCGATATATGGTGATCAAGGGGGGCTTGCCTGGTTGCTCTGGCAAGAAAGAGCGGTCGTCGTCGACGTAGTCGATCACCGTGGCACCGTCAGCAGTCAAGTCCCGATGTCTATCGGAGAGAAGAGGGGGAGAAACAATAAATATAAATCAAACATCGCACCACAAAGCATAACATGGCAAAACGCGGTGCTATGTGTGACCTAACGCGGTAGGTGGTGATACCGGCGAAGGGGGGAAACATCCGGGAAAGTATTCCCGATGTTTCGCGTTTTCGGGCGGATGAAACGGAGGGGGAAAGTTGCGGGTTCAGTATGCTAGGGACGTGTGGTTGACGAACGGTTTGCGAAATCGGATGCGTCTCGTCGTTCTGAGCAACTTTCATGTACAAAGTATTTTCATCCGAGTTACAGTTTAAAATATATGATTTTCTAAAGTTTTTATTAATTTCTGGAATTTAATATTAACTAAATTAATTCGAAAAGGATTTATGACATCAGCATGACATCATGCTGACGTCAGCATGGTTGACTGGTCAACCTGACCAGTGGGTCCCACCTGTCATTGACTGTTTAGATAATTAACAGTTAATTAAGTTAATTAGTGTTTAGGTTATTCTTAAACAGAATTAATTAAGTTAATTAATTAATTAATTAATTAAACCTCTTATTATTTATTAATATTTTTAATTATTTTAATATTCTTTTTTTAATCTGTGTTGTTTTTTTAAACCGGGCGCTGGGGCGGGGCCCACTGGGCAGTGACCCATAGGCCAGCCCAGCGGGGCGGGCTAATGGGCAGAGGGGCACGGGCGCGGGCGTCGGCGCCCGACTGGACGAGCCCCAGGCGCGCGCGGGCGCAAGCGCCGGCGGCGGATGGAAGCGCCGGCGGCGGGCGGCGCTGGCCAGGGGCGGAGCAGAGGTCCGCGGCAGAGGGAGGGGGAGGTGGTCGGCGTTGCAGTGGGTCCAGTGCGGCCGCTGCGGAGCGGCACGGCGGCGCGGCACGACGAGCAGCGACGGGCGCGCGACGCGGGGACAGGGGCGGCATGGCGGCGCGGGGAGGAAGCCAGGTTAGGCCGGCAGTGGGGCGACGCCGGCGAGCTAGCGCGGGCGTGCAGCGGCGGGTGCTGGACGCGGCGGCGGCGCGGCCACATCGCGCGGCTTGGGCGCGGTCAATGGCACGCGGGCGAGAGGAGCTGCAGCGCGGAGCAAGCAAAGGGGGCCTCGGCAGCAGCGGCATCGCGGGACTGCGGCAGACGGGTGCGGAAGGTCCACGCACAGATAGGCGAGCTGAGGCACGCGGCTGGAGCTGCCCGAGCGCAGCGGAGTACAGGGCTCGGCACGGCCGAACAGAATCGATTCGGTGAGCCCAACCACGGTGGCTTGAGCAGCAGGGGGACACGGCAGGAAGCAGCGGCAAGCACCGGGAGGCTGGGCGAGCAAGGGGCATGGACAGCAGCAGCGCAAGTGCATCAGTATCAGCAAGCACGGTGCGGGCGTCGACAAACTACGACCATGGTGGCGCGGCGGCTAGAGATAACAGATCGAAGGGGAGGCAAAGGGGAAGGCCCAGGGCTCACCAAGGAGCACAAGGAAGGCTCGGTGATAGCTTACTAGCGCAGATGGTGGCCGGATTCGACGAAGACGCCGGCGACCAGAAGTCGAAGAGGAGCTCGATCCGCTTGACGCAGTCCATCCCGGCTCGAGCTCATCGTTGTAGTCGAAGTAGAGGCGGTGGACGAAGCTCCTGGCGAAGTCCCAACCGGCGGGGACGACGGTGGCCGTGGTGATGAGGTAGTCCACGGCGACGGCAGCATCGATCGTCGATGGGATCCAGAGTAGAGAACGAGCGATTGGAGAGATTGGGGGCTAGGGTTCGATGAGGGGGGTGTGCGGGGCAGGTTTTGTTGGCGGCCAGGCGGGGCGCCAGATGCCGACGCGTGGTCGGCGGCCATGGCAGATGGCCGCCACGGCGTCCTCTGCTTCTGTAGCAGGAGGAAGGAAAAACAGGGGAGGTGTTGGGCTGGTTTTAGTTAGTTGGGCCAAATGGCTCGGCAGGATAGGTTTTATTATTATCTTTATTTTGTTTTATCTTTTTTCTTTAGTTATTATTCATTTCTGTTTTATTAAATTGTAATTTTTATAAAATACAAAAGTTGTATCTAAAATAGTATTCATAAATATGCCACTGCCGCAATTAACTTTCAGGCAACTAAAATAAATAGTTTATTATTTTATAAATACAAAATGCATTCATTTAAGTGTTTTGCCTACTGTTTAATTATTTAAGTGCATTTAAACCTTTTATAAGATTGTGGTTTCTCCACCATAATTACTTATGATTTAGTTGTCCCATTTAGAACATTTTAGTTTTTATGTTTGAAAACTTTTATCGTTTGACCTTATTTCAAATTTGAATTTGAACGGGTTTGATCCAACGCGAGTTAACAACAGTAATCGAGGTGACGTGTCATCATTAGCAGGGAATTACTGTAGCTTAATTATCCGGGCGTCACATGCACACCCTCCAATTTTTTCCTGGGTCCGTCACTGGCGTCGGGCCTCCTCTTTTGTCCGCGCCGACCCAAACAAACGGCGGCGGACGAAATGGGTTGCCCCATTGAAGTTGTTCTAAGGGTATCTTCAAGGCGAACCCGCGCAAACCTTCTCTTCATACGATTGTGTGAGTGAAAATTGTGTCAGCAACTCATGCATGTCCATAAGCAGGCGCTCGCTCAATCATCAGGCTAGAAATTAACAAACATTAGCTACAATGTAACCATCATTCTGCATGGTCTGATGGATGCATCCTAGTTAGTTAGGGTAGTGGTTCAACTGTCGGTCGATTTGGGTCCGATATTCCGACGGCTACGTACTTAGCTTAGCGACCCTACCCAATCACGAATCATTAAAATTCAGATATACTTCGTATTATGCTTGTGCTTTATGTAAAGCACGCCTGCAGGCCGGGTGATTGAAACTGCATGGTCATGCATATACTCTACAAATCATTCGAGTGTATATAAGAGGGATTTCGTTCTCACCTAGCATATACAAATTCGAAATCAACTCCAATCGATGCCACCGGTCCACTGATCAAGAAATTCATGCGGATCGACGAACGTCAAGGTATAATCATCTCGTCAGTATCAGTATACAGACTTGCTCCCTAAGAGCAATTTCAATGGGGTGACCAGTCGTCCAACCTGATTAGATATTGGTCGGAGCGTTCAACGCACCGACCTATATGTACCGGTGTGGCCGGTTGGCCGCCCTATTTTCAACAATTGACTTATTTTTTGCATTTAAACATATAGTAAAATAATATAGTTTGAACCAAATAAAAATAGTGTAGTTTTACAAGCCTAATAAAAATAAAAATGTCTCACATAGTTTTGCAAGCGGAATAAAAAAAGATATATCTATTGGTTGCCAACATGAGCCCACATATACTCAACCAAATCATTTTACAGTTGCACGTGAGTTTTCCAATCACGCATGTCATGATGAAATTAGGTGAACTGTTCAAACGTTGCCGCTCCTCCATGCTCACGCACAACATTCTCACCCTGAAACTGAAACCCTTGATAGTACAGCCGTTCCGAGCGTTCATCTTCTACGATCATATTGTGCATGATCACACAAGCAGTCATCACCTCTCATAGTTTCTGCGTGCTCCAGGTATTAGCAGGATACCGAACGATGCCCCATCGAGGTTGCAAAACACCAAAGTCACGCTCGACATCCTTCCTAGCACTCTCTTGCTCTTGGACAAATCCTTTACTCTTCTCTTCGACAAGGTTGGGGATTGTCTTGACAGTAGTGGTCCACTGAGGATAGATACCGTCACCCAGGTAGTATCCTTTGTCGTAGTTGTGGCCGTTGATAGTAAAGTTCATCGGTGGGCTGTTGCCTTCGGCAAGCCTAGCAAACACCGGCGAGTGCTGAAGCACGTTGATATCATTGTGTGATCCAGCCATGCCAAAAATTGAGTGCCAGATCCAGAGATCTTGGGACGCCACGGCCTCTAGTATGACAGTGCAAGCTCTGACATGGCCCTTATACTGCCCTTGCCAAGCAGAAGGGCGGTTCTTCCACTCCCAGTGCATGTAGTCTATGCTGCCAAGCATCCCTGAGAAGCCCCTGCTGGCATTCATCGCCAACAAATCGGCTGTATCTTCAGCAGTCGGCTCTCTCAAGTACTCAGGGCCAAACACAGCAATAACAGCCTTACAAAACCTATACAGGGACTCTAGGCATGTAGACTCGCTCATACGGACGTCGGCGTCGGCGTAGGCGACGAAGGAGGCGGGCGAGGGTTGCTGTTGGATGGGGGGAGACCTTTGTCTACTTCTTGCTCATCCACTCTCAAGAAAGAAACCTTCTCATCCTCTTGGATTTCCCTCTCTTCCTTCCTTGGGACGGAGGAGACGTGGATTCCTCTTTGATGACTGCCCACGGCGGTGAGGGTAGCCGGCCCGCGCCTTTCTGTGCAGTGGAAGCAAGCACGCTGGTAGGGCTGGAATTCGAGCCGAGTCGAGCCAGCTTGGCTCGACTCGCTAGAGCTCGTTACGTTAACGAGCTAGCTCGACTCGACTCGTTACTATAACGAGCTCAAACCCAAAATTGGCTCGACTCGTTTAACTCGCGAGCTGGCTCGTTTAGCTTGTTAAGCTCGTTAAAGATATGAATATAAAACCTCAAATATGATAAAAATGGTTATGTATATATGAAACATATACATCACCAAAAAATTATAATTTCCTTGTAACGCATGAGTCTTTTGGGCGGCTGGGCCTTCAATGGTTGGGCCATGTGTTGTGCGGCTGGAATGCGGGGTGGTGAGTGGCTGATTTTTTTTCGATTGAGAGTGGCTGATCTTTTGTACCGAGACTAACGAGTTACACGAGTACTCGTGAGATTGGCTCGTTTAACTCGCTCTGTAAACGATCTTAAACTAAAGCTTGGCTCGACTCGTTATTCTTCGAGTTCGAGTCAATTCGAGCCGAGTCACGAGTTACTCGTTTAGCTCGCGAGCTTCGAGCTTTTTTTCCAGCCCTACACGCTGGCGTTGCGTCGCATCGAGTGAGCCCTGCACGATACCTAGTTGATGAAATGATGATGATGGATCGATCCTTCACTTGCTGGTCCAGCATGTTCACCCGGCGGCGCCCTTTTTTTTGTACTGCTGTGCTGTACCGACCCAGGATCCGTCCAAATCCAGTCCAACCAAGACTGCGCAGCGCCATGCACGCCCGGGGCTGGCTGACACGTACGCCCTCCCGCGCCCCGTGACCCGTTGAGCCGGGCGTGAACCCCAGCGATCTTTGGTTCCGCCGTCCTTGTCACGGTGCCTGTTTCGTGCTTCATGCCAAGGCGGCGTGATTGTTCCTGGCATTTAGAGCAACTCCAATGAGGCGACCCAAACGAATACGGATTTTGTCCGCTTTTTGTCCGTTTGGGTCGTCTGTCCGCCTAGCGGACATGCATAACCCGTGGATGAACCCAACGCGGCTTCCCAATGAATGAACCAAAAAGCGGACAAGACACAGCTTTCCCCCGCGACCGCGGCCTACCCGTCGCGTTCCTCCACCACCACGACCTGCACACCACCCCGCGCCGCTCCTCCTCCGCCGCGGCCTGCATGCCGAGTTGCTCCTGTGTCGCCTCGTTCCTCTGCCTCCCCGCCGAGCTGCCCGCTGCATTCCTCCACCGCACCACCGGCCGCCCGCCCGCAGCAGCCGCCGCGTTCCTCCCGTGCCGCCGCAGCTCGCTCGGGTGGAGTTGCTCCGCGCCGTCACGTTCCTCCGCCATCGGCCGGCCGCCCGCTGCAGCAGCCGCCAAGATCTTCCCGCTGCCCAGATCAGAACGGGAGGCGGCGCCCTACGCCGGTGTGTCACACCCTGCATTTTGTAACATGTCATTTGCATCAATAAAGCATGAAAATTTGGACCAGCAATTTTTTTGGCATCATTTGGCTTTTATTTGGAATTGAGTTTTTCTTCCTGTGTTTTTCATGTGCTCATTAAAGTCAACTACTACCTCTTGTAGAATTCATCTCCTTACCCAAAACTTCTGCCCAATGATCATACCAAGTGTATATAGCAGTATAGTATTTTCTTATAATGTTAATTTGGCCAAAATGTATTTTCAAAAATTTAGTATTCCAAAAACCCCTGAATTGAGGTTTGCACTACAAGTGCTTGATTTAGGGTGAGAAAATTATTTCAAAATGTATATTTGAGACCTAGTAGTCATAGGACTCCCAGAAACCACAAAAGTATAATTTTAAAAGTTATTTTCCTATTTTATTTAAAAGCTTTTTCTTAAGGCCAGAAATGGTCTTTAATAGGGAAAAATTATTTAATTATTTCAAAAATATTTGCCAAAATTCAGGGAGACTCATAGGACATATATTGTCCATATATAAGAGTTTCAACACTTGGTCATGTTCAAAATAATGGGCTAATCCCTCAGAAACCCTTTCTGGATATTTCAAGCTTTTGAAATATTTACAAAGGAAATATTCTCTAAAAATTCCAGGGAAATTCCATCATGTCATATATGACATATTTGATGATCTTGCCAAGCCCCATGCCTTGGGAAGCAAGAAAACATCATCAAAACCCTTCAAAACCATTCTGTCCATGTCTGAAGTTTGAGCAACTTTACATTGCCAAACTTGTCCAAATACTTTCAAACTTGGTGCACATGCTAGAATGGTCTAATAAGGCATCTAGACCAAATGGCACAAGCTTTGGAGAAGGATAACTTGATCAGAATACCCCAAAACAATTTCTGTCCAAATTCAAATTTGAACAACTTTACATTACCAACTTTTTACCTGGGGCTTCAAACTTTGTGGGCATGATCATGACCCCAAATGATGACACTACACCAAGTGGTGCATCAAGGGGAGATGGTTAGCTTAACTCAAACATGCTGAAACCATTTCTGTTGATTTCTAGGGTTCACCAAAGTTACATTGGCAAGTTTCTTCAAACAAGCCCAAATTTGGTGAAACACCCTATTTCCACATGCCATTTAATCCTGTTAAGTGTCATGACCAGTGGAGATCATTTGCTTGCCCAAAACATGATCAAACACCTTCTGCCATTTTACCAAAATCACTGTTTTGGCCTCTTTTACTAATTACCCTTGACTCAACTTTCTACCACAGCGTCACCTAGTTACCTCCTACCTCCAGTAACTTCCCCAGGACCAGAGCTCCATGATTGAAGGGTGAAAACCCCAAATTACCTTGCTGGACAGCCCAGTTCTTACCATCTACCAGCTTCCCTCCTCTCTCACTGGACATCCAAGGCATCCAAAGCCACAGCTGGTTTGTTTACTCCATACTGGACCCCCCAGACACGGCGGACACGCCCAGTGAGCCAACGGCATGCCATGGCATGCGATAAGCACGCTCCAGAGCGCGCTACAGTGCGCACCCGCACTGTAGCCTCGCCCAATCCATCGCCCCCGACCACCTCGTGCTCCCCCCTGGCGCCGTTCAATGCGCCTCGGCGTCCGCAACTCCCCCCGGCGTTGTCCCCCTCCTCCTTCTCCCTCCAGTGGACGCCCTCGCACGCGCGCCGGCCGCCCGCGAGCTCCAACCTCTGGCCTCACACGCGCGAGCTCTCTGGATGCTTCCCCGCTCCTCCTCTTCCCTCCCCTAGGCGTAGACCTCATTCACGAATGGCCCCGACTCGATCACAAGTGCCTGGACGGCCTCTGGACTCGCCCGTAACCTCGCCGGCGCACGAGTCCACGGTGGACCGGGGCCCGGCTATATAAGCATGCCCCGGGCCTCTCCACTGGCATCATCTCCTTCCCATACCCCCAAGAGCACACCAGCACCTCCCACTCGCCCTCGAAGAGCCTCTGTGCATGGGATCAACTGGAGCTCCGCCGCCTCGGGCGACCGGTGATCTCACGGTACAGCCTCCCTCCACCCCAGCTCTTGCTCGATCTGGAGCCACCGGACCTCACTGACCCATTCCCTTCCTTCTCCTACTCCTGTTGCAGCCCGGAGCAAGCCAACCAGGACCCTCCCAACGCTTCTGCCGCCGTTCCACCTCGCCGCCGACGAACCTGGCCCCTCCGGCGGCCAACTCCAGCACCACCAGAACCGCGACTCCTCCCTGAGCACGACCGTGCCCTCGGATTGCCCCGCCGTGCACCATACCACCGCCGGTGAGCTCGCCGCTTCTCTGGCCGCGAGGTTGAAGATGACAGGCGGGCCCCGCCTGTCATCCTCACCTCTCTCTCTCTCCCCTCTCTGACGCTGACCGCCGGGCCCTGCCCGTCAGGTTTAAAAAACCCTGGCGCGCGCTGGCGCCGTGCGGTGGGCTGTATTCGCCCTGGGCCATTGCACTGTGGCCATTCTGGCCCAGTGGCACAGAGCCCTTTTTCTTTTTTTCTTTTCTGTGGAATTTCAAATAATTCCACAGAATTAAATATTTGTCCAAATGAATTAATTCCAGTTCCTAAAAACTTGTAAAAATCCAACCTATTTAATGGTGTCACTTTCACACATGTCCATGGACCTTTTCTGTTATGTTCAAATTTAAATTCATATTTGAACATTAAAACTTCTGTTCAAATATTCATGTACCCCATTCTGCCACTCCAAAACTCAAACTAAGAATTTTTGCCATCTTAGTTTTCCCTCTAGTATTTAATAAAAATAAGTTGACATTTTTTTTGAGCACTTTGATTTTTCTGTTTTTTTATTGTGGTCTTATTTTCCCGTTGTTATTTGCGACGATTAGATACCGTATTTGACGAGGTTGCTGAATAAGAAGGAGGGGAAGGATTTGAAGACTTTGAAGACCAAGCCAGTCCAGGCAAGCAGCCCTTTGACCATGATACACTTGTGTTCTTCGGAACCCATTTACTTCCGAATGCATGATGATAAGAATGACGGTGGTGACCTAGTTAAGAACCACCACATGATGCATGCTTTACTCGAAATCTTGCTATGTGCTAGATGCATTGCAAATGACTAGTAGTGATACTTAGAGATGCATGTGTGCCATGATACCTTCGTGGTTGCATTCTTTTAAAAAAAAACATCGGGTGCCACTTATGCCCGGGGAAAAAAGATGAGATGGGTAAGCACTTGATGACGAAGTGGTGTACCAAGACAAGTGTGTGTGATGTTTTTTTCAAATGGATTGGTTTAAGTTGCGACCGTTATTCCAACCTTACATGTGCAACCACTCTACCCCTTATGGGACGGGGCACTATTGATTACTTAGGCCGATACTAGCATGGTGCCCACATTACTAGTGACGAGAAGACTTGAGGTCTTTCCCGGGACGGGGTCGTGCTCGGATAGGCGACCATGACTGTTTTCACAGGGCACCGGACACACCGTTGGTCCCTTCGTGTACGCGTGACATTGAAAATAGGGCAAGTCCCATGATCTATTGTTTGTACTCGAGGGCTGTGCACCAACGAGTGGACCCTATGTTAGTGTCGTCTAGGGAAAGATAATGACCGGGTGCTTCCCCCGAGTACTTGAGGTACTGCGGGATCGTGGGTGACACGAAAGCTTCCCGGATCTTGTGGGTAAAGTGCGCAACCTCTGCAGAGTGTAAAACTATTCGAATAGCCGTGTCCACGGTCAAGGACGGTTGGGTAACCGCTCTTGGGCTATGTCCAATGTTTGCGAAACCCTGTGTGCGTGTGTATGTTGAGTCAAGGTGGTGACTTGACTCGTCGAGATGAATCCTATTCATGTTGATGTCGGTAACCTGTCCTCGAGGTTACTTGAACTTATTGATGCATATAATTGATGGCAAAATATTTGTACTAGCTTGTAGCTAGTTTGCTCATTGTTGTATAATTGCATTATTATCTTGAACCAAATCATGGGTTGCTTGCGAGTACATTCAAAGTACTCATTGGCTTGCCACTGGTTATTTAATTGGCCAGGCATGGAGGAACATGAATATGAAGAAGAATTCTATGGAGACGAACATGCGAACTAGGACACTATCCCAGTCAGAATGCATGTAGGGTTAAGGCAGATAGCATGGGTTCTACTTATCATTGAAGACTTCCGCTATTCGAGTTATTTGCTATTCAGCCCTTGAGGCTTTATCTATGTAAGACTTGGCCATAATGGCCATAATTTGTGTAAGACGGTATGTATGGATGTAAGACTCTTGTTATTCAGCTTCTGTGTGTTCAGTGAGCATTGATCTCTGGGATCACTGTACACGTGCATTCGGTGATCTCGACTCTTAAGGCGGGGTCCCCACACGGTGGCCTCGCTGGTGAGCTACGCGGCGAGGCGATGTGGGGGTTGAGGAGGCGGCGCCCTACGCCGGTGGCCTCACCGGTAAGCGCCGCGGTAGCATGCCTTGGTGGCTTCAAAGATCTGGTTGTGGAGCAGTGCGATTTGGGGGTGGGGAGGAGTGCGATGCGGGGGATGGGGAGGAAGTGCGAGTCACTGGTAGGTGGGGCCAGCCCGGACACAAGAGGGGAGGCGCAGACGAGAGCAGACAAGGGGCGCACCCAGTTTTGTCCGTCGCGGACCCATTTGTGGGCCATTTTTACGCCCAGTTTGGGTCGGGACGGACACAAAACGGACAGCGGGCGAATGCTGTGTCCGTTTGGGTCGTCCCGTTGGGCCAACTTTAGTGTCCGGATGACCCAAACGGACGAAATGGGTCACCCCATTGGAGTTGCTCTTAGCTTGGCTGCTATCAGTGGGGCGACGCCTGGCAAATTTTCATGCTTTGACCCTTTTTGTATAGAAATTCAGGATCTGACCCCGGTTTGAAAAAAAATTGGGATTTGACCATTTTTCTTACCGCCACTGCCTCTGGCAGTAGGGTTAGACAGCCTACCACCAGGAGCCCTGGCGGTAAGGTACTAATCCACGTCAGCTAGCAGAGACGGCCTCCGCCCCCTCCGTCGCACCCTACCGCCATGGTACCTGGCGGTAGGCTGTCTAAGCCTACCGCCAGAGCCCGTGGCGGTAGGGTGCAAGCAGTTATTTCGCCCGACCCCCCGCCCCATCTCCCCACCCCTCCCCCTTCCCCCGTTGGCAGTTCTCCCCCAAGTCGCCCAAGTCGTCCCTCTCTCCCTCTCTCATCTCCTCCACTCTCCCTCTCGGATCTTCACCGATTCTTCACCGTTTTTGCGGATCGAGATGGCCCCGAAGAGAGAATCGTAAGCTCCTCCAATCCCTCCAATTAGTTTTTGCAAACTTGCTTCTGATTCGACGCATTATTTGCTTGAAATTTCTCATATTTTTTAACTTAGATTGGAATTGTTTCACCTAAGATTGTTTTAGGTTGATTGTATTTCTAGTTCTTAGTTCTTTAGTAACTAGTGGTATTGAATATGAACTCTAATCAATAGTTCATATGTTAGTTTGAAGAACCCTAGTTCAAAAAAAATTTGTTAAAAAAATTATGATGTATGTTGATATGATGATGAACCCTAGTTTGATGATGCATGTTGATATGATGAGATGATGTAGTGTGAAGATGAACCCTAGTTTTATGATGCATGATGATATGATGATATGAAGATGTTGTTGGAAAAATATATTTAAAAATATGATGATATGATGTATGTTGGAGGATTTTTTTTATATGATGCATGTTGATATGATTTGATCCATCATTTGTAGCACATGTTGTTGGACGAATATGCTTATGCTTATGATGCTTTTGTTTATGAAATTTTATTAAGGCGGCCACCTCTTGCGGACAACATCGGTGATACGTCCAAAATGCATCACTATTTTGTATTATAATTTATCCTTATTCACTGATATATTTCACGTTATGATGATGTTCTTATGTTGTTTTGGTCTATTTTACACAGTTTGCAACTTTCCGATACCGAAACAGCAGACGCAGGATTCAGCAGGAAAAAGTGGATGCTGAGTTGCTGAAGAAGAACACCTCCAAATTACCTAAAAATTGACGGGAGGTATTTTTCAGAAGAATAACGAAGACACGCAAAAGGGGAGTCAGGGGGGGCCACAGGGTGCCCAGGCGGCCTGGGCCCCCCCCCTGGCCGCGCCGGGGGGGGCGCCTGGAGCCCCTGGCCCACCTCTGGCCGCCCCCTTTTGCATATATGTTCTCCGTCCTCCGAAAACCCTAGGCACAGGACTTTTTACGGAGTTCCGCCGCCGCTTCGAGGCGGAAACCCACAGAGAAGAAAAGGGCATCTCCGGTGGGCAGATTCCGCCGGGGAGATCACCTCCCGGAAGGGGAGATCGTCGCCATCGTCATCACCATCATCACGGGCATCATCGAGATCATCATCAACATCATCCCCAACACCAGCATCATCTCCATCTTCATCCAAATCTCATCTTTCCATCGCAACTCGTGTTGTAACTTGTACTACCTATCCTCTCTACTCCATCGGTGTTGATTACTACTTTGTGGTGAATGCTATTGAGTTTTGTTGGAGAAATATTATTATGTCCAGATTGTTTATCACATATTTATCCCCACTAATCATGATCTCTTTTATGTCTCGTGAGTAGTTACTTTAGTTCTTGAGGACATTGGGAAAGTCTTGTTGTTAGTAGTCATATGCTGTTGAAGTAATATGTGTTGTTTGATACTTAAGTTGCGTTGTCATTCTACTAGTGGTGTTGTGTGAGTCGAACACCCAACACTTCGCCTTATTAAGGACCTAGGGGAATACATTGTGTATAAAGAATGCTTATGGTGGGTTGCCGGAGTGACAGAAACCTGAACCCCAGTTCGCACGCTTTTGCATAAGGGAATAATGGATCCTTGATCGTATTGCTATGGTTAGGCTTTTGCCTTAAATTCTATCTTGTATTTGCGGATGCTTGCAAGGTGTTTAATCATAAGAGTGCATTCATCTTAGTCTAGAGAGTGCACTAGCATAGATCCACCCACCAACACTTATCAACACATAACATAGTATCGATACGGAATATGGCGAAAGCACATGACTACCTCTCCCGTGTGTCCTCAAGAACGCTTTAGTCTTTATAAGTTCAGTTGCTAGGCCTCTCCTTTGCTAAGAAAGGATTGGGCCACTTGTTACTCTCAGTATCTTTCATATTACTTGCCTTTACATTCCTGTTGCTTATATATCGAGAAAACCCCTAAAAGTTATCTTTCAGTGCTTGCAGTAATTTCTTGCTCAGAATCGCTTATCAATACCTTCTGCTCCTCGTTGGGTTCGACACTCTTACTTATCGAAAACGCTGCAACAGATCCCTTATGGTTGAGGGTCATCAAGTACCGTTTTCTGGCGTCGTTGCCGGGGAGCGTAGCGCTATTGGTAAAGTGAAACTGGTAAGAAAGTCTTTTTATAATTATGTTTTTATTTTTGTTATTGCTGCTCTCTGTCTTTATGGATAACCCTATTATTGGAGCGTTGCTTGCGGGAAGACACCCGACACCTGTGGTGGTTGATCCTCCCCCTACTGAAATTGTGCCTTATAAAATACCGGCTGGCATTATCAATTATGTTTTGGCTAATCGGTATGCAGGAGACAGACATCCCGGTGAACACTTGCTATATTTGTCACGACTATGTTCATTATTTAAGCTTGCAGGTGTATCGAGGGAGTTTGTCATGAGGAAATTGTTTGTCGTATCCCTTATAGATAAAGCTTCAGATTGGTATGGACTTCTCGATAACCCACACGTGCTGGACTAGCAGGAGCTTATGTCTCTCTTTTATACTAAATTTTATCCTCTTCATGAAATTCATCAAGACAGGAATTATATTATAACTTTAGGTCTCGTGACGGAGAAAGCATTGCTCAAGCTTGGGGGAGATTGAAGTCTCTAATGCTCAAATGCCCTATTCATAAGCTTCCCAAGGAAATTATACTTACAAATTTTTATGCCAGGCTTTCTCGTCAGGATAAGGAGATGCTGGATGCCTCCTCTAGTGGGGTATTTCAGAAGAAGAGTGTTGAAGAAAGGTGGGATCTCCTTGAAAGAATCCAGAGGAATACCGAAGATTGGGAAATTGATAAAGGTATTGAGCCCGCTATAAATTATGAACATGATTATATTGAGAGCTATGTAGAAACTGATTACTTCAATACTTTTTGCTCTAAGATTGGTCTTGATTCCCATCTAGTGATTGATTTGTGTAAGAATTTTGCCTCTCACGTTGATTCTTTTAAAAAGAATGGAGACCAGCACCATGCACCTTTTAAAGAAAAACCTATTGATATTTATGTTGCTAAGCCTATTTTGCCTGCAGTTATATATGAACCGCCTCCTTTTCCCACGAGGATAAAGGAGCACTCTCTTGTGACAGGCATAATAAATAAAAGTGAAAGAAGAGTTGATGAGCCTGAGGACCAGATCAGGGTCGATCCTCGAGTTGCATTGATTAAAGACCTTGTTATTGATGATGTTTTGGATTCCAATATAACTTTTTGTGCTGTTTCCACTAACCTTGTCACAGCCTAGAACAAAGGCCCAATTTCAGGTACTCCGGTGGTATCTGTTAAAATAGGAGATCACAATTATTATGGGCTATGCGATTTGGGATCGAGTGCAAGTGTTATTCCTTATTCACTCTATGAAGAAATCATCGGTGAGATTTCCCCTTGTGAACTTGAAGAAGTTGATGTTACTATTCATCTTGCAAATAGATCAACTATCTCTCCTATCGGAATTGTGAGGGACGTTGAAGTCCTATGTGGAAAGGTAAAATACCCTACCGACTTTTTGGTACTTGGTTCAGCCAGGGACAATTTTTGTCCCATCATTTTTGGTAGACATTTTCTTAGATCTTGTGGAGCTATAATAGATTGCAAGAAAGGTAAAGTTTCTGTTGAATTCAATGGTGAGACATATGAATTTAATTTTTATAAATTCTCTAAGGAGCCACGTGGTACTGATTTACCTAGTGATGATAAAATTATTGAAAGTATTGCCTCTATTGCTATTCCCCCTGATGATCCTTTGCAGCAATACATGGAGGACCACGAGAATGATTTACATATGCAGGAAAGAAATGAACTGGATGAAATATTCTTGAGGCAGCCTGCTATCCTGAAGCACAACCTTCCGGTTGAACCTTTGGGAATTTTATCAAAACCGAAAGAAGACCCGGTGTTCGATCTTAAACCTCTTCCCGATACGCTCAAGTATGCTTATTTAGATGAAAAGAAAGTATATCATGTTATTATCAATTCTAACCTTTCAGGATATGAAGAAGAGCGATTATTGGAAGTACTTCGTAAACACCGAGGCACAATTGGCTACACCCTTGATGACCTTAAGGGGATTAGTCCATCTATCTGTCAACATACTATCAACCTTGAGCCTGATGCTAAACCAGTTGTTGATCATCAACGACGGTTGAACCCGAAGATGATGGATGTCGTGAGAACTGAGATTCTCAAGCTTCTAGCCGCAGGTATTATCTACCCTATAGCTGATAGTAAGTGGGTAAGTCCGGTACATTGTGTTCCTAAGAAAGGAGGTACAACTGTGGTTCCTAATGATAAAAATGAACTAATACCTCAGAGAATTATTATTGGATATAGAATGTGTATTGATTACAGGAAGTTAAACAAGGCAACCAGGAAGGATCACTACCCGTTGCCGTTCATCGACCAAATGCTTGAAAGGTTATCCAAAAATACCCACTTTTGTTATCTCGATGGTTATTCTGGCTTCTCTCAAATTCATGTTAACACTGTCGATCAAGAGAAGACCACTTTTACTTGTCCTTTTGGTACTTATGCTTACAGACGTATGCCTTTTGGTTTATGTAATGCCCCTGCTACTTTTCAAAGGTGTATGTCTGCTATCTTTCATGGTTTCTGCGGGGATATCATGGAAGTCTTCATGGACGATTTCTCCATCTATGGAACTTCATTTGACCATTGTCTTCACAACCTTAATAAAGTTTTGCAGAGATGCGAGGAGACAAATTTGGTACTCAACTGGGAGAAGTGCCACTTTATGGTTAATGAAGGAATTGTTCTTGGTCACAAGATTTCCGAAAGGGGAATTGAAGTGGACAAAGCCAAGATCGAAGCTATTGAGAGGATGCCTTATCCAAAGGACATCAAAGGTATTCGCAGTTTTCTCGGTCATGCAGGTTTTTATAGAAGATTTATTAAAGACTTTTCTAAAACCTCGAGACCCCTCACTAATCTTCTCCAGAAGGATGTTCCTTTTGTGTTTGATGAAAATTGTAAGGAAGCTTTTGAAATCCTTAAGAAAGCTTTAATAACTGCTCCTATAGTACAACCACCTGACTGGAACTTACCTTTTGAAATTATGTGTGATGCAAGTGATTTTGCTGTTGGAGCTGTTTTAGGACAAAGGGTTGATAAGAAATTGAATGTTATACATTATGCTAATAAGACCCTTGATAGTGCTCAAAGAAATTATGCTACTACTGAGAAGGAATTCTTAGCTGTAGTTTTTGCTTGTGATAAGTTTAGGCAGTATATTGTTGATTCCAAAGTTATTATTCATACTGATCATGCTGCCATTAAGTATCTTATGACAAAGAAGGATGCCAAGCCAAGGCTTATCAGATGGGTACTCCTTCTTCAAGAATTTGATTTGCAGATTGTTGATAGGAAGGGGGAAGACAATCCGGTGGCGGATAATCTTTCAAGAATGGAAGATATACCGCATGACCCCATCCCAGTTAACGATAGTTTTCCAGACGAACAACTTGTCGTTGTAAAAGTACAACCTCTTTCCGATCCTTGGTATGCAGATTATGCTAATTTTATTGTTGCAAAGTATTTGCCTCCAGGTCTAACATTTCAGCAGAGGAAGAAGTTCTTTCATGATTTGAGGAACTACTTTTGGGATGACCCACATCTTTTCAAA
This sequence comes from Secale cereale, assembly GCA_902687465.1. Lineage (NCBI taxonomy): Eukaryota > Viridiplantae > Streptophyta > Magnoliopsida > Poales > Poaceae > Secale > Secale cereale. Next base: position 570,221,407 of record LR738713.1, on the reverse strand, counting down.
GAAGGTCCCGACGGGATCGTGAGAAGATGCATCCCGGAACATGAGCAGAAGGACATTCTCAGACGGTGCCATGACAGTCCCTATGGAGGACATCATGCCGGCGAAAGGACTGCACATAAGGTTCTTCAATCAGGTTTTTATTGGCCCACTCTCTTTAAAGATGCTAGAACTTATGTTTTAGCTTGTGATAAATGTCAGAGAGTTGGTAACATTAGTAGAAGGAATGAGATGCCTATGAATTACTCACTAGTGATTGAACCTTTCGATTGTTGGGGTTTCGACTTTATGGGTCCTTTTCCTTCTTCGCACAAGTACACTCACATTTTAGTAGCTGTTGATTATGTGACCAAGTGGGTTGAAGCAATCCCCACTGAAAGTGCTGATCACAAAACATCCTTGAAAATGCTTAAGGATGTAATATTTCCTAGGTTTGGTGTACCAAGGTACCTCATGACCGATGGAGGATCACACTTCACGCACGGAGCTTTTAGAAAAGCTCTGGCTAAATACGATGTTAATCATAGAATTGCTTCACCTTATCATCCTCAAACTAGTGGGCAAGTTGAGCTCACCAATAGAGAGATTAAGTTGATCTTGCAGAAAACAGTAAACATAAATAGGAAGGATTGGTCAAATAAATTGGGAGATGCTTTGTGGGCATATAGAACTGCTTACAAAAACCCCATGGGCATGTCTCCTTATAAGATGGTGTATGGCAAGGCTTGCCATCTGCCATTAGAACTAGAGCACAAAGCGTTCTGGGCTGTTAGAGAGCTTAAAACTGACCCAAAACTATCTGGTGAGAAGCGTCTCATGAACTTGACTTCTCTAGATGAATGGAGAAGTGAAGCTTACGAGAGCGCTAAAATGTTCAAAGAAAAGGTAAAAAGATGGCATGATAGGAAGATTCTGAAACGTGAATTTAATGTTGGTGATAAAGTTTTGTTGTTTAGATCCCGTTTCAGGTTTTCTCCAGGTAAACTACTTTCCAGGTGGGAAGGACCATTTCATATTGAAGAAGTTTATCGGTCTGGTGCAATTAAGATTAATAATTTTGAAGGCACCAAACCTCAAGTTGTGAATGGGCAAAGACTTAAACATTACATAGTAGGAGACCCTGTCGATGTTGATGTGAATATAATATACACAACAACCCACGAAGAACATGTTGCAGCCCTGTTTCAGACGCCAGCAGAAGCAGAATAAAGAAAAGGTATGTAGTACGGTAAGAAAACACCGCAAAACATCATAAAAGTTCTGTATTACGAGTTTTTGAAAAATTAGTAAAATTCCGAGTCGAAGTGGAGCCGGAGACGACCACCAGGGAGTCCAGGCGCCCCCCCCCCCCTGGGCCGCGCCGGCAGGCCGCCTGGACACCCTGGTGCCCGTCTCCGACCCCGCTTTGGTCCGTTACCTTCCTTTCTGTGCATAAATTTTTCCTATATATTTGCCCGGGGTGTTCCGGCAACGTATCTTGCGATTTCGCGTGTTTTCTCTTCGATCTGTTTCTGCCAGGAAATCTTTCAGCTAAATTTAGGTGCCATGGCTTCTCCAAGTTCCCCCAAGGACACGTTCGTCGTCAACGTCATCAACCCTTACCTCGCTGAGGTGAAGAAGCACCCTCAAGTGGTTCAGATGAAGGAGGGCGTCCTTCATCAAGAAGATCTGAAGGGACCTATCAAGGAGGGGAGCGTCCAGGCCAGGCTGGAAGAAGTGGAGCAAGAAGTCTTCAAGTACAAGAAGATGACCGAGCGTGGTGTCAAAGCTAACTTTGACATCACCAACGAGCTGAAGAACTACTTTCTGAAGGAGATGAAGGAGATGTGGGAAAGAATCTCCGCGTCTGAAGACAGAATCATAGAACTCCAAGGGCAAATTAATGATCTACATAACCAGAACTGTGAGTATGAACTAAGGTTTCTACGCATGGGTTTGGGTGCTGAATGCAGGATCCAGGAGACGAGCTTCTCATATGAGATTGGAGAACCCCTTCCATGGAAGAGTTTCGCCAAGAATTACTTGATCAACGCCAACAAGGATGATGAGTGAAATCTCCGTGGTAATGGCATTCCCTTGGCTTGTTCCAAGCTTGGGGGAGTGCCCGGTATCTTTATCTTTTACCTTTTGTCTTTTAGAAGTCAAGTAGAATCGTATCATGTCTAGGGAGGTTATCATATGAGATAGGTGTGTGCATTGAGGTCTATCGCCCCCTTGGTGAAGAATTGTATCCGTGTGTGTGGAGTCGTCTATGATGGAATATTAATGAGAAGTTTATCGGTTCCTTTTTGCTGCACTCGGTATTCTCTTCACGCAATCGACCTTATATGATGATTCTTATGGGGAGTATTGACCTTATGTCAGGTATAGCTATGAAACTTTATTTAATCTTGGCAAACATAGCTTTGGTCATAACAACAAGCATGATTCTCTTAAAGTATCAACATAGCCAAAACCTTTATGTTATTATACTTGAAGTGTTATGTTGACAAGGAAGACAACTTGATGTGTTATGCTTATTTCAATGTTCATGCTTTATATTGCTTTGCATCTTAGTCATCATCAGTTGTCTGCTCTTTCAAAACCTTTGCTAGCCTAACTCTGTACTAAGCGGAATTCTGCTTGTGCATCCATACCCTTAAGCCAATGCCTTCCATATGAGTCCACCATACCTACCTACTCGTGGTACTCCACTACCACCTCCTAAAGTATATAATTTATGTGTTATCCTTAAATGTTCAAAATCTTTTATTTTGTGCCTCTGCTTTAGCTCATGAGGAAGTAGTAGCTAATTCATGACCTTTTTGAGTTGGACAAGATTCACCCCGGGATTGCATGTATAATGTGCAAACCCATAATACGAAAAGGAACTGGCATTGAGTGCGCCCGGCTTAAAAATAATATAACAAACAAACCCTCCTTCACGCTTTGTTCATGAGAAATCAGAAAACTTTGGCAGTGATAAACAAAGGAGAATAAGAGGATGTTATCGTCCTCATACGGGAGCCGTTCCTCGAAACTTGTCCAGTTCAAGAAGTAATTGAGTTATCTATTAGCATTTGTTGATGAATCATGCACCTCTCAAAAATTTGTTTCCATTCTGTTTGATTTGAGGATAGCACATGAGTTTTCCCTACTACCCTAGAGCAGGGCCTATCTTTTAATTTTAAGTTGAGTCAGTTATTCCTACTTCCTTCTATTTCTCAAAGAGAGCAGACGTTTGATGTTGATAAGGATTCATGCATATAAAGCTGCATTAAGATTTGTCATATCATATCCTTGTTGACATTATCATTTGATAAGTAAGTTGTTTGTCATGCCCAGCTAAGGCAAATATCTTCCTTTGTGTTAAGACTTTCACTTCTTGCTTATTAACTTGTTATTTCAAAAAGCTTCAATTAACCCCATCAAAAGCAAAAGTTTAAATTATTTTTTGTTCTTTGACCAAAGGACATGTTTGCCATGATATAATGAGTTTCTATTGGTCCTACTTTCGAATATAAGTGTTGACACTCTTTCATAAGAGCCTTATGAGTTGAAGATTGTTGCTGAGGATATTTGAGTTGGTGAAGAGACTATGATGCTTCTTGTCCGTATTCTATTTATCGACACTTCACTCTCTAAACTTGTGGACAGGTTTACCGAGTTCATATTCGCTTGGGGACAAGCGAGGTCTAAGCTTGGGGGTGTTGATACGTCCAAAATGCATCACTATTTTGTATTATAATTTATCCTTATTCACTGATATATTTCACGTTATGATGATGTTCTTATGTTGTTTTGGTCTATTTTACACAGTTTGCAACTTTCCGATACCGAAACAGCAGACGCAGGATTCAGCAGGAAAAAGTGGATGCTGAGTTGCTGAAGAAGAACACCTCCAAATTACCTGAAAATTGACGGGAGGTATTTTTCAGAAGAATAACGAAGACACGCAAAAGGGGAGTCAGGGGGGGCCACAGGGTGCCCAGGCGGCCTGGGGGCGCCCCCCCTGGCCGCGCCGGGGGGGCGCCTGGAGCCCCTGGCCCACCTCTGGCCGCCCCCTTTTGCATATATGTTCTCCGTCCTCCGAAAACCCTAGGCACGGGACTTTTTACGGAGTTCCGCCGCCGCTTCGAGGCGGAAACCTACAGAGAAGAAAAGGGCATCTCCGGTGGGCAGATTCCGCGGGGAGATCACCTCCCGGAAGGGGAGATCGTCGCCATCGTCATCACCATCATCACGGGCATCATCGAGATCATCATCAACATCATCCCCAACACCAGCACCATCTCCATCTTCATCCAAATCTCATCTTTCCATCGCAACTCGTGTTGTAACTTGTACTACCTATCCTCTCTACTCCATCGGTGTTGATTACTACTTTGTGGTGAATGCTATTGAGTTTTGTTGGAGAAATATTATTATGTCCAGATTGTTTATCACATATTTATCCCCACTAATCATGATCTCTTTTATGTCTCGTGAGTAGTTACTTTAGTTCTTGAGGACATGGGGAAAGTCTTGTTGTTAGTAGTCATATGCTGTTGAAGTAATATGTGTTGTTTGATACTTAAGTTGCGTTGTCATTCTACTAGTGGTGTTGTGTGAGTCGAACACCCAACACTTCGCCTTATTAAGGACCTAGGGGAATACATTGTGTATAAAGAATGCTTATGGTGGGTTGCCGGAGTGACAGAAACCTGAACCCCAGTTTGCACGCTTTTGCATAAGGGAATAATGGATCCTTGATCGTATTGCTATGGTTAGGCTTTTGCCTTAAATTCTATCTTGTATTTGCGGATGCTTGCAAGGTGTTTAATCATAAGAGTGCATTCATCTTAGTCTAGAGAGTGCACTAGCATAGATCCACCCACCAACACTTATCAACACATAACATAGTATCGATACGGAATATGGCGAAAGCACATGACTACCTCTCCCGTGTGTCCTCAAGAACGCTTTAATCTTTATAAGTTCAGTTGCTAGGCCTCTCCTTTGCTAAGAAAGGATTGGGCCACTTGTTACTCTCAGTATCTTTCATATTACTTGCCTTTACATTCCTGTTGCTTATATATCGAGAAAACCCCTAAAAGTTATCTTTCAGTGCTTGCAGTAATTTCTTGCTCAGAATCGCTTATCAATACCTTCTGCTCCTCGTTGGGTTCGACACTCTTACTTATCGAAAACGCTGCAACAGATCCCTTACGGTTGAGGGTCATCAATCGGCCCACGGTACTCCATGCTGGACTCGGCATTCGACAATGGTCATCGTGCCCGTGTCATAGAGAACATAGAGGTAAGTGATATGAATGAAATATTGATCAAAGTTTTCGGATTGATGAAAATAAATTCCTAATTTTTGGCGTTCACTTTTTGACAAATGCTCCAGTCACTGCGCATGAGGGGTCACGGGGTGGAATACGACGAGTGCTACGCGTTGTTCTTCAAGAAAGCCCGTCTGTTGGGTTTTGTGTTGCAGTTCAAGCGTCAGCCGCCGACGCTTGTCCACGCAGCTCTGACAACGTTGATTGACCGGTGGCGACCGAAGACCCATTCTTTCCATCTTCCATGCGGGAAGATGACGGTGACCCTCGAGGATTGGTCTATGATTACTGTAATGTCGATCGAGGGTCATGCACTCACCGGGCGAGTGGAGAGGGCCAACTGGCAGGAGAGGGTTGCCACCCTCATCGGTGACTGCCACGTTGTTAAGGGTAACCGTACATCCGGTGTGCCGTTGATCTGGCTCGCGGAGCACCGGCACAAATGCCCCGAAGGCGCCGACGAGACGATTGTGGAGTGGTACGCGAGGGCCTACCTGTGGTACATGATAACCCACAAGTGTAGGGGATCGCAACAGTTTTCGAGGGTAAAGTATTCAACCCAAATTTATTGATTCGACACAAGGGGAGCCAAAGAATACTCTTAAGTATTAGCAGCTGAGTTGTCAATTCAACCACACGTGGAAACTTAGTATCTGCAGCAAGATAGTTTAGTAGCAAAGTAGTATGATAGTGGCGGTAGCAGCAATAAAAGTAACGATAGTGTTTTTGTAGTTTTTGTGATAGTAGCAAAGGAAAAGTAAATAATCAATAAGCAATATAGGTAAAGCTCGTAGGCATTGGATCGGTGATGGGAAATTATGTCGGATGCAATTCATCATGTAGAAGTTATAACCTAGGGTGACACAGAACTAGCTCCAGTTCATCAATGCAATGTAGGCATGTATTCCGAATATAGTCATACATGCTTATGAAAAAGAACTTGCATGACATCTTTTGTCCTACCCCCCCATGGCAGCGGGATCCTATTGGAAACTAAGGGATATTAATGCCTCCTTTTAATAGAGTACCGGACCAAAGCATTAACACATAGTGAATACATGAACTCCTCAAACTACGGTCATCACCGCGAGTGGTCCCGATTATTGTCACTTCGGGGTTGCCGGATCATAACACATAGTAGGTGACTATAGACTTGCAAGATAGGATCAAGAACACACATATATTCATGAAAACATAATAGGTTCAGATCTTAAATCATAGCACTCGGGCCCTAGTGACAAGCATTAAGCATAGCAAAGTCATAGCAACATCAATTTCAGAACATAGTGGATACTAGGGATCAAACCCTAACAAAACTAACTCAATTACATGATAGATCCCATCCAACCCATCACCGTCCAGCAAGCCTACGATGGAATTACTCACACACGGCGGTGAGCATCATGGGATTGGTGATGGAGGAAGGTTGATGATGACGATGGCGACGATCTCCACTCTCCGGAGCCCCGAACGGACTCCGGATCAGCCCTCCCGAGAGAGATTAGGGCTTGGCGGGGGCTCCGTCTCGTGAATCGCGATAATTCCTTCTCTCAGAGTTTTTTCTCCCCGAAACGGAAGATATAGGATCTGGGGGTACGTCGGTGGAGCACTAGGGGGGGCCACGAGGCAGGGGGGCGCGCCCCCCACCCTCGTGGACTGGCCCAAGGCCCCCGGATGTGGATCTTCTTGCAGGTATTTTTTATATTTTCCGAAATAATTGTCCGTTGATTTTAAGGTGATTCCGAGAACTTTTTATTCTGCACAAAAACAACACCACGGCAGTTCTGCTGAAAACAGCGTCAGCCCGGGTTAGTTCCATTCAAATCATGCAAGTTAGAGTCCAAAATAAGGGCAAAAGGGTTTGGAAAAGTAGATACGTTGGAGACATATCAGTACATTCTCTCGGAGGTCGTGTTTCTAGACAACTCCGGGAACTCTGCCAACTGGGTGTATCTCTTCTTCCCAGCGGACTGGGAGGCAGGGTACAGTTGGGGGACAACATCTCTCGCCTACCTATACCGTTCGGTAAGAGAGTGTCTAATTGCCTACCTACCTACGAAAGTGTGTCCATGACATTTTGTTATATCTGATCCTTATTTGATGTTTTGCAGCTTGACAACGCAACGCAGAGGACGGGAGACAAGTCCAGTATGGGTGGCTTTGTCTGGGCCTTCTCCATCTGGATGTGGGAGCGGCTGCCGGTGGGGCGTCCGGAGAAGATGCGAAGACGACCATCAGGTGCCTATGGTGAAGACGGCGACGAGACTCGAAACCCCACCGTAGCTTACGAGTGGGACGTTGTCAAACTCTACACGAGCCTAAACAAGACTTCGTACAAGACCTACACCAACGAGATGGACACTTTGACGATTTGGTATATGAACTCGCTCAACACCTTTCAAATGGATTCCACTTTTGTCAGAGAGTAGGAACTTACCAATGTATATGTAATAGGTAAACTGGTGGCCGTATCATGACCAAGAGCGGGGCTTTGATCTGAACGCCTTGTGAACTGCGGAGACTGCTCTCTGGCGGTGCATCGTGCCCATGATCTGTGTGTACGCCGTCGAGTGGCATTTGCCACACCGCGTGGCCATGCAGTTTGGGATGTATCAGCATACCCCACCGGGCCTGTCCACCGATACCGGCGGCCACGCGCTCCACATGTGAGCGCTTTGTTCTCTATGCACATGATTTCGTTGCGTGGCAACTTTATTATGATGTTTCTTGTGGCCTATGCCTTGCAGGATGAGCTGGCAGAAGAATCAGTCGTTCACAGACTGGGGAAAGCAGCATAAAACTCATGTGACGGAGTGGAACGAACGAAAGTATCATAAAGATAGGGAGAGGAGAGTGACCGAATGGGATGATTACGAGGGCCGGCACATGAGGTGGTACGATGATGGCCAGAAGCACCGTCTTCGTCTCAGGCCTCGGTGGACGGCGGAAGACGTCGCGGAGCTGGAGAGGGATGACCCTGAGGAAGAGGCCTACCAGACCGGCATGAGAGACATGCACAGTGGATTTAGGGAGTTTGCACCCCTCATCAATAGAGTGGTAAGTCCGTTCAAACTTATGCCTTTAAATTATTGTATTCGTCATCGGCACTGAATTATGCCTTTGCAGTCTGGTGAGCTGAACAGATGCATATTTGAAGCCTCACATGCACTAGGTGATACCCCCGGAGGCGTAGAGTCTGAGAAAAATATGAGGGGGACGATGAAGGTACAACTTCAGCGTCCTCGGAACAGATGCATCTAGTTCACTTGCAATCATAAATCTGTTATTTAATATGCCCTTGTTTAATTGTGAGTGCAGAAGCTCGTGAAGTGTTGTCACAAGCTGGTAGGCCTGCTTGGATGTGCTGGAGCTGGGTCGGTTGAAGCTTATCAACCTGCAGCCACAGAGGGTCACATCGGCTCATCGAGCCATGTTCCCTCGTCGTCTAGGTTGGTTGAGGAGGAGGAAGAGGATGGGGAGGAGGAGGAGGAGGAGGCCACATACAAAGAAGGGGTGGAGGAGGATGAGGATGATGAGGGCAACGGGGAGGAGAAGTACGATGAAGATTATGGACCTCCACCAACCCAATCATCTCAACCACCTGAGATGCCGAAAAGGCCTTCGAAGAAGAAGAATTTGCTGAGTCCGGACCCTTTCCAGAGACCGCTCCCTCGACGGCCCAAGAAGAAGACTGAGACTCGTTCAAAAAGTAACGAGGACCGTACCTCCAAGAGGGGAAGGAGCAAATGATTATGCTCTTCGATAGTTGGCTTTTGTAGTTGGGTTGTCTATGTGTTTGAACTTCGTTTGGTAGAACTTGTCTAGTGGTTGTGAAACTACGTGGAACTATGAGTTTGCTATTTGTGGATCTATGTGTTTGCTATTTGTGAACCTATGTGGAACTCCAATTACTAATTAGTTGAAATTCGTTTGAAATGTTCTATGCACCTGAAGTTTTGTTAATGTGTATGTGATGCCCAAGTTTAATTGTTTAAGATCTGTGATATTGCTGTCATATTTTATGAAATTTGCTGTGATATTGTTGTCATATTGAATTTGAAAAGAAGCAAGCAAATGAACTTAAAAAAAATACAGGACCCTACCGCCAGCCCTCCTGACGGTAGGGTGAACCTACCGCCAGGGCCACGCATATTTCATTACAGAAACTTTCTACGACAAAACCCAGACAAAGCCTACCACCAGGTGCTCTGGCGGTAGGGTTAGACAGTCTACCGCCAGAAGAGGGGGCGGTAGGGTGCTTATCCACGTCAGCACAGGCAAACGGCGTCGTCCTCCTTCGTCGCACCCTACCGCCAGGACCCTGGCGGTAGGCTGTCTAGCCCTACCGCCAGAGCTAGTGGCGATAGGAAAATGGTCAAATCTAGAAAAAAATTCAAATCGGGATCAGAACCTGATTTTTTATAAAAAGGGTCAAAACACGAAAATTTGCGGCGACGCGTCGATGTCCAGATCCCGATGTGACCACAGCCCTGCCCACACAGCGCGTAAATTCCGATTCCGATCGGGCAGGGTACGGCGACGACGGGAGCCGCTGCCTGCCTGCCTGGGCAAATTTGACTATTTTGACCTGTTGTGGCAACCAATTCACAGAATAAACTGCCCGCGGAACTATTTTACTCCCGTAACCCTTTTGTGCAGCGCCCTCCACGACGGCGCTGCACCCTACTGTGCAGCGCCTGCCTTAGAGGCGTTGCACGCCTGTCCACCGTGGCAGCCCCCTGGCCCGCACCCGGCCGTGCAATGCCTCCCACTCAGGCGCCACACATTGTAATGTGCAGCGCCCCCGAGCCAGGCGCTGCACTACCACTTATCCAGCAGCCGTGCTGGACCCCCACTCCCCCACCCACACTCTCTCCCACTCCCCCACCCGAGCTTAGGCCCCTCTCCCACTCTCTTCCCCTCTCAAATCCTCTCTCAAATCTTGCTTATTTGAAGAATTTGTCCGTGGATTTCGGAGTCAAGCCCTCCCTAAAGGTAATCACCTCCGATCCCCTTGTTTTGATCCAAGAAATATTATCAAATTGCTCAAATGTTGCTAGTTTTGCTTGGATCTAGTGATTTGAATGGAGAAGTGAGATTTAGTGATTTGGGGTGTTCTATGTGTGTTCTTATGGGTGATGTTATTTTGTTGTTAGGGTTAGGTTATGGTTATGGTTATGGTTAGGGTTATGGTTAGGGTTATGGTTATGGGGTTGTTTGATATATATATTAGGGTTTCCATTCTTTGTTAATCTTTGCATTTAGTACTCATGAAAGCAATGTTACCTTGTGTTTTTGGAATGCTTATAGGGATGGGAAGAACATGTGTGTTTGTTCATCATGGGGACAAAGACGCATTTTTGAAAGGAAATATTGAACCGGACCCGGATGAGCTTGACATTGTGTTTGATAGTAGTCCTAGCTATGCGGAGCTCTTGCAACAAGTTAGGAAAGAATTGAATTGGATGGACCTTAGTGATATCGTTGAGTTGGAGGGAAGGCATAATGTAGGCTTTGGAATGCACGTCCGTTGGAAGACAATGCGCGTCAACTCGGAGCAACGTTGGGTTGCATACAAGGAAACGGTGGCCGAATCACTTGACAAGGCTCTTGAGTTATTTGCAACGAAGAAGGTTGATTCAAGTTTGCATTTGGACTTGAACCGGGAACCTTCCCCTTTGGTTCATAGTAGGCCACCACCCTTGAAGCGAGATCAAATTGATGAACCTCCTTTGGTTCATAGTAGGCCACCACCCTTGAAGCGAGATGAAATTGATGAACCTGCTTTGGCTCATAGTAGGCCACCACCCTTGAAGAGAGATGAAATTGATGAACCTGCTTTGACCCAAGAAGTGCGTCAAACATTGAGTCCGTTTACAAACAACCAAGATGAAGCTTTGCAAGAGGAAGAGGACAATTATGATTATGCGGACGATGACAATGAAGTTGATCTCCATGCCAACAATGTGGGTGATCTCGACAAATATCATTTTCAAGAGACAATGCACCAATCCATCCCTTTTTCCCGTGCATATGCATCGGACTCGGATGACGATGGTCCCGATGAAGAAGTTGATGCAGAGGGGTTCACGGTGAAGGAGGCCGAAGCTTTCGAGAAGGTATTCCGTCGGGATCATCGGACTAAATTGTTCAAGGATGTTAGTCTCACGGATGAAGCCGTGGTAGATGGTGGCCAATGTGTATCTCTCGGTGTTAAGCCAAGCTCTCACCGTGATATGGGTGACGACAACCGGATGGCTAAAGGGTCTAAGTTCGAGACCTTGTTGGAATTGAAGATGTGGGTGGACAACTACTCGGTTACGCATTATCGTCCACACAAGGTGGTGCACTCGGACATCAATGTGCGCTACACGGTTGCATGTGCAAGTGAAGATGAAATATGTCCATGGATTGTGCGTGCAAGATCATGGAAAGGAGGTCCAACTTGGCATGTAGTGAGTTGTGTGCCAACTCACATGTGCCATGCCAAAGGGTGGATGGCAAGATCGTGTCTGAAGGCCACAAACAACTCATGTCCGAGTTCATTGCTTACAGGTTGTCCAACTCAATATCCACACTTCCAACAATGAGCGTCCAACATGTCATTGATCTTGTGAAAGCCATATTTCATTACAAGGTGAAGTACGGCAAGGCATGGAAGGCGAAGCAAGCCGCATTCAAGATGTTGTATGGTACTTGGGAGGAAGCATACAACCGAATCCCTAGGTTGTTGTTAGCCATGGCCACAACAAACCCGGGCATGGTTCATGTTGTCGAGCCTCATGGGCACCAAACAACCGTTCATGAAGGAAGGAAAGTCCGAGTCTTTGGCCGTGCATTTTGGGCGTTCGAGCAATGCTTGAGGGCTTTCGAACACCGTAGGCCGGTCATCGCCATTGATGGCACGTTCTTGACCGGACAATACAAGGGCACCTTGTTGGTTGCGATAGCAAGTGATGCCAACAATCGGGTGTTGCCATTGGCATTTGCTTTGGTTGAGGTGGAGAACAACGACAACTGGGAGTGGTTTTTGCATCTTCTAAGGACAAAGGTGTTACCCGCCCAAAGGGAAATATGTGTCATATCGGATCGGCATCAAGGAATTCTTAACGCGGTGGAGATTGACATTCCCGGTCATGCACCGTTGCACCATCGATGGTGCATGAGGCACTTTTGTTCGAACTTCTATAGGGCATGTGGCCTTAAGGAGTTGGCCGATGATCTTCAAGATTGTTGTCTCGCTTTCTCCGACAAGCGCTTCGCCTATTTGTACAACAAATTGCTCGCACACAAAAAACTTGATCCCGGGGGTCAAGACTTTCTGAATAAGCACATTCAATACCGGAACAAATGGGCACGTGCTTTTGATGAAGATGGCCGTAGATACGGTCAAATGACAAGCAATATGGCCGAATGCTTCAATAGGGTGCTCAAAGGTGCACGTGGATTACCCGTGACGGCAATAGTTCAATACACATTTGACAAGATGAATGCGTACTTTTTAAAGTACTCGATGGAAACTGATGCACAGATAGCGGGTGAGAACCCGCGCAAGTACAAGTACAAGTTCCCACCCAAGGTTGATGAATGGTTGGTATTTCAATCACGGAAGGCGGACTCAGAAGAAGCTATATTATATGACAATGAGGAGTGGAAGTACGAAGTGAAAGAGCCAGGAGGAACCACAAACGATGGCCGGCAACACGGAGGTCGGGCTTTCAAGGTGTCGTTGACACAATGTGATTGCACTTGCGGAAGGCCATTGTTGCTTCATCTCCCTTGCTCACACTTGTATACAGCCGGTCGCGTTCGGAATGTGAACATCAACCACCCACGCACCGTGCGGGAGTCGGAGTTCTCAATCATGACGGTCAAGAAAACATGGGCTCCCCGCTTTCACCCTTACTTGGACCAATCACAATGGCCGGAGTACCATGGAGTTCAACTATGGCCGGATCCGGAGTTGAAGGTTGTTAAACGGGGTAGACGTAAGACAAAGCGTCTTAGAGGCGACATGGACGGATGGGGCCATGGTGGCCGGCGCGAAGCGGGCAACGACCAATTCCAAGAGCCTCGTGAAAGCTCACGTTGTGGGCGGTGCAAAGGTCAAGGCCACAACCAAAGAAAATGTCCCAAACCAAGGAAAAGGTCCAAGAAAAATGATGCAAGCACAAGTCAACAAGGAGCTACACAAGGGACCCAAACAAGTGGTAGCCAACAAGTGCCAAGCCAACCAAGAGCTAGGCAACAAGTGCGAAGGCAACCACGTGCTAGCCAACAAGTGCCAATGCAACCAAGTGGTAGCCAACAAGTGCCAATGCAACCAAGTGGTAGCCAACAAGTGCCAACCCAACCAAGTGGTAGCCAACAAGTGCCAAGCCAACCAAGTGGTAGCCAAAGAGGATCTAGACAACAAAGAGGTCGGCAACTTGGACTTACAAGAGGCCGTGGTGGTGGTAGAGCTCGTGGTCGTGGTGAAGGACAAGGGCAAGTTCATTTTAGAGGAATGGTTGGATACCTCGATGGACCATTTCCGTATGTCTTTTTTTTCATATGTCTTCTTTTTCATATGTTTTCTTTTTCATATGTTATCTTTCTCATATGTTTTCTTTTTCATATGTTCTTGTTTTACATTGGCTTTAATTTGTCCTTACTTACCATTATGTTTCACTCATTGTAGGTATGGCGGCTTCCCAACCCAACAAACCAACAATGAAGGAGGATGGCGAAGATGATATGGCGGGATGGTGGGAGAAGGCTGCGAAGAAGCTTAGAGAGGAGGATGCAGCCAAGCTAAAGAAGAAGAAGGAAGAGGAGCTTGAGAAGAAGCGGGAGGAAAAACAGAGAGCGAGTGAGGCGATGCGAGCTAGGGAGCAAGCTTTGGTTAGGAGATGTGAGGAGGCAGCGAAGAAGCGTCAGAAGGATTTTGAAGAGAAATGTGAGAAGCTTTGGGCATTTGAAGCTGCAAAAAAGAGAGGGAGAATCAGGTGTTCATGGAGAGGGTGGTTAAGGAGGCTCGTCTCATAAGGAAAAGGGAGGAGGAAGAGGAAGAAGAGAGGAAGAAGAAGAAGGGAAAGGGGCCTTGCTCTACGCAATAGAGCTATGTCGTGAACTTTATATGCATTTGTGAACACCTTATGTGCCCTACTATGTCTCCTTTCCTATTTGGTTGTATCGTGAAGTACTAAGTTTGGTTGTGAACAACTATGTCTCCTTCTCTATTTGGTTGTATCGTGAAGTACTAAGTTTGGTTGTGAACAACTATGTCTCCTTCTTTATTTGGTTGTATCGTGAAGTACTAAGTTTGGTTGTGAACAACTATGTCTCCTTCTCGATTTGGTGGTGAAGTAGTATTTGTGGTGAACAACTATGTCTTCTTCTCTAAGTTTGCAAAAAAAAAGTTAGTACAGTGTAGCGCCTGCCACAGAGGCGTTGCACTATACAGTGCAGCGCCTCTGTGGCAGGCGCTGCACATGCCTGTATCACAACAGAACCTTCTGTTGCTCTCTGGACAAATAGAGACATGTGCAGCACCTGCCGCACAGGCGTTGCACTATACAGTGCAGCGCCTGTGTGGCAGGCGTTGCACATGCCTGTATCTCTCCAGAGAACAACAGAAACTTCTGTTGAGATACAGGCATGTGCAGCGCCTGC
>LR738713.1:570186569-570206040 GCA_902687465.1 Secale cereale | reverse complement strand
CAGAGGCGTTGCACTATACAGTGCAGCGCCTTTGTGGCAGGCGCTGCACATGTCTCTATTTGTCCAGAGAGCAACAGAAGTTTGCTGGAGAGATGCAGGCATATGCAGCGCCTGCCACAGAGGCGCTGCACTGTATAGTGCAACGCCTGGCAGACAGGCGTTGCACTGTACAGTGCAGCGCCTCTGTGGCAAGCGCCACACATGTGATGAATAGTAGAACAAATATAGTTATAGAGACAAGTTCGACAAATGCGAACAATAGAGACAAGTTCAACACATATAAAAATAGAGACAAGTTCAACACATATAAAAATAGAGACAAGTTCAACACATATAAAAATAGAGACAAGTTCAACACATATAGAAATAGAGACTAGTTCAACACATATAGAAATAGGACAAGTTCAACACATATAGAAATAGAGACACAAGTCCGACATAGCGTTCGACATTACAAAAAAAGACACATATAGAAATATGACTAGTTCCTTCCGCGCTTGCTAGCTCCTGCTCCCCTCTTCACACATGTCTTCTTGACCTTCCTAGGAAGAGGAACCCGCTCCGGCTCCGGCTCCGCCTCCTCATCCTCATCGTCATCCAAGTAGTCATCCAAAGCCGCCATCCGCGAGGTTTCGACCGCCCTTTTGCCTTTCTGGGTAAAGTCATCGGGTGTGTATTTCTTGTATTCCCTCCTAGGCTTTAACTTGATTGCAGAACGAGGCTTGTACTTCCCCAAGACCATATCGTCAGGAGCCTATGCATCAACAAAAGTTAAGGAAAGACCGTGTGTGAGCATGTAGTTAGCAATGCAACAACAACCGTACCGTGAGCATGTAGTTAGCAATGCCATACCTCTTGGGTGACCACACCAACATCCTCATCATCCAAAGGATTACCATCGCCAGAAATGGGATCTGATGGTGTCGCCGACCCAGAACGTTCTGGTGATACGTACTCGGGGTCACGACAACCGAAAAGATTAGATAGCCGCCTTAACTTTTGGCCCTGGCGCTGCAACATGAACAAGTGAATGCGAGAACGAACGTGCAAACACATGTTAAGTGCTAGTTTGAAGGAGATGTGAACCTTAAGGAATGCTCGATGGGCACCTTCCCCATCGTCTTTGCCAGCCGGGGTTGTTTCCAGTATACTATCGGTCTCATCGGCTGCTTTCTTGATCTGGGCACGCTATGAACACAAATGGTATTAACGTGTTAGGCAAGCGAAGATGTAAATAGTGTGAATGGAAAAGAGTAAAGGGCAAATACCACAAAGTTCATCATTGGGCCTGAAGGGATCACTGAGTTTCCTTTACGAACTAATGAGTTGTACCCGTGCTGGGCTATCTCATCGAATACGGTGGGATCTTCCAAAATATCCTCAGCATACGCCGGCTTGCATACCTCCACACGGGTTCTTGCAAGGAACCATGTGAGATAGTTGTTGAACGCCAACGGGCAGTGCTCACGAAGCGGGGCTCCTTTGTTGCGCCTAGCTTGATCAACAGCATACTGCCACTGCACAACATACTTCCTGTGATGCTTGGCCCAGTCCTTGATCTTGCGCTGCTTTTTCCTATCCAACCTGGAAGTTATAAACAATACTATTAGAACAAACGATGAGGCCGACAAGCATCTAGGTGCTAAAGGTTAGTTATATCTTACGCGTGTAGCAGTCGGTCCGTGTCCTCCCATTCCGGCCGGAATGTCTGGAACAAACCAAACTGGCGGTACACCCGATGTGGCAGGTGAACCTCGACCGCCCAGTTGCATATGAGTGGACACCGCATATGCCAGAGTTCCCTATCCCTAGTGCACATCGGATTCAACACGAACTCAATAGGGTTCCCAAAACTCTCTCCACTGCCATACGGTTCCCATACAACCTGCAAAAGGGGATAAAATGCAAAATTGATATCTAGTTAAGATATAAGCATGATAAAAACTTATGCAATATCGACTAACCTGCTCAGCCGTGATGGCGTCCATCTCGCTCCTGTAGAGCTTGTACATGACCGATGGATCATCCGTCATCTCATTTAACACATCCCACTTGTAAGCCCAAGTGGGGAGCCGTAGTGGGTCATGTTTATCTTCCCAAGGCTCGTACTTCACGGTCTTCGGTCGTCCAACCGGCAAACGCTCCCAGCTCCATATGGAAAGAGCGAGCAAACAACCACCGATACCTCCAGATAGCCTGCAACTGGCTTCGTCCAACTGCACATAAAAAAGAACATGATCGTATTAAAAGCAAGATCGCATTTAGCATGTACCAATGAGGTGAAATATGAACAACTTCATACCTGTCTATACAAGTAAGGCAGTGTCGCCGAACCCCAACTCCATTTGCTATTGAAGACGGTCAACGCCTTCAGCCACATCCATGGAGCATTCTTGCCTGTGCCATCAGCAAACAAAGTCCTGGATATAACATACCACATGTAGACACGAGCATGTGTCCTCACCGTGTCCTCATCAGCCTCCAAAGGGCAAGTACCAAAGTGCGTGGTAATCCAGGTGTAAGGGGCACCGGCTGCGACTCTTTCCTTCTTCTTGCCTTCAGCTTCTGGTTCCTGAGGCTCTGGAGGAACCATGCCGATAAGGGCTTGCATCTGCTGGCGCCACCCATCTGAATCAGTGCTCATACATAAAGGAATGCCATCGACAGGAAGACCGGTGATCATTGCTATATCCTGAAGCGTCACCGTCATCTCCCCGGTCCGCAGATGGAAACTGTGCGTCTCCGGCCTCCAGTGATCAATGAGCGCGGTGAGTGCCGCAGCATTGTTGGGTGGCGTCGACCGGCTGACCAACTGAATGAAAGGGAGAAGTCCTGCCTCCCTAACATACGGTGTGTAGCGCTCATCATAGCGCATCCACCCAAGGTTGACTCTGTGAGCCCGAAGCTTCAGAGGTGCAAGTTCCTACAAGCAAAACAAATAAATCATTAAATATGGGGTATGTGTTTGAAAATTAACGGAATAATTAACAACGGCAAATTTCATTATTACCCGTTGATCCACGGACATAGCGTAAGACCGGTGTTGTTTGTCCCAGTGATCATCGAGAAGCCACTCCATCATCCTAACCATTTGAATTTTTTTGAAAAAAATGTATTCAACACGATGTAGGTTTCCAACATAGAAGAGTTTCCAACATAATGTAGGTTTCCATCTAAAATAACGTCTAACTCATCTAAAATAACATCCTAACTCATCTAAAATAACATCTAATACCATCTAACATAATGTAGGTTTCCATCTAAAATAACATCTAACTCATCTAAAATAGCATCCTAACTCATCTAAAATAACATCTAATACCATCTAACATAATGTAGGTTTCCAACATAGAAGAGTTTTTTCAATACATACTAACTAACTAAGCCTACTTCAATACTAACTACACTAACATCATCCTCCCCCTCTCCTAAATTCATCTAACTCATCTAACTAAACTAACACTACTTGAATACTAACTACACTAACATAATCTAATACCATCTAATACCATCTAACATCTAATACCATCTAACATAATCATCTACAAATCACAAATCCCACATATGCAATATTCTAATCTAATCTAAAAAGAATTATACAAATCTTCCAAAAAAGAGAAAATGTATGGATAGAAAGAAGGGGATCGGAGGAGTGTACCTTGTAGGATCGAAGGGGGAAGAAATCCACGGACAAAAGCTTCAGATCTGAGGGTTTTTGGGATTGAGATTGAGAAGGGGGGAGGAGAGGATGCAGCAGCCGCAAGGGTTAACTGCAAGGGTGGGGATTGGGCCTGCGTGCGGCGAAGGGATAACTGCTAGTGCAGCGCCTGGCTCGGGGGCGCTGCACATTACAATGTGTGGCGCCTGAGTGGGAGGCGTTGCACGGCCGGGTGCGGGCCAGGGGACTGCCACGGTGGACAGGCGTGCAACGCTTCCAAAGCAGGCGCTGCATAGAAGGGTGCAGCGCCGTCGTGGCAGGCGCTACACAAAAGGGTTACGGCTGTGAATTAGTTTCGCGAGCAGTTCATTATGTGAATTGGTTGTCACAACAGGTCAAAATAGTCAAATTTGCCGCCTGCCTGCCCGCTTGGGATCGGGTCGCGCCGGTGCGTCTACGGTGCACGGCAAACAAGCACAAGCACGGCATGCGAGTCCGCGCTGGTGCTCGTAGGAGGCAGGCAAAGGATGATGGGCTAAGCAAGATCCGATGGGATCGGGAATTGTCGAGGCCGAGCACCGAATCCGCGAACCGGCTTATTTTATGCCGCCGGCGCCGGCCTCGGGCGATACGTGCAGTATACGTATAGTAAACAAACAAACGAACCACGGCGAAAGAAACCAAAGGAAGCGAGAAGCAGCGGCGAGCATCTACAGCGGAGGCGTACGCAATGTGTGCGTGGCGAATAAACAAGTGCGTGCGTGCGTGGGTGAGGCCACGGGGATCGGGAACGGGGCCGGCCGCAGTCCCGCGCGCGCACGGACTCCCCGGTTTTTCTCTACCCGCCTGCCTGCCGACGCACGCGGCAGAGCATGGCACGAAGCGGGCCAGGCGAGCCGGTGGATCGAGCCTCCCTGTGAGCAATCTGCGCGTCGGCGTTGCTCGCGGCGCCCGTGCGTGCATGCACCTACAGCGAGCTAGCTACGTACGTACGTACGAGTGTGGGCGTGCACGTGCTGCGTAGACGCCGGCCGGTGCGTGGTCGCGGGGCAGCCGCCCGTGTCGACCTGCGTCGCGGGACCGGCCGGCCATCCGCCACACACCTAACGATACTTCTACAGTAGTCCATATGAGAGCTTGTTGATGTGCACAGTTCATCAGTTAGGAGTATCTGTGATCATGCTCAATCATGCGGCACGCTGCGATCGACGACTTGGACGTGTGATGACGACAGGAAATCCGCCAATCAAGATGCATGTATGAGTGCATGGACCGGCCGAGTTGTGCAGCCGGGAGTCGGGGTGCGTTGGACGAGTACGCGGACACGTGTGGCTCGTGGCACCAGGTGGACGGACGAGCCAGCCCTGCTGGCTGCCTACGCTGCGAGCGTGCGACCTGGCTCGCCTGCCCCAGCGCCGCGCCGCCCGTGCGTGCGGCCGTGTGTCGCGCGTCGGTGCCGGATCCGAGGCTGGGACCCACCTACAGTGTGCCTGCTGCTACGCACAGGATCTGCTTGCTATCATCAGTATCAGGTCCATTGTCTATGGATCCCGGCAGCACTGCAGCAGCATCTTGGATTTGGCAAAATCTCGAGGAAGTTTCATCGCACCCGCCCGCCGGCCGGCGGCATCTCGGACGTGTCGATCGATAGTACTATACATAGGACCACCATCCGAACCCTCCGCGCCTTTACATATTTCTTTCCCATTTTCTCCCTTTTTGCGGCCTGCTGTACGTACGTACGTGCATGCACATGTCCCCATCCGATTCCTCCTCGCACACAAAAAGTGCGGACAAATCATCAAACACACAGTTAGTTTATCGTACACTAACACACAAGACGTTCGCGAATCAACCTGTGATTGAGTTGGTTAGGTGGACAGTGGTATCCCCAACCCATTAGGGTTCAAATCCTGGTACTCGCATATATCCTGAATTTATGCTTTCCCGACTCCTTCTCTCGAAGGTGCTCATAAGGATAGGGTGTGCGTGCGTATGAGCGCTTGCGTTTGTACTGTGTAAAAAAAACACAAGACGTTCGAACCTACCATGAATTTTCAGTTTTTGTTTAGGTTGAGCCATGGAGGACATTCCAAATTTTTTTAACCGAACATAACCCCTTTTCACCAACTGAATAACGAAAATACAAAGTTCCAGATCAGAAACTGGAAGGAGGCGGGAAAATGGAAAGCGAGTTCAGCACACCACCGGGAAGTGAAGGGCATTCCAAATGAGCAGTAGGACTGCCACATGCATGCATCAAGGGCACATTGATCATTCTTGTTGGCAGCGGTACGGTGGTGTTTCCTGCTCCGAGGAAGAGACGAGCGCTGCCACCATGGCATGGACCCACCCGGAAATGCGCTAACATGCAATGCAAACACCACTGACCTGATTGCTCGATCGATCAGATCCCCGTTCAATACCATCCCATTAACTGTGCTCACCCGTGACTTATGGCTCGATAGATCGGCCTCAAGTACTATATTCATTCCCCGTGACATAGCTAATACTATGTGACTATGTCCCTGGTCGTGGACGTAACTGAAAAAGGATCGATGGATGGGTGAAGATTGTTAAAAAAGAGAAGGGAAAATAAGGACATGGACAACGAGAGGGACACGAGACATCATCCCTTCTCTTTCATATGATCGTGCCCGTGGAAATTGTGTCGGCCGGCAATGATTTGATCGCAGCTCGTGCATGTCCGGTAATCAAACACGCACGCGAGCGCTCTGGCTTGTTTTGTTTATAATAATATATACTACTTAATCATCACGCCAGAAATTAAACAAGCATTAGCTACAAGGTTACCATCATTCTGCATGGCCGGATGGATGCATCCTACTGTAGTTAGTTAGGGCAGTGGTTTAGCTGTCCATTTGGGTCCGGTATTCCGACAACTACGTACTTAGCTTAGTGACCCTACCCAATCACAAATCATTAAAATCTAAAGACCTTTCGTCCGGAAAAGCTCGTCCCTCAAATTGATATATTTACTAAATACATTTATTTAAGAAACAAGCTTTGGACAAGATTTTTCAGATGGAGTGAGTAGTATAAAGCACACCACGCCGGTTGATTGAGGCTGCATGCATGCTCATGCATATACTTGTACTCCTACTAAAGGCATGTACAATGGTTCTATCTTAGCAATGTCATATAGGATAAATGATGAAGTGGAAGAGAGAGAAATCATAAGAAAAGGCTTGTCTTCTCTTAATTAAGAGAAGACAAGAGATGATCTCTTAGCACAATATGTTTCATCACGTTTTTTTGAATAACTAGTTGTTAAAGATAAGGCTAAGAGATGACCCATTGTAGACATTTTTTTTTATCATCTCTAAATTACATGCAAGATTTAAGATAAGACTACCTTATCGATCATTGCACATGCCCTAAGCGGATCTCGTTCTCAACCAACTAACCTAACATATACAATGAGATATGACTCAAATAGGCAAATCATGTCAATGTCACCGGTCCATTGATCAACAAATTCATGCGGATGGGCGCATATCAAGGTACTACGTAGTAATCACGTTGTCAGTACATAGGCTTGCTCCCTAAGCTTGTCGAGCCTACTGATTAGCTAGCGAGGGCGACACTCCCATCTACTAGTACTGGTACTAGTTTACTAATTATTCCCATCAATTAACAAACGACGATGCTACTGAATGTGGTGTGCAGAAAGCAGCTGGGCACGGGCACAGTGCACATGCACGGCTGATTTAATTAGTGCTGCGAATTCCTGGCCTGACCTTTCTTTACGGGCGATGACGCGGCGGGCGGCGGCACCATCTCTTGGGTGAGGCCGCCGGCCGGAGAGGAGAGTGATGCAGCCACACTAGCTTTTCTTGAGCTCGGTGGAAAGAGAATCTTGGCACCTGTGAAAACCATGGTTCCACCTATCAGGGAATGGCCAGCACCATGCTGGTGCATGTCTGTTGATCAACGGTTTTGCTAGAATTCATAGAGCCGAGTTCTAGTTATGTCTCATTCAACTTTATAGTCACTGGATATTATGCTATAAAATACGTGTGTGCTAACGTGGGTTGGTAAATCCGTTACTTTTAGTAGAACGGACAGACGTAAAAGTACAGTCTTCAAGTGCAGGTGATCTGTCAAGTGACATGGTCTTCATGGTAGCCCAAAAACCTCGGGGCATTTTCAAGGCAGACCGGCAAACCTTCTCTTCCGTGCGATCGCGTCTGCGAAAATCGTGTCGGCCGGCAATAATTTGATCGCACCTTGTGCACGATCGCTTGCTCGCTCGCTATGGCTTGTTTTATTTATTTATAACTTAATCATCAGGCCAGAAATTAACAAAGAGCTAGTGCAAGGTAACCATCATTCTGCATGGGCTGATGGATGCATCCTAGTTAGCTAGGGCAGTGGTTCAACTGTCGGTCGATTTGGGTCTCATATTCCGACGGCTACGATACTTAGCTTAGCGACCCTACCCAATCACAAACCATTCAAATTCAGATATATTATGCTTTTGCCTTTATGTAAAGCACGCCTGCAGGCCGGTTGATTGAAATCGCATGGTCATGCATATACTCTTGGATGTTTGAGCACCCTAAACGGCTGCGATCATCTCGAAGCCATATTTCATTGTGGTGAAGCTCTGTGGTTTCGTTGGGAGCCTCCAATTCAGTTGTGTAGAGAGCCCCAACCTTATTTGTAAAGATTCGGTCGACGACTTCAAGGGCATCAATAGTGGAATCACGACATCTCGCATTGTGTGAGGGCTTGAGGAGAATACGGTGGCCCTAGTGGGTTCTTGGGGAGCATTGTGCCTCCACACCACTCCAACGGAGACGTACTTCCCCTCAAAGGAAAAGAACTTCGGTAACACATCCTTGTCTTCACCGGCTCCACTTTTGGTTATCTCTCACCTTTACTTGTGCAAACTTTATTGTGTTATTCCCTTGTGCTTTTTTGCGTACTTATAGTTGTTGCATCATATAGGTTGCCTACGTAGTTGCATATCTATACAACTTATCTTGTTGCTAAGTTTAATTTGGTCAAGAAAAGCTAAAAAATGTTAGTTGCCTATTCACCCCCCCTCTAGTCAACCGTACCGATCCTTTCAGTGCGGCCTCATCCTGAATCAGATGCCGTCAACGGCGTCAGGAACTCCAACGCCGACGCCAACGCACCTACAAGCCCAAGCGATGATGCCTCCGCGACGCCCAGAAGTCGCGTCGACGCCGCCCAGCAGGGAAGCCGCGCCGACGCTCAGCCCCGAAGCCGCGCAGACGCCGCCCAGCCCTCGCACGCCGACTACCCCGACGCCGCCGGAGGACGACGTCGCCGTTTGATGCATTTGCCTACGTGCCCTGCCTTTTTGCGGACGAACTTCCCATTTTGATTGCCGAACTATGGCAACGTGAGCGCTGATCTGTAGCGCTGTGATCGCTGGACTTGTGGCGTTTTTTATGGGAGCAGGAATTGACAAAGTTTGAATTTGAAACGCCTTGGGGACGGCACCTGGGGCGTGGCGGGGGCCTAGATCGCCCCCAGGGCCTAAAATTCGCAAGGGAGCCCAAAAAAGCACCGACCTATGCGCTCAGGGGCGAACGAGTGGAGATGCTCTTAGCCTAGCAGACCCAACCCAATCATGAGCCATTCAAATTCTTCAAAGATATGCTTTATCTTTACCTAATAATAAAGAAAATTGAGTTTCTTCTCGTCCGTCATGGCATTTTTCAGAAAAGTCTCTCTATTTCAGAGAATTCAACCCATAGTCCTGTTTTAAGTCAAATCGAATCGTTTTTTCGTATTTTACACAAAAGTCCCTGTGTTTTCTTTAAATCAACCCGCAATCCGGGTTGAAGTCACTCCTGAACCGTTATTTACATTTTTCGAAACCCCCCTGATGTTTTAGGTAATTTATCCGCGGATCATATTTAAGTCAAATGAATGATTTTTTAAATCATCCATATCTTTTAAATCGTAACTCCGATTTGAACATGTTCTATATGAAATTTGATTAGAAAAATATGTAGAATATGGATATGAGATTATTTTTACCTGTTAAGTACTTTTAAATATTATTTTGGACTATATTTAAGTCAAACAAATGATTTCCTAAATTATACGTATCTTTTAAACCGTAACTTCGATTTTAACATATTATATATGAAATATCATTAGAAAAATGTGTGGAATCTAAATATGATGTTAATTTTACCTGTTAAATATTTTTAAAATATTGTTTTGAAAGCAAACTTATAATTTATAGCGCAAGATCCATTTTTTTCTTTCGTACCGGCGGCGATCCGGATTGCAAATAAACACCCCACTATAACCATATAGGGAATAAAAAACATCAATAACTACACGTGCATACCTCTGAAAAATGTCGCAGGGTAAAACAACAGATTTCTCATCGCGAGAGTGAGAGAAAGCGAGAGAGAGAGAGAGAGAGAGAGGGAGGGAGGGAGAGAGGGAGACGCCTTAGGATTAACCATATTCAAACACGTTTTGTTTTGTTTTGTGTGAAGACCGATGTCATCGCCGGCGAGTGTGAGAAGTAGGATAAGCGGCAACACAAATATGATGCCTCGCAAAAATAAAGGAAATGAACCTATTATGGTCTTGATTGATGGTTGTTGGGTTAAGAGCGTTTGTTATGTTTTCTCTCCCGTTACAACGCACGGGCTCTTTTGCTTGTGGAGTATAAAGCACACCACGCCGGTTGATTGAGGCTGCATGCATGGTCATGGTCATGCATACACTTGTACTCCTACTAAGCGGATCTCGTTCTCACCCAACCAACCTAACATATACTCCCTCCGTCCGAAAATACTTGTCATCAAAATGGATAAAAATGGATGTTTGTAGAACTAAAATACGTCTAGATACATTCTCTTTTATTCATTCTGATGACAAGTATTTCCGGACGGAGCGAGTACAATGCGAGTTGCCTCAAATCGGCAAATCCTATCAATGTCACCGGTGCATTGATCAACAAATTCATGCGGATGTACACATATCAAGGTATGTAGTAGTAATCATGCTGTCAGCACACAGGCTTGCTCCCTATGCCTGTCGAGCCTACTGATTAGCTAGGTAGCAAGGGCGACACTGCCATCTACCAGTACAACAGTAGTACTAGTACTTAGTTGCTAATTATTCCATCAATTAACAAACGACCATGCTACTGAATGTGGTGTGCAGAAAGCAGCTAGGCACGGGCACAGTGCACGTGTACTACGGCGGATTTAATTAGTGCTGTAAATTCCTGGCCTGATGCAGCGGGCGGCACGATCTCTTGGGTGAGGCCGCCGGCCGGAGAGGAGAGTGTTGGTTGCAGCTACACGCTTTTCTCAAGCTCGGTGGAAATAGAATCTTGGCACCTGTGAAAACCATGGTTCCACCTGTCAGGTAACGGCCAGCACCATCATGGTGCATGTTTTTTAAAAAATGTGAGACCAACCCAGGAGCTAACCCTCGTTTTTTTTTTATATAAGAAACTTCGCGAGCACCTATGTCAAAGCCAGAATTTGAACTCGGGTGGACTGACAGCTACCCCAGCTGCCCAACCAACGAATCGACGCCCCGTCCTCAAGGTGCATGTCTTTTGATCAAAGTACGTTGTGGCTAGTAAAACAGACATGCGTAAAAGTACAGTCTCTAAGTGCAAGTGATCTGTCAAGTGACATGATCTCCATGATAGCCCAAAAGCCTAAGGGCATCTTCAAGACAAACCCACAAAGGATCCGCCCCTACAAATTGGTTACCCCCTGCGTCGCTCTCCCCCTAGGGCGACTCGGGCGGAGCGCAGAAACTTAGCCGCCACCGCGTGGGTGACATAGCTAATACTATGTGACTATGTCCTGGTCGTGGACGTAACTGAAAAAGGATCCATGGTGGGTGAAGATTGTCAAAAAAGACATGGGAAAATAAGGACATGGACAACGAGAGGGACACGAGACAGCATCCCTTCTCTTTCATATGATCGTGCCCGTGGAAATCGTGTCGGTCGGCAATGATTTGATCGCAGCTCGTGCATGTCGATAAGCACACACGCACGCGAGCGCTCTGGCTTGTTTTGTTTATCATAATACTACTTAATCATCACGCCAGAAATTAAACAAGCATTAGCTATCTTTTCAAAAAAAAAAAAAAACATTAGCTACAAGGTTACCATCATTCTGCATGGCCGGATGGATGCATCCTACTGTAGTTAGTTAGGGCAGTGGTTCAACTGTCCATTTGGGTCCGGTACTCCGACGGCTACGTACTTAGCTTAGTGACCCTACGGCCCTACTCAATCACGAACCATTCAAATTCAATGATATGCTTTATACTTTTTTCGTCCGAAAAATATTATCCCTCAAATTGATTTATCTATCATCAAGTTAGTGCTAGATACATTCATTTGATGAACAAGTTTTGGACAAATTTCTTCGGATGGAACTACTAGTATAAAGCACACCACGCCGGTTGATTGAGGCTGCATGCATGGTCAATTGGTCATGCATATACTTGTACTCCTACTAAGAGGATCTCGTTCTCACCCAACTAACCTAACATATACAATGAGACATGACTCAAATCGGCAAATCCTGTCAATGTCACCGGTCCATTGATCAACAAATTCATGCGGATGGGCGCATATCAAGGTACTACGTAGTAATCACGTTGTCAGTACATAGGCTTGCTCCCTAAGCCTGTCGAGCCTACTGATTAGCTAGCGAGGGCGACACTCCCATCAACTAGTGCTGGTACTAGTTTACTAATTATTCCCATCAATTAACAAACGACGATGCTGCTGAATGTGGTGTGCAGAAAGCAGCTGGGCACGGGCACAGTGCACATGTACTACGGCGGATTTAATTAGTGCTGTGAATTCCTGGCCTGCCCTCTCTTTACCATCAACGATGACGCGGCGGGCGGCGGCACGATCTCTTGGGTGAGGCCGTCGGCCGGACAGGAGAGTGATGCAGCCACACTAGCTTTTCTTGGTGGAAAGAGAACCTTGGCACCTGTGAAAACCATGGTTCCACCTGTCAGGCCAGCATCAGCATGGTACATGTATGTTGTCTGTTGATCAATGATTATGTCTCATTCATCTTTATAGTCATTGTATGTGATGCTATAAAATGGGTGTGTGATGACGTGGGTTGATAAATCCGTTACTCCTAGTAGAACAGACAAGCGTAAAAGTACAGTCTCCAAGAGTAGGTGATCTATCAAGTGACATGGTCTCCATGGTAGCCCAAAGACCTAAGGCCAACTACAGCGCACGATCCCAAACGGACGTCCGTTTTGCCCGGATTCTGTCCGTTTGGATAGAGCAATGGGGTCGTGTCCGACCCTTTTCTGGGATGCGGTGGCCATGCGTCCAACGCGTGGACGCATTTCGTCCGCATCCTGTCCACATGCATTTTATATTTTAAGCATAAATTTTCATTGATTTTTGATACATCAAAGTACATCACCAAATTTTGACTAGAATAGCAAAGCCCAAAGAAAAAAGAACCGCAAGAAGACATTTTAGAAGATATCCAACTTCCATAACTGCTCCCTTGAGTTGGGTTAGTGCATTCTCGATGCACTCATTGTTGATCTGCGGAGACTCGATCTTGCATGCTTCTTTATTCTTCGAGTGTAAAGAAGTAGAGGTTGCTTCTTCGAATCTAGTCTCATCTCGAGCCTCTATTCTAACAAAATATGCACTAGTCTCATCTCTAGCATCTATTCTAGCTAAAAGTGCATGAACATGTATTACATTGCGCGCTATCAATAGGTCAACGTATTCTTCTTCCCAATACCAAAAATTGCATCCGGTCTACACAATAATTTTTTTAGTTAGTACGACTACTCGAATCCGAGAGCACAACCGAAGCTAAAGTAGTACGTACACCATCATTTGAGTACTTGATGAAAACTCATCCGGAATGTTTCGGCGTTGTAGACACGCGACGCAAGACCTTATTCGGGCAGTCGTCGCACTTTATGAGTGGCAACGTGGAGCCGACGAGTCTTTGGGGCATCATCGAGCCCGACCGACGGCCGTTCGCATATCTGTCAGCGAACCGCCGATGGTGTAGATCCGAGCGGCTAGAGGCGGACTCCGTACGTGCATGCAGCCTTGCTGCCTTGTCGTGGCCCTCCGGCCAGGTGCCCGGCCAGTCCATGGCACGGCGCGACCTCCTGTAGTCGGGCGAGCTCACGCCCGGCCGAGTCCGCCCCAAATTTGGCCGCCGGGAGTGCAATCAGGTGGCCGTCGGTTGGCTAGCTCGGGGGTTGCGAGAACGCTTGGGGCAAGCGCGTGTTCGAGCTGCGCAATGACAATGGCAGCGGCGGCGGCGACGGCGAGGGAGGGAGGAAGGTTGTGGTAGGGGCGCCCGGTGGTAGTGGTGGGGGGGGGGTAGAAAAATAGTGGCCTCTGCCACTGACGGGCGGGCCAGGGGAGGACAGGCGCGCGCGTCCGGGCCATCCGCGCCCTGTTCGTTTCACCTCGAAGATGGCCCAAACTTGAGCCGGGATGGGTCAAAAGCGGACAGAAAACGGACGAAATTCGGTTTGCGCCCGCGCGCTGGGCCGTCTGATATGTTCGTTTTGTCTCAAACAGACTTACCGGACAAGATGGGGTCGTGCGCTGGAGTTGGCCTAAGAGCAACTCCAACGGGCCGACCCAAACGGACGGCGATTTCATATGCTTTTTGTCCGTTTGGGTCGGCCCTCGCCCGACGTCCGCCCTGTTTTTCATATGGGTCGGCAGCGCGCCCAACGCGCCGACCCATATTTGCAAGTGTGGCCGACTGGCCGCCTAATTTTACATTGCATTCAACATAGTGTACAAATTTAACAAGCCAAATAGTTCCCAAATAAATAGTATAGGTTTACATGCCATATAAAAATAAAAATGTTTCACATAGTTTTACAAACGAATAAAATAAGATACATCTATTGGTTGCCAACATGAGTCCACGTATGCTCAACCAAATCATTTTGCAGTTGCACGTGAGTTTCCCAATCACGCATGTCTTCATGAAACTGAGTGAACTGCTCAAATGTTGCCGCTACTTCATGCTTAGGCACAACATTCTCACCCTGAAACTGAAAGCCTTGATCGTACAGACGTTCCGGACGCTCGTCTTCTACGATCATATTGTGCATGATCACACAAGCAGTCATCATCTCCCATAGTTTCTGCGTACTCCAAGTATTAGCAGGATACCGAACGATGCCCCATCGAGATTGCAACCAAAGGCACGCTCGACATCCTTTCTAGCACTCTCTTGCTCTTGGGCAAATCTTTTTCTTTTCTTTCCGACAGGGTTGGGTATTGTCTTTACAATAGTGGTCCGCTGAGGATAGATACCGTCACCCAAATAGTACCCTTTGTCGTAGTTGTGGCCGTTGACAGTAAAGTTCACCGGTGGGTTGTTGCCTTCGGCAAGCCTAGCAAACACCGGCGAGCGCTGAAGCACGTTGATATCATTGTGTGATCCAGTCATGCCAAAGAAAGAGTGCCAGATCCAGAGATCTTGAGACGCCACGGCCTCTAGTATGACAGTGCAAGCCCTGACATGTCCCTTATACTGCCCTTGCCAAGCAGAAGGGCAGTTCTTCCACTCCCAGTGCATGCAGTCTATGCCGCCAAGCATCACCGAGAAGCCCCTGCTAGCATTCATCGCCAACAAACGGGTTGTATCTTGAGCTGTCGGCTCTCTCAAGTACTCAGGGCCAAACACAGCAATCACAGCCTTGCAGAACTTATACAGGGACTCTAGGCATGTAAACTCGCTCATACGGACGTACTCGTCAATGAGATCACCGGGCACTCCGTATGCAAGCATTCGGATGGCGGCAGTGCATTTCTGATAAGAGGAGAAACCAATCTTGCCGACGGCATCCTCTTTGCACTCGAAGTAGTCATCATAGCCGACCACTCTCTCTCTAATACAGTTAAAAACATGCCTAATCATACGGAACCGGCGGCGGAATTTGTGATGTTTGAACAACGGGTTTGTTGTTTCAATGTAGTCCTTCCAAAGAAGGAAATGCCCGCTCTCTCGGTTACGATTCAACGCCGGAAGGTAGCCCGGAATGGAGCCACGGAACAACGGCCGCTGGTTGTTGAGGTGGTGATGGACCAACACGGCAGCCAATATCTCCTCCTCATCGTCGGACGACGAATCGTCGGAGTCGCAAATGAAATTGTGGAAAAAGAACTCGTCGGCGGAGTCCATTTTCGTACCTTGGCAAACTATCGAACAACTTGCGGGCGTCGAAGAAGGGGACGACCGGCGAGGGGAGACGCGGCGCCCACGGACCAGCTAGCTGCCCTGCCGGCGTCCGACGAGTGTGACGGCGTCCGACGAGCGTGCCGGTCGTATGTGGCGGGGGCGGCCAGGCGTCTTTTTGGTCGCGGGCGGCTGGGCGATGGGAGAAGCGGCGGCGGGAACCAGTTAGCTAGCCGGCGGCAAAACGGCGACGACGGGCGACTGGGGGCAGGGGGGCGGATGTGGAGGCGGCGGCAGCTGGAAGAGTCGCCGACACAAATGATTTGTGCGGTGGCGGCGGTGACGGAGGAGGCGGGGCGAGGGTTGCTTCTTGGCCGGGGGGAGGGAAGGCCAATGTGCCACAGACCAGCGGGCCCGGGGACAGGAGTAGGCGAGTGCGCACGTCTGTCTTGTGTCCGCGCCGACGCAAATCAGGCTAAAAAATGGGCCGGGAATGGGTCGCCCGCGGACAAAAAACGGACGCGCGTCCGTTTCGATCGGCGCGTTGGGCCGTCTTTTTTGTCCACGCCGACTCAAACAGACGGCCGCAGATGAAATGGGTCGTCACATTGAAGTTGCTAGCATCTACCGGCAAATCTTCTCTTTCATACGATCATGTCCGTGAAAATCGTGTCGGACGGCAATAATTTGATCGCACCTCGTGCACGCTTGCTCGCTCGCTATGGCTTGTTTTATTTATTTATAACTTAATCATCAGGCCAGAAATTAACAAGCATTAGCTACAAGGTAACCATCATTGTGCATGGGCTGATGGATGCATCCTACGGGCAGTGGTTCAACTGTCGGTCGATTTGGGGCCGATATTCCGACGACTACGTACTTAGCTTAGCGACCCTACTCAATCACGAACCATTCAAATTCAGATATATTATGCTTGTGCTTTATGTAAAGCACGCCTGCAGGCCGGGTGATTGAAACTGCATGGTCATGCATATACTTGTAGTACTCCTACTAATCTTTCGAGTATAAGCGGGATCTCGTTCTCACCTACGAGTACGTACATATACAAATTCGAGTTGACTCAAACCAAATCCTATCGATGTCACCGGTCCGTTGATCAACAAATTCACGCCGGTCGACGCACGTCAAGGTATAATCATGTTGTCGGTACACAGGCTTGCTCCCTAAGCTTGTCAGGCCTATTGATTACAGTACTCCCTTCGGTTCTTTTTACTCTGCATATTGGATTTGTCGAAATTTATATTACAAATTATTAACATCTATAATATCTAATAAATATACACTTCTGTTTCGGTAGACCCCCCAAACACAAGGACGGCCGAGATTGCCTAATACCTGTTCGTAACAAAAGGCATGATGGGCATTATTTGAAAAAGAGGGCTCCTGCCCGTCCGCCGGTAAAAAAAAACGTATACGTATACGTATACATGCCCCGCCCGCTCGATGCCGCCCGCGACGAAAAAAAAAACTTTCCTGGCCTCCCGCTCGCACGCTCCTGATGTCGTACCGCGCATGCAGACGTGCCCCCGATCTGTCGCTCCCACCCGCCCGCACGTCCCACCAATAGCGCCAGCCGCCTGATCGCCTGCCGCTGCCGCCTGATCGCCTGCCTGACGCCACCGCCTCGCCTGCCGGACGCAACCGCCTGCCGCCGCCTCCTCGGCTGCCGCGCCAGCGCTGCCGTCTTACCTCCTGCCGGACGCAACCGCCTGCTGCCGCTGGCGCGGATGCCCTCGCCGGTCACCGGGTCAAATCGGCGCGGATGCCCACGCCGGCCGCCCGGTCAAACGGCGCGGATGCCCACGCCGCCGCCTGCCCGCCTTCCCGTCATTAACCGACACGGATGTCCACGCCGCCGCCTGCCCGCCTTCCCGTCATTAACCGACGCGGATGTCCACGCCGCCGCCTGCCCGCCTTCCCGTCATTAAACCGACGCGGATGTCCACGCCGCCGCCTGCCCGCCTCCCCGCCATTAACCGGCGCGGATGCCCACGGCGGCGTCCCGCCTGCCCGCCTCCTAGCCCCGTCGCTATATATACCCCCGACGCTCAACCCCCGGCGCCCATCCCAGCCCCAACCCTCCCGCCGCCCACCGCATCCCAGACCGCCGGCGACCCTCGTAGCCACCGCCCCCTCCCCAGCGGCGATGGCGTTCTACCGTGGAAGCAGCAGCACCGCCGGCGGCAATGACGACGACGACAACCCCGGCTCCTGGCCGACGAGCCTCGGCGTGCCGGAGACGGAGGAGCTCCACTGCTACTGCCTCCCTGTCCCGCCGGCTTGTCGTCTTCCACGGAATTGGAAGATCGACAAGGACGGGTATGCGACGTCGGGGCCCGGCGCGACGGAGGAGGAGCTGCGGAGGCACAGCGGCGGCCGGCACAACATCGTCGGCCGCCGCAATTTTTGGCGCGGTAAGGATTTCTGGGAGGTCATGGCCGCCTTCCGGCTCGCGCGGGCCGGCGTGACCCCCGA
Source organism: Secale cereale (assembly GCA_902687465.1). Classification (NCBI taxonomy): domain Eukaryota; kingdom Viridiplantae; phylum Streptophyta; class Magnoliopsida; order Poales; family Poaceae; genus Secale; species Secale cereale. The sequence goes on along the minus strand of LR738713.1, from coordinate 570,187,677 downwards.
CCTGACGGGCGCCAGCGGACGTCTCCGAGCCCCTCCCCCGGAGCCAGCGAACCGTCGCCGCGGACGTGCCGGAGGCCCCGCGCCCCAGGCAGCGGCGCCCGCGCCGGTTGCCCCCCCCCCTCACCGCCGGAGGTCGAGTTGTCGGCGGAGCAGGTCGTCCTCCGTGAGGACGGCGACCCGGAAGACACTCCAGGGTACCTCGTCGCCCTACGGGTGTTGGAGGCTGCGGCTGCGGCGGCTGCTGCTGCGGCGGCCGCAAGGGAGGCCGCTGAGGTCGCGGCCGCAATCGCAGCGGCCGACGCGGCCGAGGCAATGGCGGCGGAAGAGGCGGCGATGGCGCCGCCGGGGTGGCAGCAGGTTCCGCCGGAGTGGCAGGACCCGGCGGCGGCGGCGGCGTGGCAGGACCCGGCAGCGGCGGCGGCGGCTGACGAGGCAGAGGACGACGGCATCGACTGGGACGACCTCGCGAATCGGTCCAGCAGCGACGATGACGGCAGCGACGGCCAGGTCGTGGTGGACCTCCTCGATAGCGACGAGGAGTAGTTTTTTTTATATTTTTTTAAGTTAATCTCGTTATGTCGTTTTAAGCCTAAGTTGTAGACTTTATGCATGAACTTATCTGTATTCAGTTGGGTCGTTAATGTAAAATATCTTATCTACGTTGAATGAAATTTGGTCCTTTCTATTTCCGTTGAGATAATTGATTCGATGATAGTAGCCCCGCACCTTCAGAATACGTGGAGAGGTACTATGATAGTAGCCCCGCACCGGCACAACGGAAACGTGACTGCTACACTAGGTCTACGTGATCGCATGCATGAAATGACACAAATTTTGGCGAGGTTTAGTGAAACCGAAAAGCACGTTGCGTCACGTTCGGGCAGTCTTTTAGGGTTTTTCGGCTCGGAAAACCCTAGAAAACGCATGTGACGTCGAAAAATGCCGAAAACTGTCATACATGCTTGTCATGATGCCTGTAGTACGTGGAGAAAGTTAGGGGCCGTTTTAGGCGGAAAAAAAAACCTAGTTGAGGGTAGCCCTACCGGCATTAACCTAACGGTACTGGTTGAACTGGGTCTACGTGATCGCATGCATGCAATGTAACCAA
>LR738713.1:570140257-570185891 GCA_902687465.1 Secale cereale | reverse complement strand
AAAACCTAGTTGAGGGTAGCCCTACCGGCATAAGCTAACGGTGCTGGTTGAACTGGGTCTACGTGATCGCATGCATGCAATGTAACCAAAATTTGCGAGGGCGTGAGGATGGGCAATGCAGGCCCCCACGCAAGAAATGAAGTAAATCGGACACCGAACGCACGTTGCGTCACGTTCGGGCAGTCTTTTAGGGTTTTTCGGCTCGGAAAACCCTAGAAAACGCATGTGACGTCGAAAAATGCCGAAAATTGTCATGCATGCTTGTCATGATGCCTGTAGTACGTGGAAAAAGTTAGGGGCCGTTTGGTGTAGGCGGAAAAAAAACCTAGTGAAAAAACCGAAGTTAGTCAATGAATAGTGATTTTAAAAAACATAAACGGAATTAATAAAAGAGCCCGACGTATATATGCATGTCCATCGGGGGTCAAAGCCCTAGTCCACGCCGCCTCCACGATACTCATCGCACGCCGCCTCCACGATCTCCACCACACGCCACCTCCACGCCCGCCGCCCACTCGCCATCTGCGCCTGCCGGCCCCGAGGGTTTCTGCTGCCGACGCCGTCCCCTAGCCATCTGCGCCAGCCGCCTCTCCCCCTTCGACGCCACCTGTGACCGCCGCCCTCGATGCGACCTGAGCCCGCCGCCCGCGCACAATTACGTCGCCGCTGGTCCCGACACCATCTGTCACAGACGCGACCCGACGCTGCTCCCCACCTCGCCTTCGCCACACCCCCCATCCGAAAGACCGAGGTAATTTTTTTTCCATAATGAATGTTCAATCATCATGTTTCGAAGAGATGTAGTACGAGCTAATATTTTTGCTGCTCATATTTGTAGTGATGGACGAGTACGCAGACATATTTTGTTCTGTTGAGAAGTGGTGTTTGTTGGTTAGCAGACTTAACTCTAGGCAGAAAAAGTGTTTTGCAAGCACTGCATTAGAAAAATTGTTGATGATTCCCAGTGTTCTCATGCGAAAGTGTTTGCTGAAATTCATAATTAAATCATATGATTTGGAAAGAAAAAAATTCATTATGCCATCAAAAAACGGTGCGATATCATTGCGCACTGAAGATGTGTTTGACATTTTTGGGCTTCAGAACAAGGGCAAAGATGCCATGAAAGCTCTTACCGCAACCCCCAAGAATATCAATACAGTGTCAGACGGGTCTAGCGCGGATAAATCTGAGGAGATTAGTATGGATAGTCTGAAGACCCTTATTAAAAAAGCTCAAGTAAAAGGCACTAAGGATAATGATGGGAAACGGAAGAGGAAACAGTCAAAATACTATCGTTCACCGTACCAGCAAAACGGTGGACGCAAACGTTCAAAGAAAAGTAAGTGCTAGGTAATTTATTGTTCGAAGATATTTCTGTCCTTGCATGCACACTTTATGAACTCATTGTTGTTTACTATTTTAGATTTGTTTGGTGTGAGAGCTGCACTGGTTAGTACCGATTACATTGATGAGGAACACATAGAGGCTGCTAAGATTTATGTCCAGAAACTAGCAGCCTCGGAGAAGCTTTGTAGAAAAACTGTTGTGCACATGACGGGCATTGGTGGGGAGACATGTACACCTAATATGCTTGAAGCCATTATTTCAAAACAGTGGTTACAGGGCGCCGTAAGTATTGGCATTAATTTATGAAGTTGTACATGTCATTTGTATGAATTACCTAATAGGCGTATTGTTGTTATGTTATTTTCAGGTCATCAATAGTTATTGCAACCATATGAAGACCCATCATCCTCGTGCTGACCGTCACATATTATCATCTTGGGTGTCACACTGGCTTATCCTTCGTGCTGATGGAAAGGTTAAAAACTCTAAGAAGCATTTTATGGAACATTTCACAAATCAAAGTAAAATGGTGTCTAGAGTTACTGAAGAGTATTTCATTAAAGATAAGGTACTTAACTTTACTATATTCTTTTCTACTACATAATTATCCGTGGGTACACCAACATAAAAAAATTTGTTGTAGGCATACTTTCGTTTTCATGTGCAAGAAAGTCATTGGATAACAGTTCTTATGCACAACGAGAAAAAAGAGTTTCAAGTCTTAGACTCTCTTGGTGACTGCAGCAAGACGGTTCTTACAAAAATTGCTAAGCTGGTAAGCTTACAACTTCACGTAAACCAAAATGTAGTTATGCGACACGTACTTCATATGAATTTCAAATTTTATTTTCAGAGGGCTGAGATAGCTAAAGATACGACGGAGGTGAACTCCATTATTGCAACGGAACATCCTGACGTATCTTCCTGGCCAATAAAGGAATACGCTATGCCGTTACAAACTGACAGGTACGTTCGCAATGAGGTATACAGATGTACTTGTTTGATCCATGAATAACACAACTCGTGGTGTCTTGCAGTGTCTCTTGTGGTCTTTTCGTGATCAAGTGCATTAAAAACTGGGACGGAGATGATTGGATATGTGAGTTTGACCAAGCAGTTATTAATTCTTCAATGAGACGCATTCTAGCTGAAATACTTTTCTCGGAATGCAACACCATGGAAGTAGTGAAAGAGAAGATTCTGAAGATCATCGAGAACAAACGAGTCTGAGGATGGGATGTTGCCTATTATCTGCTCTAAATAAACGTGCCGTTGTCGGTACTAGATACAATTTTCTTCATAGTAAGACATCTTTTTATTGTAATGTGGCATGGTTTAGCATGTTCCGCAACTAAATAAACATGTCGTGATCGGTATTTGCTACATTATTTATGTGGGTGTCACTCTTGTATGCATCATTGGCACTGATTTTTAATACGATTTTTCTATGTGCTGTAATCTGGACGACGACTTTTTTATGTGAAAAACAAAGCTTACGTATATTTAAAAATATAATTAAAAAAAAAATGCCTAACCACAGCAGCCGGGCCCACAGTGGCGACCAGATCTTTTGGCCTACCATTCTTCGTAATATCGGGGCCCCCCTTTGACCGCCCCTTCTTAGGTGCACCCTTCGTCGAAACTTTTTCAGGATCACCAATACCAAGTTGAACTTGTTGCGCCTGATTTGCCACCTTCTTAAGCTTAGCGTACCTCCTACTTCCTATAAGTTCCTTCTCTGAAATCTTTTTCTGCGCAATTATGGAATCCAGAGCCTTCATCAACTCGTCAAACAAGAAGGGATCATTTGCTGCAACATGAGCAGCTTCCGCGGTTTTTATGGTTATTTCACTATATCGTTCTCTTTCCAATGGTCCTGACCAACCCCATCCAAACATATCACTCTTCCGTTGCATAGGCAACCCATCTCTCGCATTTTTCGACAGCCGATGTAGGACACAACATTTTGGTATCTCAGTTATGTTCAGATGATGAAGAACAAATAGAATGTGTTTGCATGGCAGCCCTTTACGAACCATCCTAAGACAACTGCATGTTATAGTTTGTTCTGAGTTACCTGGTTCATAAATAACATTGTACCTGAATTTGTGGTTGTCCTTTCATGTCACCATGAATGTCTGACGCTCAATTCCCACGAGCGTCTCAAATATCTCCAGCTGACCCATCTTATGCAAATCATCTTGCAGTATGTAGAAATTAGCTGGTGTGAATACTTTGGCAGCATGCTCCTCGAGGGCCTTATATTCAGTAACCGACGGCGGTAATTTCTGACGTGCCTCGTGGTCATCGTACGCCTCGTTCTCACGGAGGCGAACTATACAGTTCTCATAATGCACTACCAAATCAACTATTGTCATACTGTAGTCCAGGTGAAGGTGAAGGCAGGAGTTGAGGCTTTCGCTTCTCTGGTTACTTCGCATACCAAGGAAAAAACCATCTGAAATATATGAAGCTGCCCAAAGTGTTCTCTTTCTGTACATCCTGTTAAGCCACTCTTCAGTTTTTTCCGTCTTCCACTTAACATAGAAAGCGGTCCATCTCTGCTCAAAGTTCGCCTGAGAGGTGGCATAGTACAAGAGCGATCTAAACTCATCCAGTGACTTGTAGTGCAGGTGCCGCTGCATATTTTTTTCAATATGCCAGGAGCAAAGACGATGTATCACATCTGAAAGAACAGACCGAATAGCCCTGATCATTGCCGCGTCACCGTTTGTGATTATGGACTTTGGCTTCACCTGACAGTTTGCTTTCAGAAAAGTCTGCAGCAGCCAAACGTATGTCTCTTCGGTCTCATCAGCAATGATAGCACAACCAAACACTGTGGTGCAACGGTGGTTGTTAACTCCAACAAAGGGGACGAACGGCATTGCCATATCTGTTCATTTTATAAGTGCTATCAAACACTACCACATCACCGTAGTCCTGATAGTCCCTCCGCGACTGTGCATCGCACCAGAACATACTCTTCAGTCGCCCTTCCTTGTCAAGCACATACTCAAAAAAAAAAACTCAGGGTCCTTCTTCTTTATGCTCCTCATTATGCCAACTGTTGTCTCAGCATCACCCTCTGCAATAAGCTTCATCTTCTCTCTGCAACATAAATTGTAAATGTCCCTTCTGATAAGCCCACACTTATCGTACGAACCATATCTGCTGATGAAATTGTCCATTATTATATGCTTTCTTATCCCGGCCGCTTCCATCACCAATATCTCAGCCCTCGTGCCATATCCAATCTGTCGGTGTGACCACAAAAAACAAACCTCATCGGGCGGAGCCATCATGTGGTTGTGATCATCAACGAATGACGCGACGAACCAAACGCCACGCTCTCTGTCCAGCTTCACCACCATATGTGCACCACAGTCGCAACGAGTCTTCGGTCTAAGCCTCCGCTTGCGGCCCTCCATGGTTATGAACTTGCTCTGCCTTCTCCCTGCCCTGGAGCAAAGAAACCGCCGGTACCGAATCATTCCTGAAGCACCTCGTTTGACCTTCTGTTTCCTGATGCTGAACCCGTGCTTTTTAGCGTGATTGTTGTAGAATATGTATGCATCCCCTTGCGATCGGAAGGTCATAGCCATGACCTTCCAATGTGTCTCCACCATCTTCTGCTGCCTTCGAGCCTCCTGAATGTCGATCACTCCCTCATCCTGATCACCACTAGGATCATATGAATCCTCCTACAAAATTCAGTTGAAAATATATAAGTCAATTAATATCATTTAATTCATGTTGTTGATCGATATACATCAACTATGAACTAACCTGGCTCAAGTTATCTGCGAATGATTCCTGAAACCTATTTTGCACATTGTGTACATCCACATCTTCCTACAAATTTGTACACAAAAATAAATAGTTAGCCATGCCATACTTTGCAAAATCAAAAATAAAATCAACGGTTATGCCACTTACGTTTTCACTATTTGCGCCATGTTCATTATTATCAAAATCCTCCGGAGGTAAGATATCATATGACGAGACGGAATCATTGTCACTGCTGTCATCATCTTCGTTCAAATTATCGTTATCAGTTTTAGTCACCTTATCAGTATCATTCTCCTCCCTCCCAAATGCGGATTCTTCATCCATGTCAACACGCCTAACTCACAGAACTGCAGAATATCGTGTGTTAGGTCTAGTACGTACATGAGGCGCTGCGGCGGGAGGTTTTGATGAACCCTAAACTAGCCCTAACTTCTACGCATCATGCCCGCCTCATGCCCGCTAGGGTTTAGATGACAAACCTTGGCCCGCGGTGTAGACGTCGCCGGCGTTCGACGACGGACTTCAGGCGGCGACGTGCACGACGAGCAACCGGCGAGGGCGGCGTCGACGGGTTATCAGCGGCGGCGGACGGGGGAAGGACGGCGGGATCGGCCACTTTGCACAGCGGGCGGGCGTTGAGGTTCAGACGGCGGCCAGGACGTTGGGAAGGCGAGGTCGGCGGCGGACCGGGTAAGTACGGCGGCGATCCGCCGCGGCGGACGGGGGAAGGACGGCGGCGATCCGCGGCGGCGGCGATCTGCCACTTGGAACGGCGGGCGGGCGTGCGAAGAGATGGGGCTGGCGAGTAGATGGGTTGGGCGTAGATCGTGCAACTGCCTTTTTTTTGCGTGCTATACGTATGCGGGCATGGGGAGTGCAACTGTATAATACGAGGTGGGTATACGTTTCTTCCGTATGACCGTTCTGCCCTTATACGTTTTGTTGGGGGGGGTGTCTACCGAAGCAAGCCTCATAAATATAATACGAAAATATATTCCGAGATGAATCTAATGATATTGGTGTTGTTATGTGAATGTCTATAATTTCTTAGATAAACTTGGTTAAAGTTGAATGAGATTGACTTCAGACAAACCTAATATACAGAATAAAAAGGACCGGAGGGAGTAGCTAGCTAGAGCCACACTGCCAACCAGTACTACTCCTAATTAATTACTCCAGGAATCAGCAAACGACGATGCTAGTGCTGAATGTGGTGTGCAGAAAGCAGCTGGGCATGGGCACGGTGCACATGTACGGCGGATTTAATTAGCTGTGCAAATTCCTGGCCGGACAATGACGATGACGCGGCAGCGGTGGCACAATCTTGGTGAGGCTGCCGGCAGGGAGAGCCGGAGAGGAGAGTGGTGCTGCTGGTGCGGCTTGTGGGCTTTCTCGATCTCGGCGGATAGGGGTGGCCTTTTTACCGGAGCCGGTGGAGACAGCGAATCTCGGCACCTGTGAAAATCATGGTTCAAAGTGCGGACACGCGGCGGTGTTTGTGGCGCCTTTCAGGAGTGACATAGAGCACCTCACGGCCATCCTTGCTAGCTTCGGTGAGGTCAGTGGCCTGGTCACCAACCTTCAGAACTGCTTGGTGACTCTGATCAGATGCACGGGCATCGACCTCGATGAGGTTCTTCAGGACTTCCCGGCGGTGCGGACGACCTTCCCCGTACGATATCTCGGGCTATCATTGCCCGTGCATACACTCAAGAAAATCGATTTCTAACACTTAGTTGACAAGGCGGCAGGGAGGCTTGTCCCTTGGCAAGGCCGGCTGATCACGTCCATGGGCCGGGCTGCTCTCGTCACGTTCGACCTAATGGCGCAAACCACCATTATATCACCCTGCTTGTTGTCCCTCCCGGCACTCTGGAAAAGGTTAATAACTTAGAGAGGGCCTTCCTGTGGGCTGAATCGGATAAGTTCTCGGGAGGGCAATGCAAGGTCAACTGGGCAGAGGTGTACGTGCAAGCCAAAAATCCTCGACGAACTTGATGTGCTGGATTTGCGCAAGTTCTCGATGGCCTTGAGGATGCTTTGGATGTGGTGCAAGTGGAAGGACCCCCTTAGGATACGTTGGATGTGCTTTCTCTGAGTTAGGAGTATCTGCGATCATGCTCAATGATGTGTGGTACGCTGTGACGACTTGGACGTGTGATGACGACAGGAAACCCGCCAATCAAGATGCATGGATCGGCCAAGTTGTGCAGCTGGGGAGTCGGGTGCGTTGGACGAGTACGCGTACGTATGGGTCGTGGCACCAGGTGGACGGAGGGAGCCAGCCCTGCTGGCTGCCTGCGCTGCGTGCAAGCAACCTGACTCGCCTGCCCCAGCGTCGTCTCGCCGCGTGTGCGTGCGGCCGTGTGTCACGCGTCGGTGCCGGATCCGAGGACAGGACCCACCTACATTGTATCAGGTCCATTGTCTATGGATCCCGGGTAGCCCTGACCATTGGCAGCCCCGCCCGGCCCGGGTTCGGGCCTAGATATTGAGCTCGACAACCGGGCCCGGACCTGTCGTTTTTGTGCTTTCTTGAAGGCGCCCAGCCCGAGGCCCGCCGGGCTTTTACATGTTCAGATCCGGCTTGGGCCCAAAAACCAGGCCCGATGACCGGGCCTAGGCCTATGTTTTTGCCTTGGGCTTGGCTAGGCCCGGCCCAAAGCCTGGCCCGGCTCGAGGTTTCGCCAGGTATAATCCCGGCTGCACTGCAGCAGCATCGTGGATTTGGCAAATCTCAGGGAAGTTTCATCGCACCCGCCGGCGGCATCTCGGGCATGTCGATCAATACTATGCATAGGACCACCAACCGGAACCCTCCGCGCCTTTGCATATTTCTTTCCCATGTTCTCCCTTTTTTTGCTGCCTACTGTACGTATGTACGTACGTGCATGCACATGTACCCATCCGATTCCTCCTCGCGCACAAAAGCTACCCGTTGGAGCCGGACACCGACAGAGCTCCGCCATTTAAAAACTGCACAAAATTCATCAAAACAAGCAGTAGATCATACGCAAACACAATAGACGGGACCCACCTACAACATTGCACGAATTGTCTGCAAACACAATAAACACAATATTTCACACTGCAACACAATAGACAGAGCTCCGAGGACGGGACCCACCTACAACTTTGCACGAATTGTCTGCAAACACAATAAACACAATATTTCACACTGCAACACAATAGACAGAGCTCCGAGGACGGGACCTACCTACAACTTTTTTTTAGGTGGAGCCATGTACTCCCTCCGTCCCAAAATAAGTGACGCAGAAGTGACTCAACTTTGCATTAAGTTATGCAAAGTTGAGTCACTTCTGCGTCACTTATTTTGGGACGGAGGGAGTAGGACATTTCATAATTTTTTTGAATCAGGCATAACCCTTTTTCATTAACTAAATAACGAAAATACAAAGTTCCAGATAAAAAACTAAAAGGAGGCGGGAAAGAGGAAAACGAGTTCAACGAGGAGGACATTCCAAATGACAACCAAAGTAGTGGTAGGACTGCCACATGCATGCATCAAGGGCACGTTAATCATTCTTGTTGGCAGCGGTACGGTGGTGTTTCCTGCTCCGAAGAAGAGACGAGCGGTGCCACCATGGCATGGACCCACCCGGACATGCGCTCCATGCAACGCAACGTAATGCAAACACCACCGACCTGACCTGATTGCTCGATCGATCGGTCGGATCCCCATTCAATTCGTTCCCATTAACTGTGCTCACCCGTGACGGATGGCTCGATTGATCGGCCTCGAGTGTATCCATTCCCCGTGACATAGCTAATACCAAGTCCCTGGTCGTGGACGTAACTGAAAAAGGACTCATGGACGGAACATTGTCAAAAAGGAGAAGGCAAAATAAGGTCACGTACGAGTACGACGAGAGGGACACGAGACATCAGCCCTTCCCTTTCATTCATATATGATGATGTCCGTGGAAACCGTGTCGGCAATAATTTGATCACAGTTCGACGACTCGAAAAGCACGCACGCACTCGCTATATACGTAGCTTGCTTTGTTTAAAACCTAGGAGTACTCCCTCGTAATCATCATGCCAGAAATTAACAAGCATTAGCTGCAAGGTTACCATCGTTCTGCATGGGCTGATGGATGCATCGATCCTACTAGTTAGTTAGTTAGGGCAGTGGTTCAACTGTCCATTGGGTCTGATATTCCGACGCCTACGTACTTAGCTTAAGGACCCTACCCAATTACGAACCATTCAAATCCTAATTTATGCTTTATATAAAAAGCAACGCCTGGCCGGTTGATTGAAACTGTGCATGTACTCCCTCCGGTCCTCTTTAATTCGCATATAAGGTTTGTCTGAAATACCATCATTCACAATGTGAAATCAATATCAATAGATGCATCGTGACTTAAATTTTTATATTGTATAATTTTTACCATGGTAGATGTTGATAATTTTTCATACAAATATGGTTAAACTTTATGAAGTTTGACTTCATAAATTTCTTATATGCAGAGTAAAAATGAGCAAAGAAAGTACTAATCTCACCTAACCAACTTAACATACACAACGCGAGTTGACTTCAATCGGCAAATCCTATCAATGTCACCGGTCCATCGATCTACAAATTCATGCGGATGTACGTAGTAATCATGTTACCAGTACACAGGCTTGCTCCCTAAGCCTGTCGAGCCTACTGATTAGCTAGCGAGGGCGACGCTGCCATCTACTAGTACAACAGTGGTACCGGTACCTGGTTACTAATTAGTCCATCAATTAACAAACGACTATGCTACTGAATGTGGTGTGCAGAAAGCAGCTGGGCACGGGCACGGTGCGCATGTACGGCGGATTTAATTAGCTGTGCAAATTCCTGGCCGGACAAGGACGATGACGCGGCCGGCGGGCGGCACAATGTTGGTGAGGCTGCCGGGAGAGGAGAGTGGTGCTGCTGGTGCAGCTAGTGCGCTTTCTCGGTCTCGGCGGAAAGAAGATAATTGCATCTATAGTCCTCATACTCGCTGGCTACGTCCACTTCAATCTTTTTTTTTTTGCGGGGAAATGAGAACTTTATTCAATCATCTCTAGCTCCTGCATGATTAGCCAAAACGCTGGTCATGAGAAAGCTAGGAGGGGTTTCCATCCAACAGCTCGTAACCTCCAGTGTGCCAGCATACTTGGCACAAAGATGGGCTGGAGCATTGGCATTTCTTGATACAAATTGAATAACAAAAGACTGAAAAGATAAAGCTAGTTCTTCTATCTCCAATAGAACTGGCGCTACTGACGAGCGCAAAAAAGTGCGAGAAGTCCATAGATCGACTACCTCCTTGCAGTCAACCTCCATAACCACTCGTGGGAAGCCTCGGAGACGAGCAAAAAGAACACCATCACGCAAAGCCAGGGCTTCTGCTACCAATGGCTCCGTCACTCCGGGGTAGGGCTTGCTCCAGGCCGCAAGGAAGGCAGTCGACGATCTAGCGATCCCTCCTGCACCCCCTTTTCTTTCCTCAGTGGAGATCCCTGCATCAGTGTTGATTTTAATCCAATCAGCCTCAGGTGGTCTCCAGCCATAGCCAGTCAGGACTTTGGTGTGCTCCACCGGAAGCGCTAGCACCGCCAAAGCCTCCTTGATCGTTCTCAGGAACTGGGTTGGGTTTGAACTTTCCTTCTCATGTGTAATATTGTTTCTAGAAGTCCAAATCGCCCACATAATAGAAACAATTTTGGCCCTATCCGTTTCTGTAAACCTTGAGTCACAGAGAATATCTCTCATCCATGTGTCTGGGTGAAGAGCAGGAAGTTTCACTTGTAACCATTCTCTTGCTTCCCCCCAGAACATCTTTGCATGAGTGCACTTAACCAGCGCATGCATCAAATCCTCGTCTGCAGCTTGGCAGACTTTACATCTAGCTGTAGTAACTATGTGTTTGTGTTGTAGTGTTCGTTCGACCGGAAGGATTCCCCGTAGAACGCGCCACCAGAACACACGAACTTTTGGTACTACTTGAAGCTTCCACAACCTTGACCATAACTGTTCTTCTGTCTCTGAAGTACCCGTAATCGTCCCCTCTTCTAGAGCCAAGTGCTCGTTGCGAATCATAAGAGCTCGATACGAAGATTTAACAGTATAGACACCCATCTTCTCCCACGCCCATGCCCAAAAGTCCTCACCTCCCCCTTGCCGCAATGGTATATGTTCCCATGATCAAACGCTACATGTGTAGCTTGTTTATCAATCTGTTTGGCTATAGCAGCACTCCACTTATCATCCCGCAGATTGAAAGGAAGGTTTACAACCCTAGCCCACAACTGCAGCCTATCAAATTTGAGTTCAGAAGGACGCATGCAGTCCACTTCAATCCTGAAACTTGTATATTGCTACAATATAATCCCGGTACATGAAAATACGTCGTTAATACGGTCCCTGAGGTTGCAACGCCAGTCCTGGCTCTATACATTGCATATGTATCCCATACTCTGTCGTATGACACATCAGCACGGAGCCACGTCAGCCTGGGACCCATATGTCAGTGGGAGCGAAAAATAAGATAAATAAAAAGAAAAAAACATGTCCCGCCGAGTTTCGAACTCGCGACAGGCGGCCCAAATCAGCGCGCGCAAGCCACCTCACTAAGTACCCTCTTGCGATAAAAAGAGGACGGATACGTTTATATACATAGCTTTCCGCAGATTTGTTTTTTTGAACAATTGTGCTAGCGAATTAAGCTGGCAGTAGTATTTGTATTTTTTTGTTGAGAAAAACAGTAGTACTTGCTACTAATAAGATGAACATGGTTTCGAACCATACTTTATATTCATTTTCGTTTTTTTGTTTTTTTTTCTTTTCTTCCTTTTCTGTTTATTTTAATTTGTAAAATAATGTTTAAAGTATTCAACATATGTTAGCGCTTTCAAAACTAGTTTAGAAGTTTTTAATGAATCACATTTTTGAAAATAGTTTGAATTTTCAAAATTTGTTCATGGTATAAAAACTAGTAGAAGTTTTCAAAAATGTTTTCACTTGCCATTTTTTCTTCTTATTTTCAAATTGTTCCTAGTTATAAATTCTTGTTCAGCAATACAAGAAAATCCCCCTTTTCGAAAAATGATCCAGAATATAAAATAATGTTAGCATTTTTGATGAATTTGTCTCCAACAAGTCTTTTTTTTCATGTATTTATGTTCTTTGTATCTCTCACATACAAGCAAATTTATTGATAAAATATTGCACAGTGATATTACGCTACTATAGATGCATATACATACAATTTGAGAATTTTTCAGGTAGTAAAAATCCATTTGTTTACTAAAAAATACAATGCGTACCCCTGCACCTAATACTTAAGAAATTTTGAAACTGCAGATATTTTTCAAATCATGATTTTTTTACAAATTCGTGAATATTATTTAAATTCCCAAACATGTTTTTGTTTGTGACGAACATTTTTTGAATTCATGAATATTGTCTTTAATCAGTGAACATTTTTTAAAATATTATTTTTTACATTCTCATACTTTTTTTGAAAATTGTTTACAAATTCGTGGACATTGTTTGTAGACACGAATCTTTATTTTTTAATCTTGAACATTTTTTGAATAGGTGAATGTTTAAAAAAAATCATGAACATTTTCTAAATTCACGAAGTTTTTTAAAAGACAAGAACATACAGATAATATAGTTTGCATCCCAACGTTTAAAAGATCATGTGCTTGTTCTCGTGGCTTTTCGAATTCCTGTGTCACTGTCACACCCTGATTTCCATGCCATATTGCTTAAGTTAATTATCATGTTAAAAATGTGGATTTGCAAAAACTTTTGAGTGTTTCTGACTTTGCTTGATTTGACTTTTGTCTGCTGTTTGCTAGTGCTCTAAAAATCAAATAAATCCTCCAACTCTTATACTTCATCTCCTTGACCCAAAACATTTTCCCAATGATCATGCCATGTGTATAGACCAGTATAGAATTTTATTATAAAAATATTTTGGCCAAATAGTATTTTCTAAAATTAGTTTTTCCAAAACCCCTGAATTGAGGTTTGCACTGCAAGTACCTTATTTAGGGTGTGAAAAATCTTTCAAAACGTATATTTGGATCCTATTAGGTATAGGACTCCCTGAAACCACAAAAGTATAATTTTAAAAGTTATTTTTATATTTTATTTAAAAACTTTTTCTTAAGGCCGAAAATGGTCTTTAATAGGGAAAAAATATTTAATTATTTCAAAAATATTTGCCAAAATTCAGGGAGACTCATAGGACATATATTGTCCATATATAAGAGTTTCCACACATGGTCATGTTCAAAATATTGGGCAAATCCTTCCAAAACCGTTTCTGGATATTTCAAGCTTTCGAAATATTTACAAAGGAAATATTCTCCAAAAATTCCAAGAAAATTCTATCATGTCATATATGACATATTTGATGATCTTCAAAGCCTCATGCCTTGAAGATCAAGGAATCATCATCTAATCCCCTCAAAACCATTCTGTCCATATTTGAAGTTTGAGCAACTCTACATTGCCAAAATTGTCCAAATGCTCTCAAACTTGGTGCACATGCTATAATGATGTAATTATGCATCTATGCCAAATGGCACAAGTTTTGGAGGAGCATAACTTGGTCTAAGTGCCCCAAAACCACTTCTGTTCAAATTCAAATTTGAACAACTTTACATTACCAACTTTTTACCTGGGGCTTCAAACTTTGTGAGCATGATCATAACCCCAAATGATGATACTACACCAAGTGGTGCATCAAGGGGAGATGATTAGCTTGACTCAAACAAGGTGAAACCATTTCTGTTGATTTCTAGGGTTCACCAAAGTTACATTGGCAACTTTGCCCAAATGAGCTCAAATTTGGTGGAGGGTCCTAATTGTGTGTGACATTCCATCCTGTTAAGTCCCATGCCAATTGGAAGTCATTTGCCTCCCCAAAACCTGATCAAACACCTTCTGTCCAATTACCAAAACCATTGGTTGGACCCCTTTTACTATTTCCCTTTACCTCAAATTCTTACCACAGCTTCTCCTGATCATCTTCTACCCCCAGTAACTTCTCTATTGCCTCAGCTCAATCATTTGAGGGGGTAAAACCCCAATTCACACTGCTGGACAGCAGTAAACTCCTTCTCCCTCACCTCCCTCCTCATTCCAGTGGCTCCCTAGAGCATCCAAGGCCACAGGCCATTTCTTTACTCCCCCTGACCTTCTAGACAACTTTGGGCATGTTGGACACGACCAGAGCGGCGAGGACGCGGGCGTGCCAGCCATTCGGGCGCTCTGGAGCGCGCTACAGTGCGCTCCCGCACTGTAGCCGCCTCCAATCGGCTGCACCCGACAGCCTGGGGGTCGGGACCGTGTCTCCCGAGGTGCCCTCGACGTCCGTGACCTGCAGGACGGTCGGCCTTATCCTCCCCTGCCCTCCTTCGCCCTCCACGAGCTCGCCCGAGCGCGTCCATGGACGTCGCTCATGGTGCATCGCGGCTGCACCTATATAAAGCCTCCCCTCGAGCACCCCTTGCCTCTTCTGGACCCTCCTCTCTCCGGTGCACCTCCCAGACATCTTCCCTCTCCCCCTCGTGTCCTCTTTGCCCCTCCATGGCCGACGAGCCGCCGTCGGTCTCCTCCCAAATTGCTCCCTGTGGCCTCCTCCTTCTTTGTTGGCCACGAGGAGGAGAACGGCCACTGGGCTGCGGAGCTCCCCGTTCCCTCGCCACCTCTTCCCGTGCCTGTGGTGCCCCTAACATCACCGCCCGACGAGGCCCTCCGCCACGGCCAGTACAGGAGGCGCTCTGGCCCCTCGCCTGCTGCCCCAAGGGCCCTCCTCGACGCGCCGTTCCTTGGGGGCCCCTCCGGTGGCCGCGCCTTGGCCAAAGGTGGCCTGTGCCGCCGGGAGGGCGAGCGCCAGCCGACGCCAGACGGGCTTCGATCCCCTCCGCCGCGGGCGCGGGAGGAAGGGGATGACCCTGCGGGTGGGCCCCGCAGGCCAGCGACCCCGGGAGGCAGGCCCACCTGTTTAAGTGGAGGCGGCTACGGCGCAGCCCGCCTCCCCCGCGCGAAAGCGCATCCCCGAAAGCCGCCTCCGGCGTGGCCCCCTGCGCGTGTGCGGCCGAGCCGCTGGGCCGGCCCGCGAGCTATCCACCGCCGTGAGCGCAGTGGAGGGTAAACCCTTATTCCTTTTTCTTTTTCTTTCTTTTCCAGACAACTTCATAAATGCTTAATAAATTCATTTGAACTCCAAATTTGGTGATTCAAGTTTCCAGTGGCTCCATAAATCATGATCTACCTGTTGGTGCAACATGCACATTATTCCAGAGACTTTTCCTTCACAAATAATTATCAAATGCCAATATTTCATTTCTGTGATGAACTTTAGAAAATCACAGAGAGCTCAATCTTGATCCAAATGCAGTGATTCAAATTCCTAGATGCTTGTCATATCCAAACTTAGTTTTGGAACATTTTTATTAATACTTTCTGTACCTCACCAAATAATGAGCCATTTCTTCATATTTATCAGCTTTGCAAAATCCTAGGAAATTCATTTGAATTCCAAATCCAGTGAAACCAACTCCTAGATGCTTCTAAAATCATGACTTGTTGATGAGAGCCTCGGCTCATCATTCAAGAAAATATTTATGTATACTTCTTCCAAATCCATAAACCCCTTGGTTCCATCATATTGAAATGATCCAAACTATTCATTGATCCAATACCTATGAAACCACCTTGGTTATTTTTCATATGACCAGAGGTATCCTAGAAAAGTCCAACTCCTATTTTTAGAGCACTTTTATTTTTGCTTTGATTGTGTTGCTTATTATGATTGTTTCCATCGTTAGTTGACGAAATAAACGGAATACTCGGAGATGGACCAGAAGGTTTGAAGACTCGGGAGGACAAGGCAAGCAGCCCTTTGACCATGTTCGAGAAACCTTTTTATGCATATCTCATAGCACCTTATTATCGATGCATCGAAATCATGTTGAGGTGGAGACCACTTTGGTTGCTACCCTTGTTACTTACTGTTGAAACTTGCATCAAACATGACCCTACCTTCCTATGAGGGTCATGTGGGTGGGAGTAGTTAGGTTGCTTTAATAGTGGCTACGCAAATGGGACGGGTATATGCATGGTGGCGGAGGCAGAATACTTTCAAAAGACTTTTCGAAAACCCCGTCGGGTGCCACTTATGCCCGAGGGAGATGGTGAGATGGGTAACCACTTGATGACGAAGTGGTGTACCGAGGCAAGTGTGTGTGTTGTTTTGAAAACGGATTGGTTTAAGTTGCGACCGTTATTCCAACCTTCCTTGCGCAACCACTCTACCCTTATATGGGAAAGGGCATTATTGATTACCTAGGTCGATACTAGCATGGTGCCCGCATTACTAGTGACGGGGGTGACATGAGGTCACTCTCGGGACGGGGTCGTGCTTGGATAGGCGGCCATGACTGTTTTCACGGGGCACCGGACACATCGTTGGTACCCCGTGTCAGTGGTATGTGATCAATATGGGAGTGAGTCTCCACAATTATTAAGCTGTGAAATGTGGGGCACGGGGCTGTTACCAATCGAGTGGACTCTATGTTAGTGTCGTCTAGGGAAAGATAGTGATCGGGTGCTTAACCCGGGTACTTGAGGTACCGCGGGTCGTGGATGACACGGAAGTTCCCCGGATCTTGTGGGTAAAGTGTGCAACCTCTGCAGAGTGTAAAACTATTCGAATAGCCGTGTCCGTGGTCAAGGACAGTTGGGTAACCGCTCTTGGGCTAAGTCCAATGTTTGCGAAACCTGGTGTGTGTGTGTGTGTGTGTGTGTGTGTGTGTGTGTGTGTGTGTGTGTGTGTGTGTGTGAGGAAACAACCTGGTTCAGTGATATTGATGATGTGATTCTTGAGGAAGTCACAATGAGTTTGAGCATGAGTTGATTACAACTCTTTCTCGAATATGATGTCTGTGACCTCCTGATACGTGTTGTTATATGTTGATCATACTTGCATATGAAAAACTAGCTTTCCACAAAACTGCCAATTTAGCAGTAGAGCTTTGCATAATTATTCTGCTATCGCACTTGGGTTGCTTGCGAGTACATTCAAAGTACTCATTGGCTTGCCACTGGTTATTTTATTGGCCAGGCATGAGAGAGCAGGTTATGTTGAAGATTTCTTGGGACGAGCATGCGAGCTAGGACGCTTCCCAGTCAGAATGCCTGTAGGGTTAAAGGCAGATGGCATGGGTCCATGTTGTTATTGAAGATTTCCGCTGCAATGTTATACTCAAGACTTGACCTTAATGGTCCTATTTGTGTAATACGGTATGTATGGATGTAAGACTCTTGTTATTCAGTTTCTGTGTGTTCAGTGAGCATTGATCTTTGGGATCACTGTACACGTGCATTCGATGATCACGACTTATGAGTCGGGGTCCCCACAGAGCTGGTATCAGAGCCATCCTGACTGTAGGAAGCCTTAGTTAGCATGGTCGTTAGTTAGGGTAAAACTATTTTCAAAACTATTACTAGTTTTCAAAACTATCTATACTTCTGTTCCCTTCTCAGTTTTTTTTTCGAAAACTAGGCTATACTTGATCTCTTCCCCTTCAAAACCTTGGTCGCTAAAACCCTTATGCCCCTGACCACTGGATTTTCTGTAATCCTCGTGGAGTGCACCTTGCCAAACACTCACCCACCTCTTCTGGACGCAAGATTGGTGACACCACGACAAGACGATACCAACGGAAATTACATCCTCGATGGATGAGGACATGAAGACCCGGAAGATGGTGATACCCTTGACAGTGCCCCAAGAAGATGCAACGTTGGCCTATGATGACCAGGGTATAGGTTATGCAAAATCATGATATGCATCGCTAATAGAGTAATCCTGTCACTACCGTTGTTGTATCGACAACCACTGGTGGATGAGAACCTTGCCATTTGGTCCGCCTCACTATAGTGAGCAGGAAAACGGTTCTCTTCGTCCCCCGCTCTTGGTGTCGATGTTTTCATCAACAAAACCGACATGTTGGACCTCTATTATGCCTTGTTATTGTCATTGCATATGGATTGCCTACCTGGTACCCTCGACGCCCCAGAAGGCACAAGGGATTGTCATGATTAAAGAGACAAGGGAAGACCAAGTCAAAACCAGCTACAAGGAGGCACCTTCACCACCTCACCTCATCAGGCGAGAAGTTGTTGAAGATTCTTCAGGCTCAACCTGGATCGTTCATCAAGCAACTACAAGGGGCATAGCAACACCTGAGGAAGCTCAGAAGACTGCACGAGGCACAAGTCACGACATTGAGTCCAAGAACCCCTAGGGTAGGATGAGTCGTGTACCCCCTATGCGCAGTCGAGTCCATATGATGGTTCGAATAGAACCATGATTGTGTATTGCTTGCTTTTATTTGTTTGTGTTTTGATATAAGTCGCACTTTTGCCCCAGGCAACAAGTGCATGGCTATATCACCTTCCTTGCCTTGTTTCTTTTGTTTCGGCCTTTTTGCACCTGTTTGTTGCACCTGCACTATAGAACCCCCCTTTAGGCATTTCCCTCCTCTACGCTGCTTCTTCCCTCTATTCTCTCTCTCCCCAACTGAAGACCCGCAAGACAAGATGCACCAAGGATTCTACCTCGGCAACCAGCCGGCACTGAAGACTTCTGCTACAACCTCCACGACCAATTGCAACCCCGTAGAGTTATGTTTAACCCTCCAGGCCAGTAACCCCATTCCTAGACCCTTTGAGACTTCACGAGATACTCCAGCACGAATCCTTAACCATGTGCCTAACCCATGGTAAAGCGAGAGAACCAGTTAAGCCTTTATAACCTTGCACAACACTGGGTTCGTAAAGGAGCTAGTGGACACAGCGAGTGAGCACATTTTCATCCTAATATAGCACGAGAACTGACGATGCCATAGATAGACCAGTTCGAGAATATTGGACAGATGACTTGGTGGCTTTATATCAGTGACTTTGAGGAATTATCTGAGACCTTGGTGGATTGTGAGATTTCATATTGGTGGGATCATGACTTTGGGGAAGCATGTAGGAGTACCCGTTGGGCATAAGATTTGGATTTATGTAGGTGATTCTGGTTGGTATAATGATGGATATGTCTGCATGGTTCGGAGTAGAATTGGATTTAGGCCTATGATCCTGATTATGATATCATGCTTCTCGGTGGACAATAACCTAGGAGATTGGATTATTTGTCGGAGTTGACTTAAGGATCTATATAATCATGACCTTGGAGTTTACTTGACCCGGATGATGAGAATTTGGTGGACATACTATCGTAATGCATAGTCCTTCCGAGTATTTGGGTATTATAGGGACTTGAGATCTTGTGAAACACCATAGACATCGGATTGTAGAATTGTTGGATTA
The DNA here is from genome assembly GCA_902687465.1 of Secale cereale. NCBI lineage: Eukaryota > Viridiplantae > Streptophyta > Magnoliopsida > Poales > Poaceae > Secale > Secale cereale. Next base: position 570,166,369 of record LR738713.1, on the reverse strand, counting down.
TGTGGTGATTGATGGGAATTACTGGGCTATTGGAGTTGATCTATAGGAAGGAAACAACTCTTGGAGTGGCATATGACGTGTTTCCTTAGAATAGAGATGCAACATCGTGAGCCTTGCAAGAATAGGTTGAGTGCTTGGATCCTGGAGTTTAATTCAAGCTTAGCAGCATGTGTGACCTACCCATGGATTTTAGGGGTAAACATACATATGGATCTGGGGATCGTAGACAAGTATAATTCTGTTAGATCGTCTCTTGGGAGTCATGAGGACATGCATGGCATGGGTGGTGATTGAAGCTGGTCTATGCTTTTCGTTTGGAGTACTAGATAGAGCTATTGGCATCTCAGAAACTGTGCTTAAGGATAAGATGATATAAGTTCACTCACTCACTAGAATCCTTGAAACCCTTAAGCCCCACCAAGCCACAACCTGGTCAGATTCTGACCACGGGCCTTCACTCTAAGTCAGGAAGGCCTCTGCAAATACTCAATGGAGACCACCACCAATACCCCAGCCTACCTTGCGTACCCCCATAGACCTCATGGAGTAAGTGGACAAGTTGGGTAACATCATTATTTGATGGCCTACTTGTCTGCCCGAAGACATAGAAGAGTCGGACAGCTGGATAGAAGACATTTGAAGACCGCCCTGTCAAGAAGGAAGATCTACACCGACCACCATCATCAAGAAGTAAACTTCCGCGTCGAAGACCGGGCGTATCTGCAAACCACCCCTCTCAAAGGAACCGAACATTTCCGTGTCGAAGGAACGCCCACACCAAGATGTATCAAGACTTGAAGGCACGATTCTGGTGGCACGGGATGAAAAGAGAGATTGCAACCTATGTTGCAAAGTGTGATGTGTGCCAAAGGGTCAAGGCTGAATATCAGCGACCCGCTGGATTGCTTCAACCACTCAAGGTTCCTGAGTGGAAGTGGGATAAAGTCGGAATGGACTTCATCACTGGATTACCAAGGTCGAATAGAGGACATGACTCTATTTGGGTCATAGTCGATCATTTGACCAAGGTGGCCCATTTCATTCCTGTCAAGACCACTTATGATGGCAACCGGCTGGCAGCTCTCTACATCGACCGAATCGTAAGTCTTCACGGCGTTCCCAAGGAGATTGTGCCAGATCGAGGAACCCAGTTCACCTCAAGGTTCTGGAAGAAGTTCCAAGAAGCCTTGGGAACCAAGTTATCTTCAGCACGGCTTTCCACCCGCAGACCGGAGGTCAGACAGAACGAGTCAATCAGATTCTCGAAGACATGCTCCGAGCCTGAGTCTTGGCATATGGAGCCAAGTGGGAGGATTGTCTCCCTTTTGCCGAGTTCTCCTATAACAACAATTACCAGTCGAGCCTTCAGATGGCACCATTTGAGGTGTTGTACGGACGCAGATGTCGCACACCCCTCAACTGGTCAGAGACTGGAGAAGGGCTGGTCTTTGGACCGGATATTCTCCGCGCAGCAGAAGAGCAAGTCCAACTAGTCAGAGAGCGTTTGAAGGTAGCCAAGTCAAGGCAAAAGAGCTATGCTGACACTCACCGTCGGGACATGAGTTTCCATGTCGGGGACCGTGTGCACCTGCGGGTAACTCCTTTGAAGGGAACCAAGCGTTTCCACGTCAAGGGGAAGCTTGCACCAAGGTTCATTGGACCCTTTGAGTTCACTGCACGACGAGGAGAAGTGGCTTACCAGTTGGAACTACCACCCGAGCTATCCGGTGTGCACAATCTATTCCAGGTGTCACAACTCCGGAAATGTCTCCAAGTTCCAGACAAGCCTAATCTCTACAAGGATGTCGATCACCAAGCCATTGATCTGCAGCCTGATTTGACCTACCGCGAGAAGCCCATCCGCATTCTGGGCGAAGCAGAACGACGGACGCGAAGTCGTACCATCAAGTACTTCAAGGTCCAGTGGAGCACCACCCGTAAGCAGAACCAGCAAGAAGAAGTGAAGACTACCCCGTATCCAAGACTCCGCATTTCTTTCCACGCCTAGTCTGGGAATCTCGGGGACGAGATTCTTGTAAGGGGGGTAGGTCTGTCACATCCTGATTTCCATGCCACATTTCTTAAGCTAATTACCATGTTAAAAATGTGGATTGGCAAAAACTTTTGAGTGTTTCTGACTTTCCTTGATTTGACTTTTGTTTGCTGTTTGCTAGTGCTCTAAAAATCAAATAAATCCTCCAACTCTTATACTTCATCTCCTTGACCCAAAACCTTTTCCCAATGATCATGCCATGTGTATAGACTAGTATAGAATTTTATTATAAAAATATTTTGGCCAAATAGTATTTTCTAAAATTAGTTTTTCCAAAACCCCTGAATTGAGGTTTGCACTGCAAGTACCTTATTTAGGGTGTGAAAAATATTTCAAAAAGTATATTTGGATCCTATTAGGTATAGGACTCCCTGAAACCACAAAAGTATAATTTTAAAAGTTATTTTTATATTTTATTTAAAAACTTTTTCTTAAGGCCAGAAATGGTCTTTAATAGGGAAAAATTATTTAATTATTTCAAAAATATTTGCCAAAATTCAGGGAGACTCATAGGACATATATTGTCCATATATAAGAGTTTCAACACATGGTCATGTTCAAAATATTGGGCAAATCCTTCCAAAACCCTTTCTGGATATTTCAAGCTTTCGAAATATTTACAAAGGAAATATTCTCCAAAAATTCTAGGAAAATTCTATCATGTCCTATATGACATATTTGATGATCTTGCAAAGCCTCATGCCTTGAAGATCAAGGAATAATCATCTAATCCCCTCAAAACCATTCTATCCATATTTGAAGTTTGAGCAACTCTACATTGCCAAACTTGTCCAAATGCTCTCAAACTTGGTGCACATGCTACAATGATGTAATTATGCATCTATGCCAAATGGCACAAGTTTTGGAGGAGCATAACTTGGTCTAAGTGCCCCAAAACCACTTCTGTTCAAATTCAAATTTGAACAACTTTACATTACCAACTTTTTACCTGGGGCTTCAAACTTTGTGAGCATGATCATAACCCCAAATGATGATACTACACCAAGTGGTGCATCAAGGGGAGATGATTAGCTTGACTCAAACAAGGTGAAACCATTTCTGTTGATTTCTAGGGTTCACCAAAGTTACATTGGCAACTTTGCCCAAATGAGCTCAAATTTGGTGGAGGGTCCTAATTGTGTGTGACATTCCATCCTGTTAAGTCCCATGCCAAATGGAAGTCATTTGCCTCCCCAAAACCTGATCAAACACCTTTTGTCCAATTACTAAAACCATTGGTTGGACCCCTTTTACTATTTCCCTTTACCTCAAATTCTTACCATAGCTTCTCCTGATCATCTTCTACCCCCAGTAACTTCTCTATGGCCTCAGCTCAATCATTGGAGGGGGTAAAACCCCAATTCACACTGCTGGACAGCAGTAAACTCCTTCTCCCTCACCTCCCTCCTCATTCCAGTGGCTCCCTAGAGCATCCAAGGCCACATGCCATTTCTTTACTCCCCCTGACCTTCTAGACAACTTTGGGCATGTTGGACACGACCAGAGCGGCGAGGATGCGGGCGTGCCAGCCATTCGGGTGCTCTGGAGCGCGCTACAGTGCGCTCCCGCACTGTAGCCGCCTCCAATCGGCTGCACCCGACAGCCTGGGGCGTCGGGACTGTGTCTCCCGAGGTGCCCTCGACGTCCGCGACCTGCAGGACGGTCGGCCTTATCCTCCCCTGCCCTCCTTCGCCCTCCACGAGCTCGCCCGAGCGCGTCCATGGACGTCGCTCATGGTGCATCGCGGCTGCGCCTATATAAAGCCTCCCCCCGAGCACCCCTTGCCTCTTCTGGACCCTCCTCTCTCCGGTGCACCTCCCAGACATCTTCCCTCTCCCCCTCGTGTCCTCTTTGCCCCTCCATGGCCGACGAGCCGCCGTCGGTCTCCTCCCAAATTGCTCCCTGTGGCCTCCTCCTTCTCTGTTGGCCACCAGGAGGAGAACGACCACTGGGCTGCGGAGCTCCCCGTTCCCTCGCCACCTCTTCCCGTGCCTGTGGTGCCCCTAACATCACCGCCCGACGAGGCCCTCCGCCACGGCCAGTATAGGAGGCGCTCCGGCCCCTCCCCTGCTGCCCCAAGGGCCCTCCTCGACGCGCCGTTCCTTGGGGGCCCCTCCGGTGGCCGCGCCTTGGCCAAAGGTGGCCTGTGCCGCCGGGAGGGCGAGCGCCGGCCGACGCCAGACGGGCTTCGATCCCCTCCGCCGTGGGCGCGGGAGGAAGGGGATGACCCTGCGGGCGGGCCCCGCAGGTCAGCGACCTCGGGAGGCAGGCCCACCTGTTTAAGTGGAGGCGGCTACGGCGCAGCCCGCCTCCCCCGCGCAAAAGCGCATCCCCGAAAGCCGCCTCCGGCGTGGCCCCCTGCGCGTGTGCGGCCGAGCCGCTGGGCCGGCCCGCGAGCTATCCACCGCCCTGAGCGCAGTGGAGGCTAAATCCTTATTCCTTTTTCTTTTTCTTTCTTTTCCAAACAACTTCATAAATGCTTAATAAATTCATTTGAACTCCAAATTTGGTGATTCAAGTTTCCAGTGGCTCCATAAATCATGATCTACCTGTTGGTGCAACATGCACATTATTCCAGAGACTTTTCCTTCACAAATAATTATCAAATGCCAATATTTCATTTCTGTGATGAACTTTAGAAAATCACAGAGAGCTCAATCTTGATCCAAATGCAGTGATTCAAATTCCTAGATGCTTGTCATATCCAAACTTAGTTTTGGAACGTTTTTATTAATACTTTCTATACATCACCAAATAATGAGCCATTTCTTCATATTTATCAGCTTTGCAAAATCCTAGGAAATTCATTTGAATTCCAAATCCAGTTAAACCAACTCCTAGATGCTTCTAAAATCATGACTTGTTGATGGGTGCCTTGGCTCATCATTCAAGAAAATATTTCTGTATACTTCTTCCAAATCCATAAACCCCTTGGTTCCATCATATTGAAATGATCCAAACTATTCATTGATCCAATACCTATGAAACCACCTTGGTTATTTTTCATATGACCAGAGGTATCCTAGAAAAGTCCAACTCCTATTTTTAGAGCACTTTTATTTTTGCTTTGATTGTGTTGCTTATTATGATTGTTTCCATCGTTAGTTGACGAAATAAACGGAATACTCGGAGATGGACCAGAAGGTTTGAAGACTCGGGAGGACAAGGCAAGCAGCCCTTTGACCATGTTCGAGAAACCTTTTTATGCATATCTCATAGCACCTTATTATCGATGCATTGGAATCATGTTGAGGTGGAGACCACTTTGGTTGCTACCTTTGTTACTTACTGTTGAAACTTGCATAAAACATGACCCTACCTTCCTATGAGGGTCATGTGGGTGGGAGTAGTTAGGTTGCTTTAATAGTGGCTACGCAAATGGGACGGGTATATGCATGGTGGCGGAGGCAGAATACTTTCAAAAGACTTTTCGAAAACCCCGTCGGGTGCCACTTATGCCCGAGGGAGATGGTGAGATGGGTAACCACTTGATGACGAAGTGGTGTACCGAGGCAAGTGTGTGTGTTGTTTTGAAAACGGATTGGTTTAAGGTGCGACCGTTATTCCAACCTTACTTGCGCAACCACTCTACCCTTATATGGGAAAGGGCATTACTGATTACCTAGGTCGATACTAGCATGGTGCCCGCATTACTAGTGACGGGGGTGACATGAGGTCACTCTCGGGACGGAGTCGTGCTTGGATAGGCGGCCATGACTGTTTTCACAGGGCACCGGACACACCGTTGGTACCCCGTGTTAGTGGTATGTGATCAATATGGGAGCGAGTCTCCACAATTATTAAGCTGTGAAATGTGGGGCACGGGTCTGTTACCAATCGAGTGGACTCTATGTTAGTGTCGTCTAGGGAAAGATAGTGATCGGGTTCTTACCCCGGGTACTTGAGGTACCGCGGGTCGTGGATGACACGGAAGTTCCCCGGATCTTGTGGGTAAAGTGTGCAACCTCTGCAGAGTGTAAAACTATTCGAATAGCCGTGTCCGCGGTCAAGGACAGTTGGGTAACCGCTCTTGGACCACGTCCAATGTTTGCGAAACCTGGTGTGTGTGTGTGTGTGTGTGAGGAAACAACCTGGTTCAGTGACATTGATGATGTGATTCTTGAGGAAGTCACAATGAGCTTGAGCATGAGTTGATTACAACTCTTTCTCGAATATGATGTCTGTGACCTCCTGATACGTGTTGCAGACACATGCATGCCCATGTTATATGTTGATCATACTTGCATATGAAAAACTAGCTTTCCGCAAAACTGCCAATTTAGCAGTAGAGCTTTGCATAATTATTCTGCTATCGCACTTGGGTTGCTTGCGAGTACATTCAAAGTACTCATTGGCTTGCCACTGGTTATTTTATTGGCCAGGCATGAGAGAGCAGGTTATGTTGAAGATTTCTTGGGACGAGCATGCGAGCTAGGACGCTTCCCAGTCAGAATGCCTGTAGGGTTAAAGGCAGATGGCATGGGTTCATGTTGTTATTGAAGATTTCCGCTGCAATGTTATACTCAAGACTTGACCTTAATGGTCCTATTTGTGTAATACAGTATGTATGGATGTAAGACTCTTGTTATTCAGTTTCTGTGTGTACAGTGAGCATTGATCTCTGGGATCACTGTACACGTGCATTCGGTGATCACGACTTATGAGTCGGGGTCCCCACAGTCACGCTTTTTTCCTTTTTTGTTTTTTTCCGGCCAACTGACATATGGGCCTTATACAATAGGCCCCTGAGCTGGCCCGTGTCAGCTACGCAAATACGAGATACATATACAATTTGTAGAGCCAAGACTGGCGTTGCAACCTTAGGGATCGTATTGACTACGTATTTTCATGTACCGGGACTGTATTGGAGCAATACGCAAGTTTCGGGACTGAAGTGGACGTAGCCAGCGAGTACGAGGACTATAGATGCAATTATCTCCGGCGGAAAGGGATGGGGCTTTTTTTATTGGAGCCGGTGGAGGCAGGTAGAGAATCTTGGCGCTTGTGAAAACCATGGCTCCCCCTGTCAGGGAATGTCGAGCACCACCACCAATGGCGCATGTCCTTTTTTATTATTTTATGAAAGTCCGTTATTATGGCTAGTAGAACGGGCAGGCGTAAAAGTAGAGTCTCCAAGCGAAGTTGATCTGTCAAATGACTTTGTTTCCATAGTGGCCCAAAGGCCTAGGCTTGCTTCTTTTCTTCTTCTCACAAAGCTACATTATTTGTACAGGTTGCACCCATCACCATTGGATGAAAGAAATGATACGTGGACAACTCGTTAGGAGGCCGATCTTTCACGAAAATGAGGAATCCCGAGGAGGAACACGAAGAACACAAGGGATATCACAAGAGAAACAAGAAGAGAACACTCAAATCAACAAGTTTAGGTCACACATATGTTAGATCCAAAAACACAAAGAGTGATACACGATCCACGATCAACCAAGGATGATACAAGTAGCGATAGTCTTCTCCGTGAGGAGATCTTGAATCCGTGCGGGATTTTCCCGGGTCTTGAATCCGGCGTGGATCTTCTCCGTGGAGGCCGCGGTTTCTCGAGGAGATGAACCACTAAGGATGAGCAATGCTCTAGGTTTAGATGAGCTATCACAATGCTAACCCTGAAAATAGGTAGGTGGAGGAGTATATATAGTCTAGAGGGGCGAAGGGGTACATGTGCCTCGGCCCTGAAGTAAACGGCGCGCACAGGGAGCGGACGTCCGGTGGCTCGTGAGGGACCAGACGTCCGGAAGTCCTCGAATGTCCGCTATTTTGTTCTGTCGTGGGATTACGGGCGTCCGGAGAAGGCCGGACGTCCGGTCGCCGGTCGTCCGGTGGGCATCGGTCATCCGAAGCCTGGGATGCGTCGGACATCCGGTGCGGGCCGTTCGTCCGGAGCCTGTAGCTTTTCGGGCAGCTTCTCTTGGTCGTTGAACTTGCCGTCCTTGCCATCTTGTCTCGTGGGTGTAGCTACACTGTGGCCTTCATCCAAGCACCTGATCATGCATAAAGTTTCCGTCTTAGGTAGTAGCCATGTCTTGAGCGGTGAAAGTGGTATATCGGAGAGGAGCGAGTTCACCTTATCTTCGATAGCCCTTGCACGAGCTCTTGTCATTGGTTCAAGTGGCATGTCCATGGGGATGCTTGAGGGATGCTCCGCATCATCTCCCCCCGGGAGTGATCCGACTTCGGATCAAAATCTTCATCACCATGGAAGGGAGAGAGATCCTTGACATTGAAGGTATCGCTCACACTCTACTTGTCATGCGAGATGTCGATCTTTTAAGCGTTGTTGTTGTAGCGTGTTAGCACCTTGAAGGGTTCGTCGGCTCGAGGTAGGAATTTGGACTTGCGCTCGTTGGGGAAGCGATCCTTGCGAAGATGAAGCCATACGAGATCTCCCGGTTGGAACACCCTTGGTGTCTTGTTGATGTTGGGCTTGATGGCGAGGCGATGTACTTGGCGCTCGATTGTTGCTCTTGTATCTTTGTGCATCTTCTTGAGATAACTTGCTCCAGCACTTGCATCCATGTTGGTGCGCTCTTGTAGAGGTAGAGGAAGAATGTCCAGAGGGGACAATGGGTTGAAGCCGTAGACGACCTCAAAGGGTGACTTACCGGTCGTCGAGTGTCTTGTGCGGTTGTAGGCGTACTCGACGATGGGCAAGCATTGCTCCCATTCCTTGATGTTCTTCTTGATCAATGCGCGAAGAAGCATTGATAGCGTCCGATTCGTCACCTCCGTTTGGCCGTCTGTTTGTGGATGGTATGCCGTTGAGAAAAGCATCTTGATGCCGAGTTTGGCACATAGATTCTTCCAAAAGTAGCTCAAGAACTTGACGTCACGGTCTGAGACAATCATCTTGGGCACTCCATGCAGGCGCAAGATTTCCCTACAAAAGAGATTCGCCACATGTGAAGCATCGTCTATCTTGTTGCAAGGAATGAAATGAGCCATCTTGGAAAATCTATCCACGACAACAAACACGGAATCCTTTCCATTTTGAGTTCTAGGCAACCCAAGTACAAAGTCCATACTAATGTCCTCCCAAGGTTGGTATGGAATAGGAAGTGGCATGTAAAGACCATGGGATTGAGCTTTGGACTTATCTTTGCAGCATGTAGAGCACCGGTTGGTGAAGCATGAGACGTCATGGAACATCTTGGGCCAAAAGTAATTGATGAGGTTACAGACCTAGGGTAGGGTCACAGGCCTGACCAAGGTACCCCACCCAAGGTCACTACCCCAGAAGATCAAAGGACAAAACCTACGATGATAAAGACAGTCAAATGAGACGGCCCAAGAGGACATCCCACTCAACTGGACATCACCTGCAAGACGACTCAACTCCACTAGACCAATCCAAGGCACTCGACCCCCGAAGGTCAAAGGTCCTTTAGGACAATAACGGTCTGGTATTTACTCGCCATAGTGAATACCTTTATTACTCTTTAATACAGACGTTATCAGTAACGTCTGCCTTAATGTACATTGAACCCTTGGTAACGTGGAGCATGACCGGGGTCCAGGCACACTATATAAGCCACCCCCTCCTCCTGTACAAGGGTTCGCACCCCTGTAACTCACACCTATACACATATCAGTCGACTGCCTCCGGGCACCGAGACGTAGGGCTGTTACTTCCTCCGAGAAGGGCCTGAACTCGTAAAACACCTCGTGTACAACTCCACCATAGCTAGGGCCTTGCCTCCTCATTCGTACCCCCTACTCGTACTGTCAGGCTTAGAACCACGACAGTTGGCGCCCACCGTGGGGCAAGGCGTCTTAGCGACTTCTGGTGAGGTTGCAACCTTTTCTCCGACGTCCTTCATCATGGTTTCCGGCGGTGGTCTGGCGTTGGGCCGCGAGATCCAGATCAACGCGCTCGTCTTCATCGCCGATGACTCCGCATGGCTCCAGGAGGCCCCTCTTGATGTCGGGGCTCTGCCCGTTCGCGGGGCTGCGCACTTCCGCGCCAGCGCCTGCGGCGTCCTTCTTCGACAGCCGTCGACTCAGTACCTGTCGATCCCTACATCGTCCCCCATCCCCGCTGGACGCCGTCGCAAGCGATCCGGTCACTCACGGCTCCAGCGGTGGGTGAAACACGCGGTGGCCCGCCAGACGGCCACCCCTCAAGTCGCGGCCATCGAGCCCGACGGTTACCTCTATGGGCCGGTCGATTCGTTGATCGAGCTCATAGATTCAGTTTTCGAGTGCGAGAGCAGCGATCCCACAGCAGAGGTTCTCATGGTCGACTCACGCCGCAGCCCATCGGGTTTTCCCCGTGGTGGCGACGGCGGCGGCGGTGGTGGTCGTTCATACGACAACGACGGATACATTCCTCAACCCCTCACTGCCGAGCAGAGGGACGAGCTTTGTCGCCGCAACGAAGACGCACTCTTCACTCCCATCGTGGGAGATTCTCCGGAGGCTCTGGCCCTGGAGGCTACGCGCCTGGCCACCGTGGCCGAGCGCGCGCGCTTGGAAAATATCCAGCGCGCACTCGATGAACAGGCCCACCGACTGATCCCCGAGTCCAGTCGACGGCCGCGGCAATCGCACCCACGCGAGACTCAGGTGTTCCGCACACCAGTCTAGAACCTCGAAGCCACGGCTTGCATCGCGGAGTCTATTCAACCATCTCAGTCGAAAGCTGGGAGAGGCCTTCAGCAGATCCGAGCTTTACTCCGAACGGCTGAAGAGCAAAACGCGGCTGTTTCTCAGTCGCGCAACAGGATTCACAGCAGATTGGTGGCTCCATACACCGTTTGGTCAGCCCACAGTCCAAGATCGCCCCCAATGCGTGAGGAACGTGGCCTGCGGCAAGACCGGCATCTGGGTCGGAATGACGAGAAATACGATCGTCGGCCCGGTCATCATGACCGCCGTCGAGTGCCTACGCCTCCTCCGGGAAGCAGATCGTTCTCGCCCCGGTGACACGAGGGCAGGCGCCTGCACAACGACGAGCGGAGGGTTCCCCCAGATCCCCGGAGGCCGGGCTTCGACGCAAGGTCTATCCTTGTGAAGGGGCTGGTCGACCGGAGCAGGGCATTCAGAGAAGAGCAAGGCAGAGATCGTCCGAGCGGAAGCCGAGCACCTGTCTCTGGACCCGAGTGTTTCTGCAGCGCCATCAGGGCCGCTGAGATCCCCCCGAACTTCAGGTTGGCGGCATGGGTAATTCACCGGCGAGTCAAAACCAGACACCTGGCTAGAAGACTACCAAGTGGATGTGCAGATCGGAGGCGGCAACGACGACGTGGCCATGAAGCACCTTCCTCTGATGCTGGGCGGTTCGGCTCGGGCGTGGCTCAATCAGGTGGCCCCCGGGAGTATTTACAATTGGGAGGAGCTGGCTCGAGTGTTCATTCAGACCTTCGAGGGCACCTGCAAGCGGCTTGCCGGCCTTGCAGAGCTTCAACACTGCACGCAGAAGCCGAATAAAACTTTGAGGCATTACATCCAGCAATGGACCACCTTGCATCACACGGTGGAAAATGTGTCTGAGCACCAGGCAGTTAGCGCCTTCAAGGAGGGCGTGCGTAACCGAGAGTTGAATCTGAAGTTCGGTTGGACAGGTGATATGTCCTTGTCTTGGATGATGGAGATTGCCAGTCAATATGCTAACGGTGAAGAGGCCGATCGGCTCCGCAGTGGCAAGAAACCAGTCGGATAGGACGATCAAAATTCCAATCGGAAGAACAAGCGCAAGGCCGAGCCAGCTGCTCAGGGCGAAGCTGCAGTGGTCAACCAAGGAAAAGGCAAAGGAAAGCCGAAGGGGCCCTAGGCTACTAAGAAAGTGAAGGATCAAGCTGGGAATGATGTACTCGACCAGCCGTGTCCCATTCACACGAAGAAAGATGAAGAGGGAAACTTGGTATATCCCAAGCACACCACTCGACAGTGCCGGCTCCTGATCCAGAACTTCCAGAAAGATCAATCGACTGAGAAGGAAAAAGAATCAGAGGAGTCCGAAGACAAGGAAGGGGATGGAGGATACCCCCAGATCAACTCCACTTTGGTGATCTTCGTAGATGTCGAGAGCAAAAGTCGACTGAAAGTCATCAACAGAGAAGTCAACATGGTTGCCCCGGCAACCACCACGTTTCTGAAGTGGTCCAAGAGCCCCATCACATTCGACCAGCCTGATCATCCTGTGCACATTGCCACCCCCGGGCGGCAGGCACTGGTGGTCGACCCAGTGGTCGCGGGCACACGTCTGACAAGGGTCCTGATGGATGGAGGCAGTGGTTTGAATATTCTGTATGCAGCAACCCTCCGGGATATGGGCATCCCAATGTCCAAGCTGAGCTAAAGCAACATGAGGTTCCACGGGGTTATCCCCGGGAAGAAGGCTGACTCACTTGGCCAAATCACACTCGACGTAGTCTTTGGCAGATCGAAGAATTATCGCAAAGAGAAGCTGACGTTTGAAGTGGTGGACTTCAACAACGCTTATCATGCCATTCTGGGTAGGCCCATCTACGCCAGGTTCATGGCTCGACCATGTTATGTATACCTCAAGCTGAAGATGCCGGGACCCAACGGCGTTATAAACGTCACTGGGAACCGTCAGAAAGTGGAAGAGTGCTTCCAGAAAGGCTCGAAGATCGCTGACGAGCAGATGGCAGCAGTAGAGATGGAGGAGTACCAGAAGAGCGTGGATCTGAGTGACCTGCTGAGGGCAAAGAAGCCGGCTTCCGAGTCAGCTTTCCAGTCGGCCGGGGAGACGAAGCCTGTACACATCCACCCCACCGACCCCAATGCAGCACCGACCCACATTTCCACTACACTCGACAGCAAATAGGAAGAAGCGCTCATCTAGTTCCTCCGTGAGAACTGGGACATCTTCGCATGGAAACCGCCAGACATGCCGGGTGTACCCAGGGGACTGGCTGAGCACCATTTGCGAGTTGACCCAAAGGTGAAGCCTGTGAAGGAACATCTCCGTCAGTCTTCTGCGGAGATGAGAAAGGCAATTGGCGAGGAAGTGGCTCGGCTCCTGGCAGCTGAGTTTATCTGCGAGATCTACCACTCCGAGTGGCTCGCCAATGTCGTCATGGTCCCCAAGAAGGACAAGTCTCTCCGCATGTGTATCGATTTCAAGCACATCAATCGGGCCTGCCCGAAGGATCATTTTCCTCTCCCTTGCATCGATCAGATAGTTGACTCGACTGTGGGATGCGAGCGTTTGTCCTTTCTGGACGCGTATTCCGGGTACCATCAGATCCGTCTGTTCGGGCCCGATGAAATCAAGACAACTTTCATCACCCCCTTCGGGTGTTTCTGTTATGTCACCATGCCTTTCGGTCTCAAAAATGCCGGCGCTACCTTCATGCGCATGATCCAGAAGTGCCTAATAAAGAAAATAAGTCGAAACGTCGAAGCATACATGGATGACATTGTGGTCAAGTCACGGAAAGGTTCCGACCTGCTGACCGACCTCGCTGAGACATTCGCAAACTTAAGAAGCTATGATATCAAGGTCAATCCGTCGAAGTGTACATTTGGAGTTCCTGGCGGCAAGTTACTCGGTTTTCTCATTTCCGAACGCGGAATCGACGCCAACCCAGAGAAGGTCAGCACCATCCTCCGAATGAAACGCCCCGAGCGTAGACACGACGTCCAGAAGCTTACTGGTTGCTTGGCCGCATTGAGTCGATTCATTTCTCGTCTAGGTGAGAAGGCATTGCCTCTCTACCGACTCATGAAGAAATCAGACAAGTTTGAGTGAAATTCCGAAGCCGAAGCAGCGTTTGAAGAGCTCAAAGCCCTTCTGTCCACCCAGCCGGTGCTTGCTGCCCCAGTCAGCAAAGAGCCTCTCCTACTATACATTGCAGCCACCGGACAAGTTGTCAGCACTGTACTCACGGTCGAGCGGGAAGAAGAGGGCAAGGCCTACAAGGTCCAGTGCCCAATCTACTACATATCCGAAGTTTTGACTCCCTCAAAGCAAAGGTACCCGCATTACCAGAAGCTTGTGTATGGGATTTACTTGACTGCAAAAAAGGTTGCCCATTACTTCTCGGACCATACAATCTCAGTCGTCAGCGACGCCCCGCTGTCAGAGATCCTGAACAACCGAGACGCAACCGGCCGAGTGGAAAAATGGGCGATTGAACTTCTTCCGTTAGATATCATGTTTGAAGCGAAGAAAGCCACCAAGTCTAAGGCTATAGCAGATTTTGTGGCCGAGTGGATAGAACAAGAGCTGCCGACTCAAGTTCAGTCGGATCACTGGACTATGTTCTTTGATGGATCCGAGATGTTGAACAGATCCGGCGTAGGCGTGGTCCTGGTATCTCCCAGGGGCGACAAGCTCAGTTACGTCCTTCAGATCCACTTTGACTCATCGAACAACGAAGCTGAGTACGAAGCACTTTTGTACGGATTGCGCATGGCCATCTGATACGTCTCAAACGTATCTACTTTTCCAAACACTTTTAATATTGTTTTGACCTCATTCTTGCATGATTTGAACTAAAATAACCTGGACTGACGCTGTTTTCAGCAGAGCTGCCTGTAAGGTTTTATTGTGTGCAGGAAAATGGATTTTTAGGTATCTCAGAAAAATCCACGAAAAATCACAGAAAATCCACGCACCCGAAGGAGCCAGGAGCCAGAAGAGGGACCAGAGGGGGACCAGGGGGGGCCCAGGTGCCCTGGTGGCGCGGCCCAGCCCCTGGCCGTGCCGGGGGGTCGCCTGGGTGGGCCCCACACCCCCTAGTGCCCTACTTCGACTCGTATTTTTACTCGCGACGCGAAAACCCTAGATCAGAAGTTCTTTTCGCAGTTTTCGTCGCGGAGCCGCCGCCACCCTCTGTTCTTCTTCGGGAGGGCTAATCTGGAGGCTGAATTGGCCTCCGGAGAGGGGAGATCGTCGCCATCGTCATCATCATCACCACTCCATCATCCCTCCATGACTTCTCCTTCCATGTGTGAGTAATTCCCCTGCTGTAGGCGAAGGGGATGGTAGGGATTGGATGAGTTAGATCATGTAATAGTTTGTCAGATCGTTGGGGGCATGTTTACTATCATCTACTATGGTGTTTATCATCTTTGCTTCAACTTGTTACTCTTAATGCTTGACACTTAGGGCCCGAGTGCCATGATTTCAGATCTGAACCATATGTGTTTGCATGAATATATTTGTGTTCTTGATCCTATCTATGAGTTGTTTGCACCTGTTACGGTTCGGAACCGGCGATCCCAAAAGTGACAGCTTGGGACACCAAAGGGGATGGTCCGTAGTTTGAGGATTTCATGTATCCATTGAGTTCATTGCTTTGTTCCGGTGCTCTTTGACAGGAGCACCTTAATCTCCATAAGTTCCTTTTGGCCCCGTTCGTAGCGGGATGGTAGGACAAAAGATGTTGTGCAAGTTCTTATTGCAAGCACGCACAACTACCTACGGGATACATGCCTAATGTTTGATATTTGCCTAGATGATCATTACTTTTCCGTGTGCCGTGCCCCAAGTTAGAATCATGATATATCTCATCCATGCAGCGCCCAACCATCCATCTCCCTAGCCTACAGTGTTTTAAATCATGCTTGTCACTAGTTGCTACTTTTGCCATTTACCTTTACTATTTACTTTTGCTGTTTACTTTTACTATCACCATCATAGCTATCATATCACTGTTACCATTTATCTTTTGTTACAAGTAAGTATATTTCAGGTGCGGTTGAATTGACAACTCAACTGTCAAAGCTTATAAATACTCTTTGGCTCCCCGTGTGTCGAATCAATAAATTGGGTTATTCTTACCCGCGAAGACTATCTCGATCCCTTACAGTTGAGGGTTATCAAGTACCGTTTTTTGGCGCCGTTGCCGGGGAGCATAGCAATATTTACAAGTCTACTTGAAGTATCCTACCTGCTGCACTTCATCCACTATGGGTAAGAAAGGAGACCCCAAGGTTCCGATCTTACTATCTACTACAAGAAGAGGTACTGTTCTGAGCACTAGTGCTACACTTGATTCGCCTTCTATTATGAGTAAGTTTGCCTCACCACCACCACAGGATGCTCCTACTGAATCAGTTACTATGTCTGATACTCTTGATGATGCTTCTACTACTGTCGATGATATTAGCTCACTTGGTTATGCTCTTGAAAAACAAATTGCTGCTACTGCTAAAAAGTCTGGAATTGAAATTCCTGTTACTCGCTACCCTATTGGTGAAACTTATGATTATCCTGATTTGAGTAAACTCAAGGAGAGACTCCTTGATGATGATTACTATATGCTTGATGAAGATTTATGCAGGGAACTGACAGAGTTTTCTGGCTCTGACCCTGAAGTTATTAAGAAACTATTTGAAAAACACTCTTTGAAGAACAAAACAGTTCCTGATCCTGAATTTGCTACATCTCCTATATGCATTGATGATCCTGATTATGATTTCTCTGTTGATCTTTCACTTATACCTATGGTTGAAGTTGACCCCTTTTATGGCAGAGTAAATGATGATGCTATTGCACACCTGACTAAACTCGGTGAGTTGGGTGGCCTGTTTACCACAGATGAGAAGATATGATACTTTTATATCACCAAGCTTCTTCCTTTCTCCTTGAAGGAAGGTGCTAAAGCATGGTATGATTCGCTTTCATGCGGTTCCATTAAGAGTCCTCAAGACTTAGCTCACTCTTTTGTTGATAAGTACTTTCCTGCTCACATGCAACATGCTGCTTTACAAAGAATTTATAACTTTAAACAGTTGCAGGATGAGTCCCTCCCTAAAGCTTGGGGGAGGTACTGCGGTCTGATTCGGGCTAGACTAGGACATGAAGTCCCTAAGAACGAATTAATCGATATATTCTATGCTGGTTTAACTAATGAATCCAGGTCCTATTTGGACAGTTGTGCTGGTTGTGTTTTCAGGAAAAGGACACCGGAAGATGCAGAAGATTTGATGGGCAGGATTGCCAAAAACCATGAAGATTGGTCCGTCCCTGAACCACCTCCACCACCAAAGAAGAGGGGCATGTTTGTTCCAAGCCCCGAAGATATGCGAGAAGCAAAGAAGTCTATTAAAGAGAAAGGTATTAAAGCTGAAGACGTGAAGAATCTACCCCCTATTGAGAAGCCGTGTGAGCCTACCACTCACCCTCCTATGGTAGAGGTACACTCTCTTTTAGATTTCAACGCAAGTGACATCCCTCATGGTAAGCCTCCTGATCAATGTTTAGATGAGTTTGATAATTTTATTATGAAACAAAATCATTTTAATGAGAGGATACAAAGTCAGTTGCATGATAATTCCCTTGCTATCAAAAGTTTGCTTGATGTTCTAGGTAGAACAGTTAATGATGTTCAATGTCTTGTGAAACATTTTCATATGGTTAAAACTCAGCTTGACCAAATTTCTAATGTGCAAAAAGATTTGCTTGCTAACAATGCCAAACAAGATAATTTGCAGGCTTTTGGGATTAAGACCCGAGGAGGAACTAGCACTCAAGATCCTCTCTATCCAGAGGGGCATCCTAAGAGAATCGAGCAAGATTCTCAAATGCAGGAAGAAGAAATTGTTGGCTCTCCAAAGGAAAAGAAGAAACAAAAGGAGGCTGACAATTCTAATGATCCTATTGCATATGAAGAGCCAACTATTGATCCAAACAGTGTATCTATCTCCGATGCTGAGACTGAAGACGGTGCTGAACCTGAAGGTAAGGATAATGAGAAGAATGATCCGCCTGAAGTTCAAGAAGAAGAAGCACCTGACAAACGTAAGAGGTACACTAAAGAAGACTTCATCGCAAGAAAACATGGGAAGGAAAGAGAACCATGGGTGCAGAAACCCATGCCCTTTCCAGGTAAGTCCATCAAATCCAAAGAAGAAGAGCATTACAATAAGTTTTGTGAGTGGATTAAACCTCTTTTTCTTCAAATTCCTTTGACTGAAGCTATTAAGTTACCTCCTTATTCAAAATATATGAAAGATATTGTCAGTAATAAAAGAAAAGTTCCTAACGAAGCAATATCTACTATGCTTGCTAACTACTCTTTCAGTGGCAAGATTCCTGAGAAGCTCGGTGATCCAGGTATACCCACCATTCCTTGCTCCATAATGAATAATTATGTCAAAACTGCTTTATGTGATCTTGGAGCGGGAGTGAGTGTTATGCCTCTCTCTCTTTACGAGAGGCTTTGTTTAGAGAAACTAATTCCTATAGATATCTCCCTTCAGATGGCTGACAAGTCAACCGCCGTCCCGATAGGTATTTGTGAGGATGTTCCCGTAGAAGTTGCTAATTGTTTGATTCTTACTGATTTTGTTGTGCTTGACATGCCCGAGGATGGAAGCATGTCCATTATTCTTGGTAGACCTTTTCTTAACACCGCAGGTGCTATTATTGATTGCAATAAAGGGAAGGTTACCTTCCATGTGAATGATAAAGAACACACGGTATATTTTCCAAAGAAGATCGACAGGAGGCATGGCCTCAACTCTATAGAAAATATCGAGACCGTGAAGATTGGAGAATGGGATTGTCCACTACATGTGCCTCACAAATACAAAACTATCATGGTGGGGACAATGTCCATCAAGGTAAAGGTTCAGTGATTACTTCGTGAGAGGTGAGACTTTTTGCTCTATATATCGCCTGTTTGTTGGTAAGACTTGATCAACCTTACTAGTAAACATGTTTTATATAGATCAAAAGTTGAGCTTGTTATGTTTTCATCTGTTTTTAGTTTTTGTCCTACTTGCTGTAGCAAGTATTTATGTTTTGAAGCTTCACAATACTACTCACTACTTCAAGTTTTCAGAGAGTTTCGCAGCTTTTTGAACTTCGAAAAAATTTCAACAGTGAAGTTTTCAGAAAAATTCCAGAAAAATTTAAATAAAAATTTCCACGATGGGAGAAACCCAGAGGGACCTGGGGCCAGCCAGGGGGACCCACCAGTGGCCCAGGCGGCCAGCTGGCGCGGCCCAGCCCCGGGCCGCGCCCACAGGGCGCCTGGGGTCCACATGGCCCCCCTCCAGGTATGTATTCTTCCTCTCTCTCTCTTTTTCTCAAAAAACGCGAGTTCTGCACTTGTTCTTGTGTTCTTGCTGTTCTTGGAGGCGATTCTTCAATCTCTCTCTACATCCCATCATTTGAGCTGAGATTTTGAACAAATACTCCCTGGTATGTGACTCCTCCACCCCTCCAATTAGATTTTTGATTGGTGGCTTCATTTGTGAGTATTTAGTAGTTCTTGGTGCTGTATAGATGAGCTTGCATGCATGTGTAGAAAGTTATTTTCCAAGTTTTGATGCAAGTTTATGCCTTGGGCAAGTGAGTTGAGTAGTTTGCCTTAACTCATCTTGTTTTAATCCTCGTTTTTGTAAATTGCCAAAAATTTCAGAAATGAGTTTGTTAGGAAGGGCAAAAGGGTGGCTTGAGAAGAGGAGGCCTGCACACTCCGATCGAGTTACTAGAGCCGCAACTTCACCCTCGACTGCTAGGGTGAGCTATAATGAAGATCGTGTGCCCCTGGAGTTGTTGGAAGACACAAGTCCAGCACGTGCAATGACGTTTCCATGTGATGAATTCCTTGAAGCTGCGGGAATTAAGGATGAGTTTTATAATCTTTGTGCTAATGCAGGTTTGACACAGCTCGTCACGTGCCGTGTTACTCAATATCAAAAACTCACCTCCAGTTTTATTAACAGTTTTAGATATAATCCTGATTCAGGTGCTATTGAGTTTAAAATTTACAATGATCTTATCACCATGACTTTGGGAAGATTTTGTAAAATAATAGGTGTTCCAAATGTTGGGAGGACGGCTAGGATGGTCACTCAACCCTCCGAGCTGAAAACCGTCATTAACTCTCTCTGCAGCATGGGTACGAGGGATATTCATCGGTCGAAGATCTCCAGCATCTTATTTCCTCACCTCAGGTATTTTGCATATTATGTTGCTAGAGGGGTGTTAGCTCGTGACAACACGAGCAACATTTCTGCTCCGGATATTGCTATCCTGGCAGCAGCCCTCTCAGGGAGGTCTGATTATAATCTGGGTGCCTTAATTGCTCGACGCCTTGCTATGAACGGTAACAAGGGGGACTTATATGGTGGCGTTATGCCACACTTATCTTAGAACATCTTGGAGGCACCCCACACCCTGATGATAATCCTTTTACTTATTTAAGCTTTGATCTTGCTGCTATGAAAAGGCATAAGTTTGTTACCATGGCTTCTGAGCTGGATAATCTTGTTTATATCTTACGTTTCGGAACTACCGCGGAACACGAGATCCGTCTACCTGCACCTCTTTTGTTTGATTCTTCTCGCAGGAACGGATGGTCCTTTGATGTTGTCCAGTTCGATGAGTTCATGGTCCAGTATCAGCTTCATAACCCCATGGAGGGGGTTGTGCCCGACGAGGAGGAGCACGGTGAGTTACCACCTTTCCAGGGAGATACCGCCACCGAGTTTGGTGAAGGGTCTTCCTCTGCTTGGCATACGGACCCTTCCTCGTGGGAGACTCCGAGGAGTTCGGTATACGCGCCAACATCCTTCTACGACCCTTGGACTCACCATCATACCCCCGGAGCAGGAGGCTCATGGGGGCAGTAGCTGCTACCAACTTAGGCCAAAAGCCTAAGCTTGGGGGAGTACGTGCCCCTCTCACTTTTCCATTGTATTATCCATTTTGTTCGCTTTGATCTTTTCGAAGTTTTTGCCCGTTCTTCTTTATTTCTCTCTTTGCAAAGACAACAAAAAGATTTTCTCTTTCTTTTGCTTTCGTTCAACCTTTGAAATAATCCAAAAAGATTTCCTTTTCTCTTTAGTTTGCTTTGTTTTCAGAGTTCAGCTCGAGTCCGTGATGGCATTTAATTGTATTTCCTACGTTCGGTCATGCAAGTGACAAGCAGTAATGACGAAGATCGACTGAAGGGAAGCAACAAGGAAGACCGGTATGAACTCTTCTTGTTTCTACTTTTGTACATATGCCTGTACTTATGATCTAGAGACTAGCTTGTAGCGACATAGTGCTATGTTTACAATGCTCTTCCAGTGGTTCATGCTTTCCTTGTGGCTAGTCTCGAATAACTAGAGTATATAATGTGTTATTGAAATGATCCACATGCATTGCACTGTTCATAGTTCGGTATACTAAGGTGGTATTTCCCTTTAGAGAATTTCTGGATTGACTTGGCACATGCTTACACATGTTTGAGACTAAAAAGTCTGCTCTGCCTTGATGATCTTTGAGTTTTAGAATAGTTATATCACTTTCATGCCCGATTCAATGTTGCTTTGTCGCTCTGCATGATTATGGCCGTTATTGCTCTCTAGTTGGTCGCTTCCCAGTCTTTTGCTAACCTCCACCTGTACTAAGCGGACTGACTGCTTGTGCATCCAAAATCCTTAAAACCTGTTATGCCATATGAGTCCACCATACCTTCCTATACATGGTATTTACCTGCCATTCCTAACGAAGACTTTCGTGTACCACCTCGAAATTAATCAAAAGCATTTCTCTTTTTGTGCCCATGTTTTAGCTCATGAGGAAGTAGTAGTTAATTCATGATCTTTTTAAGTTGGACAAGTTTCACCCCTGGATTGCATGTCTAATGTGCAAACCCTTAATACGAGAAGGAACTGGCATAGAGTGCGCCCGGCTCAAAAAGATAATATAACAAACAAACCCTCCTTCACGCTTTGTTCATGAGAAATCAGAAAACTTTGGCAGTGATAAACAAAGGAGATTAAGAGGATGTGATCGTCCTCATGCGGGAGCCATTCCTCGAAACTTGTCCAGCTCAAGAAGTGGTTGAGTTATCTGCTAGCATTCGTTGACGAAATATGCACTTCTCAAAAACGTTTTTACCTCTGTTTTTAAAACCAAGAGCTCTGGTACATGTTTAGTTTTTGTTTCCGACCATGGGTTTTCAACCTTGCCAACAAAAGCCACGGTTCGAGAGTCTCCACCCTCTTTCTTCAAAGCACTAACTAGGAGAGCATAATTGTCATTCTGAGTGTAATGTGCATTGTCCCAAAGTATTACATTGTCTTCTGCATGCTTGTGATATGATTTATTCTGAAATCCTTAGTTCTAGTCTCCTTTAAAACTCTGGAGGAGTTTCTGCATTTATGTTTTGCTTCACTCATGGAGGCTAGCGAGATACCACCCTAATATGCTCAAGCTATGTGCAATGTAATCTTGTCTTGATTTTCAGTAATATATTATTTACTTTTAAGTATTTGTGACTGGTCACTTGGAAGAAGGATTGCTCCTTGCATTGTCCTCATAGTACTGTTTCAATACTTGCTAGGCTCTTTTCGTAGTACATGCTTATATACATCTAATGAAGCAAAAGGGTTTGTCAAAGTTTTCTTTGTCGCGTCCAGTTCGTTGAACTGAATTGCTTGAGGACAAGCAATATGCTAAGCTTGGGGGAGTTGATACGTCTCAAACGTATCTACTTTTCCAAACACTTTTAATATTGCTTTGACCTCATTCTTGCATGATTTGAACTAAACTAACCCGGACTGACGCTGTTTTCAGCAGAGCTGCCTGTATGGTTTTATTGTGTGCAGGAAAACAGATTTTTAGGTATCTCAGAAAAATCCACGAAAAATCACAAAAAATCCATGCACCCGAAGGAGCCAGGAGCCAGAAGAGGGACCAGAGGGGGACCAGGGGGGGCAGGCGCCCTGGTGGCGCGGCCCAGCCCCTGGCCGCGCCGGGGGGTCGCCTGGGTGGGCCCCACACCCCCTAGTGCCCTACTTCGACTCGTATTTTTACTCGCGACGCGAAAACCCCAGATCAGAAGTTCTTTTCGCAGTTTTCGTCGCGGAGCCGCCGCCACCCTCTGTTCTTCTTCGGGAGGGCTAATTTGGAGGCTGAATTGGCCTCCGGAGAGGGGAGATCGTCGCCATCGTTATCATCATCACCACTCCATCATCCCTCCATGACTTCTCCTTCCATGTGTGAGCAATTCCCCTGCTGTAGGCGAAGGGGATGGTAGGGATTGGATGAGTTAGATCATGTAATAGTTTGTCAGATCGTTGTGGGCATGTTGCCTATCATCTACTATGGTGTTTATCATCTTTGCTTCAACTTGTTACTCTTAATGCTTGACACTTAGGGCCCGAGTGCCATGATTTCAGATCTGAACCATATGTGTTTGCATGAATATATTTGTGTTCTTGATCCTATCTATGAGTTGTTTGCACCTGTTACGGTTCGGAACCGGCGATCCCAAAAGTGACAGCTTGGGACACCAAAGGGGATGGTCCGTAGTTTGAGGATTTCATGTATCCATTGAGTTCATTGCTTTGTTCCGGTGCTCTTTGACAGGAGCACCTTAATCTCCATAAGTTCCTTTTGGCCCCATTCATAGCGGGATGATAGGACAAAAGATGTTGTGCAAGTTCTTATTGCAAGCACGCACAACTACCTACGGGATACATGCCTAATGTTTGATATTTGCCTAGATGATCATTACTTTTTCGTGTGCCGTGCCCCAAGTTAGAATGATGATATATCTCATCCATGCAGCGCCCAACCATCCATCTCCCTAGCCTACAGTGTTTTAAATCCTGCTTGTCACTAGTTGCTACTTTTGCCATTTACCTTTACTATTTACTTTTGCTGTTTACTTTTACTATCACCATCATCGCTATCATATCACTGTTACCATTTATCTTTTGTTGCAAGTAAGTATATTTCAGGTGCGGTTGAATTGACAACTCAACTGTCAAAGCTTATAAATACTCTTTGGCTCCCCGTGTGTCGAATCAATAAATTGGGTTATTCTTACCCGCGAAGACTATCTCGATCCCTTACGGTTGAGGGTTATCACCATCTCACTCGGCATCCGTCGCCTGATGGTCTACGGCGACTCAGACTTAGTGGTGAACCAAGTGATGAAGGAATGGGACGTCAGGAGCCAAGCAATGACCAGTTATTGTAGTGTAGTGCGGAAGCTTGAAAAGAAGTTTGAAGGTTTAAAGCTCCATCACGTGCCCAAAGCCAAGAATCAGCTTGCCGATGACCTCGCAAAAATTGGGTCGACTCGGAAGCCTATACCCAAGAATGTGTTTCTGGAGCATCTGCACACCCCTTCTGTCAAAGAAGACCCCTTCACGGAAGAACCCCCGCAGCCAGTCAGTGCGTCAGATCCGACTGAAGTCAAAGTGCCTGCGGTGGTCGACCTGATCATGGAGATTTTAGTGATTACGCCCGACTGGACTATGCCGTACATATCATATCTGCTCAGGCAAGAACTCCCGGAAGATGAAGAAGAAGCGCGCCATATCGTCCGCCGATCCAAGGCATTCACTGTCATTCAGGGTCAACTCTACAGAGAAAGCGTCACCGGAGTCGCTCAACGCTGCATCACCCCAGAGGAAGGTCGACTGATCCTGGATGAGATTCACTCGGGAACTTGCGGCCACCATGCTTCCTCTCGGACTATAGTGGCCAAAGCGTACCGAGCCGAGTTTTATTGGCCCCGAGCCAACGAGATGGCCAAAGATATTGTGGACAAGTGCGCAGGTTGCCAGTTCTACTCCAACATGTCCCACAAGCCGGCGTCTGCTTTGAAGACCATTCCACTAGTCTGGCCCTTTGCCGTTTGGGGCTTGGATATGGTCGGCCCCTTCAAGACAGGTAGAAGCGGATTCACTCACCTGCTCATGGCAGTCGACAAGTTCACCAAATGGATTGAGGCCAAGCCCATCAAGAACCTCGAGTCGAGCACCGCCATCAGCTTCATCAGGGAATTGATATTCAGATATGGAGTCCCCCACATCATCATCACGGACAACGTCTCCAATTTTGACTCGGATGAATTCAGAGCTTTCTGTGCTTCTCAAGGAACACGAGTCGACTATGCCTCCGTGGCGCATCCGCAGTCGAATGGACAGGCAGAAAGGGCAAACGGTTTGATTCTCCAAGGCCTGAAGCCACGGCTCATGCGTGACCTTAAGCATGCCGCTGGGGCTTGGGTAACCGAACTACTGTCTGTCCTATGGGGTCTGAGGACAACTCCAAACTGGTCAACTGGTCGTACCCCTTTCTTCATGGTCTATGGAGCTGAAGCCGTGTTGCCAAATGATTTGTTACATAACGCCCCCCGAGTGGAACTCTTCTGCGAAGCCGAGGCAGAGCAAGCTTGTCAGGATGCAGTCGACCTCTTGGAGGAGGAACGAGAGATGGCCCTGATCCGGTCGACCATCTATCAGCAAGACCTGCGTCGATTCCATGCTCGCAACGTCTGAAGCCGAGCATTTCAGGAAGGAGACCTAGTTCTTCGGGTGCATCAGAAACGACCACACAAGCTCGCCCCGGCCTAGGAAGGCCCATTCATCATCACCAAGGTACTGCACAATGGAGCGTATCACCTTTACAACGTCGCCAAGAAGTAAGACGAACCTCGTTCGTGGAACGCGGACCTGCTCCGCCGCTTCTACACCTGAGACGCTCGAACAGTCGAGTTGTAATAAAGATTTTCCGGTTTATTTCAAAGACAAGGTTGCAGCGATCCCTTAATGATTGTTGTTTTCTAAGATGCTGGTCTTCAAAATCCCCCAGTGGGTGCTTAGCCGCGAACTCGATTCGCCTAAGTTTCAAAAATCCACTCCGAGTGAAGAGCGATCCTCTCACTCGGGGGCTTAGCTGCGAACCCGATTTGCCTAAGTTTCAAAAATCCACTCCGAGTGAAGAGCGATCCTCTCACTCGGGGGCTTAGCTGCGAACCCGATTCGCCTAAGTTACAAACACCCACTCCGAGTGAAGAGCAACCCTCTCACTCGGGGGCTTAGCTGCGGTCCTCCGAGCTGCGTCATAAGTATAATGTGGCTCTGTCTTCCGAGCTCCGCCACAAATGCAACGTGGCTTGGAATCGCCTAAGTTACGAAATCCACTCTCTGTGAAGAGCAACCCTCTCACTTGGGGGCTTAGCTGCGATCCTCCGAACTACGTCATAAGTATACTGTGGCTCTGTCTTCCGAGCTCCGCCACAAATACAACGTAGCTTGGAATCGTCTAAGTTACAAACACCCACTCCGAGTGAAGAGCGATCCTCTCACTCGGGGGCTTAGCTGCG
>LR738713.1:570108530-570139958 GCA_902687465.1 Secale cereale | reverse complement strand
GGGGGCTTAGTTGCGGTCCTCCGAGCTGCGTCATAAGTATAATGTGGCTCTGTCTTCCGAGCTCCGCCACAAATACAACGTGGCTTGGAATCGCCTAAGTTACGAAATCCACTCCGAGTGAAGAGCAATCCTCTCACTCGGGGGCTTAGCTGCGACCCCGTGACTCGCCTAAGTTACAAACACCAACTCCGAGTGAAGAGCACCCCTCTCACTCGGAGGCTTAGCTGCGGTCCTCCGAGCTACGTCATAAGTATAATGTGGCTCTGTCTTCCGAGCTCCGCCACAAATACAACGTAGCTTGGAATCGCCTAAGTTACAAACATCCACTCCGAGTGAAGAGCGATCCTCTTACTCGGGGACTTAGCTGCGACCCCGTGATTCACCTAAGTTACGGACATCCACTCCGAGTGAAGAGCAACCCTCTCAGTCGGAGGCTTAGTGGTAGCCCTACGAAACCCGCCACAGGCACAACGTTGCCATCAAGACGTCGACTCAAAATCCAAGCGATCAAAAAGAGTCGGAAGCAAAGGATTCAAATCTAGATAAAAGTCCCGCAAGTTTCGGGCAAGAGTACCTGGGCCATGGGCCCACAAGAGTTTAACAATTACAGGATCACTCGGCATTCCGAGGCAAATTGAATCAAAGTATCAAAGTTCATTCACTCCTCAGGAGGAGGCAGACTCGCGGGTGCAACAAACTGGTCCAGGTCGATCCCATCGATGATGCGGGTGGCGGCTTCCAAGAAAATCTCCATGAACGACTGGAACTGGAGCTCCTTCGTATTGGCGACCTTGAGCGCTACGAGCCTTCTCTCCTTCACCTCCTTGCAGTGCACATGGACCAAGGATAATGCCACGTCAGCTCCACAACGGGCAGATGACTTCTTCCACTCCTGCACTCGACTAGGGATCTCATTGAGTCGATTCATCAGAGACTCGAGGTCGTTCTCCTGCACGACTCCCCTCTAAAGCGCAGTGTCGATCCGGGCCATCACTGCTTTCAGCCGACCCAGGTAGCTCGTGGCAGCGGTAAGACGGGACTCCAACCTCAAGATATTCATGGCGGCTTCGTCCTTGACAATGGAGTTGGCTGGGTCCAGACCAGGTTCGACCCGCCCAGTCTCTTCGTCGAAGTTGCGGCAGAATTCTACACCACCAGAAACACGTCGAGTCAGCAAGCAAGATACGAGTCGACCGACCCCACTTAGTCTGAGCCAAAGAGACATACCTTCGAGAACAAGGTACCACTTCTTGGTGAGGTCGCTCAGATAAGCTTCCAGATCAATCCTCTTCTGGAAGAGGGCCTCGCACTTGTCGTTCAGAGCACTCTTGGCATTCTTCAGTTGAGTCACTTCATGGTTAGCTGCGTCGAGGGAACCCTTTAGCCTGGTGATCTCCGCCTCAAGCGCGCCTACGGAAGCCAGCTTCTGCTCTGCCAGTTCTGTTTTCTCTTGAGCCTGCTGCTGCGCCGCCGCCTAGTCGAGATCTTTCTGCTCCAAGGCCGCCTTCAGTTGGCCTACAAAAGACATCACTGGACAGATGAACATGAGGGAACACACAGCATACTTATCAAAGGTCAGTAGACGAATTGCTCGCATCAGTTACCAGCTGCGTCGTCCTGCGTCTTCTTCAGGTGGTCCCGAGCCAGCTGCAAGTCGAGATTGAGCTAGATCTGCTTCTTCTCAAGATCTGCAAATTTAGCTCCAAACTCGCAAGATTTCTGCACCAACACAACAAAACAAGATTCTAAGACTACAGTCGAGTCAAACACTCAACCGCAGTCTCGGGGACTACACCCAGTGGGTGCACTGAGCATGCCCCCATTGGTTCTCACTCGGCCAAGATCAGTCTGGATCGAGCTAAAAAAACACAAGGAGGAAAGTTCTGTCATCAGACCATGGCCGACTACCAGCAGTCAACCACGGTCTCGGGGACTACACCCAGTGGGTGCACTGAGCATGCCCCCATTGGTTCTCACTCGGCCAAGATCAGTCTGGCTCGAGCTCAAGTGAAATTCAAAGCAAACGCTAAAAGGCTACACGTCATGACAACACCCAGTGGGTGTGGCATCATCTTACGAACAAAGCAGTAGATTTTTTCCAAACTGAAGATTATTCCAACACAGCAAGCTAATCAGTTGGAGGAAACAAACCTGGACATTGGTCCGAAGGGCAGAACTAGCGTCGTAAGCAGCCATGTTGGCCTCGTACGCCGCCTTCGTCTTCTCCACCATCAGCCCCGCCTGGCGAACGGCTTCTTGAGCCGCGCCCACGGGATCCTCCAGGAGGCGATAGGTGGAGAAGAGAACGGACGACGGAGTAGGCGCTGGGTCGACGGCCGGAGCGGGCGCTGGGTCGACGGTTGGAGCAGGCGCTAGGTCGACGACCCCTCCAGCCGACGAAGCTGGGTGTTCGGTCGACACGGGGACGGCGAAGGAGACCGTGGCCCGGGCCGCTTCTTCCTGTCGCTGGGCCTCTGGGCCAGAAGGCACCTTCCGACCCTTCCTCCCCGTTCGTCGTCGAGCGTCTCCTGAGCGCTCCTCCTCATCATCATCATCGTCTGGGAGCTCTATGACGTGGCACGACACTTCAAAACAAACAGTTGTGAGGTTCAGTCGACCGTCAGCTCTAATCGACGAAAAGCAAAGCGCGGTGTACAACTCGCACTTGCGCGGGACGTAGCAGCATCCGCGGTCTCCTCATCGTCCCGGCCCTTGTCGATGTCCATCAAAGTCGTGGAAGCAGCAGCATTGAAGAATCCTTGAAGTTGAGTCGACGAAGACATAGTCGAACTCCGAAGGGCAGAAAAGAACAAAGGTGAATAGCACTTACGTGGAGGCGATGGGAACATCCTCCTTGATCTTGGGCAGGGCCTTGGGCGCCTTCTCAGATGGATCAGGAGTGGCCGTACGAGCTCGCTTGGGCACTTGGGAGATAGAGGGACCCGTCCGAGGGCGGACAACCCCTGGGTCGTGCTTCCCCTTGGAATGCTTCTCACCACGGGGAGGTGACTCGACCTCCTCCCCGCTGCTGTAGTCCTCGCTCTCCTCTTCGGTTTCTTCATCTGACTTCCACTCGGAGACGTCGCCCATGCCCTCTTCGCCTTCTTGGACCTGGTCCCCGTTGGGCACCGAGTACATTTCAGTATAGATCTGCAGAAAAGGAAGATCAACCAAATGTCAGTCGGACTCATCAAGACAATTATAAGCCAATAACAGGAACACCACTCGGAAGCCAAGGACAGACCTTGTCAGGAAGATGGTCAGTGTCGAATGGGTGGACCCTCCCGGACCCCCTGGGGTTGTCTTTGTTCCCCGTGACGCACTTCAGGCACTGTGCCATGTACTTCACGTCTGCCGCCTCCGGGTGGACTCGCGACGAGTCGTCGGTGTCGGAGTACAGCCACATCGGGTGGTCCCGAGCCTGGAGCGGCTGGATTCTCCGCATGAGGCACACCTCAAGCAGGTCCAACCCTGTGACTCCCTCGCGGACCAACTGGATGACCCGTTCCACCAACATGTTCACTTCCGCCCTCTCGGCCCGACCCACGGTCATTGACGGAGGCTGGCTGGCTCGACCAAGAGAGAAAGGGGGGAGTCCGGTCGACTGACCAGGAGTCGGACTGTCCTTGTAATAGAACCAAGTCGACTGCCAACCCCGAATCGACTCCGGAAGAATCATAGGGGGAAAAGCTATCCTATTCCTAAGTTGGATGCCGAGCCCACCGCACGCCTGGAGGACGTGCGTCTTCTCGTCACTCGGGTTCGCCTTCTTGACGGTTTGCGAGTGACAAGTAAAGATGTGTTTCAACAAACCCCAGTGCGGCCGACAGCCGAGGAAGTTCTCACACATAGCGACGAACGCGGCAAGGAAGGCGATGGAATTGGGCGTGAAGTAATGCAGCTGGGCGCCGAAGAATATCAAGAAAGCGCGAAAGAAAGGTTGCGGAGGCATGGCGAAACCTCGGTCGACGTCGGTCGCGAGAAGGACGCACTCGCCCTCCCGCGGCCGGGGCTCGAGTTCGCCCTCCGGCACCCGCCAGGAGCCGCGGGCGACCAGCCCCTCCTCCTCCAGCTCCTCCAAATCCTCCGCCATGACGGTGGACCTGATCCAATCCCCCTGGATCCAACCAGGAGGGAGCCCAGACCTGGACGACGATCCGCTACGGCCAGACCGCCTCCCCTTCCCCGTCGCCGCCTTCTTCGAACGCTCCATCGCCGCGGTCTTGTCCTTGCCCATGGCACGCGAGCCGACGGTTGCTGTGGAGAATGCGAGAAGGAGCAGAGGCACGGCGGAGAGGCAGGGGCGAAAGAACAGGGAATGGGCACACAGTGCCCTCGCTTCGGGCTCGGCGGACACTTATAGCACCCCGGTCGAATGGCTGACCAGTGGCCCCGAGCGATCTTATCAAATCCCGCAACAGGCGCGGATGCGATACGTGGCGAAAAAGGTGGCGCAAGGATCGAGGCGCCCCAAGCATATCCGTCTGATTGCTACGGCACAACCCGCCCCGCACGCTTCCCCAAATTTTGAAATCCCTTGAAATCCGGCAATCAGAGAGCAACCAACCCCGCCGAAAACTACGCACGCCAACAGCACCCGACGCCTAGCGCAAAGTTTAGTCGACGGAGGACGCAACAAACGCACTCGACTGTTCCAGAATCGATCAAGGCGACCAAGACAAGATTGAGAAGGACAACCTAGTCTGCAAGCTCAGAGAAGACTACCCCAAGGGCGTCGAGCCAAGACTGGGGCTTTCCTCAACACTCTCTCCTGCTCAAGCCTCAATCCATTCGAGGGCTACTGACGAGGTTACAGACCTAGGGTAGGGTCACAGGCGTGACCAAGGTACCCCACCCAAGGTCACTACCCCAGAAGATCAAAGGACAAAACCTACGATGATAAAGACAGTCGACTGAGACGGCCCAAGAGGACATCCCACTCGACTGGACATGACCTGCAAGACGACTCAACTCCACTAGACCAATCCAAGGCACTCGACCCCGAAGGTCAAAGGTCCTTTAGGACAATAACGGTCTGGTATTTACTCGCCATAGTGAATACCTTTATTACTCTTTAATACAGACGTTATCAGTAACGTCTGCCTTAATGTACATTGAACCCTTGGTAACGTGGAGCATGGCTGGGGTCCCGGCGCACTATATAAACCACCCCCTCCTCCTGTACAAGGGTTCGCACCCCTGTAACTCACACCTATACACATATCAGTCGACTGTCTCCGGGCACCGAGACGTAGGGCTGTTACTTCCTTCGAGAAGGGCATGAACTCGTAAAACACCTCGTGTACAATTCCACCATAGCTAGGGCCTTGCCTCCTCATTCGTACCCCCTACTCGTACTGTCAGGCATAGAACCACAACAGTAATTCTTGGAGAGCGTTGCGAATGTCTTGTCGCGTCCGAAATGTCCCATAAGTCCTCCATGAGATTCCTGCAAAAGGAGCAAACGAATAGACGACTCGGGAATGCAAAGTTTGTTAGCTCTCATAAGATATCCATCCTTGATATAGTATCGTTCCCAAGAAGTGTGATTCACACATTTGGCATAATGATTTGCAAAGAAAGGATCATGCTCATACAAGTCTTTTATGTGCTCAAAGCCAATAACATTCAACTCAAGTTGGGTAACAAGCATGCATTTGCAGGAAAGCGCATCCGCCATGACATTCTCTTTGCCTTTGATGTACTTAATGACATAGGTAAAAGACTCTATGAACTCACTTCACTTAGCTTGACGCTTGTTCAACTTAGTTTGACCCTTGAGATACTTGAGCGTCTCATGGTCCGTGTGAAGAATGAATTCATGAGGTCGAAGATAGTGTTCCCAAACACGCAAAACTCGCACCAAGGCATAGAGCTCTTTATCATAAATGGGGTAGTTAAGATGCGGTCCGGAAAGTTTTTCGCTAAAATACGCAATCGGGCGCTTTTCTTGCATTAACACGTCTCCTATGCCGGTACCACTAGCGTCACAATGTACCTCAAACGGTTTGTCAAAGTTTGGTAGGGCAAGAAGTGGTTCGTGGGAAAGTAAGGTTTCTAGCTCATTGAACGCGGTGTCTTGCAAAGGACCCAAATAAAGGGTGCGTTCTTCTTGCTCAAGGCGTGTAGAGGAATAACAATTGTGCTAAAGTCTTTCACAAAACGTCGATAGAAACTGGCTAAACCAAGAAAGCTACACACTTGTTGGAGATTTGTTGGTTGGGGCCAAGTTTTAATTGCTTCAATTTTAGTTTCATCAACATGAACACCTTGTGAAGAAACGACAAATCCTAGGAAAACAACCTTATCAACACCAAAAGTGCATTTATCCATGTTAGCATAGAGGCGTTCTTTCCGAAGGGTTTGCAAAGCCATACGAATGTGTGTGGCGTGATCCTCAAGCGACTTGCTAAAGACGAGGATGTCATCAAAGTAAACCACTACAAACATGCCTATATAAGGTCGGAGAATGAAATGCATGAGACGCATGAAATGAGCCGGGCGCTTCCGATAAGCCTATCGGCATGACCAACCACTCATATAACCCAAACTTGGTTTTGAAAGCTGTTTTCCATTCATCACCCTCTTGAATGCGAATTTGGTAATAGCCACTTTGAAGATCGATTTTTGAAAATATGGAAGCACCACATAATTCATCAAGCATGTCGTCTAAGCGTCGAATAGGGTGACGATATCTAACGGTGATAGCATTTATTGGACGACAATCGGAGCACATGCAAAAACTTCCATGTTTATTAGGCACGAGAATAACTGGAACGGCACAAGGGCTTAAGCTTTCACGTACATGACCTTTGTCGATGAGTTGTTGTACTTGCCGTTGTATCTCCTTGGTTTCCTCGGGGTTGACGCGGTAAGGAGCCTTGTTCGGAAGTGGTGCGCCGGGTATGAGGTCGATGCAGTGTTTGATGCCTCAAAGTGGAGGTAGACCCGGAGGTAGCTCATCGGGAAAGTCGTCCGAGAATTCCTGCAACAATTGAGACAACACTAAAGGTAGAGGTGGTGAAGTGTTAGTAGGTTTTGCTTCCCCTTTGCAATGAAGCACAAAGTGAAAGATGCTCGATGAGTTCTCACACACTTCTCTCATCTCACTTTTGGTGGCGAATAGCACTAGTTATTTCTTGTCGCTCATCGTGGAGGCGCTCGAATTTGGCTTGTGGCTCTCACTCTCCTTTTGGTGGTTCACTCTCTCACCATTCTCTCCACGATGGTTGGTAGGTATTTTTTGTCGGCGGCTACTTGACTTGGTGACATTGGGCGTAGCACAAACTCTTTTCCCTTCATCTTGAAGCTATAATGGTTGGTCTGTCCATTGTGGGTGACTCCGCGATCGTATTGCCATGGTCGTCCAAGAAGAAGGTGGCACGCGGACATAGGGACCACATCACACTCAAGTGTGTCCTCATAGGCGCCTATCTTGAAGGATACTTACACGGTGTGCTCGACTCGAATAGTTCCGGCATCGCTAAGCCATTGGACCTTGTAGGGATGAGGGTGCTTCGTCTTGACCAATTGTCGCTTGTCGCATAGTTCTTCACTTGCCAAGTTATGACAACTTCCTCCATCGATGATAACCTTGACGGAACATCCATTGATGCCGGCCTATGTATGGAAGATGTGACATTGTCGATCTTCATCTTGATGATGTTGAAGTGTCAAGACCTTGGAGACAACGAGATTGGGACTCGAGTCATTGTCGCAAAACACTTGATTGTCTTCCTCTTCATTCACTTGGCGATGCATAGCTATGTGCTCAAGGGCTTCCATCTCATCATCGCTCATTGAGTCATATGATCCATCGTCATTGATGATCATGGTGCGAACAGTCTTGCACTCAAATGACTTGTGGTCTCGTCCTTGGCATTTGAAACACTTGATGGAACTCGTCTTTGAGTTATCCTCGGTTGGGGTTTTAGACGATGAAGCTCTTGGCTTGAAGTTGTTCGTGGGGGAAGTGCGACTTGATGTAGTAGGATTCTTGTAGCTTGAATTGTCACCGAAGCTTGTAGATGGTTTGGTAGAGGTAGGAGGTGCCGAAGTCGTTGAAGCTTGGTTGTAGGAGCCATAGTTCTTGGAGTTGAACTTGTCGCTCCGCTTTGGTTGCTTGGTGTACTAGCTCTAGGAGATTCATGTATGGTTGGAACTCCGCAATCTTCTTGATAGGATAGTTGAGTCCATTCAAGAATCTCGCCATAGTTTGTTCTTCATCTTCCGTGATGTTGGCTCTTATCATGGCAATCTCCATTTCCTTGTAGTACTCTTCAACGGACTTTGTACCTTGCTTGAGGAGTTGCAACTTTTTGAACAAGTCACGGTTGTAGTGTGTTGGCACGAAACATGCTCTCATGACTTCCTTCATTTGACTCCAAGTAGTGATAGGCGGTTCGCCTTTTGCATCTCTTCTCTCGATGATTTGCTCCCACCAGATGAGAACATAGTCTTGGAACCCAAGAGATGCCATTGCAATCTTCTTTTCTTCATCAAAGTTGTGGAGGCGAAAGATCTTGTCAAATTTCAATGCCCATGAGAGGTAGTCTTCGGGATCAATGCTTCTGGAGAACGTTGGCATGGTGAACTTGAGCTTGCCATAGCGATGCTCTTCATTTTTTTGCTTGTCTATTGGGAGGGCGTTCTTGATTTGGAGAATCGTCAACGACATGTTGCTCTTGGCGTGGTCGAAGCTCATGGTCATGTTGTACTTGCCGATCTTGTGGTTCTTGTTGCGCTTGTTGCTCTTGTCGCGCTTGAGGAGGAACTTCTCGTTGCATTCGTGCTTGGTAACGCCTTTCTTGCATCTCATCTCGAAGTACTTCATCTTCTTGACGAATGTTTTGATTGTGAGTTGTGACATTGCAATGTGAGTCACGGAGGGCACATTGCGCCTCAAGAGCTTGAGCTTCTCGGCGTTGTTGTGCTTGACATTGAGCCTCGGCATCTTGTTCTTCTTGGTGTTGATGCGCTCGTTTTTCTTCTTGTCGGCGTAGTCGTTGCCTTTCCTGTGCTTGATCAAGTGTAGCTTGGCTTTGACGATGTCGACTTTCTTGCTCTTCAAATAGCTCTTGTGAAGTCTTGTCATGAAGTGGGTTGCGGTTTTCATGTCGAGCTTGACGCGCGGCTTTACGAAGAGTGTTCGATGTAGGTGTACTTGAGCTGGAAGTGTAGTCGGTATGAGGGCTTGAGCGGCTCCGTCTTTGAGAGGACGTAGATGAAGAGCGTCGGTTGACTATCAATGTTCTTAGCTCGTCAAATTGGGTAGACATGTTGGTGTTGATGATATTGAATTGCTCTCGTGTGCGAGCTTCGAATTGTCGTGCGTCGGCGGCAACTTTCTCAATGCGCTCTTGCATAGCTTCACCCTCTTGATGTATAGCTCATTGGACACCGAATAGATGTAGTTTGGTGACATAGTTGTTCGACTCTTGAGGATCGTCGAAGAGCGGGTTCGTAGATGTACTTGGCCTATCCATCATTACAAGCAAGAATGTGTGAGTTGGAGAAAGGAAAAACTATACCAAATGTACCTTGACTGAAGTTGAAGATGGATCAATGATCACTCAATAGTATAACCCGGAAATAGCACAATAGGTACCGTATCTTGTCGATCTCTCACACCTACACAAATAAAGCTTTGGGTGGAGCTTGGTTAGGATGGTGGACCAAAGTATGCAATCGTTAATAAGACTCAATGATGTTGAAAATGATTCGCAATTTCCCAAAACAACAAGAAGACCAATAGCTATAATGGTACACGGAAACACACGTGCAAATAGATAAATGGGGTCGTGGAAACCAAGGTTGAGCAGGAAATGCTCTTGTTGCACAACACAAGAGAGACGCTAGCACAATTGCACTATAGGCGGATACGAGACTTGTTCATGACCTACAAGGCAAAAATGCAACGACCTCTATCCCAAGTATACAATATGTTTGTTGTTTCTATGCGATGATCCGAGATGATCAAGTATGATACCAAATGATATGATATTTGTGGGTGCGATTCTATGGTTCTTGCTTACAAGCTCTTTGCTTATCTTCTTCTTTTGCTTACAAGTTTGATTGGCTCTTTGTCTTTGAGCTCTTTTGCTAGGGTACTTATGCGATGCTTTTCGAACCAAGCTAGCAATTGTGTATATGCTATGACAACCTTGTGACACAAGAGATGATAATAAGATATCACTATGACTTCTATTATGAGATTTTGTGGCTCGATGATGTCTAATGTGCACAAGTGTCGTTGCCCGGCAATACTCAAATGGCTAGTCTCGAAGGGAAAGCTACGCGAAATGATCGATGAGGGTTTATCAATACAAAAGCAAGGTTGAGTATACAAGGTCTCGTTGATGTTACCGTCCTTGTCGAGGTTGAGAAGTGGTCTTGTCGATGTCGTTTCGTTCCAAGATAGCTGAAACACACAAGGAAACGGGTAAAACACAACTCAAATTTTCCAAGACAAAATGAGGCAAGATCGTATTGATGGCGGTTAAGCAATGGTGGTAGTGGTAGGGTTTATGTGGAATTAGAAAAGAGGGTAAGCGTTTGCGGAAGGTGGCACGAAAATTGAGGAAGTTCAGTTTCATTAAGGTTTAGCGGACGTGCGGTGGGTCGCCGATCGTCCGGTCGCCGGACGTCTGGTAGGTTGGCGGACAACCGGTGCCTGGGTGATTTCGGGCTCGGGCAAAATTGCTAGGGTTCTTGGGAAGGGTGGCCAAATTGTTCACAATTGGCAGAATTTGTTGTGAAAAAATGGTGGAAAGATGGGGAAAAGCTAGATCCACTCGTGTCAAAGCAAATCCACGCATCAAATCCAACAAAACCTCGTCAAATCAACAAATCACAGAAATTTTTTGGGGCTATTTTTGTGGGGAATTTTCAAAATTGGGACAAAATCAACAAACCAAGGCTGGAAAACAAAGGTAGGGGCTCCAAATTAGTGATCAACCTAGGCTCTTGATACCATATGATACGGGGACAACCTGTTAGGAGGCCGATCTTTCACGAAAAGGAGGAATCCTGAGGAGGAGCACGAAGAACACAGGGGATATCACGAGAGAAACAAGAAGAGAACACTCAAATCAACAAGTTTAGGTCACACATATGCTAGATCTAGAAACACAAAAGTGATACACGATCCACGATCAACCAAGGACGATACAAGTAGCGATAGTCTTCTTCGTGAGGAGGTATTGAATCCGTGGGGGATCTTCCCGTAAAGGGGTCTTAAATCTGGCGTGGATCTTCTCCGTGGAGGCCGCGGTCTCTCGAGGAGATGAACCACTAAGGATAAGCAATGCTCTAGGTTTAGATGAGCTATCACAATGCTAACACTGAAAAGAGGTAGGTGGAGGAGTATATATAGTCTAGAGGGGCGAAGGGATACATGTGCCTCGGCCCTGAAGTAAACGGCGCGCACAAGGAGCGGGCGTCCGGTGGCTCGAGAGGGACCAGACATCCAGTGGCTCGAGAGGGACCAGACGTCCGGAAGTCCTCGGATGTACGCTATTTTTATTCTGTCGTGAGATTACGGGTGTCCGGAGAAGGCCGGACGTTCGATCGCCAGTCGTACGGAGCCTGGGATGCGTCGGACGTGTGGTGCGGGCCGGTCGTCCGGAGCCTGTAGCTTTTCGGGCAGCTTCTCTTGGTCGTTGAACTTGTCGTCCTTGCCACCTTGTCCCGTGGGTGTAGCTACACCGTGACCTTCATCCAAGCACCTGATCATGCATAAAGTTTTCGTCTTAGGTAGTAGCCAAGTCTCGAGCGGTGAAAGTGGTATTTCGGAGAGGAGCGAGTTCACCTTATCTTCGATAGCCCTTGCACGAGCTCTTGTCATTGGTCCAAGTGGCATGTCCATGGGGATGCTTGAGGGATGCTCTGCATCAAGAAATCTTCACAGCAGATCGCTGGATAGTTTTGCGCTCCAACAATCCACTGATATTTATACATTAAAAAACAAATGTCAGGGTCAAAGCTATCTTTTCATATGGTGGCGGGTCTCAGAGCGAGTGGGACGCTCGTTCTCATCAGCTTTGTATTCTCTGTGGCAACCCTGCTGGTACACTTTGTGCTGCCAATGTCTTCTCTGTGAAATGTGTATGGAATGGTGGCACGGTCGGCATCGTTGGTTCGCAAGAATGCTTGTGTCCATCGGCACCTCGTCAGAGGGGATAGACCGTGGCACCCCGTGGTGACATTGGCGACGGCGTTGGCCGTCACCAGCCAAAGTCAACCCGCCACCGACAGGTGTATGCACAAGCTTCAATTTTTTTAGAGACGAGATATGTACAATCCGATGAAATCCATGCAGGTTCGATGAGATTAGCCCTTTCCCGATCATGGCTTCCAAACTTGGTTAATCTATGCACAATGTTGACAGCAACTGCTGCACAAGTTATTACAAGCGTACGGGAATTCCGTGGAGCAACACCGGCTATGGGCGACCCCGCTCCACCACCACCCCCGTGCCCCATGCCTGCGCCAGTGAGGGCGCTCCCCTTGGCCACCCACGCCGACCTATCGGCGGCTGCCTGGTTCATGCCGCTGCCACCTCTGCCGCCGGGTTTACCGGGTGCTCCTCTCGTGCGGGCTTCCCCCCTACCGCAGCTCTCCAGCGGCGACCTGCCAGATCTGGAGACACCGCCTCCCCACGGCACCGACGCTGGCGTACCCATCGGATCCGAGTTCGTTCTCGTGTCGCCTTTGGGTGCTGGCCGGGATGGGCTCGGTTCGGTCGATTCTCCTGCTGGATTGACATGGGCGACGCGCATTGACTGCGAGATGGGTGCTCGCCTTAACTCCGCCGCGTCGGTGATGCGCTCCAGTTCACCTCCTGCTGCGCCTTCAAGGCCAGCGACAGGCGCGGGGCGCGAGACGGACAAGACCGGCGATTGGCATCTCGTCAAATCACGACGAGGCCCACGCCGTCCGGCTTAGGATGCCCAAGCATTCAAGCCGCTACCTCTCCCATTGTGGCTTAAAGGCTGTTGCTGCCGCTGCCTTGCTCCTGGGCATAGAGCATTGGTGTGCCGTGAGCCAATCCGTTGCTCTCGCTGTCTCCAAAACGGCCATCACGCCCGTGGTTGCAAGAATAGGTGGCGCCCTCTGAGCTCGCTGATGTGTCTCACCTTCATCCCGCCACCGCCGCTTCCCCGCCCGGCCCCTGCTGCGCCTCAAGCCCAGCCGCCCAGGTTTGGCCCTGGTCGGGGCTGGCCTCTCCCCCAAGCTTCGACGCCATCGCTGCTGCTCGGCTCTGCCACCCCCACCATGCCACGCCTGGGAGAAGCGGCCCTCCGGCCAGACGAAGACTTCATGGTCGTCCCCGCCACGTCGGAGATGCAGGCGGAATCGGCTCTGCTTACCTCCAACGCCGCCGTCGCCTGGTTCGAGGGCGCTCGTGAAGATGTTCCCTGCCACACTGTCGCCGCCGCGTTTGCCTCCACCTTAGGGCTGCGGCAGGGGGACGTGAGCGTCGTCCGGCACTACCCCGAGCAATACCCGGTCAGGTTCATGTACCAGCACAATTGTGCCGACGCCGTCAACTGTGGCGACTTCCTCGTCGGCAACTCCAGACTCTACGTCCGCGGATGGCGGCTCGAGGCGCACGCCGACAACGAAGACATGTTGTACCATGTACGCCTCTGCATCGAAGGGATCCCTGTGCACGGGTGGAACAACTACATCGCCTTGTTCGTCATTGGTCGTGGATGCTCGCTCGACTACATCGAGCAGCGGTGCATGCGCAGGGACGACACGCGCGACCTCTTGCTCTGGGCGTGGACGTCGAACCCCAACCTCATCCCCAAAGTGAAGTGGCTCACGCTGCCGGCTCACGGCCATCGCCGCCGTGGTCTGCAGCACAGGGTGTTGTTGCACCTGGACCTGCTTGAGGACCACACCAAGGCCCAGGACGACGACGACAACCTGCCGGCACCGGACATCCACGAGTACACCTAGTACCGGCACACTATGGAGGGCATGACCGGTCGTGGCGAGCGCCGTGTGGCCCAGGACAAAGGGGAGCGGCAGCCGCCACGACATGACGATGACGACGACCGCGACGGCCGATGAGGTCGTGGTGGTCCACGCGCGCAGGAGGGCTGGCGTGACCGTATCCGGCGCTCCCTCTCGAGAGGCGCTCGTGACCGCCAGCGACAGGACGGGCAAGACCGCGACCGCTCTGGCGGACGACGGCGGGGTGCTGCCCCGCAGGCGGGCCACACGCCCGCTCCTATGCTGGACGTGATCCCTGCGGCGGTCTCGGTGCCTGCCCTGTAGGTTCTCCTGGGATCTGGGTCCGCAAGCTATGAGGGGATCCGTGCCCAGGAGCTGCTGCAGGTGCATGGGCGTAGGCCTGCACGCCAGGGCTCGCCACGGGCTGCGCGCAGGCGCTCCCAGGAGGCTCTCACGCCGCCGGCCTCGCTGCCTCTCTCACCCACGTCGGTGCTGCCGCGACAGCCATGCTCCAAGAGGGATGGACCCAGGTCATCCACCAGGCTCTAGGCGGCTCCAAGTCCGGCCCTGCTTCAACTCTTCTCGCCCACAACGCTTCTGCCACCCATGTCTCCGTTCAGGCCGACGGGCTTCGAGTCATCGCCCACCCTGCCTCTGGTCTCCTGCGGACCGGTGAGGCGCACCCCCTCCCCGGTGCGAGGCAGTAGGGCCGAGGTGGACATCCTGTTGATACGTCTCCAACGTATCTACACTTTTTTATTGTTCCATGCTATTATTTATGATGTTTTCGATGTTTAATTGGCTTTGTTATACACTTTTATATTATTTTTGGGACTAACCTACTAACCCAAAGGCCCAGTCCAAATTGCTGTTTTTTGCCTGTTTCAGGGTTTTACAGAAAATGAATATCAAACGGAGTCCAAACGGAATGAAACCTTCGGGAGAGATATTTTTGGAGAAAATCATGCACGGGAGACTTGAGAACCACGGAGTAGGGCATACGTGGTGCCCACGAGGGTGGGGGCGCCCCCCCCTATAGGGCGCGCCCCCTGCCTCGTGGGCCCCATGTTTGGCCCCGGTGCCCTCCTTCCTCCTATATATACCTACGTACCCCGAAACCATCAGAACAACAGAAAAAACCATAGTTCCACCGCCGTAACCTTCTGTTCCCGTGAGATCCCATCTTGGGGCCTGTTCCGGACCTCCGCCGGAGGGGTGTCTTCCACGGAGTGCTTCTACATCATCATCATCGTCTCACCATGAGTTGTGAGTAGTTTACCATAGACCTTCGGGTCCATAGCTAGTATCTAGATGGCTTCTTCTCTCTCTTTTGATCTCAATACAAAGTTCTCCTCGGTCTTCGAGGAGATATATTCGATGTAATCTCTTTTTGTGGTGTATTTTTTGAGATCCGATGAATTGTGGGTTTATGATCAAGATTATCTATGAGAAATATTTGGTTCTTCTCCAAACTTTTTATGTATGATTATAATATCCTTGCAAGTCTCTTCGAATTATTTCTTTGGTTTAGCCTACTAGATCTATAGTTCTTGCAATGGCAGAAGTGTTTGGCTTTAGGTTCAATCTTGTGGTGTCCTTTCCAAGTGACAGTAGGGGCAGTAAGACACGTATTGTATTGTTGCCATCGAGGATAAAAAGATGGGGTTTATATCCCTAAGTTGAGTTTATCCCTCTACATCATGTCATCTTGCTTTAGGCGTGTGACGCCCCAAGACCGGTGCTCGAGAAGACTTCCAGGTGTTCCGGGTTTTGCCGTGTGTTTCTTTTGTGCTTGCTTCATTTATTTTTTGTATTGCATCATGTCATCATGCCATCAAGTCTTTTAATTTTTAAAACTCAACTAAATAAACCGTATGGATCCTCAATCCATTTAAATTGAGGGATACTCACTATGGTGACTTCTCTTATAACATATAAAAGCCTCTCAATATTATTAGGGAGCTATATTAAATTATTTCATTGCTTTGGAATCACCATAACCCACTCGCAATTTAATTCCATGCCTCTTCTGCTTCAAGTTTTTGACAAATATCAAATTCCCAAGGCAAAGTTCTTTCCTTCTTTATTTCTATTCCAAATTCAAGTTGCATTTTTCTACTTCAGAAAAATGTTCACTATTTTTCTAAAATCCCTAATCCATGCCAAGACCCCCTCCTCATATGTTTATACCTTTTAGACATGTTCTGGTTGGACTTTGAATTTATTCAAATTTGAAAGTGTTTCAAATGTGGCTAAATTTACAGTCTCTAAAAATTGCCAGACCAATTTATTCAAATAGCACTTGTTTCTAGGAGT
This sequence comes from Secale cereale, assembly GCA_902687465.1. Taxonomy (NCBI): domain Eukaryota; kingdom Viridiplantae; phylum Streptophyta; class Magnoliopsida; order Poales; family Poaceae; genus Secale; species Secale cereale. The sequence continues at coordinate 570,123,680 of LR738713.1, read as the reverse complement.
AGAGGGGTATATTTATATCTCTCGTATTACTTCCCAACATCCCTGGCCTTTTCCTCCTAAAAATCTGTTTATTTGAATAAACAGAAGGTAAAAAGAATGCCAGAAGCCCAGCCCAAACCTCCTGACCCATCTGTGGCATCCCACCAGCCAGCCTCTAAGGCCCATCTACCGCAGCCTAAGCCCACCTATCTCCTAACCCTAGCCCCGCTCAGCCCCGTCGCCCGTTTTCCTTCGTCCCCCTCTCGTTCGATTCCTCTCTCAGCCGCCGCCACACCTGTACCCATCGCGCACCCGATCCCCAGCTCCACTCCCTCGATCCCATCTTCCTCGCTCCCTCCTCCTCCCTCCTGCATCGCCCGATCCCGCCAATCGCCGGCGAGAAAAGCCAGTAGGGCGCCGCCCCGCCACATCTCCATCGCCCTCGCTATGCCTCGGCGTCGCCACGGCCGCGCCTCGCCTCCTTTTGCCTCGTCAGAGCAGAACCCCGGCGCCCGCATCCAACCTCCACCCCGATGGCGAGTCCATGACGTCGCCGCCCGCACCTTGCCGAGCCCCTGCCTCCTCCCTGATGCAGGCCCCGCCGCGGAGTGCCGTGCCTCTCCTCCTCCGCGCCTGGCCACCTCAGCCTCGCCCGGCCCGAGTGCCACCCCGCCATGACACCCGCGCCGGCCGGGGATGTGTTGCCGGCAGACGTGCTGCCCCGACCCTGCGGTCTTCGCCTCGCGCCTACGCCGCCGCGCCGGCCCCTTCCTCCTATCGCCGCTGCGACTGCCTCCTTCAATGCGTCGCCGTCGCGCCCCGAGGACAGCCCCGGGCCTCGCAGCGTCGGACCGCGCGTGCATCTCTGCCGTGCTGCTGCTGGTGCTCGGGACGGCTACACTGTCCAGTAGGTTCACGGCTTCAACCTGAGGAGTTACACGGCTATGTCTCCGAATGGCTACACTGTCAAGTACACCGTCGCCAAGTCCCTCAACGTCAATTGCACGAAGAACTCAAGTTCGACTACTCGGTGACGCGCCAAGTACCCCTACCGACGCCCAAAGAACGACTAAGTACCGAAACATCAAGTTCATCTACGAAAACGTGTATGACCCTCGTCGAGACCGCAAGTACCACGACCGAACGACTACAAATGTTGCCCGAAGTTCCTATTCGGAAATGTACGACTACCCTCGAAGACCCGTGGATGCGCCAAGTACCCCTTCAGTCCGGAACGCGGCAAGTACCACGAGACGACAACGTGAACGGCTACAAAACTTGTACCACGACCCGCGAGTACCACTACTTCCTCTACGACCTCGAACCGCCCCGAAACGAACGCTTCGAAGGTATAACCGCCAAACCGATGACCCCGTGAACGAATGCTTGTTGTGTTGTATGAGATGTTTCAAATGTTTGCATCGTGCCCGTTGTGCCCCTCCTTTTGTCATCGACCCGTGGGAACCCGGAAACCGGGAGCACCCCATCATCTTGTTCAACACGTTCACGCCACCTTTTCTTTTGCATCGACATCTCGACGAGTTGTCGGATCATCGGAACGTTGTCGTGGCACCGTTTCCGTTCTCGTCGCCAGGACACTCCTTTCCTTCCATCGTGGCGCCCAAATGCTTCATATCTTGTTAATTGACAACCTTTAACTAAAATTTGTATAAAACTTGAAAATGTCATCCGCATCATGATAACAACATTTAAATGTTAAATTGTTGTTGCTTAATAATTGCTAAATTTGCACATGTTTTTTTTTCGGAATTGTTGTTGTTATTTCCGGCCTCATTTAAATTGACTAGATAGGTGTAGTTTGTTTATGCTTCACCTCTTGCCATGTTTAATAGAAACATTTAATCTTGTCTTGTAAATAAATGGGAGTCAACTAAATAAATAAATTGTGGTGTTTTGTCAATATGCAACTCGTTGCATATTGAGCCCCACTTAACTTGTAGTATTTGTTTGTGCACTTTGCCATGCCATGTTGAATTAAACCGGGCATGCATCATATTTGTTTGTGCATCATGCCATGGTTATGATATGTGTGTATACCGTGTTGCTTGCTTCTTTCCAGTATGCTTCTCCCGTTAGCTTCGGTTTCGTTCCGGAGTTGTGGGAAGTTGTTCGACTACTTCATGGACTTGTTCTTCCTCCTTGCGGAATCCCAGGCAAGATGACCTGACCCAGATATCATTACTATCTTTGCCTATTGCTAGATGTCTCGCTCTTTAGCTTATTGCCTCGATGCCTATGTCTGTTTGTCAGCCCCCTATTGTTGTCATGAAACCTCTAACCTTTGACACCTTCCCAGCAAACCGTTGTTTGGCTATGTTACCCGCTTGCTCAGCCCCTCTTATAGCGTTGTTAGTTGCAGGTGAAGATGAAGATTGCTCCATGTTGGAACTTGTTGTTGGAATATCACAATATCTCTTAAATATATTAACACACCTATATACTTGGCAACGGGTGGAAGGCTTGGCCTTTTGCTCGGTGTTTTGTTCCACTCATGCCACCTTAGGACCCGATAAACCGGTGTTATGTTCCCGAATTTTGCGTTCCTAACACGGTTGGGGTTTATGGGCCCCCCTCGATAACCCGCTTAGCGCTAAAGCTTTTCCAGCAAGGCCCAACATTGGTACTCCATTTGCCTAACAACTAATACTTGCCGAGGGAGTAATTAACCCGAGGATTAATTAATCAACCCCCCTAGGCCAGTGCTCGATTTGAGTGTTGGTCCAACCGAGCAGACTGCAGGGCCGCCTTGGGGAAACCCGAGGTATTTGCTATTTTCTTGTAGGCTGTCTCATCTGGTCGTGGCCTGAGACGAGATACGCGCGGCTACTATCAGGGTGTCGGCACGCCGGGAGGTCTTGCTGGATTAGTTTTACCTTAGTCGGAATATCTTGAGCACGGGATTCCGAGAATACTCGGGTCTTCCCACCTTGGAGTTACGACTCCACAGATCGTGAGCTTGTGATGGGCTAAGTTGGGACACCCGTGCAGGGTTTTGATCTTTCGAAAGCCGTGCCCGCGGTTATGTGGCAGATGGGAATTTGTTAATATCCGGTTGTAGAAAACATGTCACTCTATCCTTAAGAATACACTACCTGTGTGAGTTCCATGATTGTCTCTTCTCGAAGGGGTTTCGAGGAGAAGAACACGGTGGGGTTATGTCTGACGTGAGTAGTTAGGATCACTTTGTGATCACTTTGACGACCGTTGGCACTTATTCTCTTCTCACTCTAAACTCATAAGCTAGTTGCTTAGTGCTTGCTGCAAACACTTTATTACCCCCCCCCCCTCCTCACCTAAAGGCTTTGTTAGTTTTGATACCCGGGAACGGGATTGTTGAGTCCTCTGTGGCTCACAGATTACTACACACACCAGATGCAGGTACATCCGAGACCAGTGCAGGAGGTGGATCAGAACTTCAGTGGGAGTTCGATGAAGAGCGTAGCCGTATGTTTGTGACGTTTTCGACGATCAGTAGTGGTTCTACTAGGAGCGATTCGGACCTGTGGCTTTATGTATTTTGGTATCTTTCATTTGGATCTTCGTCCGTAGTCGGATTGTGATGTTATTCGGATGATGATTTGTTTATGTAATGTATTGTGTGACGTGGTGAGTGTAAGCCAACTATCCTTTTGCAATTTCATCCCTATTTTTACATGAGTCGTGCAAAGATACCAAACTTGAGATCATTCTAGAATGGGCTTATACCTTTAAGTCGTGCCTCGACACGTAGGAGGTATAATCCCATCCTAGGCATTACAAGGCGTTACTCCATTCTTATGAGCTTAATACACTAGATGCATGCTGGATAGCGGTCGATGTGTGGAGTAATAGTAGTAGATGCAGAAGCGTTTCGGTCTACTTGTCTCGGACGTGATGCCTATATATAATGATCATGCCTAGATAGTCTCATAATTATTCGCTTTTCTATCAATTGCTCGACAGTAATTTGTTTACCCGCCGTAGAATATCGCTATCAAGAGAGAAGTCACTAGAGAACACTATGGCCCCCGGGTCTATTCTCAACATATCAATCTACAATCTACTTTACCTTTTCCGCTTTTACTTTCTGTTCTTATAATAAAAAATACCAAAAATATAAACTATCATCTCTATTAGATCTCACTTTCGTAAGTGACCGTAAAGGGATTGACAGCCCCTTATCGCGTTTGCTGTGAAGTTCTTATTTGTTTGTGCAGGTGCGAGGGACTCGCCCGTGGTCTCCTACTGGATTGATACCTTGGTTCTCAAAAACTGAGGGAAATACTTACGCTACTATGATGCATCTCCCTTTCCTCTTCGAGGGAATACAACGCAAGCTCGAGAAGTAGCACCTGCCGGCAGGTGTTGGCCTCGCACTTCTCTTCGACGAGCAGCCGACGCCAATTATGCCATCCCCTGCATCCACGCCTCCACGACCACCTGTTGCCTGACGCAAGACGATGGCGGGAGTTACCATCTCCAGGACAGGTGCAGGCCTCTCCCTGCACAGGACAAATGCGAGGTCCATGGCCCCTAGACGCGTCAAGGAAGCGCCAGCAACAAAGCCAGCTGAGCTGCTGGTGTGCCGCAGCCTGGGAATTGTGAAGAACGGCGAGGACGTCACTGCGGTGGCTCTCGATACCTTTACAGAAAGGTTCAAGGACCAACTGCCTCAGGAGGTGATCAACTCCATGCGCGAGCTTTTTAAGCTTGATGACGGGCAAGCTACATGAGTGGAGGATGATACGTCTCCAAAGTATCTATAATTTTTTATTGTTCCATGCTATTATTTATGATGTTTGGATGTTTAATGGGCTTTGTTATACACTTTTATATTATTTTTGGGACTAACATATTAACCCAAAGGCCCAGTCCAGATTGCTGTTTTTTTGCCTATTTCAGGGTTTTACAGAAAAGGAATATCAAACAGAGTCCAAACGGAATAAAACTTCGGGAGAGATATTTTTGGAGCAAAATACGCATGGGAGACTTGAGAACCACGGAGTAGGGCACACGTGGTCTCCACGAGGGTGCCCCCCCCCCTACAGGACGCGGGCCCTATGTCGTGGGCCCCACGTCTGGCCCCCGGTGCCCTCCTTCTTCCTATATATATCTACGTACCCCGAAACCATCAGAACAACAGAGAAAACCCTAGTTCCACCGCCGCAACCTTCTATTCCTATGAGATCCCATCTTGGGGCCTGTTCCGGAGCTCCGTCGGAGGGGGGATCTATCACGGAGTGCTTCTACATCATCATCATCGCCTCACCATGAGTTGTGAGTAGTTTACCACAGACCTTCGGGTCCATAGCTAGTATCTAGATGGCTTCTTCTCTCTTTGGATCTCAATACCAAGTTCTCCTCGGTCTTCGAGGAGATCTATTCGATGTAATCTCTTTTTGTGGTGTGTTTGTCGAGATCCGATGAATTGTGGGTTTATGATTAAGATTATCTTTGAGAAATATTTGGTTCTTTTTTGAACTCTTTATGTATGATTATAATATCCTTGCAAGTCTCTTCGAATTATTGGTTTGGTTTGGCCTACTAGATCTATAGTTCTTGCAATGGGAGAAATATTTGGTTCTTCTCTGAATTCTTATATGCATGATTTAGTATCTTTGCAAGTCTCTTCGAATTATCAGTTTGGTTTGGCCTACTAGATTGAACTTTCTTGCAATGGGAGAAGTGCTTAGCTTTGGATTAAATCTTGTGATGTCCTTTCCCAGTGACAGCAGGGGCAGCAAGGCGTATTGTATTGTTGCCATCGAGGATAAAATGATGGGGTTTATGTCATATTGCATGAGTTTATCCCTCTACATCATGTCGTCTCTCTTAATGCGTTACTCTGTTCTTATGAACTTAATACTCTAGATGCATGCTGGATAGCGGTCGATGTGGGGAGTAATAGTAGTAGATGCAGAATCATTTCAGTCTACTTGTCTCGGAGGTGATGCCTATATATAATGATCATGCCTAGATAGTCTCATAATTATTCGCTTTTCTATCAATTGCTCGACAATAATTTGTTTACACGCCGTAGAATATCGCTATCATGAGAGAAGCCACTAGAGAAAACTATGGCCCCTGGGTCTATTCTCAACATATCAATCTACAATCTACTTTACTTTTCCGCTTTTACTTTCTGTTCTTATATCCAAAAATACCAAAAATATTAAACTATCCTATCTATCGGATCTCACTTTCGTAAGTGACCGTAAAGGGATTGACAACCCCTTATCGCGTTGGCTGCGAAGTTCTTATTTGTTTGTGCAGGTGCGAGGGACTCACGCGTGGTCTCCTACTGGATTGATACCTTGGTTCTCAAAACCTGAGGGAAATACTTACGCTATTGTGCTGCATCACCCTTTCCTCTTCGAGGGAATACAACGCAAGCTCGAGAAGTAGCAAGAATAATTTCTGGCGCCGTTGCCGGGGAGGATTACGCAAAAGTCATATACCAAGTACCTATCACAAACCCTTATCCTTCGCATTACATTTATTTGCCTCTCGTTTTCCTCTCCCCACTTCACCCTTGCCGTTTTATTTGCCCTTCTTTTATCGTGTGTTTACTGTTCGCTTTACCTTGCCGTCATGGCTAGCCCTTATCCGCTCCTTTATCTCCCGAGTTTGAGGTTCTTCACTACAAGCAAAAGCAAGGAGAAAACTTAAAAGATGCTTGGTTTAGGATGATGGAATCTTATCATAAGTGCACCTTAGAGGTGAATTTTAGAATCTTGCTTCGCAATTTTTATGTTGGATTAAATATGTCCCATAGACAACTCTTAGATTGTGTTGCCAAAGGGAATTTTATCGAAGTTGATCCTAGTATTGCACATGAAATTATAGAGGGAATAGTGGGAACACTACCTCCACAAAAAGGGTCTCACCCAAACCAGGAGGGGACACAAGTTTGTGAGAAAATATGCGAAGTAACAAAAATATTACAAAAGTCTCTTGAACCTCTTAAAAGTGTTAGTGGGAATCTCCACCGCATGAATATGTTGATTACCCTTTGTAATAAGCGGTTGGATTCTTTAGATCTAAAGATTTACGAATATGAAGGGAAACGTAAAGAACCTCCTGGATTCGAGCTTGACACCATTAAAAGGGTGAAAACCAAAGATGGCAATACGTAGATCTATCCATGTATCTTGCCTAGCTAGGGGCGTAAAACGATAGCGCTTGTTGGGAGGCAACCCAATTTCATATTTTTTGTTTTTGCTTCTGTTTAGGAATAAATATTGCATCTAGCTTATGTTTAGATGTGGTTTTGTGTTTTAATTAGTGTTTGTGCCAAGTAGAACATTTGGGAAGACTTGTGTGAAGTTTATATGATCATGCTGTGAAAAACAAAATCGTTAATGCTAGCTAGAATGGTCACCAGATTTTACTGGAGCGTGCTATTTAGTTGATTCCTTTTGCAGATGATTAATAGACAAATTCCCCAATTTTACCAATTTATTTCAATTTTTTTGGAGTTACAGAAGTATGCGAAAGTTACAGATTACTACACACTATTCTGTTTTTGACAGATCTATTTTCCGTGTGTTGTTTGCTTATTTCAATGCATCTATGAGTAGTATTGGAGGATATGAATCATAGAGAAGTTGGAATACAGTAGGTTTAACACCAATATAAACAAAGAATGAATTCATTACAGTACCTTTGAGTAGTGGTTTGTTTTCTTATACTAACGGAGCTCACGAGATTTTTGTCTAAGTTTTGTGTTGTGAAGTTTTCAAGTTTTGAGTATTGCTTTGATGGACTATGGAACAAAGAGTGGCAAGAGCCTAAGCTTGGGGATGACCAAGGCACCCCATGGTAAAATTCAAGGACAACCAAAAGCCTAAGCTTGGGGATGCCCCGGGAAGGCATCCCCTCTTTCGTCTTCATCTATTGGTAACTATACTCGGAGCTATATTTTTATTCACCACATGATATGTGTTTTACTTGGAGCATCAAGTATTATTTGAGTCTTTGCTTGTTAGTTTTCCACAATCATCCTTGCTGGACACACCTTCTTGAGAGATATAAATATGTCTTAGGAATTGTTAGAACACTCTATGTGCTTCACTTATATCTTTTGAGTGGAATAGTTTTTGCTCTAGTGCTTTACTTATATCTTTTAGAGAACGGTGGTAATTTTATTTTGAAGAAATTGTTGATGTCTCATGATTCACTTATATCTTTTAGAGAGTCTATTAAAACAGCATGGTAATGTGTTTTGTCTATAAAATTAGCCTTCACATGATAGCATCCAAGATGAATGTAGTAAAAACTTTCATACTAAGTGCATTGAATATGATGAGAAGTTGGATGCTTGATAACTGTTTTAAGATATGAGGATAGTAATATTAGAGTCATGCTAGTGGAGTTATTATTAAATTGAGAAATACTTGTGTTAAGGTTAGTGATTCCCGTAGCATGCACGTACGGTGAACCGCTATGTGACGAAGTTAGAGCATGAGGTATTTGTAAAGTGTCAACCTTTGTGTGGAGGTCGGGGGCACGCGATGGTTAACTCCTACCAACCTCCCCCCTAGGAGCATGCGTTGATTGCTTTGTTTTGATGACTCATAAATTTTTGCAATAAGTATATGAGTTCTTTTGACTAATGTTGAGTTCATGGATATTACACACTCTCACCCTTCCACCATTGCTAGCCTCTCTTGTACCGCGCAACTTTCGCCGATACCATACACCCACAATATATCCTTCCTCAAAACAGCCACCATATATCTTCCTCAAAACAGCCACCATACCTACCTATCATGGCATTTTCATAGCCATTCCGAGATATATTGCCATGCAACTTTCCACCGTTCTGTTCATATGACACGCTTCATATTGTCATATTGCCATGCATGATCATGTAGTTGACATCATATTTGTGGCAAAGCTACCATGCATAATTTTTCATACATGTCACTCTTGATTCATTGCATATCCTGGTACACCGCCGGAGGCATTCATATAGAGTCATATTTTGTTCTAGTATCGAGTTGTAATATCGAGTTGTAAATCAATATAAGTGTGATGATCTTCATTATTAGAGCATTGTCCCATGTGAGGAAAGGATAAATAAGAAAGCCCCTCCAAAAATAGAAAAAAAGAAGGAAAGGCCAAAGAAAAAAAAGGCGCAAAAAAAGAAAAAACAAGAAAAGAAAAGGGACAATTGCAACTATCTTTTTCCACACTTGTGCTTCAAAGTAGCACCATGTTCTTCATGATAGAGAGTCTCATGTTTAGTCACTTTCATATACTAGTGGGAATTTTCATTATAGAACTTGGCTTGTATATTCCAACGAAGGGCTTCCTCAAATGCCCTAGGTCTTCATGAGCAACCAAGTTGGATGCACACCCACTTAGTTTCTTTTGTTGAGCTTTCATACATTTTTAGCTCGAGTGCATCCGTTGCATGGCAATCGCTACTCACTCACATTGGTATATATTGATGGGCATCTCCATAGCCCGTTAATACGCCTAGTCGATGTGAGACTATCTCCCTCCTTTTTGTCTTCTCCACAACCACCACTCTGTTCCACCCATAGTGCTATGTCCATGGCTCACGCTCATGTATTGCGTGAAAGTTGAAAGGTTTGAAAGAATAGAGTATGAAAACAAGTGCTTGGCTGAAACCGGGGTTGTGCATGATATGAGTATTTTGTGTGATGAAGAGGGAGCATAGCCAGACTGTATGATTTTGTAGTGATAACTTTCTTTAGCCGTAGTATTTTGAGAAGACATGATTGCTTTGTTAGTATGCTTAAAGTATTATTATTTCTTATGTCAATATAGACTTTTGTCTTGAATCTTTCAGATCTGAACATTCATGCCACAATTAAGAGAACTACATTGAAATTTATGTTGGTTAGCATTCCACATCAAAAATAATGTTTTTATCATTTACCTACTCGAGGACGAGCAGGAATTAAGCTTGGGGATGCTTGATACGTCTCCAACGTATCTATAATTTTTTTATTGTTCCATGCTATTATTTATGATGTTTTGGATGTTTAATGGGCTTTGTTATACACTTTTATATTATTTTTGGGACTAACCTATTAACCCAAAGGCCTAGTCCAGATTGTTGTTTTTTGCCTATTTCAGGGTTTTACAGAAAAGGAATATCAAATGGAGTCCAAACGGAATGAAACTTCGGGAGAGATATTTTTGGAGCAAAATGCGCACGGGAGACTTGATAAACACGGAGTAGGGCACACGTGGTGTCCACGAGGGTGGGGGCGCGCCCCTGCCTCGTGGGCCCCATGTCTGGCCCCTGGTGCTCTCCTTCTTCCTATATATATCTACGTACCCCGAAACCATCAGAACAATAGAGAAAACCCTAGTTCCACCGCCGCAACCTTCTGTTCCTGTGAGATCCCATCTTGGGGCCTGTTCCGGAGCTCCGCCGGAGGGGGGATCTATCACGGAGTGCTTCTACATCATCACCATCGCCTCACCATGAGTTGTGAGTAGTTTACCACAGACCTTCGGGTCCATAGCTAGTATCTAGATGGCTTATTCTCTCTCTTTGGATCTCAATACAAAGTTCTCCTCGGTCTTCGAGGAGATCTATTCGATGTAATCTCTTTTTGCGGTGTGTTTGTCGAGATCCGATGAATTGTGGGTTTATGATCAAGATTATCTTTGAGAAATATTTGGTTCTTTTCTGAACTCCTTATGTATGATTATAATATCCTTGCAAGTCTCTTCGAATTATTGGTTTGGTTTGGCCTACTAGATCTTTAGTTCTTGCAATGGGAGAAGTGCTTGGCTTTGTGTTCAATCTTGAGGTCTCCTTTCCCAGTGACAGTAGGGGCAGCAAGGCACGTATTGTATTGTTGCCATCGAGGATAAAAAGATGGGGTTTATATCACTATGTTTGAGTTTATCCCTCTACATCATGTCATCTTGCTTAAGGCGTTACTCTGTTCTTATGAACTTAATACTCTAGATGCATTCTGGATAGCGGTCGATGTGTGGAGTAATAGTAGTAAATGCAGAATCGTTTCGGTCTACTTGTCTCGGACGTGATGCATATATATAATGATCATGCCTAGATAGTCTCATAATTATTCGCTTTTCTATCAATTTCTCGACAGTAATTTGTTTACCCGCCGTAGAATATCGCTATCATGAGAGAAGCCACTAGAGAAAACTATGGCCCTCGGGTCTATTCTCAACATATCAATCTACAATCTACTTTACTTTTCCGCTTTTACTTTCTGTTCTTATATCCAAAAATACCAAAAATATCGAACTATCCTATCTACCAGATCTCACTTTCGTAAGTGATCGTAAAGGGATTGACAGCCGCTTATTGTGTTGGCTGCGAAGTTCTTATTTGTTTGTGCATGTGCAAGGGACTCGCGCGTGGTCTCCTACTGGATTGATACCTTGGTTCTCAAAAACTGAGGGAAATACTTACGCTACTGTGCTGCATCACCCTTTCCTCTTCGAGGGAATACAACGCAAGCTCGAGAAGTAGCAGAGGACGCCCTCATTCAACACGGAGGTGATGGTGCCATGGACATGGAAGGGCCGGATGACGGTGATGCGGCGCTGCTGGCAGTAATATGAGCTTTCTGCTGCTCCCTGGGACCATTAGTTATCTATGTTAGATCAAGTCCATGCAGCTGTAGTGTTGTGCATGATCGGCTACCTGTGTCATGCACTCTGTTGGATTAGTTTTAGTCTCTAGAGCTTGGCTAAGTTGGGTCGTGGGTCTGACCTACCCAGTTTGCTTCTGCTCCTGTGTGTTTGTGCTGCTTGTGGCAGATGGCCAAGACTCTATGTGTACCTCAAGTTGCCATGTTAGAACAATCTATTAACGTGTTGTGTTGGAATGTCCATGGCCTTAATTGTACGGATAGACGGGCAACTGTCAACGCCACCATCGCCTCTTCTTCCTGCCATATTGTGTGTCTACAGGAGACGAAACTCGACAATGTCGACAGCTTCACAGCCTCTTTCCTTGGTGGAAATAGACTGCGCAATTTCGCGTAAAGGCCGGCCAATGGCACGAGGGGGGAATGCTCCTGCTTTGGGATGATCAGATGGTGGATCTGATTGACATCAACGCCACCACCTTCTGCTTATCTGTGTTGGTCCGAATCCGTGACTCCGACGTGCAGTACAAGCTCACTACCATCTATGGTCCCACCGACTCTTCACGCAAAGATGCTTTCTTTGCGGACCTCATTGGCCAAAAGCCGCCTGCTGGTACTTCGTGGCTTGTAGCAGGCGATTTCAATCAAATATATCGCGCGCGAGACAAAAACAATAGGAACATTAATCGAAGTAGAATTAACCGTTTCCGAGCTGCGCTCCAGAGTTGTGAGTTGAAAGAAATCCACTTACATAATAGAAGGTTCACCTGGAGTAATGAGAGGGAAAACCCGACCTTGTGCAAGCTTGATTCGTTCTTCTGTAATGATAGGTGGGACACCACCTTTGGCACCCACGTTCTCCACGCCCTATCCTCATCCCTCTTCGACCATTGCCCGCTCCTCCTCGCTGACGACAAGGGTCCGAAGAGGCCTAAGACCTTCAAGTTCGAAAACTTCTGGGTATCCATGCCTGGATTCATGGAGATTGTCAGCAAGGCTTGGGCCGAGCAGCTTCCACACATCGAGCCATACCAAATATTGTTTCACAAACTCAAGAAGGTGGGGAGACGCCTCTCTGACTGGAGTAGGGGGCTATTCTCAAAAGCAAAGATCCATCTACATGCTGCCCTCTTGGTGATCCTACATCTTGACATCGCACAAGAAAACCGGCAACTATCCCATGACGAGGTGGACCTAAGGGCTAGGCTTAAAAGGAGGGTCATAAGCCTGGCGGTGCTTCAGAGGGCTCGGAAGAAGCATACACCAAGTTTTTTCATTGTCGGGTCAATGCAAGGAGGAGGAAGAATCATATTCATAGGCTAAAGCATGACTAGGGTTGGATCATTGACCATGAAGCTAAGGAGAAGATAATGCATGACCACTTTTGTGAGATCATGAAGAAAGGGTCCACAAGCGAAAAAGATTTCAATTGGGAGGAGCTTAACCTTGAGTCCCACGAAGTGGAGCTACGCGAGCTTGAGTCACCAATCACCGAGGCGGAGGTGCGAGAGGCAATAAACGACATGCCAGGTGACAAGGCACCAGGATCGGACGGCTTCACGGACATATTCTTCAAGAAGTGTTGGCGCATAATTAAGCACGATGTGATGAGGGCGATACACCAATTTGACTCCCTCCACACTTCCAATCTCCATTGGCTCAACTCTGCCAACACTGTGCTCTTGCCCAAGAAAGAGGGGGCGGAGGGGATCGGCGACTATAGGCCCATTAGTCTTATTCATGCCATTGCCAAAATCCTCGCGAAGGTGTTATCCATTCGCCTGGCCCCGCACATGAACAAACTCGTCTCCAACGCCCAAAGCGCATTCATCAAGACGAGAAGCATTCACGATAACTTCATGTGCGTCCGCAATCTTGCCCGTCGGCTCCACAAATGCAAGACATCGTCTCTCATGTTCAAGCTCGACATTCGCAAGGCTTTTGACTCTATCAGGTGGGATGTGGGAGTACGTTCTCGATCTCCTACGTCGACGAGGGTTCCCACGCAAGTTTCGTAATTGGATTGCGACGCTACTTTGCACTTCCTCATCGAGGATCCTCTTGAATGGTGTGGCCGGTCCACCCGTTAAGCATGGGCATAGACTACGACAGGGTGACCCGATATCACCGCTACTGTTTGTCATTGCCATTGACCCGCTACAACAACTACTCGACTTGGCAACTCGGAAAAAACTCCTACACAAGATCCGGGGGAGGGTGCCATGGTGAGAACCTCCCTGTATGCTGATGATGCGGCGGTGTTCATAGCCCCTATTAAGAAAGACATTGACAACTTCGCGGCAATCTTAAGTGGCTTTGGGGAGGTCACCGAGCTATGCACCAACTTTCACAAGAGCTCCGTTGTGCCCATGCGGTGCAATAATCTTAACTTGGAAAACATCCTACAAAGTTTGTCGGCCTCTAGAGCGTCCTTCCCAATAAGGTACTTGGGTCTCCCCCTATCCATCTAGCAACTGAAGAAGGCGGACTTCCAATTTCTTGAGGACAAGGTTGCGAGCAAGTTGGTTACTTATGAAGGGCAAAACATAACAACCATTGGGCGTATGGCTCTAGTAAAATCTGTCATCTCCTCCCTCGCGGTCTACTTCATCACTTCGTTGGTCATCCCACAGAGCACCTTGCAAAATGTGAACAAGCTGGAATGAGCTTTACTTTGGTCTGGGGCAGACAGAACCATGGGTGCAAAGTGCAAAGTAAATTGGAAGATCGTTTGCCGCCCACGGGAGTATGGTGGCCTTGGGGTCCTCAACACTGATAAGTTTGCTCACGCCTTGCGATTGAGATGGCCATGGTTCGAATGGACGGAGCCAAACAAGATGTGGGTCGGTTTGGGCAACCCATGTGACGAGGAGGACCTATACTTCTTCTACGCCTCGACCACCATTACCGTCGGGAATGGGGCGAAAACACCTTTCTGGGACTCCCCTTGGCTACATGGAACCAAACCAAGGGATGTTGCTCCCCTAATCTTTGAGGCTTCCATGAGGAAAAACAATGGAAGATGCGGGAGGCCCTAAAAAACAATGCTTGGATTCTCAAGATCAACCCCTCCACGGTCATCTCCAACGAGCACATCCGGCAATTCTTCACCCTTTGGACGCTCCTACATAACTTCCATGTTGATGAGCTTGCCGAGGATACTATTATATGGAAGCACACAGCCGATGGACACTACACCGCAGCCTCCGCCTATAAAGCACAATTTCTTGGGTTGGTCCTCTCTCCCATGGAGCACATGATTTGGAAGGTCTGGGCGCCGCCAAAGGCAAAGTTCTTTGCTTGGTTGGCTACCCAAGATAGAATATGGACGGCCGACGGGCTTACCAAGCGGGGATGGCCAAATTGTGGACACCTCCTACTAGGAATAGGATGTGTAACCCAATAATGCGTACCATTCTCCAGCCGTCGTGGCCCTCCAGTTAGTGCAAACATTGGAGACCTATTCTGCACAACTCAAAAATCTCTGAAACTCCACGAAACACCGTTTCAGAAAATATAAAAAATTTGGCAAAAGAGATCTGCTAGGGGGGGGGGGGGC
>LR738713.1:570043370-570108412 GCA_902687465.1 Secale cereale | reverse complement strand
GGGGGGGCAGCACTTGTCCACGAGGGTGGGGGGCGCCCCCCCCCCTCTGGGCGCGCCCCCTGCTTCGTGGGCCACCCGGTGACCCCCCGATGCCCATCTTCTCCTATATGAGGTGTTTTGACCTGGAAAAAATCATAAGGAGTCTTTCAGGACCAGACACCGCCGTCTCGAGGCGGAACCTTGGCGGAACCAATTTAGGGCTCCAGCGGAGCTGTTCTGTCAGGGATACTTCCCTCCGAGAGGGGGAAATCGTCACCGCCGTCATCACAAACAACTCTCCCATCTTGGGGAGGGTTATCTTCATCAACATCTTCACCGGCACCATCTCCTCTCAAACCCTAGTTCATCTCTTGTATCCAATCTTTGTACCAAAACCTCAGATTGGTGCATGTAGGTTGCTAGTAGTGTTGATTACTTCTTGTAGTTGATTCTAGTTGGTTTACTTGGTGGAAGATCATATGTTCAGACCCATTATGCATATTAATACCCCTTTGATCATGAACAATATTATGTCTTGTGAGTAGTTACTTTTGTTCCCGAGGACATGGGAGAAGTCTTGCTATAAGTAGTCATGTGGATTTGATATTCGTTCGATATTTTGATGAGATGTATGTTGTCTCTCCTCTAGTGGTGTCATGTGAACGTCGACTATGACACTTCACCATTGTTTGGGCCTAGAGGAAGGCATTGGGAAGTACTAAGTAGATGATGGGTTGCTAGAGTGACAGAAGCTTAAACCCTAGTTTATGCGTTGCTTCGTAAGAGGCTGATTTGGATCCACTTGTTTCATACTATGGTTAGGTTTACCTTAATACTTCTTTTGTAGTTGCGGATGCTTGCAAAAGAGGTTAATCATAAGTGGGAGGCTTGTCCAAGTAAGGACAGCACCCAAGCACCGGTCCACCCACATACCAAATTATCAAAGTAACGAACGCGAATCATATGATCGTGATGAAAACTAGCTTCACGATAATTCCCATGTGTCCTCGGGAGCGTTTTCCTTCATATTAGAGTTTGTCCAGGCTTGTCCTTTGCTACAAAAAGGATTGGGCTGATACGTCTCCAACGTATCTATAATTTCTGATTGTTCCATGCTATTATATTATCCTTCTAGGATGTCTTATGGGATTTTATATACACTTTTATATGATTTTTGGGACTAACCTATTAACCCAGAGCCCAGTGCTAGTTTCTGTTTTTTCCTTGTTTTTTAGTTTCGCAGAAAAGGAATATCAAACGGAGTCCAATTGACGAGCCAATTTTTGATGATTTTTTCTGGACTAAAAGAAGCCCCCGAAGCAAAAGAGTTGGGCCAGGAGAGCCACGGGCTGCCCACGAGGGTGGGGGCACGCCCTGGGCAGGGGGGCGCACCCTCCTATCTCGTGGACAACCCAGAAGCCCCCCTGACGTGTGCCCTACGCCAAAAAATCCTATAAAAACTGAAACCTTCGGAAATTAACCTAGATCGGGAGTTCCGCCGCCGAAAGCCTCTGTAGCCACCGAAAACCAATCTAGACCCTGTTCCGGCACCCTGCCGGAGGGGGGAACCCTCACCGGTGGCTATCTTCATCATCCCGGCGCTCTCCATGACGAGGAGGGAGTAATCCACCCTCGGGGCTGAGGGTATGTATCAGTAGCTATGTGTTTGATCTCTCTCTCTCTCTCTCTCTCTCTCTCTCTCTCTCGTGTTCTTGAGATGGCACGATCTTGATGTATCGCGAGCTTTGCTATTCTAGTTGGATGGTATGATGCTTCTCCCCCTCTACTCTCTTATAATGGATTGAGTTTTCCCTTTGAAGTTATCTTATCAGATTGAGTCTTTAAGGATTTGAGAACAGTTGATGTATGTCTTGCACGTGTTTATCTGTGGTGACAATGGGATATCATGTGATCCACTTGATGTATGTTTTGGTGATCAACTTGCGGGTTCCGTGACCTTGGGAATCTATGCATAGGGGTTGGCTCACGTTTTCGTCTTGACTTTCCGGTAGAAACTTTGGGGCACTCTTTGAAGTTCTATGTGTTGGTTGAATAGATGTTTTTGAGATTGTGTGATGCATATCGTATAATCATGCCCACGGATACTTGAGGTGACAATGGAGTATCTAGGTGACATTAGGGTTTTGGTTGATTTGTGTCTTAAGGTGTTATTCTAGTACGAACTCTATGATAGATTGAACGTTACTACGGACTCTTGAATAGATCGATCAGAAAGAATAGCTTTGAGGTGGTTTCGTACCCTACCATAATCTCTTCATTTGTTCTCCGCTATTAGTGAGTTTGGAGTGACTCTTTGTTGCATGTTGAGGGCTAGTAATATGATCCAATTATGGTATCCTTGTTGAGAGAACTTGTACTAGCGAAAGTATGAACCCTAGGCCTTGTCTACTATCATTGCAACACCGTTTATGCTCACGTTTACCACTTGCTACCTTGCTGTTTTGATATTTTCTTATTACAAAAACCAATATCTACCATCCATATTGCACTTGTATCACCATCCCTTCGCCGAACTAGTGCACCTATACAATTTACCATTGTATTGGGTGTGTTGGGGACACAAGAGACTCTTTGTTATTTGGTTGCAGGGTTGCTTGAGAGAGACCATCTTCATCCTACGCCTCCCACGGATTGATAAACCTTAGGTTATTCACTTGAGGGAAATTTGCTACTGTCCTACAAACCTCTGCACTTGGAGGCCCAACAACGTCTACAAGAAGGTTGCGTAGTAGACATCAAGCTCTTTTCTGGCGCCGTTGCCGGGGAGGTTAGTGCTTGAAGGTATATCTTTAGATCTTGCAATCGAATCTTTTAGTTTCTTGTTTTATCACTAGTTTCGTTTATAAAAGAAAACTACAAAAAAATGGAATTAAGGGTACCTCATATGCTTCGTCTTTTTAATATCTTTCGTGAAAATGATGGGAAGGAAAATTGTGCTCAAGTACTAGAAGAAGAACTACATAGAATGCTTGGCATAAAATATGTGCATGATGAGCATGATTGCAATGTTGTTAGTATGAATTCTTTGAATACCCATGATGCTAATGATATGCAGAGCCACAAGCTTGGGGATGCTATGTTTGATGAAGATGATATGTTTAGTCCCCCAAGTCTTGATGAGCAAATTTATTATGATGAAAGCATGCCTTCTATTTATGATGATTATATTGATGAAAGTGGATTTGGAGAGGTCATGACTTTATTTAGTGATGAATCCACTATTTCGGAAGAGGTTCCAATTGATTATGAGAACAAAGTTGCTATCTATGATGATTATTGTGATGACTTGTATGATATTAAAAATAATTATAACCATGAAACTTGTCATCATGATTTCAGTTTTCAATTGGATTATGCTTCACATGATAGTTATTTTGTTGAAGTTGCTCCCACTACTATTGATGAGAATAAATTTGCTTATGTGGAGAGTAGTTAAATTTCTATGCAAGTAGATCATGAAAAGAATGCTTTATGTGCTGGTTATATTGTTGAATTCATTCATGATGCTACTGAAAATTATTATGAGAGAGGATCATATGCTTGTAGGAATTGCAATAATATCAAGTTTCCTCTCTATGTGCTTAAAGTTTTGAAGTTATGCTTGTTTTCCCTTCCTATGCTAGTTGATCATCGTTCCCATAAGTTGTTTGCTCACAAAATCCCTATGCATAGGAAGTGGGTTAGACTTAAATTTGCTAGTCATATTCTTCATGATGCTCTCCTTATGTTTAATTCTTATCTTTTATGCGAGCATTATTGAAATCATCATGCCTAGCTAGGGGCGTTAAACGATAGCGCTTGTTGGGAGGCAACCCAACTTTATTTTAGTTTATTTGTTTTTGCTTATGTTTAGGAATAAATATTGCATCTAGCTTCTGTTTAGATGTGGTTTTGTGTTTTAATTAGTGTTTGTGCCAAGTAGAACCTTTGGGAAGACTTGTGTGAAGTTTATGTGATCTTGCTGTGAAAAACAGAAACGTTAGCGCTCGCTAAAGTGGTCGTCAGATTTTACTGGAGCGTGCTATTTAGTTGATTATTTTTGAAGATGATTACTAGACAAATTCCTCAAATTTAACAATTTAGTTTGAATTTTTTGGAGTTCCAGAAGTAGGTGAAACCTGCAGATTACTACAGACTGTTCTGTTTTTGACAGATTCTGTTTTTCGTGTGTTGTTTGCTTATTTCAATGCATCTATGAGTAGTATTGGGAAGTATGAATCATAGAGAAGTTGGAATACAGTAGGTTTAACACCAATATAAACAAAGAATGAGTTCATTACAGTACCTTTGACTAGTGGTTTGTTTTCTTATACTAACGGAGCTCACGAGATTTTTATCTAAGTTTTGTGTTGTGAAGTTTTCAGGTTTTGAGTATTGCTTTGATGGACCATGGAACAAAGAGTGGCAAGAGCCTAAGCTTGGGTATGCCCATGGCAGCCCAAGGTAAAATTCAAGGACAACCAAAAGCCTAAGCTTGGGGATGTCCCGGGAAGGCATCCCCTCTTTCGTCTTCATCCATCGGTAACTATACTCGGAGCTATATTTTTATTCACCACATGATATGTGTTTTGCTTGGAGCGTCAATTTAGTTTATTATGTTTTGCCTGCTGTTTGAATAATATCCCAAGATCTTAAATTCTTAATGTTAGAGAGTCTTCACATAGTTACATAATTATTCAACTACTCATTGATCTTCACTTATATCTTTCGGAGTAGTTTGTTGTTTGCTCTAGTGCGTCACTTATATCTTTTAGAGCACGGCGGTGGTTTTATTTTGAATAAATAGATGAACTCTAATGCTTCACTTATATCTATTTGAGAGTCTATTAAAACAGCATGGTAATGTGTTTAGGCTATAAAACTAGTCTTCACATGATAGACATCCAATATCAATGTAGTAAAAAGTTTTCACACCAAGTGCATTGAATATGATGAGATGTTGGATGCTTGATAATTGTTTTGAGATATGAGGATAGTGATATTAGAGTCATGCTAGTGGAGCTATTATAAAATTGAGAAATACTTGTGTTAAGGTTAGTGATTCCCGTAGCATGCACATATGGTGAACCGCTGTGCGACAAAGTTAGAGCATGAGGTATTTGTAGAATGCCAACCTTTGTGTGGAGGTCGGGGGCGCGCGATGGTTAACTCCTACCAACCTCCCCCCTAGGAGCATGCGGTGATTTCTTTGTTTTGATTACTCGTAGATTTTTGCAATAAGTATATGAGTTCTTATGACTAAAGCTGAGTCCATGGATTATACGCACTCTCACCCTTACACCATTGCTAGCCTCTCTTGTACCGCGCAACTTTCGCCGGTGCCATAAACCCACTATATATCCTTCCTCAAAACAGCCACCATATTATTCCTCACAACAGCCACCATACCTACTTATCATGGCATTTCCATAGCCATTCCGAGATATATTGCCATGCAACTTTCCACCGTTCCGTTCATATGACACGCATCATATTGTCATATTGCCATGCATGATCATGTAGTTGACATCGTATTTGTGGCAAAGCCATCATGCATAACTTTTTATACATGTCACTCTCGTTTCATTGCACATACCGGTACACCGCCGGAGGCATTCATATAGAGTCATACTTTGTTGTAGTATCGAGTTGTAATAATCAAGTTGTAATGAAAGTGTGATGATCATTATTATTAGAGCATTGTCCCATGGGAGGAAAGGCTGAATCTATAAAGCCCCTCCGCAAAAAAAAAAGAATAAAAAGTCCAAAGAAAAAAAGAAAGGCCCAAAAATAAGAGAAAAGAAAAAAGGGACAATTGCTACTATCTTTTTTCCACACTTGTGCTTCAAAGTAGCATCATGTTCTTCATTGTAGAGAGTCTCATGCTTAGTCACTTTCATATACTAGTGGGAATTTTTCGTTATAGAACTTGGCTTGTATATTCCAACGATGGGCTTCCTCAAATGCCCTAGGTCTTCGTGAGCAAGCAAGTTGGATGCACACCCACTAGTTTCTTTTGTTGAGCTTTCATACTTATTTAGCTCTAGTGCATCCGTTGCATGGCAATCCCTACTCACTCACATTGATATCTATTGATGGGCATCTCCATAGCCCGTTGATACGCCTAGTCGATGTGAGACTATCTCCCTCCTTTTTGTCTTCTCCACAACCACCACTCTATTCCACATAGTGCTATGTCCATGGCTCACGCTCATGTATTGTGTGAAAGTTGAAAGGTTTGAAAGAATAAGGTATGAAAACAAGTGCTTGGCTGAAATCGGGGTTGTGCATGATATGAATATTTTGTGTGATAACGAGGGAGCATAGCCAAAACTATATGATTTTGTAGGGATAACTTTCTTTAGCCATAGTATTTTGAGAAGACATGATTGCTTTGTTAGTATGCTTGAAGTATTATTATTTCTTATGTCAATATAGACTTTCGTCTTGAATCTTTCAGATTTGAACATTCATGCCACAATTAAGAGAATTACATTGAAAATTATGTTGGTTAGCATTCCACATCAAAAATTCTGTTTTTATCATTTACCTACTCGAGGACGAGCAGGAATTAAGCTTGGGGATGCTTGATACGTCTCCAACGCATCTATACTTTTTGATTGCTCCATGCTATTATATTATCCTTCTAGGATGTCTTATGGGATTTTATATACACTTTTATATGATTTTTGGGACTAACCTATTAACCTAGAGCCCAGTGCCAGTTTCTGTTTTTTCCTTGTTTTTGAGTTTCGCGGAAAAGGAATATCAAACGGAGTCCAATTGACGAGCCAATTTTTGATGATTTTTTCTAGACCAAAAGAAGCCCCCGAAGCAAAAGAGTTGGGCCAGGAGAGCCACGGGCTGCCCACGAGGGTGGGGGCGTGCCCTCCTATCTCGTGGACAGCCCAGAAGCCCCCCTGAAGTGTGCCCTACGCCAAAAAATCCTATAAATATTGAAACCTTCGGAAATTAACCTAGATCGGGAGTTCCACCGCCGAAAACCAATCTAGACCCTGTTCCGGCACCCTGCCATAGGGGGGAACCCTCACCGGTGGCTATCTTCATCATCCCGGCGCTCTCCATGACGAGGAGGGAGTAGTCCACCCTCGGGGCTGAGGGTATTTATCAGTAGCTATGTGTTTGATCTCTCTCTCTCTCTCTCTCTCTCTCGTGTTCTTGAGATGGCACGATCTTGATGTATCGCGAGCTTTGCTATTCTAGTTGGATCTTATGATGCTTCTCCCCCTCTACTCTCTTGTAATGGATTGAGTTTTCCCTTTGAAGTTATCTTATCGGATTGAGTCTTTAAGGATTTGAGAACACTTGATGTATGTCTTGCACGTGTTTATCTGTGGTGACAATGGGATATCATGTGATCCACTTGATGTATGTTTTGGTGATCAATTTGCGGGTTCCGTGACCTTGGGAATCTATGCATAGGGGTTGGCACACGTTTTCGTCTTGACTTTCCGGTAGAAACTTTGGGGCACTCTTTGAAGTTCTATGTGTTGGTTGAATAGATGTTTCTGAGATTGTGTGATGCATATCGTATAATCATGCCCACGGATACTTGAGGTGACAATGGAGTATCTACGTGACATTAGGGTTTTGATTGATTTGTGTCTTAAGGTGTTATTCTAGTACGAACTCTATGATAGATTGAACGTTACTACGGACTCTTGAATAGATTGATCAGAAAGAATAGCTTTGAGGTGGTTTCGTACCCTACCATAATCTCTTCGTTTGTTCTCCGTTATTAGTTACTTTGGAGTGACTCTTTGTTGCATGTTGAGGGCTAGTAATATGATCCAATTATGTTATCCTTGTTGAGAGAACTTGCACTAGTGAAAGTATGAATCCTACGCCTTGTCTACTATCATTGCAACACCGTTTATGCTCACGTTTACCACTTGCTACCTTGCTGTTTTTATATTTTCTTATTACAAAAACCAATATCTACCATCCATATTGCACTTGTATCACCATCTCTTCGTCGAACTAGTGCACCTATACAATTTACCATTGTATTGGGTGTGTTGGGGACACAAGAGACTCTTTGTTATTTGGTTGCAGGGTTGCTTGAGAGAGACCATCTTCATCCTACGCCTCCCACGGATTGATAAACCTTAGGTCATCCACTTGAGGGAAATTTGCTACTGTCCTACAAACCTCTGCACTTGGAGGCCCAACAACGTCTACAAGAAGAAGGTTGCGTAGTAGACATCATGGGCCACCTTGCTGCACCTTGTTTACTTTTACTATTTGTCAATTGCTACCAATTACCTTATTACAAAACTATCTGTTACCGATAATCTCAGTGCTTGCAGAAAATACCTTACTGAAAACTGCCTATCATTTCCTTCTGCTCCTCGTTGGGTTCAACACTCCTACTTATCGAAAAGACTACGATAGATCCCCTACACTTGTGGGTCATCAGCCGTCGCGCGCTGGGCCGAGGGATTTTTCCGTTTTACCCCCAAATGGACGGGGCCGGACGGGATGGGGTCGCGCGCTGAAGTTGGCCTAAGAGCAACTCCAATGAGACGACCCAAACGGATGGCGATTTCGTCCGCTTTTTGTCCGTTTGGGTCAGCCGACCACCCGGCGTCCGCCCTGATTTGGATATGGGTCGGCAGCGCGCCCAACACACTGACCCATATGTGTTGGCGTGGTCGGCTGGCCGCCCTATTTTCAATAAATAGCTCATTTTTTTCATTGAATTTGCATTTAATCATATAGTTAAATAACATAGTTTGAACTAAATAAAAATAGAATAGTTTTACAAGACAAATAAAAATAAAAATGTCTCACATAGTTTTGCAAGTGGAATAAAAGAAGATACATCTATTGGTTGCCAACATGAGCCCATATATGCTCAACCAAATCATTTTTGGAGTTGCACGTGAGTTTTCCAATCACGCATGTCATGATGAAATTGGGTGAACTGTTCAAACGTTGCCGCTCCTCCATGCTCAGGCACAACATTCTCACCCTGAAATTGAAACCCTTGATCGTACAGACGTTGCCGCTCCTCCATGCTCCTCCATGCAAGCATTGAGATGGTGGCAGTGCATTTCTTATAAGAGGAGAAATCAATCTCTCCAACGGCATCCTCTTTGCACTTGAAATAGTCATCATAGCCGACGACCCCCTCTCTAATACGGTTGAAAAGATGCCTACTCATACGGAAACGGCGGCAGAATTTCTGATGTTTGAACAACGGATTTGTTGTATCAAAGAAGTCCTTCCAAAGAAGGAAATGCCCGCTCTCTCGGTTGCGATTCAACGCCGGAAGGTGGCCCGGAATGGAGCCACAGAACAACGACTACTGGCTGTTGAGGTGGTGATGGACTAACACGAGGTGGTGATGGACTAACACGGCAACCAATATATCTCCTCTTCGTCATCGGACGACGAGTCGTCGGAATCACAAAGGAAATTATGAAAAAAGAACTCGTCGGCGGAGTCCATTTTGTACCTTGGCAAACTGTCGAACAACTTGTGGGCGTCGACGAAGGAGACGGCCGGCGAAGGGAGTCGCGGCACGCACGGACCAGCTTGCTGCCCTGCCGGCGTCCGACGAGCATGCCGGTGAGGATCTGTCAGCTGTCGGCTTCTTGGTCGTGGTCACAGCTGTGTGGTGGGGGGTGGGGTTGGGGGAGCGGGGGTGGGAAGCAGTCGGCTCCCCATCGGCAAGACGGCGGTGGCAGGCGACGTGAGAGTGGCGGCGTTGCTGAGCGGATATTGTGGTGCCGGCAGCTGGCAGAGTCGCCGGAAAAAATGGGCGGCGTCGGCGACGAAGGAGGCGGGCGAGGGTTGCTGTTGGATGGGGGGATGCCAATGTGCCGCCGACCAGATGGCCCGGGGAAGGAGAAGGCGAGCGCGCTCGTCCGTCTCGTGTCCGCGCCGACGCAAATCCGGCTAAAAAATGGGCCGGAAATGGGTCGGCATGCGGAAGCGCGTCCGTTTGGGTCGACGTGTTTGGCCGACTTTTCTGTCCGCGCCGACCCAAACGAACGCCAACGGACGAAATGGGTCGCCCCGTTGGAGTTGCTCTAAGCTCAGGGTCTCGGGAAACAGTGGCGGCTCTAGGAATTTGCTTCCGGTATTCATGTGTATTCATTTTGGTAAAAAACATTGTTGTTTTTTGAAATTTGTCACTGTTTTGCCAAAATCAATATTGTTTTATAAAAATCATGGGTATTCATATGAAGACCCAAAAATACCCTTAGCACCTCCCCTGTCGGGAAATGACGATGGCTTTCCATCCCCTGTCAAGAAGCGAGACCCGATGGGGCATCAGGCAGCCCCGTGTCGACTCTCGTGGCCTGCTGGTCACCTCAAGCTACTTTGACGCCGCCTTTCAAGTTTAGAAGGTCCGGAGGGCTGATCATGATGTGAAGACACTTTTAGTTGATGTGGTTTGCTTTGCGTTCTGAATTTCTACCCTAAGTCCCTGACATGTGTGTCAAAGGGTTTTAGTTCCTTCATTTTCTTTTTTTCTACTTTAATTTGCAAAAGTCATATGCTGGCGGAGAGGCCCCTGTGTAATGGTGCACTAGATGCTGTGGCTGGTTTGGTTTCATTCTCGCAATGGAACCGGAGGGAGGCCTCCCTGTTCTTCTAGAAAAAACAATCCCACTGATATATAGGCACACACACCATCAGCAAAAACAAACGTCTGTCAGTCTGTGCTGGGACACTTTGCGCTGTCAGCGTCTTCTCTATGGTGAGTGGAGTGGTGGCACGGTCGGCATTGTCTGTTCGCAAGGCATGTCCATCGGCATCGTCACTCACGGGGTCTCGTCAGGGGATGGACCGTGGCATCCCGCACGGCCGTAAAGGGCTGCAGCAGCATTCCATGACCCAGCTAGTAGTGTGAGTCGGTCAGTCGTCACTCGTCACTGGTCACAGGACCGACGGCTGCAATGGACATCACCGTGGCGACGCCATCGTTCCGTATCAAACTGGCGTGACCCGCCGGACCCAGCGTGGAGTTACCTGGGCGCCAGTTGACTGGTTGCCGGCGGGCGGCGGGCCGATGCACATGCTGATTCAAATTTCGTAGAAAAGAAACCAACGACAGATCTAGTACAGTAATACATACTGATGAAATCCATGCCTGTTGGGCGAGATTAGTCCTCTTCCTATCCTAGCTTCCTACTATGTGATCCAAACTTGGTTAATCTGTGCACAATGTTGACAACAACTGCTGCACAAGTTATTACAGAGTCCAGCTGTATCCATGAAACCACCAATGCCATCGTCGCATCTCATGTTACACTACACACCCAACTTGAGAGCCAACAAAATTACCACCACGCGAGGCCTTTGATTTACCAGCGTCATCCATCACATTCACACCCCTGACTGAGCCCAGCATGAGCAGACAGATTACAACAAAAGGAGTGAAGCAAAACGGAGCCAGACCCGAACAACAAAAAATACGACCACACGGCACGACGCGACACGGCGCATCTAGCTATCACGCGCTTTCTTTTGTTTGCTGTCGGAATAACCTAAGCTATCCCGTAAAACAAAAACAAAAAACGAATGGCCTAGGCTACATTTACAAGAAATAGTCGGGCGTCCTTCGGGTCACGTCAGGCTCCCCTCTCCTCGGGGCAGGCTCAAACTGCAGGCACGCAATATCACAAGTGCAGCGCCATGTCAGCGAAACCGACAAATCAAAAAGGTGACTGCTAGAGAATGGTGTGGAACATGGAACTACCTGGATGAAAGTATGCTCCCTGCAGTCATCCACCTCCAAGATTGAGGCCATGTTACCGCACCGGTAACAGTAGTTCGGTGCACTAAATATTGTCACAACCTTTTGCTCCTGTTTCAGTCAAGAAAGGCATTAGGAAATCTGAAAGCAAAACAGGTCACAGTTGAAAGCATAGCTGAGAATGAGATGTACATGTGCCCAGTTGAATCCCTCCATAACTAACTGATGAGCTCTTGCTATTAGCTTAAGGCTATTGGTATGGTTAAACTGTTCTGAAATATCCTGGAAGAAGGAAGAAAAAAAAGGCCATACATCAGCTCAAGCAAAGAAAGGGAAAAAAAAGAGCGGATATAAATAATGTAATAAGCTAAACCTGGCCAAATGTGTATCCGGCACCACGTGGTGAAATGCCCCAACCACATCGATCATCAGGATCAGACCATAGAAGGTCACACATTGGCCCCTCGTGAGGGACTTCTTGGACACGGTCGAAGCTACGGACATTATCAAGTGTCTCGATGGATGGTGATAGTCCACCATGCAGGCAAAATATTTCCGACTCAACCTAGCAATAACAATACAAGATGTTGAATTTAGCAAAGAGCAAAACAAAATCAAGAATTTGAAACAATAAACACAGTACTTGTGTTAACATTCATTTGTATATGCTTATCAATCCAAAATCTCAGTAAGACCAACAAAATGAGCATGCTATTTAATCATTAACTCCAGAACCGAAAATTGCATGATTTTATCAGTTAACAAACCAAAACCTCATTCTAATGAACAGATACAATCATATAGTACAAACGCAAACTAACTTTAAAAGGAGGAATGCTGTAAGAAACATCACTACATACATTAGTTTAGTTCCCCCCAGAGTTAGGAACTTTGGATGTACATTGAATTCCCTAAGAAAGCAACGCATGATGGATGACAACACATTGGCAAGATTTCTAAGCTAGGGCAACCAAGCTTCAATTTTGAAGGCTGGACATCCCAAAAATGGAAATAAGTAGTTTCCATTCCACCATACACACTGCATCCTATGTATTCCCTATCTTATACAAACTTGACTAGTGATTAACATATTACAGGAATAACAAATGTCAACTTTGTTTGCAATGAAAACCATGGTCATGGTTGTGATAAAGTAAAACCAGAAACTATGCATTCTTAAAAAAAACATCAACTACAATCAGGAATTATTTCAGTGGACCTCACACAAAACCAGGTTGCAGAAAATTTATTTGATAAATCACTGAAACTATAGCACTACAGATAAATATGCAAATCATGCCCAAACAGACAAAGCCTTTGATATAACTACAACAGAACAAACAAGTAAATGGGGACAAAATGAAAATAAACTTGATATAAGAGCAGACAATAAAACTGAACTGATACCAACCAATGCTGTCAACGGTAAATAGTCAAAAAGATCCGTGAAGGTTTTCCATACATTAGCACTCCCATACCTGCAACAAACAGGTTAAATAGTTCAGATGTGAGTAGGATCCAGTTGCTGCAAAGTGCCTATGAACTACACACCAACCAACTCATTGATACATTGATGTCATAAGCCCATAAGCTTTATACAACAATTGCTAAGCCAGATCACAACAACAATGCGGAACATGAGCAGTTCAGCATGGTATGACCTCAATGAAAAAGCTAGAAAGTCAATTTCGAAAAGAACTAAATGATGATGTGTGTCATATGTTCACCACCTTCTATGAAATGGCTATCCTTAATATAGGACATCAGACAGTACTTTAAACTAAAGATCAGAAGTATGCACCCAACTGGGCGGCTTGAATACCAATGCTGGGTTGACAGGCTTGAAATCAGAACATATGGTCATCTCAAAATCCATACAGTTTTGTTGCATTTGGTAAAATTAGGCCCCATCGTCTCAACAGAAGGCAGTGCATCATTCATTTTCCATGCATGTGCATATATTACCATATTAGATCTTAATACTAAGTTAATAAACACAAGCAGTAACAGCATTTTGGTCATTTGACAATAAAGAACCTAACTGAATTATTCGCAATGCTATTTTAAGAAAAACGCGCAATATCTTTGGGCATGGCCTTTCAAAATCATAAAGTGTTGTGAGAGCTTTTGTTAATTGTAAAAATTTACAAGTGGGCATCTTAGGGGTTGTTTGGTTCCTGGCCACACCTTGCCACATCTAGGCAAGTTTGACCAAATTAGTAGTTGGGTGTTTGGTTCTAGCCACACCTAAGGCAAGATTCTTTTTGTGAGAAATAAGCCCCACATGTCACCCACATACAGTGTGGCAATATTCCCTTAGGCAAGCCAAAGTGTGGCTAAGAATTTGAGCACCTCAAGGCAAGTGTGACAAAATTAGTCACCAACCAAACAGGCCCTTAAAACTATACCATCTTGTTACATTAGAGGCACATTACGCCTCAACCGCCTCAAGAAGCACAAGGCATCCCGTTCATTTGCCATGCAAAATATGCATATCTTACTAGTTAAGATCTTAATTATAACAGTATAACAAAAGCAGCGAAGTATAGTGGTTTGGTTTTTAACAGTAAAATGCTAAATATGGATTATTTGCCATGTTATGTAAAATACGTCTATCAATCCTTATGTACGAAATTGTAAAATTATCCTGGATAGACAGGCTACAGATATCAATATAGCATAATACAAAAACCATTGCGCTGCTTTCATCACTTAAAACAAGCATAGGATAGATGTTACTTACTTCCGTAGGCACTCATCATAAAATCCATAAACTTGAGTGATCTGCAGAATGGTTGCAGTTCAGTGTTCAATAGTGATCACGGAATGTGAATACACATAGTTTGGTTCTTATAAAAAGCTACCTGCCGGCTCTCGTGGTTTCCTCTAAGAATTGTAAGTCGATGAGGATAACGAACTTTCAAAGCTACCAGAAGCTGTTTAATTTCAAAGAAAAACTTAGCATGATAGCTATATAAATAACTGCTAAAGAAAATTGTGCCGGTTAGTAGTCCTACCGATACAGTTTCAACAGAATAGTAACCACGGTCCACGTAATCTCCCATAAATAGGTAGTTTGTATCAGGACACTGGTTATAAGAACAACACAAAAAACAAGCTGACATAAGAATCCACCGAGTCAGGGTGAAGTACAGCAAAATATAGTAGGAAACTAGGAATCGTGAAAACAAAAGGGAAAGAAAAGGGGTGTAAAAGATTTACCTTCCCACCAATTCTGAATAGTTCTGCAAGATCATGAAACTGACCATGAATATCACCACATATCGTGACAGGGCTTCTCACAGGCTGAAAGTAAGTTTGAATTTTAATGCAATGGCAAAGATCAATTAGAAACTACAGAACAGCCATAAAAATGAGATGTACTGCATGGTGATCTAGAATTGAAAGCTCAGATATTCATGCCTTGAAACCCTAATATCCACTAAGAAAATAATAATAAAATTCTAGATTTGTATCATGAATAAACTTTCTAAATTTCAAGCAATACCAAACTGCATTTACAACACTGCACTTTTGACAGTAGTGCAGCTTCCATTTGACTAGAATCTTGATGAGCAGTTCAAATTAGGGCCGCAAAGTTGACCAACATCCACCATAGTTCCTGAACATTTTATTGACACTACAGGAGGCATAACAACCCCACAATTTCGAGACCTATTATACTGTCAAATTTTATCAATTTCAAGTCTCATTCTTCAGACAGAACCTTCAAGGTTGCGTTAAACATTGAGCTATAGTCTGTAGACCAATGCTTGGTTCCCGTTACAATATATATCTAGCTAATTTTCTTTCTACGTCAACCTATTAACAAGGTTTGTGGATAGCATGGGAGAAAGAAAAGTTCATGTAAGAACAAGAAAAATGCAGACTGACTACAGCTAACAAAAAGGAATGCAACGAAGCTCAGAAGATTTTCTTGCCATTTAATTAATGTAGACAGCACGGTGATATACCTGAACATTGCTCTCCTCCATCAAAATCTCTTTAGCTTTCTCACATAGCGCTTTCAACTGCAAAAGAAGTGTTTATAGGGTGATGATAACTCATAACCAAGCAGCCTGACAGCAAATAAATTCTTCTAAGCACCGAGAATAACATAAAATTAGTTTGTACGCATTTTGGTCCAATTGGTCAGGGCCCAAAATGCAGGTCAAGGCCAACTATATCGGCATCTATAAGAACATATCCCTTATGCACGCCTCTTACGCTACCTTACAAGAATTCTTACAAACACTGCACACCATTATTACACTATTACGAGAGAAATCGTTCAGAATTCTCCAGTACATTGAAATCGGTAGCAAACCAAACAATTCACGCACGGAATGAATGCGCCAGCTCAAACATTCAATCGCTAGCAAACTAGTACAGCGCCAAAGATTCGTTCTTTTCATCAATTAATAAAGGCGGGCAACCGATCCACCCGGCCTGCCGGCCGCCGATCCGCCAGAATCCACCCGGACCCGCCCAAGAAACAGGCGAAATCAAGCACCCAGGACTCGAGACAACGGGGAGGAGGAGGAGGAGACACGAGCGGCACCTCGGGCTCGACGAGGGGCTTGCACTGCAGCAGCTGCTCGATCTGCTCGTCGAGGCCGCCACGCGGATTCCCCATGCTCCCCTCCGCCCACCAGGCAGGCGTCGACCTCTCCCCCCGCACGTCTCCGCTCCCCCGTCCGCCGGCGCCGCGAACCCTGGCACCAGATCTATCGGGAGAGGCGACCGCGAGTGGGGGGAGGGAGGAGGAAGCGCGGAGCGGCGAGAGGTGCGGAGAGGCAGAGGAGGACGCGGGTGGAATAGCCCCAAAAAATATTTATCTTTGGATGTCGAGGAGGAGTTGCCTCGGCGCTCGGGTGGTGTGGTGATTGCGTGGCGGTGGCCGGCCGGTAAACTCTGCGGTCCGGGTTGGCCTTGGCCGCGGGGAACGGGTCTGCGCCTCCGGATTCACAATTCACATTCGCTTACCATCATTTTCCTTTCACATAGTACAAAATAAGATGCTCACATACACGCATACACTCATTCTTACTCCCTCCGTCCTAAAATAAGTGTCTTGACTTTAGTACAACTTTGTGATAGAGTTAGTACAAAGTTGAGACACTTATTTTAGGACGAGATAAATACACTTACGGTCATTGTAGTTGCGAAGGAAGCCCGATACGGTCACTGAACTTAGGAATACGGCTGTTACGGTCATTGTATACGATGTGACGTGAATGTACGGTCACTGTTGTTCGTATGCGGTCAGTAGCCGCTCGTTTGACCACCTGTTGACGAGTCGTTGGGGACAGGTGGCGAACCGCGCACCCGTCGCTGCGCATAATAAGCGAAAAAAACCCTCGGGCATGTCCGAACCCCCCAATCATCCCTACTCTGACGACGCCTCTTCGTCTTCGATTGGAGACAGGGAAGGCGCTGCATAGGCGCCGCCGCCCCGGCGATCATCGGCCTGCAGGCGCCGCGGGGTGCTGATTTCTTCCGTGGCTCGAGAGGCGCCGCCGCCGCGTCAATTCCGCCGGTGGTAGGTGGTGGCGATGGCCCCTGTACGTCGCGCAGAAGGGGCGCCTCCCCCCGTGTACAGTAAGTTTTAATCTTGCGCAATTCCGTTTTTTTTTGCGTTTTGATATTCAAAGACACTCCTTTTTGGCCCGCATTGTCATTATAGATGTTATGCAGCTGGTAGTTTCGACGGATTGTACTAGGGTTTCGTGTTGGATTTGATGGTCTTTGGGGGTTAGGGTTTTAGATGTTCAAATCAAATGATGTTATAGTCAATTCTGATGCATGATGTTTCTGTGTATCAGGCCCTCGAAGCACCAACTTCTCTGTGCAAATCAACCATGGTGGATTTTTTATTGGGCATGGAAGGAATCGTGCTTATGTTAATGGTCGTGCCATTTGGTATGATAATCTGGAGAAGGTTACTTGGTCACCAATTATGATTGAACACCTTGTTGAGGAGATTGGTTATGAAATGGCAGGGAGGTTGAAGGTATACTATTGTGTCCCCATCCTTACACTCAGTAATAATGGTCTCAGAGAGCTTAGGGATGATGAGCAGACAGATAGAATGTTGATGTTTATTGATATTGGGCACCACTCCTTTAGTATATATCTTGATCATGATGAGAGCTTAAAAGCAAACCTAAGTGAGGATGATGTTGTCAACTATCCTAGAGCCACTTTGCCCCCAGTATTTAGTCCTGCAAAGAGAGTGGGAAGCTGCATGACTGCAGAAACAGAGGAAGCAGGGGCAGAAACAGAGGAAGCACCTACTCCTCTCCAGGTTGTATACCCTGAAGTGGAAGCAGAGGATGATGCAGAAGCAGATGCAAATGAGGATGTTGGAGGAAGCTCATCAAGTAGGAGGGCCAAAAGCAGTCATGATATGGAAGCAGAGGATGATGCAAGTGATACAGATGATGAGGACTATGACCCAGGTGTACTTGTGGACAGTGACAATGAGATAGGCAATGATGATGATGACTTGTTTGCAGATAATGTTGATGAGGATGAACCAGAACAGAAGCATAATAACAATTCAAAGGAGGAAGTAAAGCATGGGAAACCTACAAATGAAGACCAAAGCAAGCAGCAGTATAATTCAGATGAAGACTTGTCTGAAGGTGAAGATTTGTGGGCACCTGATTCTGATGATGAGGAACTGCATTTAAAGTTCAAAACTTTCAGACCAGAGGATCTTCATAGGCCAAAATTCCATGTAGGGCAGGTTTTTGAGAGTGTGGAGCTTCTAAGGAAAGCAATTAAAGAGTACTCCTGCCAGAACAGAGTTGATATCAAGCTTCCTGTGAATGATAGGAAAAGAGTGAAAGCAAAATGTGATGAAGACTGCACATGGTACTTGTGGGCATCATATGATAGCAGAACTAAGGCTTTCATGGTGAAGAGGTATGTGCATGAGCACACATGCAGCAAGAAGTGGAAGATTAGGGCTTTTACATCAAGATTCCTAGCAATGAAATACCTAGAGAGCTTTAGGGCTGATCAAGATAT
The DNA here is from genome assembly GCA_902687465.1 of Secale cereale. NCBI lineage: Eukaryota > Viridiplantae > Streptophyta > Magnoliopsida > Poales > Poaceae > Secale > Secale cereale. Next base: position 570,089,667 of record LR738713.1, on the reverse strand, counting down.
GAACTTGATGAATTTCTCAAGGGTTGTTCAGAAAGAATGGCATATGACACCCAGTAGGATGAAACTTCAGAGGGCAAGGAGAATGGCTATGAAAATTATTTATGGTGATGAGGAAGGGCAGTACAAGCTGCTATGGAATTATGCTAATGAGGTTAGGAGAAGCAACCCTGGCTCATCCTTCTATGTTTCACTTGATGAAAATGCAAGGTTCAGCAAGTTGTACATGTGTCTAGATGCTTGCAAGAGAGGATTTCTACAGGGTTGTAGACCAGTCATCTTCTTAGATGGTTGCCACATTAAAACTAGATACAGAGGACAACTGCTTGCAGCTGTTGGGGTAGATCCAAATAACTGCATATTTCCAATTGCCATTGCTGTGGTTGAAGTTGAGGACACCCCTAACTGGTCATGGTTTCTTGACACACTTAAAAGGGACCTAGGCATCATAAACACTGAACCTTGGACTATCATGTCAGACAAACAAAAGGTAAGTACCATCTTTCTTTTTCAAAGTTTCTGTGTCATTACTATGTGAATGGTTGTGAAGAGCTTTTAAATGGTTATGTTGCTTTGCAATTGTAGGGGCTCATCAATGCAGTTGAAGAACTGTTCCCTGAGTCAGAACACAGATATTGTGTTAGGCACATGTGGCAAAACTTTCAACAACATTTCAAAGGTGACATCTTGAAGAATCAACTCTGGAAGATAGCTAGGAGCAATACAGTGCAGTTGTATGAACAGGGCATGGAGGAGATGAAGGTTCTTAATGTGGAGGCATACAAATGGCTGCATGAACTAGAACCAGAAACTTGGGTCAAGGCTTTTCAAAGTGACTTGCCAAAATGTGATATTTTGCTTAACAACATTTGTGAAGTTTTCAACAGGTACATCTGAAGTTTGGCAAAATGTAAAGGCTTTTCAATGTAGTGAAATCTCATGAATTACCAATACTTACCATGGTTTGCTGTTAAATGCAGGTACATCCTGGAAGCAAGGGAGCTACCAATACTTACCATGGTTGACAGGATTTATAGGCAACTTATGACAAGGCATTACAACAAACAACTGGAGTCAGATAAATGGCAAGGAGATGTATGTCCAAAGATCAGGAAGAAGGTTGAGAAGGTAACAGAATTTGCAAACACATGCTATGTGGAGGGATCAGGAGATGGCTTATTCCTAGTAGGTGATAGAGGCATGGATTACATAGTGGACATGCACAAGAAAACCTGCACCTGTAGAAGAATGCAGAAAACAGGCATTCCATGCTCTCATGTGGTAGCCTGCTGCAGGAATGATAGAGTTGATCCTTTGAAGATGGTTGATCAGTGCTACTCAAAACATATGTTCAAGACAGCATATGGCAACATTATCTATCCTTGTAGAGACAGGACAGAATGGGAAGACTTACATGGGCCTGTAATAATGCCACCATTGTACCAGAAGCATGTTGGAAGGCCATGTACTACAAGGAGACAAGCCCCTGGAGAGGTTGATCATAGAAGGGGAGGGAAGAAAATCACAAGGCATGGTGTCATTATGCATTGTTCTTATTGTGGTGAGGCAGATCACAACAAGAAGGGCTGCAAGACCTTGAAGGCTGGACTGCCACCACCTAATGTTGCTCCTCCAAATGATCAACCATCTTCAAATGAAGGTACTGCTGGTGACAATGTGCCTCCTCCAAATGAAGGGGTTGCTGATGTCAATGTGCCTCCTCCAAATGTGGCTCCTCCAAATGTTGATCTCATGGTTGATAACATGATTGCCCAGGTACTACTCATCTCATCCATATGTACATTCTTTCTAGATGAAAATGCTATTGTTCTCATCAAATGTACATTCTTTGTAGATGCCAACAGCAAGGGTTGTGGAACAAAGGCCAGTACCTAGTTCTGCTTTCCTTACTGCTGCCCAGGTGCTGCTCAACCAGACTAATGGGAGCCAAGGGAGCCAAGCTAGTTCAAGCACCATAAGGCCAGGTGAGTTGGCACAGAAATTGGAGGCTATGAAGAATCAGAAAGATAGGGAAGTAGAGGAGAGGAAGAAGGCAATACTTGCATCTAGAAGAGAAGAGGAATTGAAGAGAGCTGAAGAGATAGCAAGAAGGAAACATGAGGTTGCACAGAGGAAAGCAGAGCTTGCAGAGAGAAGAAGATTGGCTACATTGGAGAGAACTGCCAAGAAGAAAGAAGAAGCAGAATTAAACAAGAAGGTTCAAGCTGAGACAAGAAAAATTATTGAAGACACAAAGAAAACAATAGCTGCTGAGAGGAAAGCCAAGCAAGAAGCAGAGAGGAAAGCTGCTGCTGAGAAGAAGGAGGAAGAAAAGAGGGCAGAGAGGGAAGCAGCTGCTGCAAAGAGAGAAGAGGAAAAAAAAGTTGCTGCTGCACAGAAGGCAGAAGAGAAGAGACTTGCTGCTGCACAAAAAGAAGAGGAGAAGAGACTTGCTGCTGCACAAAAAGAAGAGAAGAAGAGACTTGCTGCTGCACAAAAGGAAGAGGAAAAGAGACTTGCTGCTGCTAAAAGAGAAGCAGATAAGAAGCTTGCTGCTGCACAGGAGAGAATGATGGCAATTGCACAGAGAGCACAGGAGGAAAGGTTGGCTGGGAAAAGAAAATCTAGCCAGAATGAAGCTGAATGTCCAAGAAAGGCTGTGAAATCATCAATGTTTGATATCTTTAGGTAGGTTGCCATAGATGAAGTGTTTGGTACCTTCATGATCATACTGTCTGTGTTATTCATATGATCATGAATGGTGCCAACTTGCTTTTGTTTAGGCTATGTACTGCAATCTATGTTGGTTCTATATGGATGATGAAAGACTGTATTCTCTTTTGCTTATCTATGGATTATGGATGGTAATATGATACCTTGAATCACTGTTAAGTTCAGCTCTCTATGGTAATATGATATCTATGTTTAGGCTCTTTTGCTTATCAATTCAACTGTTAAGTGCAGATAGATTGATATCATACATCATTGCATCACTAGTACTGAAAACTCCAACACCAATATAGCTATGATAGAATGATAAAATGATAAAAGCTGAAGTGCAAAATACCATCAAATGACATAGCATAGGATAGATAGATAGATAGATTGACAGTGCAACATAGGATACCGACTTGGTCTTACAAACCATTACATGACCTGAACACAAATTAACCTACCACTACTACAGTAGATAATCTACTAAGAGATCATCTACTAACCTACCACTACTAAACCATTGCAACATCAAGAACCCAAAAGTATCATCTTGAACACAGCAGCAATGCAGCAACATCCCCAAGATGTTCAATTCTTCATTTCTTCAATTCTTCATTTCTTGAGCATCAACCCAACAGCAGCAGCACCTAGCACCACCACAGCAATAAATAACATCTTCATGAGCTTCACCACCTCCCTCCCTAACATCATCAGTGCAATTGCTTGCTGCCTGCTCATTCCACAACTTGCTTCCTTCTTTGCAACCTGGTTGGACCTGCTGATGGGTGCATTCATCTGCACCAGTTCCTGTGCAGCAATCAGATGCTCCCTTCTTTCCTCTGCCTCACCAATAGCATCCACGGCGGCATCTCCGACGAGGTAATGCTTGTCAACAAGGTACTCAACATACTCCAATTCCCAACGCCAGAAATCACAAGAAACCTATCCAAAAATTGGGGTAACAGAGGTCAAAAACTAGCATCTTTCCATCGAAATCAAACACAACGAATACAAAAAAGATAAATGAAGAACTAACCCCATGGGTGCGGCATCTGTAGAAGATCCACCCGTCGTGCTTCTCAGTGGTCGAAACATACATCTGCACCTTCTGCTTGCAGCTGGGGCAGGAGATCAGGGGCAGCGCCATTGCCCTGCGGCGGACAGCGGCGCTAGAGGAGCTTGCGGCAGACATGGGCAGACCTCCCGTGAAACAGCGGCGGCGGGGGGGATTGGGGATGGGATTGAGGAGCGGGGAGAGAGAGGAGCGGGGACAGAGAGAGGAGCGGGGTTAGGGATTTGACGATTGGGGATTGAGAGAGGAGCGGCGGTGACGATTGGGATTTGGCGCTATAGGAAATTGCGATTTTACACTTAACCCCTCGTTAAAATATTAGCCTAATCGGAGCTGAGAACGTGGCGGTCAACAGGTGGTCAAACGAGCGGCTACTGACCGCATACGAACAACAGTGACCGTACATTCACGTCACATCGTATACAATGACCGTAACAGCCGTATTCCTAAGTTCAGTAACCGTATCGGGCTTCCTTCGCAACTACAGTGACCGTAAGTGTATTTATCTCTTTTAGGACGGAGGGAGTATAAAACACAAATACAAGCACACATGCTAAAGGTAACGTCTTTTCTTACTGAATGAACATCGCGGAGGAACAAATCTCCGGCGAGCAGGCGAATGACAATGTCGTCACGGATATTGGGGCCGATGGTCCGAGCTTCCTAGATGAGCAACGGGCGATGTACCAGACCATCCGTACCGCATGTGATGCCCTACTCGCGTAGATCTACCCAAAGATGGATGAAGAGGAGGCGCAACTGCAAGCCATCATGAACGTCACCAGCTCCGCCACCAACGACCACGAGGTCGGCCGACGACGAAGAGTAGGAGGTGGGACACGGACGTGGTCCTGTCTCGTTTCCGATGTGCGTCCCAGCCGTGTCCCGCATCATATATTCTTCCCCTCCCGCAGCTTCACTTTACGGGACTCATAGTCGTGGAGCTTGCCAGACAGGAACACACACGCCCTCAATCTCATCAATGTTGAATGGCTCATCCAAACGAATCAAACTATGAGACTGGATCATTTCTGGTAGGTTGAATAGCATGGTGGGTTTGATTGATGTTCCAATCTTATCTTTGTATGATTGCCATATAACAACAAATTTTTCGTCATGTGAGCAATGAATTGTACCATCATTTGTGGTAATACATGATATATAATTTTTGTGTAGTTCATAGTGGCCATAACATGATTTTTTTTGGAGTTTTCATCCCCGAATAGGATATCTCTTCTTTTGTATCAGCTTTTCCATTATATTCTTTTTTTCTTTCAGAAGTTTTTTAATGTGCTTTTTTAGGATCTTCCTGAAGTTCCTCTTAATTAAATACAAAGGTCATTGCTCTTCAATTCCATCCATGAGGGTCATCACATAATTGCAGTTTTCATTGGTGGAGTTTGGTCAAGATAAATTCTTGCTCCATTTCTTGAGCCCTTGTCTAGCACATTTAAATATGGCATATATATAATTTGTTGAATTAGTGAGAGGAGCTCTTAAATGCCATGTTATAAAGATGGTATCATAGAAACCATCAAAATCCATCCAACAATTCTCAAATCTGAAGATAGATGCTTTGGGTATATCACTACCAATCTTTATATGAACGGGAATGGGGTCAGATGTCACCCTGGCTAAAGGATTTGCAGTTTTATTAGGGGAAGGTATGGTCCAATTTGCAAATGTAAAAATCCAATCCAACTTTTCCAATAGAGTCATCTTGCATATTGCTCCATGTGTAGCTTCTGCTTTTAAGTGGAATCTCCACTAGACCATGTGCTTGGATGGTGTTGTTGAATAATAACATGTTGTTTAGATCACCACATGGTCTACTTCTGTCTTACGGCTTCTTATCAAGTTGAAGTCGCCCAGAATCATCCAGTGGTCCATAAAGGTTGTGTCCACATTGTTAAACCAGATTATGAAATCAGCTATGTCATCATTTCGGCAGGGGCGTAGTCATTTGTACTCTAGGACGTTGGCCCAAGCTTCAAGCAAGACCAGAATGTTCTGGCCTTCCGCCTCCATGAGAAGTTGATGGGTGAGAGGCGGCTGGTGGCGCTTCAAGGAAGCGTTTGACGGCGGTGACCCATGCCGCTAAGGTGGGCACTGGCATGGGCATGGGGACAGGCGCTCGCAATGGCATGGCGGGGACATTCGTGTGCACAAGCACACGCACATGTACGTGCGCTAGTGCAGGCGTTGGCACATGCACGGGTGCGTGCAAGTCAGCAGAGACCTCGTGGATCCCTATGGCTTCAAGCTGGGCGACAATATGTGGAGCCCATCCCATCAATGCCACGGGGATGGGCACTCGTGCGAGCACGTGGATGGGAGCTAGAATGGGCGCAAGGACATCCGCGACTACTTCCTCCACGACCATGTCAAACTCATCTAAAAGCTTCTTATGTTCTTGCTCCTCCGGCTCGGGGTCTTCCTCGGGGAACTGGAAGAGATGGGGCAACCTATCATGATGCGCCATGGCATACAGGGAGGTCGGGCTTATTGGAGGCGGACAACAAGGGAATCGGAGAGAATATTGTAGCGAGAGAGGGGAGTGCGGCCGTGATTTAAACTGTAGCCGAGGCACCATTAAAAGTTGGCAGTTAGGATGAAGGTGGGCGACAATGAGAGGTCAAAGGGCTCGCCTCCCGATGAGCCTGCTCGCGCACCTGCCGTCAACTCACACGACTGCTTGGAAGGCTCCTGCCTATGAGAAGCGGGACATGTGGCGCCACATTGGTCTAACGCCCACGGTTTGAATAATGAAACCGCCTGCGTTCATTTGACAATTCTTTCTTCCAAAATGCCTATGTTGGATGTTCATGTATGCAACTTTTGATAAGCAGCTTGTCTCAAATTGGACAAAAATTTACCACAACCTATAAGTGTCATATTGATGTCTACTACGCAACCTTCTTCTTGTAGACGTTGTTGGGCCTCCAAGTGCAGAGGTTTGTAAGACAGTAGCAAATTTCCCTCAAGTGGATGACCTAAGGTTTATCAATCCGTGGGAGGCGTAGGATGAAGATGGTCTCTCTCAAAAAACCCTGCAACCAAATAACAAAGAGTCTCTTGTGTCCCCAACACACCCAATACAATGGTAAATTGTATAGGTGCACTAGTTCAGTGAAGAGAAGGTGCTACAAGTGCAATATGAATGGTAGATATAGGTTTTTGTAATATGAAAATATAAAAAAAGCAAGGTAACTAATGATAAAAGTGAGCACAAACGGTATTGCGATGTTTTGAAACAAGGCCTAGGGTTCATACTTTCACTAGTGCAAGTTCTCTCAACAATAATAACATAACTGGATCATATAACTATCCCTCAACATGCAACAAAGAGTCACTCCGAAGTCACTAATAGCGGAGAACAAACGAAGAGATTATTGTAGGGTATGAAACCACCTCAAAGTTATTCTTTCTGATCGATCTATTCAAGAGTCCGTAGTAAAATAACACGAAGCTATTCTTTCTGTTTGATCTATCCTAGAGTTCGTACTAGAATAACACCTTAAGACACACATCAACCAAAACCCTAATGTCACCTAGATACTCCATTGTCACCTCAAGTATCCGTGGGCATCATTATACGATATGCATCACACAATCTCATATTCATCTATTCAACCAACACAAAGAACTTCGAAGAGTGCCCCAAAGTTTCTATCGGAGAGTCAAGACGAAAACGTGTGCCAACCCCTATGCATAGATTCCCAAGGTAACTTAACCCGCAAGTTGATCACCAAAACATACATCAAGTGGATCAATAGAATACCCCATTGTCACCACGGGTATCCCGCGCAAGACATAAATCAAGTGTTCTCAAATCCTTAAAGACTCAATCCGATAAGATAACTTCAAAGGGAAAACTCAATCCATTATAAGAAGGTAGGGGGGAGAAACATCATAAGATCCAACTATAATAGCAAAGCTCGCGGTACATCAAGATCGTGCCAAATCAAGAACACAGGAGAGAGAGAGAGAGAGAGAGAGAGAGAGAGAGATCAAACACATAGCTACTGGTACATACCCTCAACCCCGAGGGTGAACTACTCCCTCCTCGTCATGTAGAGCGCCGAGATGATGAAGATGGCCACCGGTGATGGATCCCCCCTCCGGCAGGGTGCCGAAACAGGGCCCCGATTGGTTTTTTGGTGGCTACAGAGGCTTGCAGCGGTGGAACTCCCGATCTAGGTTATGTTCTGAAAGTTTGGGTATATATAAGAGGAGTTGGAGTCGGGAACAAGTCAGGGGGATCCTCGAGGCAGCCACGAGACAGGGGGCGCGCCCCCACCCTCGTGGTGTCCTCGGGACTCTTCTGGTCCATCTCTGGTACTCTGTGGGCTTCTTATGGTCCAAAAACAATCTTCGTGGAGTTTCAGGTCAATTGGACTCCGTTTTTGGTATTCCTTTTCTGAGATACTCAAAAACAAGGAAAAACAGAAACTGGCACTGGGCTCTGGGTTAATAGGTTAGTCCCAAAAATCATACAAAAATGTATATTAAATCCCATTAAACATCCAAAATAGATAATATAATAGCATGGAACAATAAAAAATTATAGATACGTTGGAGACGTATCAAGCATCCCCAAGCTTAATTCATGCTTGTCCTCGAGTAGGTAAATGATAAAAACAGAATTTTTGATGTGGAATGCTACCCAACATAATTCTCAATGTAATTTTCTTTATTGCGGCATGAATGTTCATATCCGAAAGATTCAAAACAAAAGTTTAATATTGACATAAGAATAATAATACTTCAAGCATACTAACAAAGCAATTATGTTTTCTTAAAATAACATGGCCAAAGAAAGTTCATCCCTACAAAATCATATAGTTTGGCTATGCTCCCTCTTCGTCACACAAAATACCCAAATCATGCACAACCCCGGTTTCAGCCAAGCAATTATTTCATACTTTAATTTTTTTCAAACTTTTTCAACTTTCATGCAATACATGAGCGTGAGCCATGGATATAGCACTATAGGTGGAATAAAGTGGTGGTTGTGGAGAAGACAAAAGGAGGAAGATGGTCTCACATCGACTAGGCGTATCAATGGGCTATGGAGATGCCCATCAGTAGGTGAGTGAGTAGGGATTGCCATGCAACGGATGCACTAGAGCTATAAATGTATGAAAGCTCAACAAAACAAACTAAGTGGGTGTGCATCCAACTTGCTTGCTCACGAAGACCTAGGGCATTTGAGGAAGCCCATCGTTGGAATATACAAGCCAAGTCTTATAATGAAAATTTCCCACTAGTATATAAAAGTGACTAAATAAGAGACTCTCTATCATGAAGACCATGGTGCTACTTTGAAGCACAAGTGTGGAAAAGAGATAATAGCATTGTCCCCTTTTTTGGGGGCCTTCCTTTTTTTTTCCTTTCTTCCCCTTTTTCCATTTGACCTTTTTTTGGCCTTTCTTTATTTATTTTTCGGGACAATGCTCTAATAATGATGATCATCATACTTCTATTTATTCACAACTCAAAGGTTACAACTCGATACTAGAACAAAATATGACTCTATATGAGTGCCTCCGGCCGTGTACCGAGATGTGCAATGAATCAAGAGTGACATGTATAAAAATTATGCATGGTGGCCTTGTGTCACACCCTGAATTTTGTAATATGGTTATTGCATTAATAAAGCATGAAAATTTGGACCAACAAAAACTTTTTGCATCACTTGGCTTTTATTTGGAATTGAGTTTTTCTCTCTCTGATTTCAAGTGCTCTTTAAAAGTTAACATAGCCTCACCTTCTATACTTCATCTCCTTACCCCAAAACTTCTGCCCAATGATCATACCATGTGTATAGGACAATATAGTATATTATTATAAAAATATTTTGGCCAAATAGTATTTTCAAAAATTAGTTTTCCAAAAACACCTGAATTGAGATTTGCACTGCAAGTACTTGATTTAGGGTGATAAAAATCTTTGAAAAGGTATGAATGAATCATATTAGGTATAGGACTCCCCAAAACCACAAGAGTATAATTTTAAAAGTTATTTTCCTATTTTATTTAAAGGCTTTTTCTTTAGTCCAGAAATGATCTTTAATAGGTAAAATTTATTTAACTATTTCAAAAATATTTGCCAAAATTCAGAGAGACTCTTAGGAAATATATTGTCCATATATAAGAGTTTAAACACATGGTCATGTTCAAAATATTGGGCAAACCCCTCATAAACCCTTTCTAGATATTTAAAGCTTTTGAAATATTTACAAAGGAAATATTCTCTAAAAATTCCAGGGAAATTCTATCATGTCAAATATGACATATTTGATGATCTTGCCAAGCCTCATGCCTTGGGGAGCAAGAAAACATCATCAAATCCCCTCAAAACCATTTATGTCCATTTTGAAGATTTAGCAACTTTACATTGCCAAACTTGTCCAAATGCTCTCAAACTTGTTGCACATGCTGCTATGGTCTAATTATGCATCTAGACCAAATGGCACAAGTTTTGGAGAAGGGTAACTTGACCAAAGTGCCCCAAAATCATTTCTGATCAGATTCAAATTTGAACAACTTTACAATACCAACTTTTTACTTGTGACCCCAAATTTGGTGGACGAGCCACAACCCCAAATGATAACACTACACCAAGTGGTGCATCACGAAGGGATGATTTGCTTAACTAAATCTTGGAAAATCCATTTATGTTGATTTCTAGGGTTTACAAAAGTTGCATTGGCAACTTTGCCCAAATGAGCTCTAATTTGGTGAAAGGGCCTAATTATATGTGACATTTCATCCTGTGGAGTCTCATGCCAAATGAAACCCAATTGCTTGCCCAAAACACCATCAAACACATTCTGCTATTTTACCAAAACCTTTGTTTTGACCTCTTCCACTATTTCCCCTTACCTCAGGTTCTTACCACAGCACCCCCAAGACCCCTTCTACCTCCAGCAGCAATGGATGCACCGCAGCTCAATGATTGAGGGGGGTAAAACCCCATTTTACATCTCTGGACAGCCACATTCACCCTTCTCTCTCAACCCTCTCTCCTTCTAGAAGCCCTCCAGAGCATCCAAGGTCAATACCATGTTGTTTATTGTCTCCTTTATCCTCTAGACACTGGTGGCCACGGCCATAGGGCATAAAGAATGCCATGCCGGCCATTTGCGCGCTCTGGAGCACGCTACAGTGCGCTCTAGCACTGTAGCCGCTCCTGACCGGACTACCTCGAGCCTCCCCCTCGCGCCAGCCGAGGCGCCTCGACGTCCGCGACACGCCACGGCCTTGTCCCCCTCCTCCTTCTCCCTCCTATGGCCTCCCTCGCACGCGCGTCGGCCGCCCGCGAGCTCCAATCTCCGGCCTCACACGTGCGAGCCTTTGGAGCCTTCCCCCGCTCCTTCCCTTTCCTTCTCTGGACATGAACCACGCCCACGAACACCCCAGACACGCCCCGACGAGCCCCTGTGGCCTGTAGCGACCGCAACAAGCTCGCCGGTGCACACCTCCTCGGTGGACCGCCGCCCGCCTATAAAAAGGCGTCCCCGAGCCCTCTCCTCTCCATCACTCGCCTATGGACTCACTCAAGCGCCCCCCTACACTCCCAGCTCTCTCGTAGAAGCTCTCGAGCTCGAGCTCCGCCGCGGCGGCTCGCCGGCGTGCGCTCGGTACGAGCCGTCCCCGCCGTTCCTGAGCCTTGATCTAGAACCGCCAAGCCCCACTGATCATTTCCCCTCTCTTTCCCCTCTCTGTTGCAGCCGGGAACGGTCGGAGCAACCACCACCCGACGCCTCTCCGCCGTGCAACCTTGTCGCCGACGAACCCGACCGCTCCGGCAACTGCCTCCACCACCACCTGAACGGCGACTTCACGTTGACTCCATCCCTGCCCTCAGCTCGCCCTGGCGTGCACTGCATCGCCGCCGGTGAGCTTGCCGGCCATCTGGACGGGGGTTAGGGATGACAGGCGGGCCCCGCCTGTCAGCCTCCCGTCCCTCTCGCCTCCCCTCTCTCCCACTGGCAGCTGGGCCCCGCCCGTCAAGTTTAAACCTGATGCGCGCGTGCCGCTCGGCTCGCCCGGGCCGAAAACCCTCTGGGCCTGTGCGCTGAGGCCGTTCTGGCCCAGTTGCACAGTAGCCTTTTTCCTTTTCTTTTCGGTAGGTTTTTCAAATAAATCTACAGGATAAAATAATTATCCAAATTAATTTATTCCAACTCCTAAAATATTGTAATATTCCAAGCTATTTAATGATATAACTTTCACACATATTCATGAACCTTTTCTGTACTGTTTAAATTAAAAATAAAATTTGAATAATAAAACCTCTGTTCAAAAATCCATTCACCCTATTCTGTCACTCCAAATCCAAAACTAAGAATTTTTGCCCCCTTAGTTTTCCTTCTAGTATTTTATAAAAATAAGTTGACATTTTTCTGAGCACTTTAATTTTTCTGTTTTTATTATTGTCTTACTTCTCCGTATTATCTTGCGACGATTAGATACCGTAGTTGAAGAAGTTGCTGGAGAAGAAGAAGGAGAAGGATTTGAAGACTTTGAAGACCAAGCCAATCCAGGCAAGCATCCCTTTGACCATGACACCCCCTTGTTCATCGGTACCCTTTTCCGATTGCACGATGATGAAAATATGACGATGGTGAACTTATTGGGAACCACCACATGGTGCATACCCCATACTCATAACTCTACCTTATGCATAGATGCAATGTCAAAAGAGTAGTTGTTGATGCATAATGTTGCATGTGTACCATGAACTCTTCATGGTTACATTCTTTTGAAAACCCCATCGGGTGCCCCTAATGCCCGAGGGCGATGTTGAATTAAGGCCACCACTTGAGGAAGAAGTGGTGTACCAAAGAGAGCTTTTCATGTATAAAATGATGGATTAGATTTATGTGTGATTACCATCCCAACCAAACATGTGCAACCACTCAACCCCTTTATGGGACGGGGCATTATTGATTACTTAGGCTGATACTAGCATGGTGCCCACATTACTAGTGACGGGGGAGACTTGAGGTCACTCCCGGGACGGGGTCGTGCTTGGATAGGCGGCCATGACTATTTTTACAGGGCACCGGACACACCGTTGGTCCCTTCGTGTATGCGTGACAATGTAAAGAGGGCAAAGTCCCATGATCTTTTATTTGTACACGAGGGTTGTGCACCAACGAGTGGACCCTATGTTAGTGTCGTCTAGGGAAAGATAATGATCGGGTGCTTCCCCCGAGTACTTGAGGTACTGCGGGATCGTGGATGACACGAAATCTTCCCGGATCTTGTGGGTAAAGTGTGCAACCTCTGCAGAGTATAAAACTATTCGAATAGCCATGTTCACGGTCATGGACAGTTGGGAGGTGCTACTTAAACTATGTCCAAAATTTTACAATCTTGGTGAATATATGTGTGTGTGTACTAAGTCAAGGTGGTGAATTGATGCATTGAAAGAGCCAGTAATGATTTGAACTCTATTTATGTTGATATCTGTAACCCGTCCTCGAGGTTACCCAAGTAAATTGATGCATGTCTCACAAATGGTATAATATCTTATCTAGCTTGTAGCTAGGTTGCATATTTGTTGTACAACTTGCATTGTTACCTTGAACCAAATCCTGGGTTGCTTGCGAGTACATTCAAAGTACTCATTGGCTTGCCACTAGTTATTTAATTGGCTAGGCATGGAGGAGCATGAATTTGAAGAAGAATTCTATGGAGACGAACATGCGAACTAGGACGTTTTCCTAGTCAGAATGCATGTAGGGTTAAGGCAGATGGCATGGGTTCTACTTATCTATGAAGACTTCCGCTATTCGAGTTATTTGCTATTCAGCCCGTGAGGCTTTATCTATGTAAGACTTGGCCATAATGGTCTTAATTTGTGTAAGACGGTATGTATGGATGTAAGACTCTTGTTATTCAGATTCTATGTGTTCAGTGAGCATTGATCTCTGGGATCACTGTACACGTGCATTCGGTGATCTCGACTCTTAAGTCGGGGTCCCCACAGAGTTGGTATCAAAGCCATCCTGACTGTAGGAAGCCTTAGTTAGCATGGGCGTTAGTTAGGATGAGACCCTTTTCATAAACCTTCTGAACCTCTCTTCTTTTCTAAACCTTGCCAAACCTGAGATGTCATCAGCTTATTAACCTCTCCCATTCAACCTTTGTAGATGGCCGCTGTACCTGAAGAGCTCCTGACCACTGGGTTCCCCTTGCTTCTCGAGGATAGCCTCCAGGAGTGCAAGTTCCACCGAGCACCCATTCTCACCTATCATGAGCATTGGGTTAGCGACACTGAGGTGGAATACCATGTGGAAGTAATTGTGAAAGCAAACGATCCTCCCACAAGTTGGTTCTTCGAGGGACCCTAGATGGCAACACTACTCCTCGCTGTCGAGGCAGCTGCACTCAAGGCACTAACCCTCCTCCGAGAACTTCTTCCGGAAATGGCAGCCAAGATGACAACCCGCTTCTTGCCTTACCGGAAGGAAGGTGAAGATGAGAGCAGCGCTCGAGCCCCTCCACTGGAGGAAGGACTTCCACTTCGATTCCAGACCTACTTCAGCCTTTGTGCCGACAGCTTGGCACAAGATTTGGCCTCAGAATCGATGAAGCTCCGAGAAGAACTCCACAAGACCAAGGCACTTCTTCGGCGAGCACAAGAGAAGACGGATAGGATCAAGAAGGAAGGTGCGCCTCCCGGGCAACCCGCTGTAGCGTATCAAGGCGGGAGGCCCTCAGGAGATGTATCTTCCAAGGATGAAGAACCACCCCAGCGACGTCATATGACGAAGAGAGAGTTTCGCAAGCTCTTTCCTGCACCACCGGCAAAACAATACCGTGTCCAACTCCTCCAGTCCCCCACACCCTCAAGTGATAGGGGAGCCCAGACAGATGAAGACAAGGAGGAAGACCCAGAAGAGCGAGAATACGTGACCGAGCATTCCGCCACTTAGGCATTATTCGCACTCGGATATGCCAGCTCGTGACCTCTACGGTAGGATAGGTCGTGTAACCCATATGCAAAGTTGAGTCCTTGTATGGTTCATATGAAGCCATCTAGTGTTTGCTTTTGTTGTGTTTGGATGTACGTCGTATCTTCCCTTCGGGAATGTGTAAACGACTACATCACCCATTTGGAATTTTAATGAATGTGTTTGGCCCTTTTGGCCCTTGCATGAAAATAAATAGTGTCACACTCACCCCCTTACTAGGCACCCATCTTTATTGCTTTCCCTCTTCATTCCAAATCATAAGACCTTTACCGCTCCAACAGGATGCATGTTGTAACTCATACAGGTACCTCTACCCAGCAGCCCGAAGCCGGAGCATCCGCCCAAATAGAGGCCAGCCAAGACCAAACCCACGACCAAGCTCCACCACCACCTTCCCCGACCATGGACATGGCTCAGCTTCTCCAAGCCTTCCCAGAGGAACGCCAAGCCAACACCGCAGCCCTCTAGATGATTGCTCAAGCTGTCACCAACAACCACCAGCCGGCGGGGAATGCAATGGACGTTCCACATTGGCAGAGTTCAAGAAGCACGCACCACCAACCTTCATCGAGACTGCTGAACCCCTGGATGCAGACGACTGGGTCCGCACCATTGAGGACTTGCTGGAACTAGTCGACTGCACCGAAGATCGCGAGAAGGTGGCTTATGCTGCCCACTGCCTCGGGGGGACTGCTAGAGCTTGGTGGGATGGATTTAAGGTCATGCATGCTGGGCAAGACATCACTTGGAATAAATTCAAGGCAGAATTCCGCAAGGCCCATATTCCTTCCGGAATCATGGCTATCAAGAAGCATGAGTTTCGAGCCCTGAAGCAAGGAAGTGGCACTGTCAAGGAGTACATGCAGAAGTTCAGTGTTCTGTCAACGTATGCCCCTGAAGATGTGAGCACAGATGCTGCAAAAAGGGAGCGCTTCATGGAAGGCCTCAATCAGACTCTGCAGTACTTGTTTGTCGTGTGTGACTGCCCAACCTTTCCTGACCTGGTGAATAAAGCACTCATGCTTGAAGACGAGCGGCGTGCTCTGGAAGACACTCGCTAGCGCAAGATGGTCAACAAGGGAAGTTCCAGTAACCAGAAGCCTCGTCCGTGGCAGCCAGCCCCGGTCAAACCAAACCTACCAGCAGCCAAGAGCTCCTGCACCTCGCACCAACGTTCAGCCTCAGCAGTATGCCAACCCAAGGCCAGCATTCAACCCCAATAACAGTGGTGGCAACAAGATCAATAACCCAAACCAAGTCACTTGCTTTGGATGTGGTCAGTCAGGACACATCTCAAGGGTGTTCCCCAACAAGAAGCCCGATGCCCCATGCCCCAATGCGCAGAACCCAGGACAAGGCCGCGGGATGCCGCCAAGGAACCAAGCTCCTCGCAACCCGCCCAACAATGGGAAGGGGCGTGTGGATCACGTCACTGCAGAAGAAGCCCAGGAAGACCCAGACGTCGTGCTGGGCACGTTCCTTGTGAACTCAGCACCTGCAACTGTCTTGTTTGATTCTGGAGCCACGCATTCATTTGTCACTCAAAGATTTGCATTAAAAAGTGGCATGACCCCTACACCCCTGAATAACCCCATGGTGGTACAAACCCCCAGAGCAGAGATGAGAGCCAAGATAGGATGTAAGGGAGTCAGTATCGTCATTAACGGGGTAGATTTTCTAGCAGACCTTATCATCCTGAGATCACAAGGCTTGGATGTGATCCTAGGCATGAATTGGCTCATCAAGCACCAAGGCTTATTAGACAGTGCCAATCGGACTGTCACTATGACCAATGACCAAGGAGTCGAAGTTAAGTTTGCCTCCAACTCCTCTTCTGCTCAAACCACTCAAGTCAACTGTCTGTCTGAAGTTGGACTGGAGCAAGTGCCAGTAGTATGCGAGTATCCCGATGTCTTACCGAATGAGCTACCGGGAATGCCCCCCTGACCGTGATATTGAGTTCGTCATCGAGCTCATGCCCGGGGCAGGACCCATCTATAAGAAGCCTTATGGAATGGGGACGGAAGAATTGGCTGAGTTGAAGAAACAACTGGAAGAGTAGTTGAGGAAGGGATTTATCCACCCTAGTGCCTCCCCTTGGGGATCACCTGTTCTGTTTGTGGCAAAAGGGGACGGTACCATCCGCCTATGCATTGACTACCGTTCCCTCAGTGAAGTTACAATCAAGAACAAATATCCACTTCCCAAGATTGAAGATCTGTTTGATCAACTCAGCGGATCCTAGGTGTTCTCCAAGATCGACCTCAGATCTGGGTACTACCAGCTGAAGATCAGACCCCAAGATATTTCGAAGACGACATTTGTAACAAGATATGGCCTGTATGAGTGCACGGTCTATTGGGGATCGTAGCAGAAATCAAAAAATTTCTACG
The DNA here is from genome assembly GCA_902687465.1 of Secale cereale. NCBI lineage: Eukaryota > Viridiplantae > Streptophyta > Magnoliopsida > Poales > Poaceae > Secale > Secale cereale. Next base: position 570,072,500 of record LR738713.1, on the reverse strand, counting down.
CATCACCAAGATCAATCTATGGAGTAATCTAGCAACGAGGGAGAGGGGAGTGCATCTACATACCCTTGTAGATCGCGATGCGGAAGCGTTACAAGAACGCGGATGAAGGATTCGTACTCGTAGCGATTCAGATCGTGGTTGATTCCGATCTAAGCACTGAACAACGGCGCCTTCGCGTTCAACACACGTGCAGCCCGGTGACGTCTCCCACGCCTTGATCTAATAAGGAGAGAGGGAGAGGTTGGGGAAGCCTCCTTCCAGCAGCAGCACGACGGCATGGTGGTGGTAGAGGAGCGCGGGACTCCAGCAGGGCTTCGCCAAGCATTGCGAGAGACGAGGAGGGAGAGAGGCAGGGCTGCGCCAAGCGAGAGAGGTCAAACCGTATGTTGGGCAGCCCCAAACATCAAGTATATATAGGGGGAAGGGAGGGGCTGCACCCTTCTTAGGGTTTCCACCCCTAGGGGTGGCGGCCAGCCCTAGATCCCATCTAGGGGGGGCGGCCAAGGGGGAGAGGGAGAGGAGGGCGCACCAGATTGGGCCCTAGGGCCCATCTGCCCTAGGGTTTGCCCCCCTTCCCCTCTTGGAGGCGCCTTGGGCCCTGGTGAGGGGGCGCACCAGCCCACCTGGGGATAGTCCCCTCCCACACTTGGCCCACGCAGCCCTCTGGGGCCGGTGGCCCCACCCGGTGGACCCGGTACGCTACCGATAGCGCCCGAAACTTTTCCGGTGACCAAAACGGGACTTCCCATATATGAATCTTTACCTCCGGACCATTCTGGAACTCCTCGTGACGTCTGGGATCTCATCCGGGACTCCGAACAACATTCGGTAACCGCGTACATACTTTCCCTATAACCCTAGCGTCATCGAACCTTAAGTGTGTAGACCCTACGGGTTCGGGAAGCATGTAGACATGACCGACAACTTTCTGGCCAATAACCAACAGCGGGATCTGGATACCCATGCTGGCTCCCACATGTTCCACGATGATCTCATCGGATGAATCACGATGTCAAGGATTCAATCAATCCCGTATACGATTCCCTTTGTCGACCGGTATATGATGGCTTCTCGCCCCTCGTTGGTTACCCCAAGTGGAAGGTTTGAGATGTAGCATAGCGGCAAATTTCCCTTGGCAAAGATACCAAGGATCGAATCCCGTGAGACTCCGAGGGTCGACAAGAAGGTGTCAATAGCGCCAGAAACTTTTGCTTGACAGGACCTGCACACAGATACAAATAACTTTGCTCCCAACGAGTACAGAGAGGTTGTCAATCCCTACGGCCTTGTCGTTTACAAAGGATCAAACGCAAGAGGTAATAGTGATAGGTATGACTGCAACTAGGAAGTAAGAACAGGAAGTAAATAGCGGGTGTGATCAGTGATGGTAATATGGACCGGGGTCCCATGATGTTCACTAGTGATGTCTCTCTCCCAAAAGACGATAAAACAGCTAAACGAGGTAAACAAATTACAGCTGGGAAATTGATAGGATTATGTGCGCAAACCAATGCTAACTATGCTATAAGAAAGGTAGAGGCTCAAAAGCATGGGCGGTACGCCAAGGCAAGTAGACCGAAATCCATCTGCATCTACTACTAATCATCCACCTTGAGATATCTATCCAGAACATCTCGCTGGTATTAAGTTGCGAGTCCCACCCAAAGTGTAAACTCAAAGCAACAGACAACTGCATTAAAAGAACTTTGCGTAAAGTAAACAATCCTTGCACCCGCAAGTACAAGCACCGTTGTTTTCCCCCTTATGGCAACATCACATCCCCTAGACTCATGTTTCTGTCACTCAAACTAGTCATCGAGGGGCATGAACCCACAATCAAGCATAACGTTCCCTCTTGGAGTTACTACCTACTACTCGGCCAAAGCAATAAATAGCAACGGAGAACATGCAAGAATTACTCAAGAACATAAATATAAAAGAGGTGAATCAAATATATTACTCACACACAATCTGAACATAATCTCATAATCCATCGGATCCCAGCAAACTCAGCAGAGCAACAACATAAAGATTACATATGTGCCTCGATCATGTAGGGCAGCTCACGAGGTCTAATCCATGAAGAACAAAGAGGGGAGGAGAACATCACATAGCTACTGGTCATGGACCCATGGTCCAAGAGAGACTACTCACAACTCATCCGGGAAGCGTCCATGGTGGTGGAGAAGCTCCCGGTGGTGGTTCTCCCTTCCGGCAGGGTGCCGGGAAGAGTTCTCCTGGTGCTCCCGATCTTGGAAGCATGGCGGCGGCGGAACAGAGATGAGATCGCGAAAAAGGGTTCCGTCCTCGAGGGTTTCGGGACGCGAGCAATATATATGCAAAAGGGGGTCACCAGAGGCGGAGGTGGGGCCCCAGGCGCCCCCCTGGCGCGGCCAGGGGTGTGGCCGGGCCGGGTGGCCGCCTGGGCCACCCCAGGCTCCTCTCTGGCCCGGCCTAGGTTTTTCTGGAAGCTCCCGATACGCTGATTTTTCCTGTATTTTTCTCGGAATTTTTAGGGCACTTTTAATATGGGGGAAACCTGAAATAGAAAAACAGCAGAAACAGGAACTGGCACTGTGGTGCACTGAGTTAGTAGGTTAGTCCAAATATGATCAAAAGTGTATGGAAGTGCATCAATATCATAGCAATATCACACAAAAGAGGCATGGAGCAAGCAGAAATTATAGATACGTTTTGGACGTATCAACATCCCCAAGCTTAATTCCTGCTCGTCCTCGAGTAGGTAAATGATAACAAGCATAATATCTGTGGTGACATGCTATCAACCATATAAGAACTTTTAAGTAAAGCAATCAAGGCATGTAATTCAACTCAAGTCATAACAAGCAAGAGTCTATATTAGCATTGTAACAACTAACATAAGAACATAAAGGTGCAAGAGCTCTCGCTGTCCGTGACTCGAATGTCTCCAAATGGTGTTTGCGTGCAAGAAAGGGGATAGGGATATATGAGAGAGTAAAACATAGTTTTTGTATTGTTGAGAACTTAATCTACTAAAGTTTCACACTTGGTCTTCTTTGGAATCTTATCTTGACTCATCCCCAGACCGTCAGCCAGGTACAAGTCAAAATGATCCACTCCCTTTTGATATTTTGAGCACTCATGCAATGGATGAGCGTAAGCAAGAAAGTCGACACTTAGGATGGCAAAGAGAGAAAAATGATAGAGGGGGAAGACAAAAAAGGTGTGAAAGGCTCACATCAATGAGGACAATCATCGGCGAGAGAAAGCCAAATGATAGATATGATGTGAGGAGTAGGGATTGCCATGCAACGGATGCACATATGAGCTAAGGTAAGCTCTCCAATGGAACTAGTGGGGGTGCATCCAACTTGCTTGCTCAAGAAGACCTAGAGCTCTTTTGAGGAGGCTCATCATTGGAATATACAAGCCAAGTTCTATAGTGTGAAGGTCCCCACATAGCTATATGCATGAATGATAATCCCTATGGAGTACAAGGTATAAGATGGAGTATGAGTGTGGATCTCTCAAAAGAAATAGTAGTGTGCCCCCTTCTCTCTTTTTATTTCTTTTTCTCTTTTTTCTATTTTTTTTTATTTTTTTGTGGCCTCAACGGCTCTTTCTATTTATCTCTCATTTGTCCTCTTTGGGATCTTTTGATTTGTCCTCTTTGGGATCTTTTGATTTTGTCCTCTTTGGGATCTTTTCCTCACTTTAGGGGCAACACTCTATGTATTACAAGAAGTATAGAAGATCTTTCACACTTTACAAAAGTACTCAACATAAAGAAAATGAAACTATCATGATGTATGCAAATGTATGCCTCTGCCAGTGTAGCAGGATATGCAATGATACTAGCGCGTCATGTAGCAATGATTAGGGCAAGGCCCAACTAGCATGCGGCTCATCGATCAAGCAAAAAGCATGTATGACATGAAGATCAAGTCATGAGAAGATGGATGTTGCATGGCAATGTATCTCGGAAAGGCTATGGAAATGCCTTAATAGGTAGGTATGGTGGCTGTTTTGAGGAAGGATATAATGAGGCTTATGATGACAGAGCGTGTCGTGCCAAGGATTTGGATGCACCGGCGAAGTATGCACCAACTCTCGAGGTGAGAAAGGGCAATGCACGGTACCGAAGAGGCTAGAAAAATATGGATAGGTGGAAGTGTCAACTTTCGAATACTCACATTAGTCCGAAGAACTCATGCACTTATTATCGATAACTCTCAATCTAATTAGGAGGTTCACAAAGAGACAAGTACCCCGAGGAGGTGTGTATGGGGGTTTGGTTACCCTTGTGCATCCTCGACCCATGGTACGTGAGTGTACTCTAATATTCGATCCCTCCAAAGATTAGTGATCCATTTAGTAGCTAAAGTTCTCAACTATTTTGTAGGTTTTCGAAAATAAACACGGATTGCCCAAAATATGACATCTATCACTAATAGGCTAAAGCTCTTGACACCAAAAGTTCAGACATTACTCATGGCAATACCTCAAAACTATTGCAAGTTACTACTAAAATTAAATAGCAACCTCAATTACCTACTTTGAGTTAAGACACACAACTCAGTGCAACAGACAAACTCTCTTAACAAGATAAACATGAAAACTCAAGAGAGTTCAGCAACCAACTAAACAAAAGCTCTTTAAAAAGAAAAGCATGAAAACTAAGAGCTAAACATGACAGTAGCTATGGAAAGACAAAGAACATACACAACAAAGATAAGCATGAAAATCCTATGTTGTGTTCTAGGTTGAAGTGGAGCGTGTTTCTCTCCCACACAAAGAAAGCTAGGTTCTAACTTGTTATGAACAGCAAGCAAAGCTAAAGAAAACTAAAAGGGAAACTAAAAGCAAGACGCTCCAAGCATAGCACATAACGCATGAAGTGATTAAAGTATAGTGGAACGAAAGACGAACTGATAATTGTTGATGGAGAAGGGGATGCACGGGGGCATCCCCAAGCTTAGACGCTTGAGTCTTCTTGAATTTTTCTTGGGGGTGCACGGGGGCATCCCCAAGCTTGAGCGTTTGACCCTCCTGGATCTTTTTATCATCTTCCCCCGCACACTTGAAAACTCCCTTCATACATAACTCATCATAATTTGATTAGCGAGGTTAGTACCCATAATAAAATAACTTTTCCCTGCTGGAAATAAGGATAATCTTGAAGAGCTACTGTTTCTCAAGATTGCCAAAAGGTTTTTGCAAATAAAAAGCAAGCTTAAGGTTTGCAAAACAGGACAGAATCTGTGAAAAACAGACCAGCAGGTAGTAAATAATTTTTTCGGGGCACTTCTGCAACTCAAATCAAAAAACTCAGAACAGACGCCCGAAAGCCAATTTTATAGAGCACGCTGTCAGAAAAATTCAGACCAAAAAGATGATCTGGTGATTTTATACGAATTTTTCTGTCCAAGGACAGAATCTGTTTCCTGGACAACACGTCACAACTTTTGAACTTTCTTGCAATCGGAGGCTAAACTTGGCACAAAGCTGAAAAGAAAAGATACAATGATGATGCTACTGTAGTAACAAACATCAAGACACAACAAAAGCAAAATAAAATTTTATTCGTTGTGGGCTGCCTCCCAAAAGCGCTTTCTTTTATGCCTTTAAGCTAGGCATAATGCAAAAAGAGAGGATCAAGTTTTATCAAGAGTAAAAGAATAGCTAGCCCATATAACGGACTCAAAAGGCAACTTAATATTCTTTCTAGGGAAGTGTTCCATTCCTTTCTTGAGAGGGAATTGGAATTTTATATTCCCCTCTTTCATGTCAATGATAGCACCAACGATGCGAAGAAAAGGACGTCCCAAAATAATTGGACAAGAAGGTTCACATTCAATATCCATAATAGTAAAATCAACGGGGACATAATTGTCATTGACAATGATAAGAACATCGTCGTTCTTCCCCAAAGGTTTCTTTATGGAAGAATCAACAAGACGGACACCAAAAGAACAAGGATCAAAAGGTTTCAATTTAAGCATATCATATATTCTTTTAGGCATAACGGAGGTACTAGCTCCAACATCACATAAAGCATAGCAAGAGAAGTTATTCGACTTAATTTTAATCATAGGATCCCAACCATCCTCTAGCTTTCTAGGTATGGAGGCTTCTACCCTAAGCTTCTCCTCCCTAGCTTTGATAAGAGCATTAGTGATATGCTCTGTGAAGGCAAGATTAGGTGTGCTAGTGTGGGGATCTCTAGACATCTTGTGAAGAAAATCAATAACTTCAAAAAGGGTGCAATTATCAAAATCAAGGTCACTACTATCAAGTAAAGTGGTAGTGGTGTCCTTTAGGCTCACTTGTTTGGTAGCTTCTATGGTCATAGGAGTTTCTACGGTTGAGGTCATAGCATCACCATTAATAGGTCCAATGGGACTAGGAGTGCATTGGGTGCTAAGAGTTTGGATATCCTCAACAACTTGGATAGTAGCAACAGTGTGGTGGGTAGGAAAGCTCTTAATTATATCTTCTTCCTCCCTTTCTCTAGCCCATCTCTCTTTAAGTTTAGCCATCATCCTAATGTTTTCATTAATTTGCACTTGAATAGCATTCATAGGAGTGGTCTTCCTCTCCTCAAGAGGGGAAGTTCTAATTTTAAGCAACTCTACCTCATGGGCTAAATTGTCTACCTTCGAAGAGAGATTATCTAGTTTGTTTAGTTTTTCTTCTACACTCTTATTGAAGGCTTTTTGGGTAGTGATGAAATCTTTAAGCATAATCTCTAGTTCAGAAGTGGAGTTCTTGGTGCTAGGATAAGCATTGTTGTTCCCATAGGAATTAGAGGGGAACGGTCTAGGGTTGCTACCAAAATTACTCCTATAAGCATTGTTATTGAAATTGTTTCTAGAGATAAAGTTCACATCTACTTGATCTTGAGCAATCAAAGAATTTAAAGGAACATCACGAGGATCAATAGAAGATTGCTTGGAAAGTAGAGACATGATCAAGTCAACTTTTTCATTTAGGGAGGAAATCTCCTCGACAGAGTTTACCTTCCTACCTGTTGGAGCGCGTTCGGTGTGCCATTGGGAATAGTTGGTCATCATCTCATCGAGAAGTTTCGTGGCAGCACCAAGTGTAGTTGACATAAAGGTTCCTCCCGCGGCCGAATCTAGCAAGTTCCGCGAGGTAAAGTTCAAGCCTGCATAAAAAGTTTGGATAACCATCCAAGTAGTCAAACCATGAGTAGGGCAGTTCTTGACAAGAGATTTCATGCGTTCCCAAGCTTGGGCAACGTGTTCATTATCCAATTGTTTAAAATTCATTATGTTACTCCTTAATTGGATAATTTTAGCAGGGGGATAGTACTTCCCAATAAAGGCATCCTTGCACTTGTCCCAAGAATCTATGCTATTCCTAGGCAAGGATTGAAACCAGATTTTAGCTCCTCCTCTCAAGGAGAAGGGAAAAAGCTTAAGCTTAACAATATCACCATATATTTCTTGGTACTTTTGCATATCACAGAGCTCAACAAAATTATTTAAGTGCAAAGCAGCATCATCTCCAGCACCAAAGAATTGATCTTTCATAACTAGGTCCAGTAAAGCAAGTTTAATTTCATAAGAAGGTGCTGAAGTGGCAGGTGTAGTAATAGGCGTGCAGATAAAGTCATCGTTGTTATGACTAGTGAAGTCACACAACTTGGTGTTCTCGGTGGAACCCATAGCAGCAGCAAGCAAGATAACTATTTTTGTGATTTTTGGTAAGGGACACTAAAGCAAAACTGAAAGGTAAACTAACAAGACTAAAAAGCAAAGATAAAAGATAGCGTGCAACTCCCCTATCTTGAAGAGTGGAGTCCCCGGCAACGGCGCCATAAACTTGCTTGATGGCTTCTCGCCCCTCGTTGGTTACCCTAAGTGGAAGGTTTGAGATGTAGCGTAGCGGCAAATTTCCCTTGGCAAAGATACCAAGGATCGAATCCCGTGAGACTCCGAGGGTCGACAAGAAGGTGTCAATAGCGCCAGAAACTTTTGCTTGACATGACCTGCACACAGATACAAATAACTTTGCTCCCAACGAGTACAGAGAGGTTGTCAATCCCTCCGGCCTTGTCGTTTACAAAGGATCAAACGCAAGAGGTAATAGTGATAGGTATGACTGCAACTAGGAAGTAAGAACAGGAAGTAAATAGCGGGTGTGATCAGTGATGGTAATATGGACCGGGGTCCCATGATGTTCACTAGTGATGTCTCTCTCCCAAAAGACGATAAAACAGCTAAGCGAGGTAAACAAATTACAACTGGGCAATTGACAGGATTATGTGCGCAAACCAATGCTAACTATGCTGTAAGAAAGGTAGAGGCTCAAAAGCATGGGCGGTACGCCAAGGCAAGTAGACCGAAATCCATCTGCATCTACTACTAATCATCCACCTTGAGATATCTATCCAGAACATCTCGCTGGTATTAAGTTGCGAGTCCCACCCAAAGTGTAAACTCAAAGCAACAGACAACAGCATTAAAAGAACTTTGCGTAAAGTAAACAATCCTTGCACCCGCAAGTACAAGCACCGTTGTTTTCCCTCTTGTGGCAACAACACATCCCCTAGACTCATGTTTCTGTCACTCAAACTAGTCATCGAGGGGCATGAACCCACAATCAAGCATAACGTTCCCTCTTGGAGTTACTACCTACTACTCGGCCAAAGCAATAAATAGCAACGGAGAACATGCAAGAATTACTCAAGAACATAAATATAAAAGAGGTGAATCAAATATATTACTCACACACAATCTGAACATAATCTCATAATCCATCGGATCCCAGCAAACTCAGCAGAGCAACATCATAAAGATTACATATGTGCCTCGATCATGTAGGGCAGCTCACGAGGTCTAATCCATGAAGAACAAAGAGGGGAGGAGAACATCACATAGCTACTGGTCATGGACCCATGGTCCAAGAGAGACTACTCACAACTCATCCGGGAAGCGTCCATGGTGGTGGAGAAGCTCCCGGTGGTGGTTCTCCCCTTCGGCAGGGTGCCGGGAAGAGTTCTCCTGGTGCTCCCGATCTTGGAAGCGCGGCGGCGGCGGAACATAGATGAGATCGCGAACATCCTGCCCATGAGGCATGGCTGGCATGTGTCAAGCGATTCAAAATCAAGTTACTTCAAACATCCATCAGCATGGAGTTTCCTCATGCATTTTATGCCAAAATGACCTAAGCGGCAGTGCCACAAGAACGTGGTACTATCATTATTAACTCTACATCTTTTGGCGTTAATATTATTATCATGTGTATTACTATGATCGAGATTCAATAAACCATTGGGTGCATGACCATAAAGGTATTATTCATGTAAACAGAATAACCATTATTCTCTAACTTAAATGAATAACCGTATTGCAATGAACATGATCTAATCATATTCATGCTCAACGTAGACACCTGATGACATTTATCTAGGTTCAACACTAATCCCGAAGGTAGAGTGAGCATGCGAGGGTGATCTTATCAACCTTGGAAACACTTCCAACACACATCGTCACCTCGCCTTTAGCTAGTCTCCGTTTAGTCCGTAGCTTTTGCTTCAAGTCACTAGTAATAGCAGCTGAACCGATATCCAATACCCAGGTACTACTAGGAGTACTAGTAAGGTACACATCAATAACACGTATATCAGATATACTTTGTTGAAGTTGCCAGCTTTCTTATCTACCATGTATTTGGGGTAGTCCCGCTACCATGTGACCGTTCCCCTTACAATAGAAGCACTTAGTCTCGAGGTTTAGGTTCAACCTTGGGTTCCTTCATTAGAGCGACAACTGGTTTGCCATTCATGAAGTTTCCCTTCCAGCCCTTGCCCCTTTTGAAACCAGTGGTCTTGTTAAACCATCAACACTTGATGCTCCTTCTTGATTTCTACTTTTGCGGTCTTAAGCACCGCTAATAGCTCCGGGATCATCTCCATCCTTTGCATGTCATAGTTCATCACGAAGTTCTAGCAGCTTGGTGATAGTGTCTAGAGAATTCCGTCAACCACTATCTCATCTAGAAGATTAACTCCCACTTGGTTCAAGTGATTTTAGCACCCAGACACTCTGAGCACATGCTCGCTAGCTGAGCTATTCTCCTCCATCTTGTTGGCAAAAGAACTTGTCAGAGGTCTCATACCTCTCAACACGGGCATGAGCCTGAAATCCCAATTTCAGCTCATATGTCTTATGGCGTTCAAAACGTCATTGGAATCTCGATTCTAAGCCGTAAAGTATGGTGCACTAAACTATCAAGTAGTCATCAGGACATGTCTGTCAGGTGTTCACAACATCCACAGACGACGTTGTATGGGTTTGCACATCGAGCGGTGCATCAAAGACGTAATCTTTCTGTGTAGCAGTGATGACACTCCTCGGACTACGGACCCAGTCCGTATCATTGCTTACATTATCTTTCAACTTAGTCTTTCTCTAGGATCGTATTAAACAGGGAGCTACAATGCAACTATTGGTCTACAACAAAATTTGCGAAGACAACTTAGACTATTGTTCATGACAATTAAGTTCATCTAATGAACTCCCACTCAGATAGACATCTCTCTAGTCATCTAAGTGATACATGATTCGAATCAACTATGCCGTGTCCGATCATCACATGAGACGGACTAGTCATCAACGGTGAACATCTTCATGTTGATCGTATCTTCTATACGACTCATGTTCGACCTTTCGGTCTTCCGTGTTCCGAGGCCATGTCTGTACATGCTAGGCTCGTCAAGTGAACCCTAAGTGTATTGCGTGTGTAAATCTGGCTTACACCCGTTGTATGCGAACGTTAGAGCCTATCACACCCGATCATCACGTGGTGCTTCGGAACAACGAACCTTAACAATGGTGCACAGTTAGGGGGAACACAATTCTTGAAATTTTTAGTGAGAGATCATCTTATTTACTACCGTCGTTCTAAGAAAATAATATGTAAAACAAGATAAACATCACATGCAATCAAATAGTGACATGATATGGGCAATATCATTTTGCTCCTTTTGATCTTCATCTTCGGGGCTCCATGATCATCATAGTCACCGGCATGACACCATGATCTCCATCATCATGATCTCCATCATCGTGTCTTCATGAAGTCGTCTCGCCAAACATTACTTCTACTGCTATGGCTAACGATTAGCAATAAAGTATAGTAAATTACATGGCGTTTTCGATGACACGCAGGTCATACAATAAAACAAGACAACTCCTATGGCTCCGGCCGGTTGTCATACTCATCGACATGCAAGTCGTGATTCCTATTACAAGAACATGATCAATCTCATACATCACATATATATCATTCATCACATCCTTTTGGCCATATCACATCACACGGCACATGCTGCAAGAACAAGTTAGACGTCCTCTAATTGTTGTTGCAAGTTTTTACGTGGCTGCTATAGGTTTCTAGCAAGAACGTTTCTTACCTACGCCAAAACCACAAAGTGATATGCCAATTTCTATTTACCCTTCATAAGGACCCTTTTCATCGAATCCGATCCGACTAAAGTGAGAGAGACAGACACCCGCTAGCCACCTTATGCAACTAGTGCATGTCAGTCGGTGGAACCAGTCTCACGTAAGAGTACGTGTAAGGTCGGTCCGGGCCGCTTCATCCCACGATGCCGCCGAATCAAGATAAGACTAGTAACGACAAGTAATTTGACAAATCGACGCCCACAACTACTTTGTGTTCTACTCGTGCAAGATACTACGCATAGACCTAGCTCATGATGCCACTGTTGGGGATCGTAGCAGAAATCAAAAAAAAATCTACGCATCACCAAGATCAATCTATGGAGTAATCTAGCAACAAGGGAGAGGGGAGTGCATCTACATACCCTTGTAGATCGCGATGCGGAAGCGTTACAAGAACGCGGATGAAGGAGTCGTACTCGTAGAGATTCAGATCGCGGTTGATTCCGATCTAAGCGCCGAACAAGGGCGCCTCCGCGTTCAACACACATGCAGCCCGGTGACGTCTCCCACGCCTTGATCGAGCAAGGAGAGAGGGAGAGGTTGGGGAAGCCTCCTTCCAGCAGCAGCACGACGGCGTGGTGGTGGTGGAGGAGCGCGGGACTCCAGCAGGGCTTCGCCAAGCACTGCGAGAGACGAGGAGGGAGAGAGGTAGGGCTGCGCCAAACGAGAGAGGTCAAACCGTATGTTGGGCAGCCCCAAACCTCAAGTATATATAGGGGGAAGGGAGGGGCTGCGCCCCCCTTAGGGTTTCCACCCCTAGGGGTGGCGGCCAGCCCTAGATCCCATCTAGGGGGACGGCCAAGGGGGAGAGGGAGAGGGGGGCGCACCAGATTGGGCCCTAGCGCCCATCTGCCCTAGGGTTTGCCCCTTCCCCTCTTGGAGGCACCTTGGGCCCTGGTGGGGGGGGGGGGCACCAGCCCACCTGGGGCTGGTCCCCTCCCACACTTGGCCCACACAGCCCTCTGGGGCCGGTGGCCCCACCCGGTGGACCCCCGGGACCCTCCCGGTGGTCCCGGTACGCTACCGATAGCGCCCGAAACTTTTCCGGTGACCAAAACGGGACTTCCCATATATGAATCTTTACCTCCGGACCATTCCAGAACTCCTCGTGACGTCCGGGATCTCATCCGGGACTCCGAACAACATTCGGTGACCACGTACATACTTTCCCTATAACCCTAGCGTCATCGAACCTTAAGTGTGTAGACCCTACGGGTTCGGGAACCATGTAGACATGACCGAGACAACTTTCCGGCCAATAACCAACAGCGGGATCTGGATACCCATGCTGGCTCCCACATGTTCCACGATGATCTCATCGGATGAACCACAATGTCAAGGATTTAATCAATCCCGTATACGATTCCCTTTGTCGACCGGTATAGTACTTGCCCGAGATTCGATCGTCGGTATCCCGATACCTTGTTCAATCTCGTTATCGGCAAGTCTCTTTACTCGTTCCGTAACACATCATCCCATGATCAACTCCTTGATCACATTGTGCACATTATGATGATGTCCTACCGAGTGGGCCCAGAGATACCTCTCCGTCACACGGAGTGACAAATCCCAGTCTCGATTCGTGCCAACCCAAGAGACACTTTCGGAGATACCTGTAGTGCACCTTTATAGCCACCCAGTTACGTTGTGACATTTGGTACACCCAAAGCATTCCTACGGTATCCGGGAGTTGCACAATCTCATGGTCTAAGGAAAAGATACTTGACATTTAGAAAAGCTTTAGCATACGAACTACACGATCTTGTGCTAGGCTTATGATTGGGTCTTGTCCATCACATCATTCTCCTAATGATGTGATCCCGTTATCAACGATATCCAATGTCCATGGTCAGGAAACCATGACCATCTGTTGATCAACGAGCTAGTCAACTAGAGGCTTACTAGGGACATGGTGTTTGTCTATGTATCCACACATGTATGTGAGTTTCCTATCAATACAATTCTAGCATGGATAATAAACAATTATCATGAACAAAGAAATATAATAATAACCAATTTATTATTGCCTCTAGGGCATATTTCCAACACGGTCATGTCCTTTGGATTAACCAATGCCCAAGCTTACTTCATGTATCTCATGAATAAGGTCTTCATGGAATATTTGGACAAGTTTGTTGTTGTCTTCATTGATGACATTCTTGTCTTCTCGAAGACGGAGGAAGAGCACGAGCAACATTTGAGGATGGTCCTAGACAAGCTTCGAGAGCACCAACTATATGACAAATTCAGCAAATGTGAGTTTGGCTGCATAAAGTTGGATTCTTAGGTCATGTCTTGATCGAGGAAGGATTGTTAGTTGATCCCGCGAAGATCGAAGCTGTGACCCAATGGAAGTCCCCAACGACTGTCAAGGAAGTCAGAAGCTTCCTCAGACTTGCGGGCTATTACCGCAAATTCGTGGAAGGATTCTCTAGCATTGCCCGACCAATGACTCAGCTCCTGAAGAAGGACAAGAAGTTCGAATGGACGCCAAAATGCGAAGAAAGCTTCCAAGAGCTCAAGAAGAGATTGACCACCGCCCCAGTTCCGGCAACACCTGACATTCACAAAGAGTTCGTGATATACTGTGATGCCTCTCGAACTGGATTGGGAAGCGTTCTGATGCAAGAAGGACGAGTCATGGCTTACCTCTCAAGGCAGCTACAACCTCATGAAGAGAACTACGCTACTCACGATCTTGAGTTAGCAGCAGTGGTTCATGCCTTGAAGACATGGCGACATTACCTCCTAGGGAAGCGGTGTGAGATATACACAGACCACAAAAGTCTGAAGTATATTTTCACCCAAAAGGAATTGAACATGAGGCAACGAAGATGGTTGGAACTGATCAAGGATTATGACCTAAGTGTTCAATATCACCCCGGGAAGGCTAACGTGGTAGCTGATGCCTTAAGTAGAAAGTCTTGCTCCCTGAATGCCATAATCAAAGGAAGGCAGCCAACCCTGTTTGAAGAGTTGGAACAATTCAGCTTGGAATTGGTCACCCATGGATTTATAAACCATCTGGAAGTCAAACCAACCCTCATGGACGAAGTCAAGGAAGCACAAGGTGGGCACGCAAGCATTGAAGGCATCAAGAAGAAGATGAAGCTAGGCAAGGCCCCAGGATTCTCCGAGGACGAGCACGAGATTGTTTGGTACAAAGGCCGAATCTGCGTACCAAACAAGATTTAGCTGAAGAATTTGATCTTGCAAGAAGCCCACGACACTCCGTATTCCATCCACCCCGGAGGAACCAAGATGTATCAAGACTTGAAGGAAAGATTTTGGTGGCATGGGATGAAAAGAGAGATTGCCACCTATGTTGCAAAGTGTGATGTGTGCCAAAGGGTCAAGGCTGAATATCACCGACCCGCTGGATTGCTCCAACCACTCAAGGTTCCTGAGTGGAAGTGGGATAAAGTCGGAATGGACTTCATCACTGGATTACCAAGGTCGAATAAAGGACATGACTCCATCTGGGTCATAGTCGACCATTTGACCAAGGTAGCCCATTTCATTCCTATCAAGACTACCTATGATGGCAACCAGCTGACAACTCTCTACATCGACAGAATCGTAAGCCTTCATGGTGTTCCTAAGGAGATTGTGTCAGATCGAGGAACCCAGTGTACCTCAAGGTTCTGGAAGAAGTTCCAAGAAGCCTTGGGAACCAAGTTCTCTTTCAGCACGGCTTTCCACCCGCAAACCGGAGGACAAACTGAGCGAGTAAATCAAATACTCGAAGACATGCTCCGAGCCTGTGTATTAGCATATGGAGCCAAGTGGGAAGATTGCCTCCCTTTTACCGTGTTCTCCTATAACAACAGTTATTAGTCGAGCCTTCAGATGGCACCATTTGAGGTGTTGTACGGACGCAAGTGTCGCACACCCCTCAACTGGTCAGAAACTGGAGAAGGGCTAGTCTTTGGACCAGATATTCTCCGCGAAGTAGAAGAGCAAGTCCAACTAGTCAGAGAACGTTTGAAGGACGCCAAGTCGAGATAGAAGAGCTACGCCGATTCACGTCGCCGAGATATGAGTTTCCGTGTTGGAGACCATGTGTACCTGCGAGTAACTCCTTTGAAGGGAACCAAGCGTTCCACGTTAAGGGGAAGCTCGCACCAAGGTTCATTGGCCCCTTTGAGATCATTGCACGACGAGGAGAAGTGGATTACCAGTTGGAACTACCACCTGAGCTATCCGATGTGCACAACGTATTCCACGTGTCACAACTCCGGAAGTGTCTCCAAGTTCGGGACAGGCCTGATCTTTACAAGGATGTCGATCACCAAGCCATTGACCTTCAGCTTGATTTGACCTACCGTGAGAGGCCCATTCGCATTCTGGATGAAGCAGAGCGACGGACGTGAAGCCGCACCATCAAGTACTTCAAGGTCCAATGGAGCAACCACACGGAAGCAGCAGCAACTTGGGAACATGAAGACTATCTTAGATCCGAGTATCCCGATCTCTTTTAAGGCCTAGTTTAGGAATCTCGGGGACGATATTATTGTAAGGGGGGTAGGTCTGTCACACCCTGCATTTTGTAATATGGTTATTGCATTAATAGAGCATGAAAATTTGGACCAACAAAAACTTTTTGCATCACTTGTCTTTTATTTGGAATTGAGTTTTTCTCTCTCTGATTTCAAGTGCTCTTTAAAAGTCAACATAGCCTCACCTTCTATCCTTCATCTCCTTACCCCAAACTTCTGCCCAATGATCATACCATGTGTATATGATAGTATAGTATATTCTTATAAAAATATTTTGGCCAAATAGTATTTTCAAAAATTAGTTTTCCAGAAACCCATGAATTGAGATTTGCACTGCAAGTACTTGATTTAGGGTGATAAAAATATTTGAAAAGGTATGTTTGAATCCTATTAGGTATAGGACTCCCCAAAACCACAAGAGTATAATTTTAAAAGTTATTTTCCTATTTAATTTAAAGGCTTTTTCTTTAGGCCAAAAAAGGTCTTTAATAGGTAAAAATTATTTAACCATTTCAAAAATATTTGCCAAAATTCAGAGAGACTCTTAGGACATATATTGTCCATATATAAGAGTTTCAACACATGGTCATGTTCAAAATATTGGGCAAATCCCTCAAAAACCCTTTCTGGATATTTCAAGCTTTTGAAATATTTACAAAGGAAATATTCTCTAAAAATTCCAGGGAAATTCTATCATGTCAAATATGACATATTTGATGATCTTGCCAAGCCTCATGCCTTGGGGAGCAAGAAAACATCATCAAATCCCCTCAAAACCATTTCTGTCCATTTTAAAGATCTAGCAACTTTACATTGCCAAACTTGTCCAAATGCTCTCAAACTTGGTGCACATGCTGCAATGGTCAAATTGTGCATCTAGACCAAATGGAACAAGTTTTGGAGAAGGGTAACTTGATCAAAGTGCCCCAAAATCATTTCTGTTCAGATTCAAATTTGAACAACTTTACATTACCAACTTTTTACTTGTGACCCCAAATTCGGTGGACAAGCCCACAACCCCAAATGATGACACTACACCAAGTGGTGCATCAAGAAGGGATGATTTGCTTAACTAAATCTTGGAAAATCCATTTCTGTTGATTTCTAGGGTTTACAAAAGTTGCATTGGCAACTTTGCCCAAATGAGTTCTAATTTGGTGAAAGGGCCTAATTATATGTGCCATTTCATCATGTGGACTCTCATGCCAAATGAAACCCAATTGCTTGCCCAAAACACCATCAAACACCTTCTGCTATTTTACCAAAACCTTTGTTTTGACCTCTTCCACTATTTCCCCTTACCTCAGGTTCTTACCACAGCACCCCCAAGACCCCATCTACCTCCAGCAGCAATGGCTGCACCGCAGCTCAATGATTGAGGGGGGTAAAACCCCATTTTACATGTCTGGACAACCACATTCACCCTTCTCTCTCAACCATCTCTCCTTCTAGAAGCCCTCCAGAGCATCCAAGGCCAATACCATGTTGTTTATCGTCCGCCTTATCCTCTAGACACTGGTGGCCACGCCCACAGGGCATAAAGAATGCCATGCCGGCCATTTGCGCGCTCTGGAGCACGCTACAGTGCGCTCTAGCACTGTAGCTGCTCCTGACCGGGTGCCTCCGACCACCTCGAGCCTCCCCCCTCGCGCCAGCCGAGACGCCTCGACGTCCACGACACGCCATGGCCCTATTCCCCTCCTCCTTCTCCCTCCTATGGCCTCCCTCGCACGCGCGTCGGTCGCTCGCGAGCTCCAATCTCCGGCCTCACACGTGCGAGACTCTGGAGCCTTCCCCCGCTCCTTCCCTTCCCTTCTCTGGATGTGAACCACGCCCTCGAACACCCCAGACACGCCCCGACGAGCCCCCGTGGCGTGTAGCGACCGCAACAAGCTCGCCGGCGCACACCTCCTCGGTGGACCGCCGCCCGCCTATAAAAAGGCGTCCCCGAGCCCTCTCCTCTCCATCACTCGCCTCTGGACTCACTCAAGCGCCCCCCTACACTCCCAGCTCTCTCCCAGAAGCTCTCGAGCTTGAGCTCCGCCGTGGCGGCACACCGTCGTCCACTCGGTACGAGCCGTCCCCGCCGTTCCTGAGCCTTGATCTGGAACAGCCAAGCCCCACTGATCCTTTCCCCTCTCTGTTGCAGTCGGAAACGGCCGGAGCAACCACCACCCGATGCCTCTCCACCGTGCAACCTCATCGCCGGCGAACCCGACCGCTCCGGCGACTGCCTCCACCACCACCCGAACGACGACTTCACGCTGACTCCATCCCTGCCCTTAGCTCGCCCTGCCGTGCACTGCATCGCCGCCGGTGAGCTCGCCCACCATCTGGACAGGGGTAAGGGATGACAGGCGGGCCCCACCTATCAGCCTCCCGTCCCTCTCGCCTCCCCTCTCTCCCACTGGTAGCTGGGCCCTGCCCGTCAGGTTTAAACCTGATGCGCGCACGCCGCTTGGCTCGCCCGGGCCGAAAACCCTCTGGGCCTGTGCGCTGAAGCCGTTCTGGCCCAGTTGCACAATAGCCTTTTCCCTTTTCTTTTCTATAGGTTTTTCACATAAATCTACAGGATAAAATAATTATCCAAATTAATTTATTCCAACTCCTAAAATCTTGTAATATTCCAACCTATTTAATGATATAACTTTCACACATATTCATGAACCTTTTCTGTACTATTCAAATTAATATTCAAATTTGAACAATAAAACCTCTGTTCAAAAATCCATTCACCCTATTCTGTCACTCCAAATCCAAAACTAAGAATTTTTGCCCCCTTAGTTTTCCTTCTAGTATTTTGTAAAAAAAGTTGACATTTTTCTGAGCACTTTGATTTTTCTGTTTGTATTATTGTCTTATTTCTCCGTATTATCTTGCGACGATTAGATACCGTAGTTGATGAAGTTGCTGGAGAAGAAGAAGGAGAAGGATTTGAAGACTTTGAAGACCAAGCCAATCCAGGCAAGCAGCCCTTTGACCATGACACCCCTCTTGTTCATCGGTAGCCTTTTCCGATTGCACGATGATGAAAATATGACGGTGGTGAACTTATTGGGAACCACCAAATGGTGCATACCCCTACTCATAACTCTACCTTATGCATAGATGCAATGTCAAAAGATTAGTTGTTGATGCATAATGTTGTATGTGTACCATGAACTCTTCATGGTTACATTCTTTCGAAAACCCCATCGGGTGCCCCTAATGCCCGAGGGTGATGTTGAATTAAGGCCACCACTTGAGGAAGAAGTGGTGTACCAAAGAGAGCTTTTCGTGTATAAAATGATGGATTAGATTTATGTGTGATTACCATCCCAACCAAACATGTGCAACCACTCTACCCCTTTATGGGACGGGGCATTATTGATTACTTAGGCTGATACTAGCATGGTGCCCACATTACTAGTGACGGGGGAGACTTGAGGTCACTCCCGGGACGGGGTCGTGCTTGGATAGGCGGCCATGACTATTTTTACAGGGCACCGGTCACACCGTTGGTCCCTTCGTGTATGCGTGACAATGTAAAGAGGGCAAAGTCCCATGATCTTTTATTTGTACACGAGGGCTGTGCACCAACGAGTGGACCCTATGGTAGTGTCGTCTAGGGAAAGATAATGATCGGGTGCTTCCCCCGAGTACTTGAGGTACTACGGGATCATGGATGACACGAAATCTTCCCGGATCTTGTGGGTAAAGTGCGCAACCTCTGCAGAGTGTAAAACTATTCGAGTAGCCATGTTCACGGTCATGGACAGTTGGGAGGTGCTACTTAAACTATGTCCAGAATTTTACAATCTTGGTGAATATATGTGTGTGTGTATTGAGTCAAGGTGGTGACTTGACGCGTTGAAAGAGCCAGTAATGATTTGAACTCTATTTATGTTGATATCTGTAACCTGTCCTCGAGGTTACCCAAGTACATTGATGCATGTCTCACAAATGGTAGAATATCTTATCTAGCTTGTAGCTAGGTTGCTTATTTGTTGTACAACTTGCATTGTTACCTTGAACCAAATCCTGGGTTGCTTGCGAGTACATTCAAAGTACTCATTGGCTTGCCACTGGTTATTTAATTGGCCACGCATGTAGGAGCAGGAATTTGAAGAAGAATTCTATGGAGACGAACATGCGAACTAGGACGCTTTCCCAGTCAGATTGCGTGTAGGGTTAAGGCACATGGCATGGGTTCTACTTATCTATGAAGACTTCTGCTATTCGAGTTATTTGCTATTCAGCCCGTTAGGCTTTATCTATGTAAGACTTAACCATAATGGTCTGAATTTGTGTAAGACGGTATGTATGGATGTAAGACTCTTGTTATTCAGCTTCTGTGTGTTCAGTGAGCAATGATCTCTGGGATCACTGTACACGTGCATTCGGTGATCTCGACTCTTAAGTCGGGGTCCCCACACCTTGCCACAAATATGATGTCAACTACATGATCACGCATGGTAATATGACAATGATGAAGCGTGTCATAATAAACGGAACAGTGGAAAGTTGCATGGCAATATATCTCGGAATGGCTATGGAAATGCCTTAATAGGTAGATATGGTGGCTGTTTTGAGAAAGGTATATGGTGGATGTATAGTACCGGCGAATACGCGGTACAAGAGAGGCTAGCAATGATGGAAGGGTGAGAGTGTGTATAATCCATGGACTCAACATTAGTCATAAAGAACTCACATTCTTATTGCAAAAATCTACAAGTCATCAAAACAAAGTACTACACGCATGCTCCTAGGGGAAGGGTTGGTAGGAGTTAACCATCGCGCGATCCCAAGCTCCACACAAAGGATGCCAATCAAAGAAATACCTCATGCTTCAATTTTTTCACACAACGGTTACCATACGTGCATGCAGTAGCGGAGGCAGGGGGTGCTGGCAGGGGCCTTGGCCCCCCCCCTATGCTCTCACAAATACAGCTATATGTATTACTAATTCTTCATTTTTCAAACATAATTAGTAAGATTTAGATGATTTGGTCCCCTCTAACATTATATAACATTTTTGGCCCTCTCTATATTGAGTTCCTGGCTCCGCCACTGCGTGCATGCTACGAGACTTGCAAACCTCAACACAAGTATTTCTCAAATTCACAACTGCTCTACTAGAAAGACTCTAATATCACCATCCTCATATCTCAAAACGGTCATCAAGCATCAAACTTCTCATAGTATTCAACGCACTTTATATGAAAGTTTTTAATATATCCTTCTTGGATGCCCATCATATTAGGACTAAATTCATAACCTAAGCAAATTACCATGCTGTTTTAAAAGACTCAAAATAATATAAGTGAAGCATGAGAGTTCATCTATTTCTCCAAAATAAAACCACCACCGTGCTCTAAAAGATATAAGTGAAGCACTAGAGCAAATGACAAACTACTCCAAAAGATATAAGTGAAGATCAATGAGTAGTTAAACAATTATGTAACTATGTGAAGACTCTTTACCATTTAAGAATTTCAGATCTTGGGATATTATTCAAACAGCAAGCAAAACAAAATAAAACAAAAATGACGCTCCAAGCAAAACACATATCATGTGGTGAATAAAAATCTCAAGTAAAGTTACCGATAGACGAAGACGAAATAGGGGATGCCTTCCCGGGGCATTCCCAAGCTTAGGCTTTTGGTTGTCCTTGAATTTTACCTTGGGGTGCCTTGGGAATCCCCAAGCTTAGGCTCTTGCTACTCCTTATTCCATAGTCCATCGAATCTTTACCCAAAACTTGAAAACTTCACAACACAAAACTCAACAGAAAACTCGTAAGCTTCGTTAGTATAAGAAAAAAAACACCACTTAGGTACTGTTGTGAACTCATTATAAATTCATATTGGTGTTATATCTACTATTTCCAACTTCTCTATGGTTCATAGCCTCCGATACTACTCATAGATTCATCAAAATAAGCAAACAACACATAGAAAACAGAATCTGTCAAAAACAGAACAGTCTGTAGTAATATGTAACTTTCGAATACTTCTATAACTCTAAAAATTCTAAAATAAATTGGTGGATGTGAGGAATTTGTCTATTAATCATCTACAAAAAGAATCAACTTATAAGCACTCTCTAGTAAGAAAATGGCAGCTAAACTCGTGAGCGCAAAAGTTTCTGTTTTTTAGAGCAAGATCGCATTAACATTCACCCAAGTCTTCCCAAAGTTTCTACTTGGCACTTTATTGAAACAAAAACTATAAAACATGATTACTACAGTATCTTAATCATGTGGACACACAAAAATAGTAAGGGTAAATATTGGGTTGTCTCCCAACAAGCGCTTTTCTTGAGTGCCTATTAGCTAGGCATGATGATTTCAATGATGCTCGCATAAAAGATAAGAATTGAAACAAAAAGAGAGCATCGTGAAGCATATGAATAGCACATTTAAGCCTAACCCACTTCCTATGCACAGGAATTTTGTGAGCAAACAACTTGTGGGAACAAGAATCAACTAGCATAGGAAAGCTAAACAAGCATAACTTCAAGATTTTCAACACATAGAGAGGAAACTTGATATTATTGCAATTCCTACAAGCATATATTACTCCCTCATAATAATTTTCAGTAGCATCATGAATTAATTCAACAATATAATCATCACATAAAGCATTCTTTTCATGATCTACAAGCATAGAAAATTTACCACTCTCCACATAAGCAACATTCTTCTCATTCGGAATAGTGGGAGTATCATAAGAAACTCGAATACTATAAATTGTTTACACATTAAAAGAGTAATGTTCAGAAAAAGGGTAATCATAATAATGACAAGTTTCGTAAATATAATCGTCACCACTTTTTATAATATAAGTATCATCACAATAATCATGATAAATAGGAGGCATGCTATCATCATAATAAATTTGCTCATCAAAACTTGGGAGACTAAAAATATCATCTTCATTAAACATAGCATCCCCAAGCTTGGGATAAACATTAATTGCAGCAAATAAATTCTCAAACATGTCATTCTCATCAAAAATAGCATCCCAAAGCTTGGCCTTTTCATATTATAAGCATAATCACTCTCATCATTAATAGTATGGATAGCACCAATAGTATAACAATTATAATCATCACAATGAGTAATAGGAGCAACATCATTGGGAAGGGATACCTTTTTGCCTTTTCTTCTCCGTCTTTTCTTTTTCTTCTTCGCATTATGTGTGGGTTTAATCCTCTTTTTGGAGCTCCTTACTAATGAGATTGTTTGAATAGAAAGCTCCTCCTTGTTACCCGATTCATCATAAGAAAGAATAGGAGTATATTGGGAAATATCTTCCCTTTCATTAGTATTCCCTTCATCTTCTATTTGTTTTCTTGTCTTTATGTAATTGGCAATATAAGGATTTTCAATGCAATTCACCGCACAATACATATAAATTTCCTCTACATCAAAATCAAGAACTTTATCAAGGACAAATTCTGGAATATCCTTAGTTATACGTTTCATTTCTTCATAACCCAAAAGCAAACTAAGTTCATTATGATGTGCAAGGGAAATCAAGTCATCGCAATTTTTGGACACGATTCGATCATGAAACAATTTGCATTGGAGATTTAAATGACCACATTCATTGCAAAGTTCATAAGTATGGCTAAGAAAATTTAAATTTTCAGAACAAACATCTAGCCTCTCTTGCAACCATTTAGTTTCTAAATAGTTATGCCTCTTGCAAAATCTATCTTCCCTATTTGGTGTGTACTTGCAAACTCTATGCACTCCACAAAAGTTGACATGCTTACAAGAGATATTTTCATCATGACTAGTGCAATCATCATTAGTACTATGGATATTCGAAGAATTCACACTAACAACATTGCAATCATGCTCATCATTCAAGTATTTAGTGCCAAACATTTTAATGCATTCTTCTTCTAGCACTTCGGCACAATTTTCCTTTCCATCATTTTCATGAAAATCAATAAAAAGATGAAGCATATGAGGCACTCTCAATTCCATTTTTTGTAGTTTTCTTTTATAAACTAAACTAGTGATAAAACAAGAAACTAAAAGATTCGATTGCAAGATCTAAAGATATACCTTCAAGCACTCACCTCCCAGGTAACAGCGCCAGAAATTGCTTGATGTCTACTATGCAATCTTATTCTTGTAGACGTTGTTGGGCCTCCAAGTGCAGAGGTTTGTAGGACAATAGCAAATTTCCCTCAAGTGGATGACCTAAGGTTTATTAATCCGTGGGAGGCATAGGATGAAAATGGTCACTCTCAAACAACCCTGCAACCAAATAACAAAGAGTCTCTTGTGTCCCCAACACACCCAATACAATGGTAAATTGTATAGGTGCACTAGTTCAACAAAGAGAAGATGATACAAGTGCAATATGGATGGTAGACATAGTTTTTTGTAATATGAAAATATAAAAACAGCAGGGTAACTAATGATAAAAGTGAGCACAAATGGTATTGCAATGCTTTGAAACAAGGCCTAGGGTTCATACTTTCACTAGTGCAAGTTCTCTCAACAATAATAGCATAAATGGATCATATAACTATCCCTCAACATGCAACAAAGAGTCACTCCAAAGTCACTAATAGCGGAGAACAAACGAAGAGATTATTGTAGGGTACGAAACCACCTCAAAGTTATTCTTTCTGATCGATCCATTCAAGAGTCCGTAGTAAAATAACACGAAGCTATTCTTTCTGTTCGATCTATCCTAGAGTTCGTACTAGCATAACACCTTAAGAAACACATCAACCAAAACCCTAATGTCACCTAGATACTCCATTGTCACCTCAAGTATCCGTGGGCATGATTATACGATATGCATCACACAATCTCAGATTCATCTATTCAACCAACACAAAGAACTTCAAAGAGTGCCCCAAAGTTTCTATCGGAGAGTCAAGACGAAAACGTGTGCCAACCCCTATGCATAGATTCCCAAGGTCACAGAACCCGCAAGTTGATCACCAAAACATACATCAAGTGGATCAATAGAATACCCCATTGTCACCACGGGTATCCCACGCAAGACATACATCAAGTGTTCTCAAATCATTAAAGTCTCAATCCGATAAGATAAATTCAAAGGGAAAACTCAATCCATTACAAGAAGGTAGAGGGGGAGAAACATCATAAGATCCAACTATAATAGCAAAGCTCACGGTACATCAAGATCGTGCCAAATCAAGAACACGAGAGAGAGAGAGAGAGAGAGAGAGAGAGATCAAACACATAGCTACTGGTACATGCCCTCAGCCCCGAGGGTGAACTACTCCCTCCTTGTCATCGAGAGCGCCAAGATGACGAAGATGGCCACCGGTGATGGATCCCCCCTCCGGCAGGGTGCCAGAACAGGGCCCCGATTGGTTTTTGGTGGCTACAGAGGCTTGCGGTGGTAGAACTCCTGATCTAGGTTATGTTCTGGAAGTTTGGTTATATATAAGAGGTGTTGGAGTCGGGAACAAGTCAGGGGGGTCCCTAAGGCGGCCACGAGATAGGGGGGTGCGCCCGGGGGTAGGGCGCGCCCCCACCCTCGTGGTGGCCTCGAGACTCTTCTGGTCCATCTCCGGCACTCCGTGGGCTTCTTCTGGTCCAAAAACAATCTTCATGGAGTTTCAGGTCAATTGGACTCCATTTGGTATTCCTTTTCCGCGATACTCAAAAACAAGGAAAAAAATAGAAACTGGCACTGGGCTCTGGGTTAATAGGTTAGTCCCAAAAATCATACAAAAGTGTATATTAAAGCCCATTAAACATCCAAAACAGATAATATAATAGCGTGGAACAATAAAAAATTATAGATACGTTGGAGACGTATCACATATCATGAGACAATGCTCTGTTTCATGATTTTCAGATGAGTTTTGGATTTACAGAATTTAAAAACCAGGATTTCAATGTTTCTGGTCGAGCCATGATCCCAAGATGTTAGAAATTCTTTCCCATTTCTTACATGAGTCCTAAACATGCATCAAAGGACACATATATGATTACTATTTTCGAATGACACATAGTACATGTCCGACATCAAAATTTGTGAAGTTTTTTAGTCTACATAAAACTATTTTTAAGTCAAACTTTGTAAAGTTTGGGCAAATTTGTAAGAAAAATATCAACATTAACAATAAGAAACCAATATCATTAGATGCATCATGAAATAAATTTTCATGCTATACATCTTTAGTGTTGTAGATGTTCATATTTTTTAAGATAAACTTGGTCAAACATTGCTTAGTTAGACTTCGACCAAATTTTATATACGGAGTAAAAGAATACAGAGGGAGATGTAGTATAATCCTACTATTTCAGTACTAGGCACGAACAAAGGAAGCTCCATTACTAATAAAGACACCCTAGTGTAGTAGGCAATTGAGTTGACGAGTGACCTTGGGTAGGGACTTGATGTGTTGGGAACGGTAGGTGGGGTGTGATAGTTATTAAAGCATCCCTCTATTTTTAACCGGTAATAGCTACTCAAGGCGAATTTCACAGGGTTGGAATTCGGGCCACCAAATATTTCAGTTCGAAACGCGGAGGCTTGAGTAGAGGCACAAAGTTTTTTATCGCCCTTATTTTTGTTAGGGCTTGCTAATGTGCGCAACACACACCACCACCACAACGACATGAGCCTAGTCTCGCTGGTACCGCTCCCGGGTGCCTCCATTTGAGAATGCAAAGGAATCTTTTTAATTATCAAACAAATCTTTATGTATTACCATGCATGTGTTTTCCTTGCATATAATTGGTGATTCCAAAAGGGATGGTAATTGATTTATGACGAGTTCTTGGATTAGAGTATCTTTGTGATATAGTGATCTCAACGTGGATCCCACATTTAATGTATCCACACTAAGTTTTTGAATGCAAATTCAAATGTATAAGATGAATAGTATGGTGGTGAGAAATCTTTGTATTCAAGCATATGACCACACACATACAAATACAACAACAATCGAGTCAATATAGTGCATCTACTTTCCCAAACCATGTATGGCACTAATTGAAAAAAATATGGAAGACATGCATGGTCCTCAATTCAAAATTTACAATGTACACTAGACTAAGAATATTAAGTCGAGTATTATGTCCACACAAATGTTTTGTTTTGGTCTCTCCATAGACACCCCCGCCCGCACACACATATACTTCCTCTATCAATCTCTTTGTTAACCGACTTATAAAGCTATTGGTATCTGACACACGTTCATTCTTTCTATCCATGTTTCCATTTATCTCACACCCGCCCTCACGCTCCCAACAAATATATTTCTCGCACACACCCTCCGTGCCCTCCATGATGAGCGCTCTCTCTCTCTAGACACATACATTACCATTGTAACCCCCCTCCCCACCGCGTGTGTGCACACAGTCTATCTAGGCCACTCTCAGTATCTCTCTCCTACATCCCTCACTTAAATCTTCGTCGCACGATATATCTTCGTAGATGGTCTTTCACATTCGAGTGTACGCTAGCTGATGTCACTTGAGATGCGTCGGTGTTTCCCCAAGGAATAAGGGAGGATGCATCACATCAACGGTAAGGTATTTCCCTCAGTGATGAGACCAAGGTTATCGAACCAGTAGGAGAACCACGCAACACTACGTCAACGGTACCTACACACAAATAACAACTACTTGCAGCCCGACATGTTAAAGGGGTTATCAATCCCTTTCGGGTAGCGATGCCAAAAAGTGACATAAAGATAGGATAAAATTGTAGTAGATTGATAGATGCAAATAAAAGCAAATGAAAACATCAAGGTATTTTGGGTTTTTGATAATATAGATCTGAAAATAAAATAAAAGGTAATTGGCAATATGGATCTGAAAGTATATGATAGGAAAATAGACCAGGGGGCCGTAGATTTCACTAGTGGCTTCTCTCGAGAAAATAGCGTGCGGTGGGTAGACAAATTACTATTGGGCAATTGATAGAAAATCAAATAATTATGACGATATCCAAGACAATGATCATGTATATAGGCATCACGTCCAAGATTAGTAGACCGACTCCTGCCTGCATCTACTACTATTACTCCACACATCGACCGCTATCCAGCATGCATCTTGTGTATTAAGTTCATGGAAAGACAGAGTAATGCAATAAGAACGACGACATGATGTAGACAAGATCTATTCATGTAGGAAGAGACCCCATCTTTTTACCCTTAATAGCAACGATACATGCATGCCTTGCTGCCCCTTCTGTCACTGGGAAAGGACACCGCAAGATCGAACCCATTACAAAGCACCTCTTCGCATTGCAAGATAAATAGATCAAGTTGGCCAAACAAAACCCAAATATCAGAGAATAAATACGAGGCTATAATAATCAAGATTGGATATTAAATCAAGGCAAATCTGATCATAAACTCACAATTCACCGGGTCCCAACAAACACACCACAAAAGTCATTACATCAATTATATCTCCGAGAGACCGTTGTATTGAGATACAAAGAGAGAAGAAGACAACTAACTACTGCCTACGGACCCGTAGGTATGTGGTAAACTACTCACGCATCATCGGAGAGGCACCAATGACGATGATGAACCCCTCCATGATCGTGTTCCCCTCTGGCAGAGTGCCGGAAAAGGGCTATAGATTGGATCTCGTGGTTCTGGAACTTGCGGCGGCTGGAACAAAATTTTGTCGACTCCCCTAGGGTTTCTGGAGGAAGGAGGTATTTATAGAGCGAAGAGGCGGTGCGGGAGGGCACCGAGGTGGGCACAACCTACCTGGGCACGCCCTGGTAGGTTGTTCCCCCTCGGGGCACCCCCGGGTGTTTCTCTGGCCCATTTGGTGCCTTGTGGTCCAAAAAAATACACAAAAAGTTCCGCTGCATTTGGACTCCGTTTGATATGTTTTTTTGTGATGTAAAAAAACAAGCATAAAACAACAACCGACACTTGGCACTATGTCAATAGGTTAGTCCCAAAAAATGATATAAAATGGCTGTAAAATGATTGTAAAACATCCAAGAATGATAATATAACATCATGGAACAATCAAAACGTTGGAGACGTATCACTAGCCCACACTCACTCGATCTCTCTCTTTATGTATGTATCGATTGACCTTGCTCTCTCATGCCGTCTCCCTCACACATTGATGCTCCCTCTCCTTCTCTCACATAGGCAGAGCTATGTAGATTGTCGGGGGGGGGGGG
>LR738713.1:569941819-570043277 GCA_902687465.1 Secale cereale | reverse complement strand
GGGGGGGGAGCCCCAAACCTTAGATTAAATTGTGAAGGTCTTTTTTAGGAGGGTTTAGATATTATTTTTTGTATTTGGCCCCACCCCCCAAACACCGATGGGTTGTGCCCCCCTCAGAGAATACCAGGTGCTCCCACACCTTAGATGCTTGATATGAGCTCCTGGGAGCCATTGGATCTAAGATCCAGCGGATCCCAGGAGCTCTAAATGTTTTTGCAAAAAAAACCTCAAAGAGTTTAGGAATTGCGCACAAGGACAAAGACTACTAAGATACCATTGGATCTCAAATCCAACGGCCTCGAAGCTCATATCACCGTAGCATCTAAGCTACGGAAGAACCTGGTATTCTCTTGCCCGTGAGAATATCACGTGCTCCCACACCTAATGGGAGCCGTTGGATATGAGATCCAACGGCTCCTAGGAGGTCTGAATATTTTTCTGCCAAAAATCCCTCGAAGATTTTAGAATTTTCTAACAAGTACAAAGACTACTCAGATGCCATTGGATCTCATATTAAACAACCTCGAAGCTCGTATCACCATAGCATCTAAGCTACGAGAGCACCTAATGTTCTCTCACCCAGGAGAATATTAGGTGATCCCACAACTTAGATACTAAGACGATATGAGATCCCGGCAGATCCAACGGCTCCCAGCAGAAGATCTGAATGTTTTTTTTGCAAAATAGCCCGCAAAGAGTTCGGGAATTGTGCACAAGTACACAGACTACTCATATGTCAGTGGATCTCAGATTCAACAACCTAGAAGCACGTATCACCGTAGCATCTAAGTTGCGGGGAGCACCTAATATTCTCTCGTCCAGAATATCAGGTGCTCCCACACCTTAGATGATAGGTGATACGATTCAGGGGCTCCCAGGAGGTTTGAATGTCTTTGCAAGAAAAAACTCAATGATTTGGGAATTGTGCATAAGCACAAAGACTACTCACATGCCATTGAATCTCAGATCCAATGACCTAGAAGCTCGTATCACGGTAGCATATAAGCTGCGGGGAGCACATAATATTCTACTACCTCCTTTCCGTTTTATAAGACTTGCACGTATATCTAGGTTAAAAAATAAACCAACGTAATACAAGTTATCTGTCACAAAAATATATCATTAGAAACTTCAGATCTTCTACTTTCTAATGGTGTAATTTTTAGACTATACAACTTATTTTATGTTGGTCAAATTATAGACCTAGGGATATGCGCAAGCCTTATAAACCGGAAAGGAGGTAGTACCTTAGATGCTACGATGATATGAGCTCCATGGAGCCGTTGGATTAGAGATCCAGCGGCTCCAAGGAGGTCTGACTGTGTTTGCAAAAAAATCTCTCAAAGAGTTTGGGAATTGTGCACAAGTACAAAGACTACTCACATGCCATTGGATCTCTCATCCAACGACCTAGAAGCTTGTGTCACCGTAGCATCTAAGCTGCGATGAGCATCAATGTTCTCTCGCTACAGCTTAGATGCTATGGTGATACGAGTTCCTGGGAGCCGTTAGACCTGAGCTGTGATAACCCACAAGTATAGGGGATCGCAACAGTTTTCGAGGGTAGAATATTCAACCCGAATTTATAGATTCGACACAAGGGGGGCCAAAGAATATTTGCAAGTATTAGCAACTGAGTTGTCAATTTAGCCACACCTGAAGATTAATTATCTGTAGCAAAGTGATTAGTAGCATAGTAGTATGATAGTTTTGATAGTAGCGGTAGCAGCAATAGTAACGATAACGGTGATGGCAGTGGTTTTGTAACAGTAGCAATAGTAACAGCATCAGTAGTAACTTAGCAAGATCAATATGTAGGAAATTCATAGGCATTGGATCTGCAATTTGTTGGATGACATTCATCATGTAACAGTCATAACCTAGGGCGATACATCACTAGCTCCAGTTCATAAATGTAATGTAGGCATACATTCCTTAAATAGTCATACGTGCTTATGGAAAGAACTTGTATGACATATTTTGTCCTACCCTCTCGAGGCAGCGGGGTCCATAAGGAAACTAAGGGATATTAAGGCCTCCTTTTAATAGAGTACCGGAACAAAGCATTAACACATAGTGAATACATGAACTCCTCAAATTACGGTCATCACCGGAAAGTATCCCACATATTGTCACTACGGGGTTTACGGATCATAACACGTAATAGGTGACTATGACTTGCAAGATTGGATCTAGAACATAGATATAATGGTGATAACATAATTGGTTCAGATCTGAAATCATGGCACCCGAGCCCAAAGTGTCAAGAATTAAGCATAGCAAAGTCATAACAACATCAATCTCAGAACATAATGGATACTAGGGATCACGCCCTAACAAAACTAACTCGATTACATGACGAATCTCATCCAACTCCTCACCGACCAGCGAGCCTACGAAGGAATTACTCAGTCCCAGTGGAGAGCATCATGGAATTGACGATGGAGGAGGGTTGGTGATGACGAAGACCGAAGATTCCCCTCACCGGAGCCCCAAACGGACTCCAGATTTGGCCTCCTGATGAAGAACAGGAGGTGGCGGCGGCTCCGTATCGCGAAACGAGATAATTCTTCCTCCCTGATTTTTCTCTCCGAAAACGTGATTTTATAGTGTCAGGGTTGGAGTCTGTGGGGCCACCAGGTGGGGACAACCCCTGGGCGCGCTAGGAGGGGGCGCCGAGGTGGGTTGTGCCCACCCAGGTGCCCCCTCCGGTTGTTCTTGGCTTCAGTAATTTTATTTTATTGAATAAAAAATCCTCGCAAAGTTTCATTCCAATCCGAGAACTTTTATTTCTGCTCAAAAACAACACCATGGTAGTTCTGCTGAAAACAGCGTCAGTCCGGGTTAGTTTCATTCAAATCATGCAAATTAGAGTCCAAAACAAGAGGAAAGTGTTAGGAAAAGTAGATACGATGGAGACGTATCAACCCCGCCAAGCTTAAACCTTTGCTTGTCCTTAAGCAATTCAGTTGATAACCTGAAAGTGAAAAAGAAAAACTTTTACGGACTCTTTTGCTCTTGTTTACATAAATAAGCTTAAGTAGCACCCAGGTTTTTAGCAAAAATCATGAATAACCATGTCAACAATAACTCTTAGAAATTATATTAACTCATATAAATAGCGTAAACAACCAGAGAGAAATAATCTCTACCTAATATTAAAGGGAGAAGCGTTTCTCCACTTTTTTTGGTCATGTTTTGTACGTCGTTCGTTTTAGAAATAAAAAAGGAAATATGCGCAGAGACAGATTCGAACCTTGGTATATTCGAAAAAGACAGGTGCATACGACCATCACACCAAGCTGACCATCACACCAAGCTGATTTTTATGTAAGGCAAGCGGAAGTTTCCCTATTATTGCGGCTGGAGGTAGCTTGCCTTTTTTGTGGGCCGGCCCAATATGAAAGGATAACGTCCACATATTTTTTTCTTTGCTTTGTACTCTGTGTTTCTTTTATTGTCTTATATGTTTTTCCTTTTCTTTCCCTTTTTAGGTTTTTAAAGTATTCATCACACATCAAAAAGATGTAAATCGTCTATTTGAATTTTGTAAACATATATAAAAATGTTTTTGATGTACGAGAAAAATGTACAGTGTGTATGAAAAAATAGTGATCAAAACATGTATTTGAAGAAAATGTTAATCATCTATCTAAATAATGTTAAACTTATATAAAACTGCTTTCAGATGTATATAAAAACTGTACAATGTGTATAAAAAAGGTGGACATAAAAACATATGTTTCATGAAATTTTAACCTGCATAATTAAATATTTCATATGTACACAAAAAATGTCCAATATGTAGATAAAACTAGACATCAAAACGTATATATATGACAAGACGTTAATCATATATTATAAAAATATTAAACATATATAAAAGTATGTACAATATGTATTAAAAATGTAGACATGTGTTGAAAAGACGTAGACATCAAACATTTATTCAAAAGATGTAATTATCTATTTGAAAAATGCAAACATGTATACAAGCAAACGTACACTGTGTAAGAAAAAACATAGACAATAAAACCCATATTAAAACCCATGCAGTAAAAATGTCCCTTATGTATAAGAAAATTGTACATTATGTGTGGAAAAAAGTAGACAAGTGTTGGAAAATGGAAAAAAAGATGAAAACCAGAAAGGAAAAAAGTGAACGAGATCATAGAAAACAAATAAAAAAGTGAAAATGGAAGAATGAAATAGGAAAAGGAAAAACCAGAAATACTGAAGAATAAAGGCTGCAATATTGGGCCAACCCACTATTTCCTACGCGTAGGCGTTCCTAATAGGAATCAGTACGGGAGAGAAATAGCCCTCGCGGTTTTATTGTGGAAGAGAGTTTTCTTCACAAAAAATAATAATCTACTCGCTCTACAAGCACACCGAGTTGGGCATATACGCTAACCATTGAAAGACTGGTTCCGTTGTACATTACTTAGCCTTTTCTTCGTCGCGCCGCACGTCCCTATTCTGGATGTGTTTTGACTTTTGACGATCAAAGTGTTCGATAGCCAAATTGTTTTTGCTCTCACTGACAAAAAAGCCTACAAATTAGGAGAAAAATATATTTAAAACTTTAGGAGAAAAGTAATTCCGGACAAGGTAGAAAACTAACTTTACGTCCAAGAGTTCACAGAGCACATGTCAGACCCCCATCGTCCATGTCCGATTTGTTCTTGCCTCCATTACTCGCACCGTCACAGACATCTCACGTGCGTGGGATGTGATCAGACACCACCCCTATCAGATTGATTGCTAATTAGTACTACGTCCGAAGACATCTTCTAAGGAAGCATTACATCTTCACCAGCTAGCACATAAACTAGCCGACGCCCGAACTGATGCGCTTTTTGTCTTGGTCGCCATCGGGCATGAGCCCAGCTCATTTGCCAAACTACCATCGTTGGGTGGCATCGTCCAGAGGCTCGTGTGTCGCGTTGGTGAATGTTTTGATGGACACGATAATTTTCTCTCCCGTTGCAACGCACGGGCATATGTGCTAGTAAGATATTTCAAATGTCAACACTTTGTCAAAACAACCATGATATAATATGACAATAGTGGTATCTCGCTAGCCCTTTATGAGACCGCAAAACATAAATGCAAAGCACCTCCAAAGTTCAAGCAGCGACTAAACATTGTAATTCATGGTAGAGAAGATCCAGTCATGCTAACACGCAACATTCATTACACACAATGCATGAGGATGACAACAATGCTCTCAGATCTGGCGCTTATTCGAAAAGGTGATGAGTCAACATAAAAGTAAATAGATAGTCCCTACGCAGAGGGAAGCAGTGATTGCAGAGGTGCCAGAGGTCAAGGTTTTAAAACAGGGATAAATGTAATTTTGAGAGATGTATCCTTCATATTTACTTCACGACCATCAGTTATCAATATCTTCCATGCTGAACACATTAGTAACGGTTCCCAAGTGATAAAGTAAAGGTTATTACTCCGTAGGAGTTTTTGTTTAATCATTTGTAAGCTCTTTTCTTTTTGAAGTTGGGACTGGGAATCCCTTT
Source organism: Secale cereale (assembly GCA_902687465.1). Classification (NCBI taxonomy): domain Eukaryota; kingdom Viridiplantae; phylum Streptophyta; class Magnoliopsida; order Poales; family Poaceae; genus Secale; species Secale cereale. The sequence goes on along the minus strand of LR738713.1, from coordinate 570,037,743 downwards.
TACCGCTACTCTCGTGCAAGGACAAGTGAATAAACACTCGTCATGAGAATAACCCGCTTAGCATGGAAGATACCGACTACCTCCTATCACTACATGAACATTCCAGGCACACAAAACGAATGTTTGTTTGAAGTTTTAGAGGTGGCACATTGAAAGTGAGTTATATCGACTAGTGGGGGGTGAATAGGCGATTTTTACAAATTCGTCACTGCAGAAATTCTAAGTGAGGAATTTCCTAACCAACGAACTACAAGCAGCGGAATAAATATTCAGGTGCATGCACAACAAAGCAGTAACATAGTCATCATGATGAAATGAAACATACATAGAGCACATGTAGCGTGTAAACAGGATAAGTAGGCAAAAGACGGAATGACTGAAGAAATAGAATTGAGGAAATTGAGAAAGTCTTCAAACAGTAACGATCAATTTCATCAACACATCAATGAGGAAATGAAAGGGTTGAGGAAATTGAATCAGTAGCTCGGTGAAGACAATGATTTGGTAGACTAGTTCCAATTGATGTGACAATTGTACGTCTGGTTAGGGCGGCTAGGTATTCAAACCTGAGGATGCACAGTCCGAGACACACAATCCTCACCGTAATCCCCTTGAGCTAAGGTCACACATACCTCGCCCAATCACTCATGGTAAGTCTTCATAGGTGACTTCCAAACCTTCACATACTTTGGTCACCCGACGATCCACAAGTCCTCTTGGATTCTCTAGACCATTGACGCCTAACCGTCTGGAAGATGCACAGTCTTCAAAGGTAAGAAGCGTCGGTTCCACACATGAACAATATCTTCAGTGATGCTCAATCACATTAGGTTTTAGGTGTTGGGGTTTTGGATTTTTCCTCACTTGATGATTTTCGCTCAAAGTCCTCGGAGGATGGGATGCTCTAAATGGCAAATGTCAGTTTCTCTCGGAGCAGCCAACCAACTAGTGGTTGTAGGGGGCGTCTATTTATAGCCAGGGAGCAGCCCGACATGATAAGACATAAATGCCGTTCAATGATATAACCGTTAGGTGGATAGGATATTTTGGGACAGTTGGTGCGTAGCACAACAACGGTCGGAAATTTGATCTCTGAAATTCCTCAGGGCTATCATGTTCCTCACTTGTAGGCAATCCGCACTGGCGAATTCCTAACTCCTCAGTCAGAACAAATTCCACAGAGAATAGAAGATCTTCATATCTGTCACTGAAGAAATTGACTCAACTGTATGAGATTTCCAATGGCTTCACTCAAAAGAATTGGGTAGTGTAGGCTTTGAGATGAGCATCACTTGGAAAGTGTTTCCTTAGTTTTACCTCGACCCCCTTGTCGGTGTACTAAGATAGGGGTACCTTAGTACCCCAACTTATGCACGGGCAGTAGCAGCTTCCCGCCGCAGGGTCTACCACGTGCTTGCCGGAAACCTCTCTGATCCTTATTTAAGCCATTCAAAAACAAAGTATACAAGACAGAAGATCAAGGCCCCGGCAAGTGGAGCTTGCCGGGAAGGCCATCCCAGGCTCAAGACTATGTCATCAACACAAGGCCCTGGCGAGAGGAGCTTGCCAGGAAGACCAGAAGACTGTATCTAGAAGACAAGCCCCGGCGCACTCTGCGCCCCGGCAAGACCCGGGGAGCGACAAGCTTCCCGGCCCGACAAGATCAAGTCCCCCCGGCAAGGTGCTTGCCGGGGGAAGTCTGCACTGTGTGCCCACGCTCCAGCTCATCGGCCCACGGGTCGCCCTGGGACCATTCCAGGGACGCTTGGCGGATGGCTGTGCAGCCTGGGGGACACGGTGGCACTCCACGGTGACGAAGCTACTGCCGTGGCAAACGGAGACGCAAGGGCGGGCGCTTTTGGGGTCGACGGCGACGGGCATTTAATGCTCTTGTCCCCCACTGTCAAAGTAGGTGACGACCACTGTTCATGCACTGTTCATCCACTGTTCCCGCACTGTTACAACTACCACCAAAGTTACATTTTTACCCCTTTCTCCTACGTTGACACCTGTCGGTGACCCCTTGGGCTATAAAAGGAGGCCCATGCTCAACGTAGAAAGGGTTCGGAACCTTGTTAGCTCTCTCGCTCGGGGTGGCTAGTTCTTCAAGCTCCCGAGCTCCCCAACTCAATACAAACCAAGCAGGAGTAGGGTTTTACGCGTCCATCGCGGCCCGAACCTGGGTAAACTACCCGCGTGTGCTCTACGATCTGCTCTTTGTGCTCCCTCCGCTCCCTTACCGCACGAACAAGGGGCTCCGGTCCCATAGGTGCTCGTGGTGGACAGTTTCCCCCGACACCCCTTTAATAGTATGATCTTTCCTATGACTCAAGATAGAGAAAATGAAACTACGAAAATAAAAGTCTTCACGCTTCATAATCCTCGCATCAATATCAAAGTCTTCAGGGTCACAACAATTTCCTCACTTTCAAAGTCTTCAGGAAACCAAAGTCTTCAAATGAAGACATTCATTTTTAGGGGTCGACTTTCTTCGTAAATATCAAACTCCCCATAGACTTATAGAACCTATGTATACTCACAAACACATTAGTCCCTTAACCTATAAGTCTTCAATACACCAAAATCACTAAGGGGCACTAGATGCACTCACAATCTCCCCCTTTTTGGTGATTGATGACAAATAGGTTAAGTTTTCAATGGGGATAAACATATGAAGTGTAACAATAGATATTGAGGAATTTGATTGCAAGATACAGAAGAACTCCCCCTGAAGATGTGCATATTTGAGGATTTTGCTTGAGTAGCAAATGCACATTGTAGAGTAATATCATGCCTTATAATTAATATATGCATTTAACATATGATATGAAGAATTTGAAATGCATGATGAAATATGCTGTCTGACGAAATTCAGCATCCGTTAATTCAGGTACTTGAGGAAATAAGCATGTAGAAAGCAGTTCAAAAAAGTGTCAGACCACCATCGGACTTAAGTTTACAACTTATTAGAGCAAACACCTCAGAAGAGCAAGAGTTGTAACTTAACAAAAATATAGCCCATATATAAGACCCTCTTGAAGACCAACTCAAATTTCTTCCCCTTTGTCATCGAATGACCAAAAAGGATGAAAAATGAGGACTAGTGCCCCTGAAGAATATCATCATGATGTCAATGGAGGAGCACCAACATTGTTGGTGTCGTCCTTTGAAGTAGGGCCTGCCGCAGTGTCATCCAAATCTTCAGCTTCATCCGTCTCACGCGATGAAGAAAATGAACTTGTAACCAGCTAAGGAACTTTGACCTTCTTGGATTTCTTCGAAGGTGGTTGAGACCAGTCAAAGTCCTGTTGAAAGTCCATCTCTTTGAGTTCTTTAGCACTATAGAGATGTGAAAGAATGGCCCAAGTGCGGCCGAAGACTTGATGCAGGTAGTGGTGATTCTTCTTCACTGTGTTTTGTGTGACAGTCATGTTCTGAAGAATTAAAGCAAGCTGACGCTTGACCCACTTGTGATTGCGATCGACCTTTTGATGAAGACTTAGAAGAAGCTCACGATCAATCATCACTCGTGGAGTAGTGGCGTGAGGAATTTGCTTTGAAGATTTTGCGGCAGAGTCTTGGCTTGCAGAGTCATCATTGGTGGAATTAGATGCAGCTTTGCCAAACTGACCATCCAATGGACGAGTGCCTTCATCAATAACAACAGCTTTGCCTTTTTCATCAACTGAGGAAATAGTCCTTTTGAGGACTTCAATAGGAGGCAAATAGTTGAGGTGATTCTGACAATCTGCCTTGTAGTGAATTGAAGACCTAGTTCTGATGAATGTCATAATCCAATGAGCATAAGGCTTCAACTCAAACGGTGACAGTGCAACATTCGCCAAAGTCCTCATGAAGAAATGATGATAGTTAATGGGGATCCCATGTGTGATATTGAACAACAGATTCTTCATGATGCCAACAACGTCTTCTTCTTCAGAGTTGTCGCCTTTAATTGGACTGAGGGTTTTGGTTAGAATGTGGTAGATTGTCCTTGGTACATAGAGGAAATCCTTCACGAGAAAGGTGTTTTTTGGAGGTTGGCCAGCCTTCAAAGGCTTCATCAGATCAATCTTGCACCTTCAGCAAGAGGACTGACTGGTATGGCATGAAGCAATTTAGAGGCCAGGGCTTTGTAAAGAGTGTTTTCAGTCATCCAATCAAGCACCAAAGAATTCACATCTTTCACATCACCAGTGAGGTGCAGAGTAGCATAGAATTGAAGAATTAGCTCCTTGGCCTGGAGCCAATGGAGGTCTTGGACATGAATGATTAACAACAAATTTCTTCATGTACTTTGGAGTAACATAATGATATTCCCTCCATTCCTTATCCCATCTCCTCTCAATCCTTTGGATGCGCACTTTGCGTTGATTTTTGTTTTCTTTGCCATGAGTTGCTTCATCTAGTGTGCAATAATCAGCATAGATATCATCAGGAATCTCAAAAGCAGTGTTAGTTTCTGGTTTCTTTCCTCCCTTCTGAGGTCTCTTCCCTTCAGCCATTTTCCCCACTTGAGGATTTTAAACAATAGATGTTTCTGAGGTAATGTGAAAATTTTCTTTGAGGAATGCCGCAAATGAGTTAAGTTGATGAGAACCTAGAGATTCAGCAGCAGACATTTGTACCTGTGAATAGAGTATAGGTGCGAAGAATTTTGGTAGGTCATATTCATTCTCAGAATTTTTTCAAAAGTATCAAGTTTGAGGAATTTTACCATTGGAAGCTTGAACAATTTCACTAAGAATTCTTGACTTAGGTTCCAGAGTTGTATAGATTTGAGAAATCCACACACACTAGTAGAAAAGGGGCCTAATGTGAAGCACATTAGTCCCGGTTTGTAACTGAACCGACACTAATGTGATCATTAGTGCTGGTTCCAACGGCTAGGCGGGCGACAATCATTAGTACCGGTTCATGGCGAACCTTTAGTACCGGTTTGTGCCACAAACTGGTACTAAAGAGGTGGTGGCAGGCTTGTGTCAGGATGGGGCCCCACCAACACCTTTAGTACCGGTTGGTTATATGAACCGGGACTAGAGATGCACCTTTAGTCCCGATTCGTATAACCAACCGGTACTAAAGGTCATCCTACATAAACCCCTTCGTCGAGGCCGAGTGCTCTGTTCTTCCCCTTTCCCCTCTCCTCTGTTTTGTTCCTCTTCCTCTCGAGCTCATGATACGTCCATTTTGCATCATGTTTTCTTACTGTTATTTATAATGTTTTTATCCATAATAATGCTTTTTGAAGTAATTCTAATGCCTTTTCTCTCATAATTTGCAAGGAACACACCAAGAGGGAGAATGCCGGCAGCTGGAAATCTAGACCCGGAAAAGCTACGCCAGGCCACCTATTCCGCATAACTCCAAACAAGTTGAAACTTCATGGAGAATTTTTACGGATTATTTAATAAATACTGGAGCCAATAAACACCAGAGGGGGGCCACCAGGTGGGCACAACCCACCTGGGCGCACTAGGCCCCCCCCAGGCACACCCTGCAGGGTTGTGGCCTCCTCGGCCCACTTCCGGTGCCCATCTTCTGGTATATAAGTGATTCTGACCTAGAAAAAATAAGGAGAAGGCTTTCAGGATGGAGCACCACCATCTCGAGGCGGAACTTGGGCAGGAGCACTTTTGCCCTCCGGCGGAGCGATTCCGCCGGGGGAACTTCCCTCCCGGAGGGGGAAATCATCGTCATCATCATCACCAACCACTCCCCCATCTTGGGGAGGGCAATCTTCATCAACATCTTCAACAACACCATCTCATCTAAAACTCTAGTTCATCTCTTGTATTCAATCTTGTTACCGGAACTATAGATTGGTGCTTGTGGGTGACTAGTAGTGTTGATTACATCTTGTAGTTGATTACTATATGGTTTATTTGGTGGAAGATTATATGTTCAGATCCATTATGCTATATATTACCCCTCTGATCTTGAGCATGTTCATCACTTGTGAGTAGTTACCTTTGTTCTTGAGGTCACGAGAGAAATCATTTTACAAGTAATCATGTGAATTTGATGTGTGTTCGATATTTTGATAATATGTATGTTGTGATTACCTTAGTGGTGTCATGTGAATGTCGACTACATGACACTTCACCATATTGGGGCCTAAGGGAATGCATTGTGGAGTAGTAATTAGATGGTGGGTTGCGAGAGTGACAGAAACTTAAACCCCAGTTTATGAACTATTCCGTAAGGGATTGATTGGATCCAAAAGTTTAATGCTATGGTTAGAATTTATTCTTAATACTTTTCACGTAGTTGCGGATGCTTGCGGGAGGGTTAATCATACGTAGGAGGTTTGTTCAAGTAAGAACAACACCTAAGCACCGATCCACCCACATATCAAATTATCAAAGTAGCGAACACGAATCAAACCCATGATGAAAGTGAGTAGATGAAATTCCTGTGTACCCTCAAGAACGCTTTGCTTATCATAAGAGACCGTTTTGGCCTGTCCTTTGCCTCAAAAGGATTGGGCTACCTTGCTGCATACTTGTTACTATTATCGTTACTTGCTCGTTACAAATTATCTTGCTATCAAACAACTTGCTACTTACAGTTTCAGCACTGGCAGACATTACCTTACTGAAAACTACTTGTCATTTCCTTCTACTCCTCGTTGGTTTCGACACTCTTACTTATCGAAAAGAGCTACAATTGATACCCTATACTTGTTGGTCATCAATGCTATTTTCTGGCGCCGTTGCCGGGGAGTGAAGCGCCTTTGGTAAGTATAATTCGGTAAGGAAACATTTATATAGTGTGCTGAAATTTATTGTCACTTGTTACTATGGACGACAATCCTTAGATGGGTTTGTTCGGGGTATCTTCACCCCGTCCGGAACCACAACTAGTCACCCCTCAACCCGCTGCACCTAATGAAAATATTGAATATGAAATCCCTTCGGGTATGATAGAACAACTGCTAGCTGATCCTTATGCAGGAGATGGAACTGAACATCCTGACATGCACTTGATATATGTGGAACAATTTTGTGGATTGTTTAAACTTGCAAGTTTACCCATGGATGAAGTTATGAGAAAGGTTTTTCCCTTTATCTTTGAAGGGAAAATCATTGGCATGGTATAGGCTATGCGATGATATTGGATCATGGAATTGGAATCGTTTCAAATTGGAGTTCCACCAAAAAAATTATCCTATGCATCTAGTTCATTGTGATCGGAATTATATATATAATTTTTGGCCTCGTGAAGGAGAAAGTATCGCTCTAGCTTGGGGAGGCTTAAGTCAATGTTATATTCATGCCCCAATCATGAGCTCCCAAGAGAAATTATTATCTAGAATTTTTATGCTCGGCTTTCTCGTAATGATCAAACCATGCTTGATACTTCTTGTGCTGGTTCCTTTATGAAGAAGACTATTGAATTCCGGTGGGATCTTTTGGAAAGAATTAAACGCAACTCTAAAGATTGGGAACTCGACGAAGCTAAATAGTCAGGTATTAAACTTAAATATGATTGTGTTAAATCTTTTATGGATACCGATGCTTTTCAAAAGTTTAGCACTAAATATGGACTTGACTCTGAGATAGTAGCCTCCTTTTGTGAATCATTTGCTACCCATGTTGAACTCCCTAAAGAGAAGTGGTTTAAATATCACCCACCTATTAAATAAGAAATTAAAGAACTGGTACCAGTTAAATAAGAAACTATACTTTATAATGTTGATCCAGTTGTTCCTTCTGCTTATAGTGAGAAACCACCCTTCCCTACTGGGATAAAGGAACATGCTAAAGTTTCAACTGTGGTTAACCAAAGTTATATTAGAACACCTAAAACAGATGATCAAATTAAAGTAGAACCTAATATTGCTATGGTAAAAGATCTCTTGGAAGAAAATATAGATGGGCATGTCATTTGCTTTAATGAAGAGGCTGCTATAATTGCCAAACCTGATAAAAGGGAGAAACATAGACCAGTTGTGGGCATGCCTGTTATTTCAGTTAAAATAAGAGATCATTGCTATCATGGTTTATGTGACATAGGTGCTAGTGTGAGTGCTATTCCTTACTCTTTATACCAAGAAATTATGAATGACATAGCACCTGCATAAATAGAAGACATTGATGTTACTATTAAACTTGCTAATAGAGACACTATATCACCAATTGGGATTGTTAGAGATGTTGAAGTCTTTTGTGGGAAAATAAAATACCCTACTGATTTTCTTATTCTTGGTTCCCCACAAGATGACTTCTATTCCATTATCTTTGGCAGACCTTTCTTGAACACCATTAATGCTCAAATAGATTGTGAGATGCAAACTGTCGGTGTTAGTTTTGGTGATGAGTCTCATGAATTTAATTTTTCCAAGTTTAGTAGGAATCTTTTGCCTAGTAAGGATGAATTAATTGGTCTTGGTTATGTTGCTGTGCTACCTACTGATCCTTTATAACAATACTTGCTAGACCATGAGAATGATTTATATATGCATGAAAGGAATGAAATAGATAAGATTTTCTTTGAACAACACCCTCTACTTAAACACAATTTACCTATTGAAACTCTTGGAGGTCCTCCTCCACCTAAAGGTGATCTTGTGTTTGAATTAAAAAAAATTCCAGACACTCTGAAATATGCGTATCTTGATGAAAAGAAGATATATCCTGTTATTATCAGTGCTAACCTTTCAGAACATGAAGACGAAAGATTATTGAAAGTTCTAAGGAAGCATCGAGATGCCATTGGATATACTCTTGATGATTTAAAGGGCATTAGTCCCACTCTATGTCAGCACAAAATTAATATGGAACCTGATGCTAAACCAGTTGTTGATCACCAACGGCGGTTAAATCCAAAAATGAAAGAGGTGGTAAGAACAGAAATATTAAAACTTCTGGAAGCAGGTATAATCTATCCTATAGCTGATAGTAGATGGGTAAGTCCCATTCATTGTGTCGCTAAGAAAGGAGGTATTATTGTTGTTCCTAATGATAAGAATGAAATTATTCCACAAAGAATTGTTACAGGCTATAGGATGGTAATTGATTTCAGAAAATTAAATAAAGCTACTAGAAAAGATCGTTACCCTTTGCCTTTTATTGATCAAATGCTTGAAAGATTGTCTAAGCACACACACTTTTGCTTCCTTGATGGATATTCTGGCTTTTCACAAATACCCGTTTCTCAACCTAATCAAGAAAAGACCACTTTTACTTGTCCTTTTGGAACCTATGCTTATAGACGCATGCCTTTTGGTTTATATAATGCACCTGCTACCTTTCAAAGATGCATGATGGCTATATTCTCTGATTTTTGTGAAAAGGTTGTTTAGGTTTTCATGGATGACTTCTCTGTTTTTGGGAAGTCTTTTGATGATTATTTAAGCAATCTTGAGCGAGTTTTGCAGAGATGTGAACAAACAAATCTTGTCTCCAATTGGGAGAAGTGCCCTTTTATGGTTAATGAAGGCATTGTCTTGGGTCATAGTTTTTTTGAAAGAGGTATTGAAGTTGACCAAGCTAAGGTTGATGCTATTCAGAAAATGCCATGTCCCAAGGACATAAAAGGTATTCGTAGTTTCCTAGGCCATGTTGGTTTCTATAGGAGGTTTATTAAAGACTTCTCTAAAATTTCTAGGCCTCTCACTAATCTTTTGCAAAAGGATATTCCTTTTGTTTTTGATGATGATTGTTTAGAAGCCTTTGAAACACTCAAGAAAGTCTTAATCTCTGCACCTATTGTTCAACCACTTGATTGGAATTTGCCTTTTGAAATTATGTGTGATGCTAGTGATTATGTTGTTAGTGTTGTTCTAGGACAAAGAGTTGATACGAAATTAAATTTTATTCATTATGCTAGTAAAAATCTAGACAATGCTCAAAGAAAGTATGCTACAACTGAAAAAGAATTCTTAGCAGTGGTGTTTGCTTGTGATTAATTTTGTAGCGACCATGATCCGAATGGACCGAAGTCTCTGTGTTTCAGTGTCATCCCTGGATCGGTAATGCTGACACACACAATACTTGAAGGATTTATAACAGAGTGGCAATCACACACTTATTACATCGAATGTCTCCAAAGAGAACTTATTACAAATGCCTATGGCTTAAGGCCATCTAACAAAATAACAGCGGAAGGGTTGGAAGATAAGTGTGTCCATCAACTCCAACGGCATAGCTGAGTGCATGACAAACCACCTAGAACGTCTTACTCCTCGTCTAAAAAGTCTGCAACGTAACATGTTGCAGCCCGAAACGGGTCAGCACATGGAATATGCTGGCAGGATAACACAGAAGATGCAAGTAACAGAAATAAAGGCTACACTACATGCATATTTGGCTGGTGGAGGCTCTAAGGTTAAAGTTTTTGCGTAAAGCCATTTTTTCCCTACAACAAAGGAATACATTTTATTTTTAACTATCATGGTAGTTGAAACATCATTGAGAAGGTACCTCCAACTCAATCCCAATTAAAGTAATCATTAACCCAACAAATTAACTTTAGAGTGATAAGATCAACCAATAATTCAAATACCACATACTCAAGATTGTCCATAACCGGGGACACGGCTAATCATGATCAGTTTGTACACTCTGCAGATGTTTGTGCACTTTTCCCATAAGACTCGATCGCCTCCGTTTAATTTCTCGCACTGCATGGTGTTTGAGAAACGGATGACCGAGACACAGTCTTTTCGAAGAGGTCCCCTTAACCGATAGATAGGCCGATACACCTACAATCCCTCTACATCTGCTAGCCCATCATGGAAAGGTTTCCCACAACTTACTCAACTATGTCAGAGCCCATAATGGCATTGTGGCTGCACACGAAAGTTTCTAGCATGAATAGTTTTATGATCCCTTTGAGCCTGGGTGGCATTCCATAGGACAATCACACAGAAACCCTGGGATTTCCTAGGACAACACTGGCAACCCCAGGTGTCCTGCAACCAATCCACCCAGATGTGTATTCAAGTAGCCACCTTAAGTTGAACCATTAATTAACAACTCACATCTGTCATGGATTTCACTCAAACCCAAACCACGTCTACGAGCATAACATGATATCCTAAGCATAGCGTAGAAGTAACTCCCAAGGATTTGAAAATAATGCAGGTAATAGGTTCTACCTCAACTACTTCCCAGTCCCACGAATTAAGAGATCCTACTCATGCAATGTGTGAGGGTTTGATCTAGTGCATAAAAACTGGGTAATAAAGGGTATGATCAAAGTGTTACTTGCCTTGCTGATGATTCGCAAAACCTAGGGACTCGTAGTAGCACGCTTCACAGTCCGGGTATTCTATCGCAAGCAAACAATAACATACATAAGCAATCAAGCGATGATGCACAAAAAAAACTCTAAAAGATAAGATCTAACCAGAAAGTTCAACTTAATAACTCCAATTTTCAAAAAGAATCAAATCGAAAGAAGCAACGAAACTCAAACTGCGAAAGAAACGAGATCCGTTTACTAGTTTGATCTAGGGTCAAATTTTACAGTAGCAAAACTAGGTTCCAGTTGGTTAAACAGAAAGAGGGCGTCGAGACGAAGATTTGGGATTTTGAATCACCTGATTCCGACTCTCGAGCGAAAAGAAAAACGAAAAACAAGATCAGGGCAGAAATCGCGATCGGAATAATCGCGGATAAATACCCCGAAAAAGAAAACTGATGAACAGTAACGAACGAACGTTCGCAGTCTGCGGTTAACGGGCGAACAACGTTTGTTAAAACGAACGTACGGACGAACGTCCGCTAAATAACTAAACCGAAAAGAAAATCCGATCTAGTAAAAAAAAGCGAATCTAGGGTTTCTCAAAAAAAAAAACCGATTGGTTTTTTTACAAAACCGATGGTGGCGGCTACCTCAAAAAAAGGAGGCGGCGGCTCCGGCTAGAAGACCGGCGGCGGCAGCAACTCCGGCGGGCGGCGGTGGCAACGGCAGCGGCGGCGGGCGGCGGCAGCGGCGGTGGCGCGGCGCGGGCGCGGGAGGCGAGGCGAGCTAGGGTTCGGCGGGGTGGGCTGGCGGGCTGGCGGGCACGGGTTATAAAGACCCCCGGCTAGGAGAGTCCTAGCCGGTTACGGCCGGGAGGCGGTTAATTTTTTTTAAACGAGTCCCAACGTAGTAAAACTGGCGAAAAAAAATACTAAACGGAGTGCAAATATTCTGAAATAAATTTTCACCGTCCTATAATAATATTTAGGACAAAGTGAACATTTTTCCCGGACCTAAATGCAATTTTGAAAAACACGTATTTTTCCTATGCAAATAAAATCGCAAATAAATCCGAATAAAAACCTAAAGTGATTTTAGTATTTTTCCTCCAATATTTCTGTTATTTTGGAGAAGTCATATTATCTCCGCTCATATATTTCATTTAGAAATATTTTTATGAGAGAAAAATAATTAAAACCAATGCTATCCTCGTACCGGTATTCGAGTAAACTCAAATAAAAAATGGTAGAATTCCCAACTCTCTCCGTAGGTCCTTGAGTTGCTTAGAATTTTCGGGGATCGCCAGGCACAAAATGCAAAGAAATATGCAATGCAATATGATCTATGTATAACATTCCAAATTGAAAATTTGGGATGTTACAAATTTAGACCTTATATTGTTGATTCCAAAGTAACTGTTCACACATACCATGCTGCTATTAAATATCTTATTGAAAAGAAAGATGCTAAATCTAGACTTATTCATTGCGTTCTCTTGTTACAAGAATTTGACATACATATTATTGATAGAAAGGAGCCGAGAACCCCGTAGCTGATAACTTGTCTAGGCTTCAAAATGTGCTTGATGACCCACTACCTATTGATGACAGTTTTCCTGATGAGCAGTTAACTGCAATAAATGTTTCTCATAGTACTCCATGGTATGCTGACTATACTAATTACATTGTTGCTAAATATTTGCCACCTAGATTTACTTACCAACAAAAGAAAAAAAATTCTTCTATGATTTAAGACATTACTTTTGGGATGACCCACATCTTTATAAAGGAGTAGATCGTATTATTAGACGTTGTGTACCGGAACATGAACAGGGACAAATCCTACGGAAATGTCACTCCGAGGCTTATGGAGGGCAACACACAACATCTTGGTATAGAAAACAACCGCTTTATTGATACTGGCGGGTCAAAGTTTTACATTACAACAGGTAGCGAGGCCAAGCGGCACACACGGTGCGGCTGGACAATATGTACATTCTTTAGTGAACATACAAGGCCTCGGTCATAACAACTACGCGGCAGCGGAACGACTTCGTAGCGGAACTCCATAGCACAGGGACACCGATGTGGACACGATCTAGACTCGAACGACACTCCTTTCCAGCGAAACTTTCCTGAAATTTGGCATGACACGCTAGGTCAGTACATTGAATGTACTTGCAGGCTTACATCAAACATAATCATAATGACAAACAATATCATGATAGTTATTCAATTATTAAAATGAAACACCATACGTGAGTATGAATATAACCAACATGCTGTGTTCATGCCTTTGTGAAAACAGACCCTCGGACTGACTTACCCACGGTGATCTTTCTTAACATATCAACTTGTCCATCTCAACAGGACATATCTCGTGATCTTTCCGGCGATCACAACCCTGACCACACTTGGTCTCATTCATCTCGGTGGCTCTTCCACCATCTTTAACAGTGCAAAGTTCATAACTTAGTGAGCAAAATTTTATTAAATGTTGACCCATGGTGTGACCTACTTTCGAGCGTGTCCGTGACCATGGACTCGGCTATCAATAGATTAATTACACTCTGCAGAGGTAGTGCACTGTACCCACACCACGGAACCCATGGCCTCGTTCTCCCATTTGGGTGGACCAACGGCGTTCCGACGAAACCCTTCCATTGCCATGACACTCTCTCGGCCACTCCGGCTCATTTCCCATTAGAATAGTCCTGGGTGGCCCCTTGCCTACCAAAGGCACAACGACCACCGTCGTGGCCAAACATAAACTATCCCAAACGGGGACTCGGTACCATAAACTCAACAACGGGCACACAAGGTTATGTCTGCTTACCGGGCCAGGGTACCGCACGCCCATAACCTTCCATACTTGGAGGTACCGACCAGAGGCATGACAACGGACCGAATAAAGACCTTCCCATAAAGGCAAATGTGGTTGCACTGGGAAAAACTCGATTCAGTGGCACCATGACCCGGTCAACAAATTATTCAAGTTGAGTTATTAGCAGTTTCAACTTAAAGAAAAATAACCGGTGTCATAAAATGCCATGCAAATGCAACACACCAATATGCATTACCGTAAAGAACTGGATCAACTCTATCATACTTAAGTGTGGGCATCACAACTTCTAACATTCTTCAGGTTTACTTTCAATTAAAAACAAAAATATTCTAGCAAATTTTTACCATAGTTCTTAGGCAAGAAAATAACTTCACATAACTATTTATATTCATACCCATATTAGTTCTTCATGACCCAAACTTTCTTCTAGTTACATTAACAACATAAATCAACTTCCAACTTTCTGTAAACTAAATATAACAACTAAATACAGCAACCAACAGAATACAATTAACAAAAATAATTCATGTGCATGGATTAAATCATTTATTCAAGTTGGAAAATCACAAATATTGAAATGGCACCATGAAAATGTTGCTGTGGCTTGCCTTAGTGCAAATGAGGTTCACAAGCCTCCTGGTGATCCTCAAGACAAGCTTCACCTTCTGAAAAGATTTAAAAGTACAAAAAGAAAATATCAAGAACCATTCAAAAATTCACCAGAAAATCTACACAGCACATAAAAGTCTCATCTTTGGTGTGCTGCAAGATTTCTTTACAAAGAACACAATGCAAAAAGAATCAATTCATTTGGACTTATGGTTAAAAAGTTATTGCAGTTTGAAGTGTCCTGGAATATATATAAATTTGAAATTTAAATAAACAAACTGGAAAGGGGGTGACGTCGAAGGCGTAAAGACCTAGGGCGCCACCACTTGTACTGCTTCGCACGAGTACAGAGAGGCTGACTAGCGTGCCCCACTAGTCAGGTGAGGGGGAGAGGGAGAGAGGAAAAGAGGCGGCCGTGGCCTCGCCGGAGCGCACGCCGGCGACGCGAGCTTCTTGGCCAAGATGAGAGGGATAGATCAACAGAGGGGGTCGAGGCGCACCTGCCCGTACCCGTAGCGTAGCTAGGGGTGGTCGGACGGCGTCGGAAACGGCCTTGCAAGCGGAGGCAGAACGGGGTGGTCGCCGGAGTTGAGGACGACGGCGAGAAACGGCGACTCCAGCGGTCCCAACTAGGTGGAGCGGTACCACCAGAGAGTGGCGGAGGCTCTGGAAGAGTTGCCCTGGCCTGAGAGGGGCTAGAGCTACCGCGACGACCCGAGGGGATCACCGGCGAGCTCGAGCTTGGGACGGCGGCCAGCGGCCTGCCCCGCCGGGCTACGAGATTCTACGCAGTTGTGGGGTGTGTGGGAGTGGAGCGGGATGCTTGGGAAGGCTGGGAGGGGCCCTATATATAGGCGAGCCGAGAGGGGGAATCGGGGCTCCGCCGGCAACACCTGGACGCTGCGCCCGGCGACGAACGGCGTCAGTGAGAGGGGGAGAAGGCGACGGGGTTCACGAGGGGGCTGTGGACGGACGGAGACGAGCACATGATCACTGGGATGTCGACGAGCACAGTGCGCACCACACTGTTGCCTTGGCCGGACCGCACCCGTGCTCGCTGCGGCGAGCTCCGAAGTCGGCGAGTGCTAGGAGGGGCTGTAGAAGTCGAGACAAATATGGTGGCGCGGTTTGGCAAGCTCCAGCAGGCGTGGAAGCGAGCACGCGCAAAACAGAGCGCTCGGCGGCACCCAGAGCGCGTCGACTGGCTGCCTGGCATGGTGCACACGTGTGGTCACCGCGTGAACTCATCCTACTGGCCGACTTGGGGCGAAAGCTCATGTCTGGCGTGTTGTTCGTGGTAGATTTGAGTGTTACCCTGGTTTATTTGGATCCAGACACAGTAGAAAGGATTTCACACGGCTGGATAGTTTCTGGACAGAAACTTTGAGAGTTTACTGAGGTAAAACGGCTGGGAGTAGGAGGCTAGGCCTAAGTTATAAAGGTAAAGATGCACAAGGAGTTTCAGATATAATGGATCAAGTAAAATGGTAGTTACTATAGAAACTACCATTTATGTCTAGAATAGAAAATAATTTCTGTGGTAAAAATATTCCAAAAAGTGGTGCAATATTTTTGCTCAGGAAGGTGTCCTAGGGTCTAAAGAATAATTGTGAATTTCCTTAGATTTTTGTGGGCAAGAAAAATTGGTGTTGCTTTTGAGCACCATGAGCTTAACTAGGGTTTTGGAGGAAAAAATGAATATTTTTCAATAAAGAAAAATATTCCAATAATTATTTTAGGGTGAACCAGAGGGGAAAAGATGATTTGAGATGGAGATGAGGCACTTGGGTGAAAGCCAAGGGTACCCAAGTGTTTAAGTCCATATGAAAAGATTCAAAAATCCCAAGGTTCAAATTAAATCCAAATGAAACTCAGGCAAATAAAAGAGGGCAAAAATCCGGCTGTCACAGCCTATGAATTATACACTTGTTGTTGAACCTTTTGATGTCTGGGAATTTGACTACATGGGACTTTTTCCTTCCTCTAATGGGTATACACATATTTTGGTTTTTGTTGATTATGTTACTAAATGGGTAGAAGCTATTCGAACTAGTAGTGCTAATCACAACAACTCTATTAAAATGCTTAAGGAAGTTATTTTCCCAAGGTTTGGAGTCCCTAGATATTTAATGATTGACGGTGGTTCACACTTTATTCATGGTGCTTTCCGTAAAATGCTTGCTAAGTTTAATGTTAACCATAGAATTGCATCACCCTATCATCCTCAGTCTAGTGGTCAAGTTGAACTTAGCAATAGAGAAATAAAATTAATTTTGCAAAAGACTGTCAATAGGTCCAGGAAGAATTGGTCTAATAAATTAGATGATGCACTTTTGGCTTATAGAACAACATATAAAAATCATATGGGTATGTCTCCTTATAAAATGGTTTATGGAAAAGCTTGTCATTTGCCCCTTGAGTTAGAACATAAAGCATACTGGGCAGTTAAATAACTCAACTATGATTTCAAACTTGCTGGTGAAAAGAGGTTATTTGATATTAGCTCATTAGATGAATGGAGAACCCAAGCTTATGAAAATGCAAAGTTATTCAAAGAAAAGGTTAAAAGGTGGTATGACAAAAGAATTCAAAAACGTGAGTTTAAAGTTGGAGAGTATGTTCTTTTGTACAACTCTCGTTTCAGATTCTTTGCAGGCAAGCTCCTCTCAAAATGGGAAGGCCCCTATGTCATCAAGGAGGTTTACTAGTCTAGAGGCATCAAAATAAATAATTTCGAAGGCACTAACCCAAAGGTTGTCAACGGGCAACGAATAAAGCATTATATCTCAGGTATGCCTATTAATGTTGAAAGCAATATTGTCCAAACTTTGACACCGGAAGAACACATAAAAGAGCCCTTACAGAACACTCCAGAATTGTCAAAATAAGGAGGTACGTAGTATGGTAAGTAAATATACTCCAAAAAATCAGTAAAAATATTTTTTGTCAGTTTTGGAATAATTTAGAATTTTGGGAATAAAGAAACTCCCAGGAAGCATCCCCTGGTGGGCACAGGACACCTGCGTGGCGCGCCCAGGTGGGTTATGCCCACCTGTGGCATCTTCTGGACTCCGTTTTTCTTCTGTATACTAGTCCTGCAAGATAAAAATTCTATTTATACTTCCCGAACCTGTTAACCACCATATCGCGAAGAAATCCTCTGTTCTCTTTTCTTGTTATTTCTGGTCAGATTTATCAAGTTAGGCATCATGTCTTCCTGCTCCTCCAACAACATGGAAGAAGATGCTTGGCTGATGAAGATCGAGACAAAGAGGGAGGAGCCTACGGACGCCGTTAAGGGAGGCAAGGGCAAGGAAGCTACCGATAATCCATCCCCGGTGACAGCCCAAGCACTGCTGGTCGAGGGGGAGGAAGAAGATATCCTTTAGCCCTACCTTACTCATCTTACCCCTTCTGAGATTGAAACTTTTCGCGTCATTGAAATAGTTTGCATACAAAATAAGTATCTCACTCAAGAAAATATTCTCCATCAAGAGCCTATTATTCATCTCCGGAGCGTCATCCGTCGGTTGCATGATCTCTTGACCCTTAAGGACATGATCGCTTTGTCACCTTCTTCAGCACCCAAGGAGAACTGAGTATCGGGTATGGGCACTCCCCTTGGCTTCCGCCAAGCTTGGGGGAGGTGCCCTGGTATCGTATCATCCCACTATCTTTTTTCTTTTACTTATCTTAGTTCAATCTTTTGCTTAGATGAATAAAGTTTAGTTCGATCTTTTCTTCTTTGAGAGTTTGCTTAGTTATCTGTCATTGTTATCATGTGAAAGTTATATAATAAATTTAATTCGAGTTTTTACTTACTTTACTTTCATGTTGCAAATAAAGAAAAGAAAAAGAGAAAGAAAGCAAACAAAAGAAAGGAAATAAATCAATAACATCATATACTAACCCTATGGTAGGTGATAGCACCACATAAGGAAAAGTATAAGTAAGAAAATTTTATTAGAGATTGACAAACATAGCATTGGTCAATGATGCAACTCATGAAAAAGTTAATAAGGGAAGGGAAGATTCACATATAAATATACTGTCCTAGAAATCTTTTGTGATTGTGAGCCCTCATCAAAATATTATATGCCAAATTTTTTGACGTTGGACAAGGAAGACAACGTAATGGTTTATGTATGTTTATATTCACACAAAAGTCATATTGTCATAGATCCTTTAACATGTGATGCTTGCCCCTTATCTTTGCTAGCCAAAAATTCTGCACTAAGTAGAGATACTACTTGTGCATCCAAAAACCCTTAAACCCAAATCTTTTTCAAGTGTCCACCATACCTACCTAGGCATTGAACAAGACCCCTCAAGTAAGTTGTCATCGGTGCAAAAAGGCAATAAAAATTGCTTCTAAATATATGAGATCTTTTAGTGTAAGAGAAAATTGAGCGTTGCACGAACTTGGATGACAAAGAATAAAAACGACGAACTGGATAATAAAGGTTGTCATCTTAAGGGGCAATGTAATGTGACGTTATTTTGCACTAAGGGGTTGAGCATGCAAACAAATAAGCGCATGGCAACCTCTGCTTCCCTCTGCGAAGGGCCTATCTTTCACTTTTATGTATTTACTTTTATGCAAAGAGTCAAAGTTTTTCTTCTATTCCTTTTTATTCTTCTCCTTTGGCAAGAATCATGTGGCGAGGAAAGATCTAGGCACATATGTCCAGTTGAATATAGATAGCATAAGTTATTATTGTTGACATCACCCTTGAGGTGAGTATGTTGGGAGGCGAAACTACAAGCCCCTATCTTTCTATGTGTCA
Source organism: Secale cereale (assembly GCA_902687465.1). Taxonomy (NCBI): domain Eukaryota; kingdom Viridiplantae; phylum Streptophyta; class Magnoliopsida; order Poales; family Poaceae; genus Secale; species Secale cereale. The sequence goes on along the minus strand of LR738713.1, from coordinate 570,018,310 downwards.
GGTAGAAACGTTTTGCTCATGTGTACTCGGTGAGTGTTAGCAATCATAGAAGACTATATGATGGTTGAGTATGTGGACTTTCCTAAAGGCTTCGACACGTGACCCTTCCTGAAAAGATGATGAATTGTAGTTGCAAAGTTGGCTGAGAGCATAGCTTGTTGGTTTCTAATAGAGTTTCTGCTTCATACTTAGATTATGTGATGATCTGTTACTTATTCATGGGAAGTATATGATGCAAGTTCAATGATAAAAGTCCTATGTTTAATTTTATTGCTGTCATAATAATCAACATGATGCTTCTATGTCCGTATTTTGTTTTTATCGACACCTCTCTCTCAAAGCATGTGGACATGTTTTTTGATTTCGGTTTTTGCTTGAGGACAAGCGAGGTCTAAGCTTGTGGGAGTTGATACGTCCATTTTGCATCAAGTTTTCTTACTATTATTTATAATGTTTTTATCCATAATAATGCTTTTTGGAGTAATTCTAATGCCTTTTCTCTCATAATTTGCAAGGAACACACCAAGAGGGATAATTCCGGCAGCTGTTAATCTGGACCTGGAAAAGCTACGTTAGGCCACCTATTCTACACAACTACAAACAAGTTGAAACTTCATGGAGAATTTTTATGGATTATTTAATAAATACTGGAGCCAATAAACACTAGAGGGGGGCCACCAGGTGGACACAACCCACCTGGGTGCTCCAGGCCCCCCAGGTGCGCCCTCCTGGGTTGTGGCCTCCTCGGCCCACCTTCGGTGCCCATCTTCTGCTATATAAGTGATTCTGGCCTAGAAAAAATAAGAAGAAGGCTTTCGGGACAGAGCGCCGCCATCTCGAGGCAGAACTTGGGCAGGAGCACTTTTTCCCTCCGGCGGAGCGATTCTGCCGGGCGAACTTCTCTCCCGGAGGGGGAAATTATTGTCATCATCATCACCAACCACTCTCCCATCTTGGGGAGGCCAATCTTCATCAACATCTTCAATAGCACCATCTCATCTCAAACCCTAGTTCTTCTCTTGTATTCAATCTTGTTACCGGAACTATAGATTGGTGCTTGTGGGTGACTAGTAGTGTTGATTACATCTTGTAGTTGATTACTATATCATTTATTTGGTGGAAGATTATATGTTCAGATCCATTATGCTATATATTACCCCTCTGATCTTGAGCATGTTCATCACTTGTGAGTAGTAACCTTTGTTCTTGAGGTCACGGGAGAAATCATGTTGCAAGTAATCATCTGAATTTGATGTGTGTTCGATATTTTGATAATATGTTGATAACCCACAAGTGTAGGGGATCGCAACATTTTTTGAGGGTAAAGTATTCAACCCAAATTTATTGATTTGACACAAGGGGAGCCAAAGAATACTCTTAAGTATTACCAGCTGAGTTGTCAATTCAACCACACCTGGAAACTTAGTATCTACAGCAAGGTAGTTTATTAGCAAAGTAATATGGAGATAGCGGTAACATCAATAAAAGTAACGGTAGTGTTTTTTTAGTTTTTGTAATAGTAGCTGATACGTCTCCGTCATATCTATATTTTTTGATTGTTCCATGCCAATATTCTACAACTTTCATATACTTTTGGCAACTTTTTATACTATTTTTTGGGACTAACATATTGGACCAGTGCCTAGTGCCAGTTCTTGTTTGTTGCATGTTTTTTGTTTTGCAGAATATCCATATCAAACGGAGTCCAAACGAAATAAAAACGGTAGGAGATTTTTTTTTTGGAATATATGTGAATTTTGGGAAGCGAAACTAATACGAGTCGAGTGGGCCTCGAGGGTGGGGGCGCGCCCCCCTGCCCAGGGCGCGCCCTGGGCCCTCGAGGCCACACCGTAAGGCGTTTGATGCCCTTCTTTCGCTGCAAGAAAGCTAATTTCCGGATAAAAATCATGTCAAAAGATGAGCCTAATCGGAGTTACGGATCTCCGGGAATTTAAGAAATGGTGAAGGGCCAGAATCTGGGAACGCAGAAACAGAGAGAGACAGAGAGACAGATCCAATCTCGGAGGGGCTCTCGCCCCTCCGCCGCCATGGAGACCATGGACCAGAGGGGAAACCCTTCTCCCACCTAGGGAGAAGGTCAAGGAAGAAGAAGAAGAAGGGGGGCTCTCTCCCCCTCGCTTCCGGTGGCACCGGAGTGCCACCGGGGCCATCATCGTGTGACGGTGATCTACACCAACACCTCCGTCATCTTCACCAACATCTCCATCACCTTCCCCCATCTATCCACAGCGGTCCACTCTCCCACAACCCACTGTACCATCTACTTAAATATGGTGCTTTATGCTTCATATTATTATCAAGTGATGTGTCGCCATCCTATGATGTCTGAGTAGATTATCGTTGTCCTATCGGTGATTGGTGAATTGCTATGATTGATTTAATTTGCTTGTGGTTATGTTGCTGTCCTTTGGTGCCCATCATATGAGCGCGCGCGTGGATCACACCATAGGGTTAGTTGTATGTTGATAGGACTACGCATTGGAGGGCAAGAGTGACAGAAGCTTCAACCTAGCGTAGAAATTGATGTATACGGGATTGAAGGGGGACCAATATATCTTATTGCTATGGTTTGGTTTTACCTTAATGAACGTTAGTAGTTGCGGATGCTTGCTAATAGTTCCAATCATAAGTGCATAGAATTCCAAGTAAGGGATGACATTCTAGCAGTGGCCTCTCCCATAGAAAACTTGCTATCGGTCTAGTAACGTAGTCAATTGCTTAGGGGCAATTTCACAACTCCTACCACCACTTTTCCACACTCGCTATCACTAGCTTTATTGTGTCTTTATCTTAACATCCCCTAGTTTTATTTACGTGCTCTTTATATTCTTGCAAACCTATCCCACAAAAACCACAAAATACTTCTAGTTTCATACTTGTTTTAGGTAAAGTAGACGTCAAGCGTGCGTAGAGTTGTATCGGTGGTCGATAGAACTTGAGGGAATATTTGTTCTGCCTTTAGCTCCTCGTTGGGTTCGACACTCTTACTTATCGAAAGAGGCTACAACTGATCCCCTACACTTGTGGGTTATCAAGACCTTTTTCTGGCGCCGTTGCCAGGGAGCAATAGCGTGGGGTGAATATTCTCGTGTGTGCTTGTTTGCTTTATCACTAAGTAGATTTTATTTGCTGTTCTAAGTTGTTCTCTATCTTTAGTTATGGATATGGAACACGAAATACCAAAAACTTAGGTGTACTTGCTACTCATGGAGATGGGGAACCTCCTAAAACCCTCGATGCAAATTATGTGAAAGATATTATGTACTACTTTGATAATCCTGAGAAATCCCCATTCAACTATGTAATGGGAGTAACATTGGATCAACGTGAATACTTTAGGGATTATCGCTTGACACAAAAAGGGAAACTGTTATGGGATCAAATTCAGTTGTTGCATTGGTATGCTCGACAACTATGCTTGAGATATGATTATACTTGTTGCTCTAGGATGAAGGATCCACACCTTCCCTTTTCATGCAAATTTAATGATAATGAAACCTTAGCTTCTTATGCTAATGGTATATATGATTATTATGATGTGGAACAAATAGAAGAATTCGTTGCTTTTAAGGGTGCTTATGAAATTGAAACCGGTTTAAAAATAATGATGCTTTTGATGATGATGTTTCTAGGCCTGAAAATCTTGCTATATTGAAATATTGCTATTTGAATTATGAATATAACTCCAGTATTGATGCGTTTATTGAGAAGGTCTTCGTTGTCCAAGAAGAGACTAATATTTTGCAGGAGTCTATGGAAGAAGAAATTAATGACATTGTGAGCTCTTTGGATGAAAAAGATGAGGAGGAGAGCGAAGAACAAAAGGAGGAAGAGCGGATTGATCACCCGTGCCCACCTTCTAATGAGAGTAACTCTTTATCCCATACATTGTTTAATTTCCCTTCGTGCTTACCGCAGGATGAATGCTATGATGATTGCTATGATCCCGTTGATTCTTTTGAAATATCCCTTTTTGATGATGCTTTATATGCTTGTGGACACGATGCCAATATGAATTATGATTATGGAGATGAACTTGCTATAATTCCTTATGTTAAACATGAGATAGTTGCTATTGCACCCACACATGATAGTCCTATTATCTTTTTGAATTCTCCAAACTACACTATATCAGAGAAGTTTATACTTATTAAGGATTATATTGATGGGTTGCCTTTTTCCGTTACACATGATGATTTTGATGAATATAATATGATGTGCTTTCTGCTCCTACTTGCAATTATTATGAGAGAGGAACTACATCTCCACCTCTCTATGTTTCCAACATGATAAAATTGCAAGAAACTGCTTATACTATGCATTGGCCTTTAATTGATGTGCATGAATTGTTCTTGTATGACATGCCTATGCATAGGAAGAGAGCTAGACTTTGTTGTTTCATGACACATATCACTTTGTGCTCACTACTAAATGTCAAATCATTGCTAATTAAAATTGGCTTTGATATACCTTGGGATCCGGGTGGATCCATTACTTGAGCACTATATGCCTAGCTTAATGGCTTTAAAGAAAGCGCTGCTAGGGAGACAACCCGGAAATTTTAGAGAGTCATTTATTTCTATTGTGTGCTTTTATAAAGTTTAACAACAAATAAATAAATAAAGAGGGGAACCTAAAACTTTTTCAAAAAGAAAAGTGAAAGTAAGAAGGACGAGCACCGTTGAAATGGGGGAGCTCCTTGAACTTTGTTCATGCCCATGGAAACTTTGCAAATCTTGAATTACAGAAACTTTTCATCAAAAATAATTATCCCCTCGTACAATTCCATTGTATTATAAAAATAATGTGCCAAGGTTTGCCTTTAGGATGTTTATAATGCTTGTTGATTTGTGCGGTGCAGGACAGAAACTTTGGCTGTAGTGCGCGATTTTACATTTTTTTCTGGAACGTCAAATGGTTCTGAAACTTTTTGCATTGTCTTTCTTTACAAATTTTTGATTTTTACTAATTTTGTCTGAATTTTTCAAGTACATTAAGTATGGTGAATGGTCAGATTATTACAGACTGTTCTGTTTTAGACAGATTCTGTTTTTGATGCATAGTTTGCTTGTTTTGATGAAACTATCAATTTCTATCAGTGGATTAAGCCATGGAAAAGTTATATTACAGTAGCTAAAATGCAAAAACAAAATATGAATTGGTTTGGAACAGTACTTAGAGTAGTGATTTGCTTTATTATACTAACGGATCTTACCGAGTTTTCTGTTGAAGTTTTGTGTGGATGAAGTGTTCGAAGATCGAGGAGGTCTCGATGTGAGGAGAAGAAGGAGAGGCAAGAGCTCAAGCTTGGGGATTCCAAAGGCACCCCAAGTAAATATTCTAGGAGACTCAAGCGTCTAAGCTTGGGGATGACCCGGAAGGCATCCCCTCTTTCTTCAACTAGTATCGGTATGTTTTCGGATTCGTTTCATTCATGTGATATGTGCAGATCTTGGAGCGTCTTTTGCATTTAGTTTTCACCTTTTCTTTTATGCACCATGCTGGTATGAGATAGTCCTTGGTTGATTTATAGAATGATCTTTGCACTTCACTTATATCTTTTGAGTATGGCTTTATAGAATACTTCATGTGCTTCACTTACATCATTTGAAGTTTGGATTGCCTGTTTGTCTTCACATAGAAAACCGCCATTTGTAGAATGCTCTATTGCTTTACTTGTAATTGTTAGAGCGTGGGCATAACTTTTGTAGAAAGAATTAAAACTCTCTTGCTTCACTTATATCTATTTAGAGAGTTGACAGGAATTGGTCATTCACATGGTGAGTCATAAAATCCTACATAAACTTGTGGATTGCTGAATATGATATGTTTGATTCCTTGTAATAGTTTTGCGATATAAAGATGGTGATATTAGAGTCATGCTAGTGGGTAGTTGTGGATTGTATAAATACTTGTGTCGAGGTTTGTGATTCCCATAGCATGCACGTATGGTGAACCGTTATGTGACGAAGTTGGAGCATGATTTATTTATTGAGTGTCATCCTTTGTGTGGAGGTCGGGGGCGCGCGATGGTTAAATCCTACCAACCTCCCCCCTAGGAGCATGCGTGTAGTACTTGGTTTCGATGGCTAATAATTTTTTGCAATAAGTATGTGAGTTCTTTATGACTAATGTTGAGTCCATGGATTATACGCACTCTCACCCTTCCACCATTGCTAGCCTCTCTTGTACCGCGCAACTTTGGCCGGTACCATACACCCACCATATACCTTCCTCAAAACAGCCACCATACCTACCTATTATGGCATTTCCATAGCCATTCCGAGATATATTGCCATGTAACTCCACTGTTCCGTTTATTATGACACGCACCATCATTGTCATATTGCCTTGCATGATCGTAAGATAGCTAGCATGATGTTTCCACGGCTTGTCCGTTTTTTGATGTCATTGCTATGCTAGATCATTGCACATCCCGGTACACCACCGGAGGCATTCACATAGAGTCATATTTTGTTCTAGCTTCGAGTTGTAATCTTTGAGTTGTAAGTAAATAAAAGTGTGATGATCTTTATTATTAGAGCATTGTCCCGTGTGAGGAAAGGCCAAATAAAAAAAAGATGGCCTAAAATAATAGCGAGGGGCTAAAAAAAAGAGAAAGCCCCTAAAAAAACAAAAAAAATGAGAGAAAAGAGAGAAGGGACAATGCTACTATCATTTTCCACACTTGTGCTTCAAAGTAGCACCATGATCTTCATAATAGAGAGTCTCTTGTTTTGTCACTTCCATATACTAGTGGGAATTTTTCGTTATAAAACTTGGCTTGTATATTCCAACGACGGGCTTCCTCAATTGCCCTAGGTCTTCATGAGCAAGCAAGTTGATGCACACCCACTAGTTTTCTTTTGAGCTTTCATACACTTATAGCTCTAGTGCATCCGTTACATGGCAATCCCTACTCACTCACATTGATATCGATTGATGGACATCTCCATAGTCCATTGATTTGCCTAGCTGATGTGAGACTTTATCCCACCTTTTGTCTATCACCACCTTCTATTCCACCCATAGTGCTATGTCCATGGCTCACGCTCATGTATTGCGTGAAAGTTGAAAAGGTTTGAGAATACTAAAGTATGAAACAATTTTTGGCTAAAACCGGGTGTCGGGGGAAACTGTCCACCACGAACACCTATGGGACCGGAGCCCCTTGTCTGTGCGGTGCGAGGGCGGAGGGAGCACGAAGAGCAGATCGAGGCAGACGCACGGGCAGTTTTACCCAGGTTCGGGCCGCACAGATGCGTAAAACCCTACTCCTGCTTGGTTGTGTATTGAGTTGGGCGCTCGGAGCTTGAAGAAGCAGCTACACGAGCGTGAGAATGATCTAGGTTTCGAACCCCCTCCACGTTGTGCATGGGCCTCCTTTTATAGTGCAAGGGGTCACCGACAGGTGTCAACGTAGGAGAAAGGGGTAAAAATGTAAAAGATGTGGTAGTTGGAACAGTGCGGGAACAGTGGAGCTACAGTGCCGAACAGTGGTCTATACCTACTTTGACAGTGGGGGACAAGGGCATTTAATGCCCGTCGCCGTCGACCCCAAAAGCTCCCGCCGTTGCGTCTCCGTCTGCCACGGCGATGGATCCACTGCCGTGGAGTGCCACCGTGTCCCCCAGGCTGCACAGCCATCCGCCACGCGTCCCTGGAGTGGCCCCAGGGCGACGCGTGGGCCGATGAGCTGGAGCGCGGGCACACAGCGCACCTCCCCCGGCAAGCACCTTGCCGGGGATCTCGACCTTGCCGGGCCCGGAAGCTTGCCGCTCCCCGAGCCCTTGCTGGGTCTTCTAAGATAAAATCTTCTGTTCGTCCTGACAAGCTCCTCTTGCCAGGGCCTCGTGCTAGTTAAGCAATCTTGAGCCTGGAACGGCCTTCCCGGCAAGCTCCTCTTGCCGGGGTCTTGGTCTTCTGTCTTGTATACTTTGTTTTTGAATGGTTAGATAAGGAGCAGGAAGGTCTCCGGCGAGCCAGCAGTAAACCTTGCCGCGGGAGGCTGCAACTGCCCGTGCACAAGTTGGGGTACTGAGGCACCCCTACCTTAGTACACCGACAGGAGCCCCCGGGCCTGGGCCACACACGGTGCCGAGCGCTGTTGGGCCAGGCCCAAAACAGTGCACGGGCACCCGCGGCCCGCGGCGCGCCGAATCCACTTCCCTATCCGCCGCACCCCACGGCAACGGCACGCGTCGATTGCGGCGCCGTGGGATGGGACGTGCCCACGATTTCTTTAATGGGAAGGGCGAAACGCCCCCCACTCCCCCATAAAAGCAGAGAGAGCGGCGCGGTTCCCCTCCCTGCGCACTCATTGCCATCGTCTTCTTCCTCAGATTCCTCTGCGCTTTGCCTCTACTCCTCCGCCACCACCAAGCTCTTCGCCCCCTTCCTTCCACCGCGTCCGCCATGGCCCCAAAGACCGACAAGGCGAAGGCGGAGAAGTCCAAGCGGGAGAAGTCAGATCAGGCGGCGAAGCTCGTCGCGTTGCGGAAGGAGCACATCGTCTTCGCGCCGAAGCTCGGCGTGCGGGAGCTTTGGAGCAAATATTATTGGTTCTGGTCCAAGGAGACTCCAGCGCACCCCCGCACGCGCGTCTACCCGGCCGTCGCCAAGGATCACTACCCCGGCGGGTATTACTTTTTCGCAGCCTTCTTCCACTGCGGTCTGTGCCCTCCCTTCTCAAACTTTTTCTGCGATATCATGAATACTTATGGCCTCCACCTCCTCGACTTCACTCCCAACGCCATCCTCACCATGTCCGTTTTCGCACACATGTGCGAAAACTTCGTAGGAATCCAGCCCAACGTAGCTCTCTTTAGGCACTTTTTCATCCCCAGAGTAGAGGCCGACGCCCCCCTCTCCGGAGGAATCTCTTGGGTGTTTAGGCTGAATAAGAAATTATCCTACTTGCCGGGGGAGCTCCGCGGCAAGTGGGAAGAGTGGCGCGCGGAGTGGTGCTGGGTCGTCGAGGAGCGGCCGCAACACTTCACCGCGCCGCGCACATCGCCCATCGTGCGCGGCAGGGATTGGAGTAACTTCGATTCCGACGATTCCAAGCTGGATATCGCTCTCGCCAGAATCATGCGCCTTCGGATGGCGCCGCTGTCTGTCGCTGAAGTGGGCGCTGACTTTCTTCGTCGCCGGATCGCCCCCCTCCAAGACCGGAAAAGGCCGGCGTGGCAATATGGCGGCCCGGCAGACATCATGAGGCTGCGCCCCGGCCTCAATTTTAACTTCACAACGCTCGAGCTGCGGGGTATGGTCAGGGAACTTTTCAAGTTCGACCCGGCACACCCCGAGTGGTTCCGCGCTCCCCGGGGAGTGGTGCCGCTCTGCGCCAGCAGCGCCCGGGATCGCCTTGTCGCTATGATGCCCGCGTGCGACTCTCATGGAGTGGAGCGCACGTGGATTGCGCCCAAGCCTATCGACGTCCTCGAGTTCTACGACCGCCTTGTGGAGGTGTTGGAGAAGAAGGACGATCTCAAGCTGCACACGCGGGCCACCACCGACCAAGAGATTGCTTACATAGCTTCTCGTGCTGAAGAAGTCGCCGCAGCCGCGGCGGCGGGAAACTTTGGATACACACCCGCGGAGGCGGAAGCCGCGGATGCCTCCAGCCAGGCGGATAGGGAGGAGATTCGCAAGCTGCTAAAGCTCCCTCCCGACGCGCTCGCCGTGATCCCCTCGCTGAGGCACTCCGGGATCAGTGGGATCGCAACGGAGGCCGCGGCAATGGAGGGCACCGCCGGAGGAAGCAGAGGCGCCGCGAGGGGCGGAAGCGACAAGGGGAAGAGGACCGCATCGCTGGGTGCTGGGTCCAGCGAGCCGGCCGAGGCCGAGGAGGAGGAGGAGGAGGAGGCCGAAGACTCCGGCGGATCGACAGAGTTGTACGCCGACGACCTCTCCTCGTCGGAGAGCTCCCCGCCCCCGGCAAGCCCGAAGGAGTCCCCGGCAAAGCGTCTCCGCAAGGCGGCGACGGGGGAAAGGGCACGGGCGCCCCGGCAACAGCCACCTCGGCGGGCGGCTCCCCGGGGGAGTCAAGCCGCGCCAAGGTCGTCCGGCGCACCAGCCGCAGCAGAGGCGGCCCGGGCGCGGACCACGACGGAGGCGCCCCGCAGGCCGGCAGCGAGCCGGCAGGGGTCTTCTCGGAGCGGAGCAACGGCTCCGCCCGTCCCCCGGGCGCCGGCAGCCACAGGGGCTGGGTCTTCGCAGCCCCCAGCCCCGGCGGGTACCAAGCGCGCGAGGGAGTCCTCGCCTCCCGCTCCTCGCGTCGACGCGCCCACGGTGGAGTACGACTTCTCCGCCCTGAGCGAGGACGACGAGGAGGACCAGGAGTAAGGATCTGAGATTCTTTATCTTCTTAATTTTTGTCTTGAGCTTCTGTTGATGCTAACTCTATCTTCTGTTCTGGTTTCAGGACCCTGGCCCATCGCGCCGCGAAGAGGACCAAGGCGCCCGAGGCTGAGGTCGCGGAGGACTCGGCGGCGGCGGCAACAGAGGACGCACCGGAGCCGATCCTGCCGGACTCTGGCACTGCTCCGATGAGCAGCCCCCAGCGCAGCCCGCAGCGCAGCCCCCAGCGTAAGTCTGGGGTTCTTTCTTCTCGCTTGTCGGGGTACGCCTGAGGATTTGGTTTTGTCTTCATGTCTTGACGTTTCTGGTCCTGTTCTTTGCAGAGGTGGAGCCGCAGCGGGAAGAGCGCCCGGAGACCGTCACCGAGGAGCCGCAGGCCCCACCGTCCCCGCCAAGGCCGAACCCTCCGGCAAGGGAGAGTGCTCCGCCAAGGGCGGGCAGCCCGGCGAGGGCGGCCACTCCGCCAAGGCCGAGCTCCCCGGCAAGGGAGCCCGCCGCAGAGGACGCCCGCCAAGGTATGTTCTGTACTTGGTTTTCTTGACTTTGCTTCTTTTTGGATCTTTGCTTGATTTTGAACTTCTTTTTCTTCTTCTTCTAGATCTTCCTCCTCCTCCTCCCGTGCCGATGGAGACCGAGGTCATCAATATTGAGGATGAGGAGGGCGCGCAGGGCGGCGGCGATGACGTTCCCGTCGTCGTGGAGATGGCCGAGGCCACCGCGGAGACGGCCGAAACCACCGAGCCGGCCGTGCAGGAGACCGCTCCGGCTGCAGATGCAGCGGCCGGGGAGGGGGACGGCGACCGCACCGCCAACCCGGAGGTGGCGGGAGCATCAGATGCTGCACCGGCCGCCGGTCCCTCCGCCGGCGAGGAGCCAGCCGGTTACTATCTTCGTGCCCCCAATGGCATCTTTATCCAAGTGCCTTGGGGGTCTTCATCAAGAGCTCCCGCGGAGGGCGAGGCGTTTGACGGGGAAGTCCTCGCCTCCGCGGGTCTGACAGTCGTCGAAGCGCCCGGCGAAGGAGATGGGCCCGAGGAGGAGAAGCTTCTCCACCAGCTCCTGGCCCTTTACCGGGCCAGGCAGGCGAAGCTCGCCTCCCGGGAAGCGCTTGCCGCCAAGGCCGCCGCCGAAATGGAAAAGCGTGCGGCGGAGCTCAGCGCTGCCCACAAGGCGGGCCTCCGCGAGGTGGCGGAGGCGCGCGAGCGCCTTGCCGGCGAATATGAAGAATGGGTGCTGGAGAAGGCCGAGGCTGAAGAACAGCAACGGCTCGCCGGGGTGGAGATGTCCCGGCGAGAGGGAGAGCTCGCGCAGCGGAAGGTGGATCTCGACTCCCACGAGGAGGACCTTGCCGCTCGCGAGGCTGCTCTTGGCGGGGAGCTGAAGGAGGCGAAAGCCGCTGCTGCTGCCGCGGAAGACGCCAAGAAGGAGCTCGCCGCCAAGGTCATCCAGTTGGAGAAGGCGATGAAGGTGAGCGCCGAGAAGGTTGCCGCGCTCATTACTGAGCGCGAGAAGGACGCCCACACCAACGCGGAGCTCCAAGTAAGTTTATCCAAGAAGGGCGACGAGTTGAAGGCCGCCAAGGATTCCATCGAAGACTTGGAGCTGAAGGTCTCAACTCTGAGGGATTCAATTGACGCCGCCAAGCTTCGAGAAGACAAGCTGAAGGAGGAGCTCCGCAAGGAGCGGGCCTTGGTGGACAGCACCAACAAGGCATCCGAGCTCTTCCGCAAGAACATTGAGCTGTGGACCGAAGAGCTGGTTTCTTCTGCGTCCAACATTGACCAGGAGTTGCTTGCCTTGAAGGTCGAACACCTTATCTACTCGCCGGATCCAGATCTCCCGCACAGCGCCAAGCTCAGCCTCTTCTTCAGAGGCGTCGCTCCGGCCCTCGCAGGTCTCCGGAACCGCATCCCCGCGCAGCTGGCCGAGGAGTCGCGCCGTCTCTGCGCGGGAACTCTGGAGCGGGTCTTGACGAAGATCGTGTTCCGCAACCCGGGGATCAACCTCACGAACGTTCTTCGCAGCTTGCCGGAGGATGCGAACACGGAGGCCCTGAAGGAGCAGGTCAGCCACATCATCGCCAAGGTGGCAAAGCTTGGCAGGAAGGAGGGCGACCGCGTAGACTAGGGCCCCATCTATCTTTATCTTTTTGTTGCTGCATGTTATGTTATGAACTCATTAGTCCATTGCGACAAGTTATCTTTGTAAGATATTTGCTTTACTCTAATCAATCAGTGCAATGTTATCTTCCTTGTTCCAATCTTTGACTTTGTATGTTTTTCACCCTACGCTCCCGGGGAGCTTGCCGGCAAGGGGCCCTTGCCGCGAGCGCTGAGTGCTGGACTCTGAGCAGCCTGCTGGCCAAGGTCCTCGCCGGCAAGCAACCTTGCCGCAGCAGGTCGCAACGCACTTAGCTTGCTGAGTGTACTCGGAAACGAGGCAAGGGCGCGACACTTGTCGCAGCTCACTTAAATCGTTGAGTGAACTCGAAAACAAGATAAGGGTGCGGCAAGCCACGGGTAGGTTCCTCCGCGCACAGGTTTTCCATACAAAGTGTGATCGTTCAAGGAAGACAACCAAAATTTAAAATTTGAACTGGTCAAATTCTAACAACTTATCTTTCATATGCTGCTTGCTCATGTTGTTTGCTTTCCGGTAAGGCTCTTCTTACTTGAACGGCACTTAGTTCCTCCTCCATCCCCCCCGGCAAACTTGTGCGCGAGGAACGTTCCTTCTGCTTAAGAGAAAAAGGAAAAGGAGAGGGAAACAAGCATGTCGCCTTTCGGCGTAATAGTGCTTACCGAGTATCTTAGTGTTGTATCAAATGCCAAATAAAACATGCGAATAGCAAAGAGAAGCATGCGAAAGGCAATCGATGCGAAAACACGAAGTCTTTACTGATGCACGGGGTCTGCGCCCGGCTTTGTACAAAGGGTTACATGCAACAGCGGCAAAGCTTGTACAAAAGGTGGTTGCCGGAGCGGATCACGGCAACCGCGCCTTAGGGGTGAAACTTGCGAAGATGCTCTATGTTCCAGGAGTTGCTCACCGGTAAGCCTTCTTCGGTCTCGAGGCGGACAGCGCCGGGCCTCGTAACTTGTCTCACCCGATAAGGGCCTTCCCACTTCGGCGTCAACTTGTTGGAATTCTTGGCGGACTGAACACGCCGAAGAACAAGGTCGCCTTCCTCGAGACTCCTGGCCTTGACTTTGCGGCTATGGTAGCGGCGCAAAGCTTGCTGGTATCGAGCAGCTCGTACAGCAGCCTGGAGACGTCCCTCCTCAAGGAGCAATGCGTCATCTTGCCGCAGTTGCTCTTGCTCGAGCTCATCATAAGCGAGCACTCGAGGAGATCCGTATACGAGTTCCGTGGGGATAACTGCTTCTGCCCCGTAGACTAGGGCAAAGGGTGTCTGTCCGGTGGCTCGATTCGGTGTCGTTCTGATTGACCAAAGAGCCGCCGGGAGCTCCTCTATCCAATTCCTTCCGCACTTGCGCAACCTGTCAAAGGTCCTTGTCTTGAGTCCGCGCAGCACTTCAGCATTTGCCCTCTCCGCTTGGCCGTTGCTCCTCGGATGAGCAACAGAAGCGAAACAGACCTTGGCGCCAAGGTCTTGGACGTACTGCATGAAGGTGCGACTAGTGAATTGTGTACCGTTGTCGGTGATGATCCTGTTAGGGATCCCGAAACGGCAAACAATCGACCTGAAGAACCTGACTGCTGACTGTGCTGTCACCTTTCTCACTGGCTCCACTTCTGGCCACTTTGTGAACTTGTCGATTGCAACGTACAAGTACTCAAAGCCCCCGACAGCTCGAGGGAAAGGGCCGAGGATATCGAGCCCCCAGACCGAGAAGGGCCATGACAAAGGGATTGTTTGGAGAGCTTGAGCTGGCTGATGTATTTGCTTTGCATGGAACTGGCACGCTTCACACTTGGTTACTAGTGCAGTTGCATCTTGGAGGGCTTCTTGCCAAAAGAACCCTTGCCGGAAAGCTTTCCCGGCAAGCGCCCTTGCGCCAATGTGGTGGCCGCATATGCCTCCGTGCATTTCTGCCAACAGCTTCTGTCCATCTTCCCTGGAGATGCACTTCAACCTGACACCATTGAGTCTTCTTCTGTACAGCTCGTTATCCACAAACTGGTACATACTTGACTGCCTGGTTATCTTCTCTATCTCTTGAGGGTCGTCGGGAAGTTCTCCAGTTTGCAGAAAACGGACGATCTGCTGTGCCCATGCCGGAGCCCGGGGCTCGGCGGCAAGGACTAAAGGCTCGAGGGCCGCTGCGGGAACCTCAGCTTCTACGGCGAAGACCTCTGGTCCTGTCGGAGCTGACGGTCCCCCGGCAAGCTCGCCGGGGCGAGGCTTGTCGGGAACACTTGCTTCAACTGCACAAGCCCGAGGGCTTGCAGGAGCAAACTGTTCCTCAGCGTTCTTGTCGTTGATCTTGGGGACCTTGGCGGCGATTTCTGGTAGATCCGCCGGCAAGTAGTCGCCGGAGACCAACTTTCTCTTCTTGGACTGCCCAATTGATGGTGTAACTGATGGTTGAGTCAGCTTGAGCAAAAAGGTCCCTGGTTCCACAGGTAACTTCATCGCGGCGCACTTTGAAAGGCCATCTGCAATCTCATTTTGAGCTCTTGGGACGTGTTCCATCTGCAGACCTTCAAAGTGCTCTTCAAGCTTCCTCACTTCATCGACATATGCTTCCATCAAAGGGCTCTGGTAGCTCTTGTTGACTTGCCGGACCACCAACTGAGAATCTCCACGTACAATCAGCTTTCTGATCCCAAGTTCAGCCGCAATTCTGAGGCCGGCGAGCAAGCCTTCATACTCTGCAGTATTGTTTGTCGCTTGCTCTCTTGGGAAGTGCATCTGGATAATATACTTGAGGTGTTCTCCGGTGGGCGCAATGAGTACTACGCCAGCACCGGCGCCTTGCAGCGAGAAGGCACCGTCAAAATACATTACCCATTCACTTGTCGCTTCTTGCACGGGTACGCTCGTTTCTTGAACTTCTTCTTCTGGCGTTGGGGTCCACTCAGCAATGAACTCTGCCAAAGCTCGGCTCTGAATGGTTGAAGTACTTTCAAATTTGAGTCCGAAGCTTGACAGTTCCAGTGCCCACTCGACAATCCTGCCTGTTGCCTCTGGATTGTGCAATATCCTCTTCAACGGAAAGCGAGTGACCACTGTTATCTCATGGGCTTGGAAGTAGTGGCGCAGCTTTCTCGAGGCCATAAGGAGGCCGAAAAGCAATTTTTGCACACCAGAGTACCTTGATCTAGCTCCCTGGAGAAGGGAACTTACAAAATACACTGGGCGCTGCACCATCTTCTTCCGCACCTCTCCTTGTTCCTGCGCAGAGTCTTCCTTGTCGGGGCCAGAGCTTGTCGGGACAGCCCCCTGCTTGTCGCTAGATTCGCTTGCCGGTGATGCTGACTCCTCGCCGGACTCCCTCTCCGCTACTAACGCAGCACTAACCACTTGGTTGGTTGCCGCTAAGTATAGCAACAACTTTTCCTGTGGTTTAGGTGCGACAAGTATAGGAGTGGAGGACAGGTACCGTTTCAAATCCTGCAACGCCGCCTCCGCTTCCGGAGTCCACTTCATGGGACCTGCCTTCTTCAAGATTTTGAAGAAAGGTAGGGCGCGTTCCGCGGATTTTGAAATGAACCTACTGAGGGCAGCAACGCAACCTGCAAGCCTTCTGACATCCTTGACGCGCTTCGGGGCTTCTATCTGCTCGATGGCTTTGATCTTGTCGGGGTTGGCTTCAATCCCTCTCTGCGAAACAAAGAACCCGAGAAGCTTGCCGGAGGGGACTCCAAAGACGCACTTCTCGGGGTTCAGCTTGAGCTGTATCCTGCGCAGGTTCTGAAATGTCTCTTCTAAGTCTTGAATCAGTGTTTCTTTGCTCTTGCTCTTCACCACGATATCATCCATGTAGGCTTCTACATTCTTGTGGATCTGTGGCTCAAAAGCAGTGTACACTACCCTTGCAAAAGTTGAGCCTGCATTCTTCAGTCCAAATGGCATGCGGATAAAGCAGTAAGTGCCACATGGAGTGATAAATGCAGTCTTCTCTTCATCTTCCTTGGCCATGAAAATCTGGTGATAGCCTGAGTAGGCATCAAGAAAACAGAGTAGCTCACATCCGGCAGTGGAGTCAACGATCTGGTCAATGCGCGGCAAAGGGAAGGGATCCTTGGGACATGCTTTATTGACATCAGTGAAGTCTATACACAGTCTCCACTTCCCGTTGGCTTTGCGCACGACGACTGGGTTTGCCAACCACGTCGGATGGATCACACCTCTAACTAGGCCTGCTGCCTCTAGTTTCTTGATCTCCTCGTTGATGAACTCTTGGCGCTCCACGGCTTGCTTCCTTACTTTTTGCTTGATGGGCCGCGCATGAGGGCAGACAGCAAGCTTGTGCTCAATCACCTTCCTGGGAACACCGGGGATATCAGATGGTTGCCAAGCAAACACATCGACATTCGCCCGCAGGAAGGCGACGAGCGCGCTTTCCTATTTGCTGTCAAGGGTGGCGCTGATGGAGAAGGTACCACCAGTGCCATCCTCCCTTGCGGACACCTTCTTGGTTGCCGGAGGAGCAGCCATTCCTTTCTTGCTCTTGCCGGTGGAGCTCGATGGAACGTCCTCGACGGCAGCGCAGCACTCCGAAGAGGTGCGGTTGCCGGAGTGTGTCCCAGAGCACTTGCCGGACTTGGTCTTCGTTTTCTTCCCCCCGGGAGCTTCGGCGGCAAGAGTATCCTTCTCGGCCGCAGCTGCCGCATCCCGGTAAATCTTGTCGGCGCAAATAAGCGCATCTTTCTTGTCGCTGTGGACAGTGATGACGCTTATCGGCCCCGGCATCTTCAGCACGTTGTAGGCATAGTGGGAAGCTGCCATGAACTTGGCGAGGGCGGGACGGCCGAGTATCCCATTGTAGGGCAATGGAATATCAGCAACGTCAAAGGTGATGCGCTCAGTTCTGAAGTTGAGCTCCCCGCCAAAGGTCACCGGCAGAGTAATCTTTCCCTTGGGCTTGCTCCTTCCCGGGTTGATTCCTTGGAATGAACCGGTCTCTTCGAGCTCGCCGTCTTGAATCTGGAGTTTCTTGATCACAGCAGAGGAGATCAAGTTCAGCCCGGCCCCGCCGTCAACCAACATTTTGGTGACCTTGAGGTTGCGGATGGTGGGGGAAACCAGCATCGGCAAGTGCCCGACCGCCGTGGTGCGGTCAGGGTGATCCTCAAGGTCAAAAATGATGGGCGTGCTGGACCATTTGAGGAGCCTGCTCGCTGGGCCCAGCATCCGACGATGCGGCCCTCTTCCCCTTGGCGCCTCCGCCCCTCGCGGCGCCCCTGCTTCCTCCGGCGGTGCCCTCCATTGCTGCGGCCTCCGTCGCGATCCCACTGATCCCAGAGTGCCTCAGCGAGGGGATCACGGCGAGCGCGTCGGGAGGGAGCTCTAGCAGCTTGCGAATCTCCTCATTGTCCGCCTGGCTGGCGGCATCCGCGGCTTCCGCCTCCGCGGGTGTGTATCCAAAGTTTCCCGCCGCCGAGGCTGCGGCGACTTCTTCAGCGCGAGAAGCTATGTAAGCAATCTCTTGGTCGGTGGTGGCCCGCGTGTGCAGCTTGAGATCGTCCTTCTTCTCCAACACCTCCACAAGGCGGTCGTAGAACTCGAGGACGTCGATGGGCTTGGGCGCAATCCACGTGCGCTCCACTCCATGAGAGTCGCACGCGGGCATCATAGCGACAAGGCGATCCCGGGCGCTGCTGGCGCAGAGCGGCACCACTCCCCGGGGAGCGCGGAAGTACTCGGGGTGGGCCGGGTCGAACTTGAAAAGTTCCCTGACCATACCCCGCAGCTCGAGTGTTGTGAAGTTAAAATTGAGGCCGGGGCGCAGCCTCATGATGTCTGCCGGGCCGCCATATTGCCACGCCGGCCTCTTCCGGTCTTGGAGGGGGGCGATCCGGCGACGAAGAAAGTCCTTGCCCACTTCAGCGACAGACAGCGGCGCCAAACGAAGACGCATGATTCTGACGAGAGCGATGTCCAGCTTGGAGTCGTCGGAATCGAAGTTACTCCAATCCCTGCCGCGCACGATGGGCGATGTGCGCGGCGCGGTGAAGTGTTGCGGCCGCTCCTCGACGACCCAGCACCACTCCGCACGCCACTCTTCCCACTTGCCGCGGAGCTCCCCCGGCAAGTAGGCGGGTTTCTTATTCAGCCTGAACACCCAAGAGATTCCTCCGGAGAGGGGGGCGTCGGCCTCTACTCTGGGGATGAAAAAGTGCCTAAAGAGAGCTACGTTGGGCTGGATTCCTACGAAGTTTTCGCACATGTGTGCGAAAACGGACATGGTGAGGATGGCGTTGGGAGTGAAGTCGAGGAGGTGGAGGCCATAAGTATTCATGATATCGCAGAAAAAGTTTGAGAAGGGAGGGCACAGACCGCAGTGGAAGAAGGCTGCGAAAAAGTAATACCCGCCGGGGTAGTGATCCTTGGCGACGGCCGGGTAGACGCGCGTGCGGGGGTGCGCTGGAGTCTCCTTGGACCAGAACCAATAATATTTGCTCCAAAGCTCCCGCACGCCGAGCTTCGGCGCGAAGACGATGTGCTCCTTCCGCAACGCGACGAGCTTCGCCGCCTGATCTGACTTCTCCCGCTTGGACTTCTCCGCCTTCGCCTTGTCGGTCTTTGGGGCCATGGCGGACGCGGTGGAAGGAAGGGGGCGAAGAGCTTGGTGGTGGCGGAGGAGTAGAGGCAAAGAGCAGAGGAATCTGAGGAAGAAGACGATGGTAATGAGTGCGCAGGGAGGGGAACCGCGCCGCTCTCTCTGCTTTTATGGGGGAGTGGGGGGCGTTTCGCCCTCCCCATTAAAGAAATCGTGGGCACGTCCCATCCCACGGCGCCGCAATCGACGCGTGCCGTTGCCGTGGGGTGCGGCGGATAGGGAAGTGGATTCGGCGCGCCGCGGGCCGCGGGTGCCCGTGCACTGTTTTGGGCCTGGCCCAACAGCGCTCGGCACCGTGTGTGGCCCAGGCCCGGGGGCTCCTGTCGGTGTACTAAGGTAGGGGTGCCTCAGTACCCCAACTTGTGCACGGGCAGTTGCAGCTTCCCGCGGCAAGGTTTACTGCTGGCTCGCCGGAGACCTTCCTGCTCCTTATCTAACCATTCAAAAACAAAGTATACAAGACAGAAGACCAAGACCCCGGCAAGAGGAGCTTGCCGGGAAGGCCGTTCCAGGCTCAAGATTGCTTAACTAGCACGAGGCCCTGGCAAGAGGAGCTTGTCAGGACGAACAGAAGATTTTATCTTAGAAGACCCAGCAAGGGCTCGGGGAGCGGCAAGCTTCCGGGCCCGGCAAGGTCGAGATCCCCGGCAAGGTGCTTGCCGGGGGAGGTGCGCTGTGTGCCCGCGCTCCAGCTCATCGGCCCACGCGTCGCCCTGGGGCCACTCCAGGGACGCGTGGCGGATGGCTGTGCAGCCTGGGGGACACGGTGGCACTCCACGGCAGTGGATCCATCGCCGTGGCAGACGGAGACGCAACGGCGGGAGCTTTTGGGGTCGACGGCGACGGGCATTAAATGCCCTTGTCCCCCACTGTCAAAGTAGGTATAGACCACTGTTCGGCACTGTAGCTCCACTGTTCCCGCACTGTTCCAACTACCACATCTTTTACATTTTTACCCCTTTCTCCTACGTTGACACCTGTCGGTGACCCCTTGCACTATAAAAGGAGGCCCATGCACAACGTGGAGGGGGTTCGAAACCTAGATCATTCTCACGCTCGTGTAGCTGCTTCTTCAAGCTCCGAGCGCCCAACTCAATACACAACCAAGCAGGAGTAGGGTTTTACGCATCTGTGCGGCCCGAACCTGGGTAAAACTGCCCGTGCGTCTGCCTCGATCTGCTCTTCGTGCTCCCTCCGCCCTCGCACCGCACAGACAAGGGGCTCCGGTCCCATAGGTGTTCGTGGTGGACAGTTTCCCCCGACATCTTTGGCGCGCCAGGTAGGGGGCGTCGAGGTTGTGCGAACCTGATCCGGCGTTCGCGCGGGCGCAATCTTCATCAACCTCTCCAGCTTCATCAGCAACTTCATCAGCGACAACTCCATGGCCCCGAAGAAGAAGCCTTCGGAGGTCGGAGGCCCGTCCGCGTCTCACCCGCCGCCACCAGAGCCAACGGTGGGCGGGGGAGACGCCGTCGGAAGGGTGGCTGCCGGCGAGGACACTCACGGTGCCACCAGATCCAAGAACAGGACGGACGACCGGACCTCGGTCTCCGTGGACGCGCCACGTCCATCGCAACATACGACGACCCCGCAGCGCCATACCACGGGAGGTGGTATCCGCTTGCTGGGACAAGGCCATACCGGAGGTTCGCGGGACGCCCCGGACCCCCGTCCGGGCACAAGCAAAGCGAAGGCGCCGGCGCGGGACCCCGCTCCTTCTAACGTCGTTAGAAGTCCGAGCGTATCCCGCTCCTCGCACCGCTCGCCCGCGTTCCCCACTACTCCGGCAGAAGCGCTCGCAAGGGCGCAGCTGCTCCTCGATTTTCCTCCAGCGGCCGACAAGGCCGAGGAATGGAGGGCCACTATCCGGAGCCTGATAGACTTCGCCAACAACGACTCTCCGCAGCAGCCGTCGGCCTCACGGCCGCGGCAGGCCGAGAAGACGAAGGCTATCGGCGACAAGACTGCCGGGGGTGCGACAAGCGTGCACTCCCCGCCGCAGAAGCAGAAGACGCCGCCCCGCCGGAACAACCCCGACGACGGCTCCACAGCCTCGTCGGACCCGCGGGCCCGTCGGGACCAGCGCCAGGTCCTCGACGACCGGCGAGAAGAAGACGCTCGGACCACGATCGAGCGCCGCCGAGAAGCTCGGCGACAATCCGACAAGAGAGCTGGGAACGCTGTCGACGCACCCGCGCCCGGTGAACCAGGCGACTTGCCGTACGCGGCAGGCTGCCCTGCGTTCACCCGCGAGCTGCGGCGCGTCCAGTGGCCCAGCATGAAGAACTTTAAGCCCGACGTACCGGAGAAGTACGACGGCAAGACGCACCCCTCGGAGTTTCTCAGCGTCTACACCATAGCAGTGCAAGCTGCCGGGGGGCGCGACGAGAAGATCCTAGCCAACTACTTCCCGCTCGTGCTGAAGCCGAACGTCCGTTCGTGGCTCATGCACTTGCCGGAAGGCTCTATCTCTTCTTGGGCCGACCTCTGCCATCAGTTTGTTGGCGCCTTCACCGGCGGCCACAAACCCCATGGCCAGGAGAGCGATCTCCACATTTTGGCCCAGAAGGAAGGCGAACCCCTGCGCAAGTATATCCAACGTTTCAGTCGGGTACAGCACAACATCCCCGACGTTCACCCTGCTGCGGTTATCAGCGCGTTCCATCAGAACGTGCGTAACCGCCGCATGCGTGAGGAGATGGCGATGACCAAGATCAGGGACGTCAGCGAGCTCTACGCTCTTGCCGACAAGTGCGCCCGTGCCCTTTCCCCCGTCGCCGCCTTGCGGAGACGCTTTGCCGGGGACTCCTTCGGGCTTGCCGGGGGCGGGGAGCTCTCCGACGAGGAGAGGTCGTCGGCGTACAACTCTGTCGATCCGCCGGAGTCTTCGGCCTCCTCCTCCTCCTCCTCCTCGGCCTCGGCCGGCTCGCTGGACCCAGCACCCAGCGATGCGGTCCTCTTCCCCTTGTCGCTTCCGCCCCTCGCGGCGCCTCTGCTTCCTCCGGCGGTGCCCTCCATTGCCGCGGCCTCCGTTGCGATCCCACTGATCCCGGAGTGCCTCAGCGAGGGGATCACGGCGAGCGCGTCGGGAGGGAGCTTTAGCAGCTTGCGAATCTCCTCCCTATCCGCCTGGCTGGAGGCATCCGCGGCTTCCGCCTCCGCGGGTGTGTATCCAAAGTTTCCCGCCGCCGCGGCTGCGGCGACTTCTTCAGCACGAGAAGCTATGTAAGCAATCTCTTGGTCGGTGGTGGCCCGCGTGTGCAGCTTGAGATCGTCCTTCTTCTCCAACACCTCCACAAGGCGGTCGTAGAACTCGAGGACGTCGATAGGCTTGGGCGCAATCCACGTGCGCTCCACTCCATGAGAGTCGCACGCGGGCATCATAGCGACAAGGCGATCCCGGGCGCTGCTGGCGCAGAGCGGCACCACTCCCCGGGGAGCACGGAACCACTCGGGGTGTGCCGGGTCGAACTTGAAAAGTTCCCTGACCATACCCCGCAGCTCGAGTGTTGTGAAGTTAAAATTGAGGCCGGGGCGCAGCCTCATGATGTCTGCCGGGCCGCCATATTGCCACGCCGGCCTTTTCCGGTCTTGGAGGGGGGCGATCCGGCGACGAAGAAAGTCAGCGCCCACTTCAGCGACAGACAGCGGCGCCATCCGAAGACGAAGGATTCTGACGAGAGCGATATCCAGCTTGGCATCGTCGGAATCGAAGTTACTCCAATCCCTGCCGCGCACGATGGGCGATGTGCGCGGCGCGGTGAAGTGTTGCGGCCGCTCCTCGACGACCCAGCACCACTCCGCGCGCCACTCTTCCCACTTGCCGCGGAGCTCCCCCGGCAAGTAGGATAATTTCTTATTCAGCCTAAACACCCAAGAGATTCCTCCGGAGAGGGGGGCGTCGGCCTCTACTCTGGGGATGAAAAAGTGCCTAAAGAGAGCTACGTTGGGCTGGATTCCTACGAAGTTTTCGCACATGTGTGCGAAAACGGACATGGTGAGGATGGCGTTGGGAGTGAAGTCGAGGAGGTGGAGGCCATAAGTATTCATGATATCGCAGAAAAAGTTTGAGAAGGGAGGGCACAGACCGCAGTGGAAGAAGGCTGCGAAAAAGTAATACCCGCCGGGGTAGTGGTCCTTGGCGACGGCCGGGTAGACGCGCGTGCGGGGATGCGCTGGGGTCTCCTTGGCCCAGAACAAATAATATTTGTTCCAGAGCTCCCGCACGCCGAGCTTCGGCGCGAAGACAATGTGCTCCTTCCGGTACGCGGCGAGCTTCGCCGCCTGATCTGACTTCTCCCGCTTGGACTTCTCCGATTTCGCCTTATCGGTCTTTGGGGCCATGGCGGACGCGGTGGAAGGAAGGGGACGAAGAGCTTGGTGGTGGCGGAGGAGTAGAGGCAAAGCGCAGAGGAATCTAAGGAAGAAGACGATGGCAATGAGTGCGCAGGGAGGGGAACCGCGCCGCTCTCTCTGCTTTTATGGGAGAGTGGGGGGCGTTTCGCCCTTCCCATTAAAGAAATCGTGGGCACGTCCCATCCCACGGCGCCGCAATCGACGCGTGCCGTTGCCGTGGGGTGCGGCGGATATGGAAGTGGATTCGGCGCGCCGCGGGCCGCGGGTGCCCGTGCACTGTTTTGGGCCTGGCCCAACAGCGCTCGGCACCGTGTGTGGCCCAGGCCCGGGGGCTCCTGTCGGTGTACTAAGGTAGGGGTACCCTAGTACCCCAACTTGTGCACGGGCAGCGGCCGCTCCCCGAGGCAGGGTTCACCACGCGCTTGCCGGAGACCTTCCTGCCCCTTATCTAGCCATTCAAAAACAAAGTATACAAGACAGAAGACCAAGACCCCGGCAAGAGGAGCTTGCCGGGAAGGCCGTCCCAGGCTCGAGATTGCTTAACTAGCACGAGGCCCTGGCAAGAGGAGCTTGTCAGGACGAATAGAAGATTTTATCTTAGAAGACCCGGCAAGGGCTCGGGGAGCGGCAAGCTTCCGGGCCCGGCAAGGTCGAGATCCCCGGCAAGGTGCTTGCCGGGGGAGGTGCGCTGTGTGCCCGCGCTCCAGCTCATCGGCCCACGCGTCGCCCTGGGGCCACTCCAGGGACGCGTGGCGGATGGCTGTGCAGCCTGGGGGACACGGTGGCACTCCACGGCAGTGGATCCATCGCCGTGGCAGACGGAGACGCAACGACGGGAGCTTTTGGGGTCGACGGCCAAAGATGTCGGGGGAAACTGTCCGCCACGAACACCTATGGGACCGGAGCCCCTTGTCTATGCGGTACGAGGGCGGAGGGAGCACAAAGAGCAGATCGAGACAGACGCGCGGGCAGTTTTTACCCAGGTTCGGGCCGCACGGATGCGTAAAACCCTACTCCTGCTTGGTTGTGTATTGAGTTGAACGCTCGGGAGCTTGAAGAAGCAGCTACACCGTGCGTGAGAGTAATCTAGGTTTCGAACCCCCTCCACGTTGTGCATGGGCCTCCTTTTATAGTGCAAGGGGTCACCGACAGGTGTCAACGTAGGAGAAAGGGGTAAAAATGTAAAAGAGGTGGTAGTTGTAACAGTGCGGGAACAGTGGAGCTACAGTACAGAACAGTGGTCTATACCTACTTTAACAGTGGGGGACAAGGGCATTTAATGCCCGTCGCCGTCGACCCCAAAAGCTCCCGTCGTTGCGTCTCCGTCTGCCACGGCGATGGATCCACTGCCGTGGAGTGCCACCGTGTCCCCCAGGCTGCACAGCCATCCGCCACGCGTCCCTGGAGTGGCCCCAGGGCGACGCGTGGGCCGATGAGCTGGAGCGCGGGCACACAGCGCACCTCCCCCGGCAAGCACCTTGCCGGGGATCTCGACCTTGCCGGGCCCGGAAGCTTGCCGCTCCCCGAGCCCTTGCTGGGTCTTCTAAGATAAAATCTTCTGTTCGTCCTGACAAGCTCCTCTTGCCAGGGCCTCGTGCTAGTTAAGCAATCTTGAGCCTGGGACGGCCTTCCCGGCAAGCTCCTCTTGCCGGGGTCTTGGTCTTCTGTCTTGTATACTTTGTTTTTGGATGGTTAGATAAGGAGCAGGAAGGTCTCCGGCGAGCCAGCAGTAAACCTTGCCGCGGGAAGCTGCAACTGCCCGTGCACAAGTTGGGGTACTGAGGTACCCCTACCTTAGTACACCGACAGGAGCCCCCGGGCCTGGGCCACACACGGTGCCGAGCGCTGTTGGGCCAGGCCCAAAACAGTGCACGGGCACCCGCGGCCCGCGGCGCGCCGAATCCACTTCCCTATCCGCCGCACCCCACGGTAACGGCACGCGTCGATTGCGGCGCCGTGGGATGGGACGTGCCCACGATTTCTTTAATGGGAAGGGCGAAACGCCCCCCACTCCCCCATAAAAGCAGGGAGAGCGGCGCGGTTCCCCTCCCTGCGCACTCATTGCCATCGTCTTCTTCCTCAGATTCCTCTGCGCTTTGCCTCTACTCCTCCGCCACCACCAAGCTCTTCGTCCCCTTCCTTCCACCGCGTCCGCCATGGCCCCAAAGACCGACAAGGCGAAGTCGGAGAAGTCCAAGCGGGAGAAGTCAGATCAGGCGGCGAAGCTCGCCGCGTACCGGAAGGAGCACATCGTCTTCGCGCCGAAGCTCGGCGTGCGGGAGCTCTGGAGCAAATATTATTGGTTCTGGTCCAAGGAGACTCCAGCGCACCCCCGCACGCGCGTCTACCCGGCCGTCGCCAAGGACTACTACCCCGGCGGGTATTACTTTTTCGCAGCCTTCTTCCACTGCGGTCTGTGCCCTCCCTTCTCAAACTTTTTCTGCGATATCATGAATACTTATGGCCTCCACCTCCTCGACTTCACTCCCAACGCCATCCTCACCATGTCCGTTTTCGCACACATGTGCGAAAACTTCGTAGGAATCCAGCCCAACGTAGCTCTCTTTAGGCACTTTTTCATCCCCAGAGTAGAGGCCGACGCCCCCCTCTCCGGAGGAATCTCTTGGGTGTTTAGGCTGAATAAGAAACCCGCCTACTTGCCGGGGGAGCTCCGCGGCAAGTGGGAAGAGTGGCGCGCGGAGTGGTGCTGGGTTGTCGAGGAGCGGCCGCAACACTTCACCGCGCCGCGCACATCGCCCATCGTGCGCGGCAGGGATTGGAGTAACTTCGATTCCGACGACTCCAAGCTGGATATTGCTCTCGTCAGGATCATGCGCCTTCGGATGGCGCCGCTGTCTGTCGCTGAAGTGGGCGCTGACTTTCTTCGTCGCCGGATCGCCCCCCTCCAAGACCGGAAAAGGCCGGCGTGGCAATACGGGGGCCCGGCAGACATCATGAGGCTGCGCCCCGGCCTCAATTTTAACTTCACAACACTCGAGCTGCGGGGTATGGTCAGGGAACTTTTCAAGTTCGACCCGGCCCACCCCGAGTACTTCCGCGCTCCCCGGGGAGTGGTGCCGCTCTGCGCCAGCAGCGCCCGGGATCGCCTTGTCGCTATGATGCCCGCGTGCGACTCTCATGGAGTGGAGCGCACGTGGATTGCGCCCAAGCCTATCGACGTCCTCGAGTTCTACGACCGCCTTGTGGAGGTGTTGGAGAAGAAGGACGATCTCAAGCTGCACACGCGGGCCACCACCGACCAAGAGATTGCTTACATAGCTTCTCGCGCTGAAGAAGTCGCCGCAGCCTCGGCGGCGGGAAACTTTGGATACACACCCGCGGAGGCGGAAGCCGCGGATGCCGCCAGCCAGGCGGACAATGAGGAGATTCGCAAGCTGCTAGAGCTCCCTCCCGACGCGCTCGCCGTGATCCCCTCGCTGAGGCACTCCGGGATCAGTGGAATCGCGACGGAGGCCGCGGCAATGGAGGGAACCGCCGGAGGAAGCAGAGGCGCCGCGAGGGGCGGAGGCGCCAAGGGGAAGAGGGCCGCATCGTCGGATGCTGGGCCCAGCGAGCCGACCGAGGCAGAGGAGGAGGAGGAGGAGGAGGCCGAAGGCTCCGGCGGATCGACAGAGTTGTACGCCGACGACCTCTCCTCGTCGGAGAGCTCCCCGCCCCCGGCAAGCCCGAAGCAGTCCCCGTTGAAGCGTCTCCGCAAGGCGGCGACGGGAGAGCAGACGCGAGCGCCCCGGCAACAGCCAGCTCGCCGGGCAGCTCCCCGGCCGAGCCAAGCCGCGCCAAGGGCGGCCGGCGTGCCGGCCACGGCAGAGGCGTCCCGCAGGCCGGCACCGAGCCGGCAAGGATCTTCTCGGAGCGGAGCAGCTGCTCCGCCCCCTTCTCGGGCGCCGGCCACCACAGGGGCTGGGCCTATGCAGCCCCCAGCCCCGGTGGCTCCGAAACGCGCGAGGGAACCTTCATCCTCCGCTCCTCGCGCCGACGCGCCCACCGTGGAGTTCGACTTCTCCGCGCTGAGCGAGGACGACGAGGAGGACCAAGAGTAAGGACCCGAGACCTTACTCCTTCTTGATTTTTATATCTAGATTGTTGCTGACGCTTGACCTTGCTTGTTGCTTGTGTTTGCAGGACCTTGGAGCAGCGCGCGAAGAGGGTCAAGGTGCCCACAGTTGAGGTCGTGGAAGACCCATCCGTCGCGGAAGCAGGGATCGCGGCGGAGCCGATCTTGCCGGACCCGAGTGCCGCTCCGGGGAGCAGCCCCCAGCGCAGCCCCCAGCGTAAGTTAGAGGTTTACTGTTTTTGCTCGTCGGGGCGCGCTTAGGGCTTTGATCTCTGAATGTCTTGGTTCTTCTATCTTCTCTTGTGCAGAGGTGGAGCCGCAGCGGGAAGAGCGCCCGGAGGCCGTCACCGAGGAGCCGCAGGCCCCGCCGTCCCCGGCAAGGCAAAACTCTCCGGCGAGGGAGAGCGCTCCGCCAAGGGCGGGTACTCCGCCAAGGCAGAGTACCCCGCCAAGGGCGAGCAGCCCGGCGAGGACGGCCACTCCGCCAGGGCCGAGCTCCCCGGCAAGGGAGCCCGCCGCAGAGGACGTCCGCCAAGGTACGTTCTGTACCTGGTTTTCTTGACTTTGCTTCTTTTTGGATCTTTGCTTGATTTTGAACTTCTTTTTCTTCTTTTCTTAGATCTTCCTCCTCCTCCTCCCGCACCGATGGAGACCGAGGTCATCAATATCGAGGATGAGGAGGGCGCGCAGGGCGGCGGCGATGACGCTCCCGTCGTCGTGGAGATGGCCGAGGCCACCGAGGAGGCGACCGAGGCCACCGAGCCGGCCGCGCAGGAGGCCACTCCGACCGCTGACGCCGCGACCGGGGAGGGGGACGGCGACCGCACCGCCGACCCGGAGGTGGCGGGAGCACCGGATGCTACACCGGCCGCCGGCCCCTCCGCCAGCGAGAAGCAGGCGTACTATCTTCGTGCCCCCAATGGCGTCTTTATCCAAGTGCCTTGGGGGTCTTCATCAAGAGCTCCCGCGGAGGGCGAGGCGTTTGACGGGGAAGTCCTCGCCTCCGCGGGTCTGACAGTCGTCGAAGCGCCCGGCGAAGGAGATGGGCCCGAGGAGGAGAAGCTTCTCCACCAGCTCCTGGCCCTTTACCGGGCCAGGCAGGCGAAGCTCGCCTCCCGGGAAGCGCTTGCCGCCAAGGCCGCCGCCGAAATGGAGAAGCGTGCGGCGGAGCTCAGCGCTGCCCACAAGGCGGGCCTCCGCGAGGTGGCGGAGGCGCGCGAGCGCCTTGCCGGCGAATATGAAGAATGGGTGCTGGAGAAGGCCGAGGCTGAAGAACAGCAACGGCTCGCCGGGGTGGAGATGTCCCGGCGAGAGGGAGAGCTCGCGCAGCGGAAGGTGGATCTCGACTCCCACGAGGAGGACCTTGCCGCTCGCGAGGCTGCTCTTGGCGGGGAGCTGAAGGAGGCGAAAGCCGCTGCTGCTGCCGCGGAAGACGCCAAGAAGGAGCTCGCCGCCAAGGTCATCCAGTTGGAGAAGGCGATGAAGGTGAGCGCCGAGAAGGTTGCCGCGCTCATTACTGAGCGCGAGAAGGACGCCCACACCAACGCGGAGCTCCAAGTAAGCTTGTCCAAGAAGGGCGACGAGTTGAAGGCCGCCAAGGATTCCATCGAAGACTTGGAGCTGAAGGTCTCAACTCTGAGGGATTCAATTGACGCCGCCAAGCTCCGAGAAGACAAGCTGAAGGAGGAGCTCCGGAAGGAGCGGACTTTGGTGGATAGCGTCAACAAGGCGTCTGAGCTATTCCGGCAGACCATCGAGGCGTGGACCGAAGAGCTGGCTTCTTCTGCGTCCAACATTGACCAGGAGTTGCTTGCTTTGAAGGCCGAGCATCTTATCTACTCGCCGGATCCAGATCTCCCGCACAGCGCCAAGCTCAGCCTCTTCTTCAGAGGCGTCGCTCCGGCCCTTGCAGGTCTCCGGAACCGCATCCCCGCGCAGCTGGCCGAGGAGTCGCGCCGTCTCTGCGCGGGAACTCTGGAGCGGGTCTTGACGAAGATCGTGTTCCGCAACCCGGGGATCAACCTCACGAACGTTCTTCGCAGCTTGCCGGAGGATGCGAACACGGAGGCCCTGAAGGAGCAGGTCAGCCACATCATCGCCAAGGTGGCAAAGCTTGGCAGGAAGGAGGGCGACCGCGTAGACTAGGGCCCCATCTATCTTTATCTTTTTGTCGCTGCATGTTATGTTATGAACTCATTAGTCCATTGCGACAAGTTATCTTTGTAAGATACTTGCTTTACTTTAATCAATCAGTGCAATGTTATCTTCCTTGTTCCAATCTTTGACTTTGCATGTTTTTCACCCTACGCTCCCGGGGAGCTTGCCGGCAAGGGGCCCTTGCCGCGAGCGCTGAGTGCTGGACTCTGAGCAGCCTGCTGGCCAAGGTCCTCGCCGGCAAGCAACCTTGCCGCAGCAGGTCGCAACACACTTAGCTTGCTGAGTGTACTCGGAAACGAGGCAAGGGCGCGACACTTGTCGCAGCTCACTTAAATCGTTGAGTGAACTCGAAAACAAGATAAGGGTGCGGCAAGCCACGGGTAGGTTCCTCCGCGCACAGGTTTTCCATACAAAGTGTGATCGTTCAAGGAAGACAACCAAAATTTAAAATTTGAACTGGTCAAATTCTAACAACTTATCTTTCATAAGCTGCTTGCTCATGTTGTTTGCTTTCCGGTAAGGCTCTTCTTACTTGAACGGCACTTAGTTCCTCCTCCACCTCCTTCCCCCCCCGGCAAACTTGTGCGCGAGGAACGTTCCTTCTGCTTAAGAAAAAAAAAGGAAAAGGAGAGGGAAACAAGCATATTGCCTTTCGGCGTAATAGTGCTTACCGAGTATCTAAGTGTTGCATCAAATGCCAAATAAAACATGCAAATAGCAAAGAGAAGCATGCGAAAGGCAATCGATGCGAAAACACGAAATCTTTACTGATGCACGGGGTCTGCGCCCGGCTTTGTACAAAGGGTTACATGCAACAGCGGCAAGGCTTGTACAAAAGGTGGTTGCCGGAGCGGATCACGGCAACCGCGCCTTAGGGGTGAAACTTGCGAAGATGCTCTATGTTCCAGGAGTTGCTCACCGGTAAGCCTTCTTCGGTCTCGAGGCGGACAGCGCCGGGCCTCGTAACTTGTCTCACCCGATAAGGGCCTTCCCACTTCGGCGTCAACTTGTTGGAATTCTTGGCGGACTGAACACGCCGAAGAACAAGGTCGCCTTCCTCGAGACTCCTGGCCTTGACTTTGCGGCTATGGTAGCGGCGCAAAGCTTGCTGGTATCGAGCAGCTCGTACAGCAGCCTGGAGACGTCCCTCCTCCGCCGGCAAGTAGTCGCCGGAGACCAACTTTCTCTTCTTAGACTGTCCGATTGATGGTGTAACGGATGGTTGAGTTAGCTTGAGCAGGAAGGTCCCTGGTTCCACAGGTAACTTCATCGCAGCACACTTTGAAAGGCCATCTGCAATTTCATTCTGAGCTCTCGGGACATGCTCCATCTGCAGACCTTCAAAGTGCTCTTCAAGCTTCCTCACTTCATCTACATAAGCTTCCATCAAAGGGCTCTGGTAGCTCTTGTTGACTTGCCGGACCACCAACTGAGAATCTCCACGTACAATCAGCTTTCTGATCCCAAGTTCAGCCGCAATTCTGAGGCCGGCGAGCAAGCCTTCATACTCTGCAGTATTGTTTGTCGCTTGCTCTCTTGGGAAGTGCATCTGGATAATATACTTGAGGTGTTCTCCGGTGGGCGCAATGAGTACTACGCCAGCACCGGCGCCTTGCAGCGAGAAGGCACCGTCAAAATACATTACCCATTCACTTGTCGCTTCTTGCACGGGTACGCTCGTTTCTTGAACTTCTTCATCGGGCGTTGGGGTCCATTCTGCTATAAATTCTGCCAAAGCTCGGCTCTGTATGGTTGAAGTACTTTCGAACCTGAGTCCAAAGCTTGATAGTTCCAGTGCCCACTCGACGATCCTGCCTGTTGCCTCTGGATTGTGCAATATCCTCTTCAATGGAAAGCGAGTGACCACTGTTATCTCATGGGCTTGGAAGTAGTGGCGCAGCTTTCTCGAGGCCATGAGAAGGCCGAAAAGCAACTTTTGCACACCAGAGTACCTTGATCTAGCCCCCTGGAGAAGGGAACTTACAAAATACACTGGGCGCTGCACCATCTTCCTCCGCACCTCTCCTTGTCCCTGCGCAGAGTCTTCCTTGTCGGGGCCAGAGCTTGTCGGGACAGCCCCCTGCTTGTCGCTAGATTCGCTTGCCGGTGATGTTGTCTCCTCGTCGGACTCCCTCTCCGCTACCAACGCAGCACTAACCACCTGGTTGGTTGCCGCTAAGTATAGCAACAACTTTTCCTGTGGTTTAGGTGCGACAAGTATAGGAGTGGAGGACAGGTACCGTTTCAAATCCTGCAACGCCGCCTCCGCTTCCGGAGTCCACTTCATGGGACCTGCCTTCTTCAAGATTTTGAAGAAAGGTAGGGCGCGTTCCGCGGATTTTGAAATGAACCTACTGAGAGCAGCAACGCAACCTGCAAGCCTTCCGACATCCTTGACGCGCTTCGGGGCTTCTATCTGCTCGATGGCTTTGATCTTGTCGGGGTTGGCTTCAATCCCTCTCTGCGAAACAAAGAACCCGAGAAGCTTGCCGGAGGGGACTCCAAAGACGCACTTCTCGGGGTTCAGCTTGAGCTGTATCTTGCGCAGGTTCTGAAACGTTTCTTCTAAGTCTTGAATCAGGGTTTCTTTGCTCTTGCTCTTCACCACGATATCATCCATGTAGGCTTCTACATTCTTGTGGATCTGTGGCTCAAAAGCAGTGTACACTACCCTTGCAAAAGTTGAGCCTGCATTCTTCAGTCCAAATGGCATGCGGATAAAGCAGTAAGTGCCACATGGAGTGATAAATGCAGTCTTCTCTTCATCTTCCTTGGCCATGAAAATCTGGTGATAGCCTGAGTATGCATCAAGAAAACAGAGTAGCTCACATCCGGCGGTGGAGTCAACGATCTGGTCAATGCGCGGCAAAGGGAAGGGATCCTTGGGACATGCTTTATTGACATCAGTGAAGTCTATACACAGTCTCCACTTCCCGTTGGCTTTGCGCACGACGACTGGGTTTGCCAACCACGTCGGATGGATCACACCTCTAACTAGGCCTGCTGCCTCTAGCTTCTTGATCTCCTCGTTGATGAACTCTTGGCGCTCCACGGCTTGCTTCCTTACTTTTTGCTTGATGGGCCGCGCATGAGGGCAGACAGCAAGCTTGTGCTCAATCACCTTCCTGGGAACACCGGGGATGTCAGATGGTTGCCAAGCAAACACATCGACATTCGCCCGCAGGAAGGCGACGAGCGCGCTTTCCTATTTGCTGTCAAGGGTGGCACTGATGGTGAAGGTACCACCAGTGCCATCCTCCTTTGCGGACACCTTCTTGGTTGCCGGAGGAGCGGCCATTCCTTTCTTGCTCTTGCCGGTGGAGCTCGATGGAACGTCCTCGACGGCAGCGCAGCACTCCGAAGAGGTGCGGTTGCCGGAGTGGGTCCCAGAGCACTTGCCGGACTTGGTCTTCGTCTTCTTCCCCCCGGGAGCTTCAGCGGCAAGAGTATCCTTCTCGGCCGCAGCTGCCGCATCCCGGTAGATCTTGTCGATGCAAATAAGCGCATCTTTCTTGTCGCTATGGACAGTGATGACGCTTATCGGCCCCGGCATCTTCAGCACGTTGTAGGCATAGTGGGAAGCTGCCATGAACTTGGCGAGGGCGGGACGGCCGAGTATTCCATTGTAGGGCAATGGAATATCAGCAACGTCAAAGGTGATGCGCTCAGTCCTGAAGTTGAGCTCCCCGCCAAAGGTCACCGGCAGAGTAATCTTTCCCTTGGGCTTGCTCCTTCCCGGATTGATTCCTTGGAATGAACCGGTCTCTTCGAGCTCGCCGTCTTGAATCTGGAGTTTCTTGATCACAGCAGAGGAGATCAAGTTCAGCCCGGCCCCGCCGTCAACCAACATTTTGGTGACCTTGAGGTTGCGGATGGTGGGGGAAACCAGCATCGGCAAGTGCCCGACCGCCGTGGTGCGGTCAGGGTGATCCTCAAGGTCAAAAATGATGGGCGTGCTGGACCATTTGAGGAGCCTGCGCGACTCCACGGGCGACTCCGCTGCATTCACCTCACGCACCCACTGTTTCAGCTGGCGGTGGGAGGCGTGCAGGGAGGCGCCACCGTCGACGCACAGGACCTCCGTGGCCTTCTGGAACTCCTGCTCGCTGTTCTCGTCGTCCTCCATGTCTTCATCGTCGTCTTCGTCGTTGTCGCGGCCCCGGGGAGGTCGATCTCCTTGCCGCTGCTTGGCCTTGCCGCGGCGTCCTCCCCGGCCATTGAATGGCCGCTTCTTGCTGGGCTCTTCCCCGCCACCTTGGGCCTTCTCCTTGTCGCGCCTCTCGTACTCAGCTTTTTGCTGCTCGACGAGGTACTCGACGCGCTTGCAGTTGGAGAGGTCGTGACCCTTGGTGCGGTGAATCTTGCAGTATTGCTTGTCGGAGCTACCCGGCTTGTCGGCCGCCGCCGCAGGGGCAGGCTCCTTGCCGGAGCCGCCAGCCTGCGCTTGCTTGGCGGGGGCCTCCTTGCCGGACTTCTCGACGGCAAGCACTTCCTTCTTGCCCTTCTTCCTGTTGTTCCGCCGCCGGCTCTTCTTTGCCGGGGCGGCGTCGTCGCTGTCGCTTCCCCCTGCGCCAGCATCCTCCCCGGGGAGTTTCCTCCCCTCTTCTGCACGGGCGCACTTGTCGGCAAGAGCGTAGAGCTCGCCGACGTCCCTGATCTTGGTCATCGCCATCTCCTCACGCATGCGGTGGTTACGCACGTTCTGATGGAACGCGCTGATAACCGCAGCAGGGTGAACGTCGGGGATGTTGTGCTGTACCCGGCTGAAACGTTGGATATACTTGCGCAGGGGTTCGCCCTCCTTCTGGGCCAAAATGTGGAGATCGCTCTCCTGGCCATGGGGTTTGTGGCCGCCGGTGAAGGCGCCAACAAACTGATGGCAGAGGTCGGCCCAAGAAGAGATAGAGTTTTCCGGCAAGTGCATGAGCCACGAACGGACGTTCGGCTTCAGCACGAGCGGGAAGTAGTTGGCTAGGATCTTCTCGTCGCGCCCCCCGGCAGCTTGCACTGCTATGGTGTAGACGCTGAGAAACTCCGAGGGGTGCGTCTTGCCGTCGTACTTCTCCGGTACGTCGGGCTTAAAGTTCTTCATGCTGGGCCACTGGACGCGCCGCAGCTCGCGGGTGAACGCAGGGCATCCTGCCGCGTACGGCAAGTCGCCTGGTTCACCGGGCGCGGGTGCGTCGACAGCGTTCCCAGCTCTCTTGTCGGATTGTCGCCGAGCTTCTCGGCGGCGCTCGATCGTGGTCCGAGCGTCTTCATCTCGCCGGTCGTCGAGGACCTGGCGCTGGTCCCGACGGGCCCGCGGGTCCGACGAGGCTGTGGAGCCGTCGTCGGGGTTGTTCCGGCGGGGCGGCGTCTTCTGCTTCTGCGGCGGGGAGTGCACACTTGTCGCACCCCCGGCAGTCTTGTCGCCGATAGCCTTCGTCTTCTCGGCCTGCCGCGGCCGTGAGGCCGACGGCTGCTGCGGAGAGTCGTTGTTGGCGAAGTCTATCAGGCTCCGGATAGTGGCCCTCCATTCCTCGGCCTTGTCGGCCGCTGGAGGAAAATCGAGGAGCAGCTGCGCCCTTGCGAGCGCTTCTGCCGGAGTAGTGGGGAACGCGGGCGAGCGGTGCGAGGAGCGGGATACGCTCGGACTTCTAACGACGTTAGAAGGAGCGGGGTCCCGCGCCGGCGCCTTCGCTTTGCTTGTGCCCGGACGGGGGTCCGGGGCGTCCCGCGAACCTCCGGTATGGCCTTGTCCCAGCAAGCGGATACCACCTCCCGTGGTATGGCGCTGCGGGGTCGTCGTATGTTGCGATGGACGTGGCGCGTCCACGGAGACCGAGGTCCGGTCGTCCGTCCTGTTCTTGGATCTGGTGGCACCGTGAGTGTCCTCGCCGGCAGCCACCCTTCCGACGGCGTCTCCCCCGCCCACCGTTGGCTCTGGTGGCGGCGGGTGAGACGCGGACGGGCCTCCGACCTCCGAAGGCTTCTTCTTCGGGGCCATGGAGTTGTCGCTGATGAAGTTGCTGATGAAGCTGGAGAGGTTGATGAAGATTGCGCCCGCGCGAACGCCGGATCAGGTTCGCACAACCTCGACGCCCCCTACCTGGCGCGCCAAAGATGTCGGGGGAAACTGTCCACCACGAACACCTATGGGACCGGAGCCCCTTGTCTGTGCGGTGCGAGGGCGGAGGGAGCACGAAGAGCAGATCGAGGCAGACGCACGGGCAGTTTTACCCAGGTTCGGGCCGCACAGATGCGTAAAACCCTACTCCTGCTTGGTTGTGTATTGAGTTGGGCGCTCGGAGCTTGAAGAAGCAGCTACACGAGCGTGAGAATGATCTAGGTTTCGAACCCCCTCCACGTTGTGCATGGGCCTCCTTTTATAGTGCAAGGGGTCACCGACAGGTGTCAACGTAGGAGAAAGGGGTAAAAATGTAAAAGATGTGGTAGTTGGAACAGTGCGGGAACAGTGGAGCTACAGTGCCGAACAGTGGTCTATACCTACTTTGACAGTGGGGGACAAGGGCATTTAATGCCCGTCGCCGTCGACCCCAAAAGCTCCCGCCGTTGCGTCTCCGTCTGCCACGGCGATGGATCCACTGCCGTGGAGTGCCACCGTGTCCCCCAGGCTGCACAGCCATCCGCCACGCGTCCCTGGAGTGGCCCCAGGGCGACGCGTGGGCCGATGAGCTGGAGCGCGGGCACACAGCGCACCTCCCCCGGCAAGCACCTTGCCGGGGATCTCGACCTTGCCGGGCCCGGAAGCTTGCCGCTCCCCGAGCCCTTGCTGGGTCTTCTAAGATAAAATCTTCTGTTCGTCCTGACAAGCTCCTCTTGCCAGGGCCTCGTGCTAGTTAAGCAATCTTGAGCCTGGAACGGCCTTCCCGGCAAGCTCCTCTTGCCGGGGTCTTGGTCTTCTGTCTTGTATACTTTGTTTTTGAATGGTTAGATAAGGAGCAGGAAGGTCTCCGGCGAGCCAGCAGTAAACCTTGCCGCGGGAGGCTGCAACTGCCCGTGCACAAGTTGGGGTACTGAGGCACCCCTACCTTAGTACACCGACACCGGGGTTGTGCATGATTTAAATACTTTGTGTGGTGAAGATGGAGCATAGCCAAACCATATGATTTTGTAGGGATAACTTTCTTTGGCCATGTTATTTTGAAGAGACATGATTGCTTTATTAGTATGCTTGAAGTATGTAACATCCCAAATTTCCAATTTGGAATGTTATACATTAGATCATCATGCATATCATATTTTCTTGCTTTTGGTGGATCCAAGTAAATCCTACGCAACTCAAGGACCCTCGGAGAGAGTTGGGGATTTCAATATTTTCATATTTGAGGTTTCTCAAATTTTGAAAGTAGGATCATTTGATTTTATTTATTTTATCTTCAAGTATTTCTATTATGAAAACATGAGATAGGGAGTAAAATGACTCTCCCAAAAATAAAGAAATACTGAGGATTTAATAATAAAAATCAAATAAGATTTCTTTGGAGTTTTATTTGAATTAGGAAAAATTGCATGTTTTCAAAAATACATTTTAGTGCCAAAAAAAATGTTCATCTTGTTCTAAATATTCGATTTAGACGGTGAAAATTTGTTTTGGCAATTTTAGTTTTTTATTTTATTTTCTAGGTTTTTTTCGTAGCTTTGGCGTTATAGGAAAAAAAAGTAGGGGACCCGAACCCGACTGGGCCGAAGGCCCAGCCGAGCCAGGTCCATGCCGCCGCGCCGCCTTCCCCGCGCCGCGCGCCGCCGTGCCCGAGGCGGACTCCGCCCCGCCGCCGGTTGCTTGCCCCCTCCCCCAAGCAGCTAGCCCCCCCTCTATATATATGCCGCTGCCCCGCCACCGCAAGCCAGCGCAGCCGCTGCAGCACGCCGCCGTCGCCGCAAGCCACGCCGCTGCCGCAAGCCCGCCGCCGCCGCAGCACACCACCACCACCGCCGCCTGCCACCGCCCGCCGCCGCCGACGCCCTCCTAACGGACGACGACGAGGTAGCCGCGCCGCCGCCGGTTCTTGGTAGTAAACCGCCGTTTTTTTAGAACCCTAGTTCGTTTTTTAGTTTGATCGGTTTTTTTTCTTTTCCCGGTTTAGTTAATTAGTGAGCGTTCACCCGTTCGTTCGTTTTAACGAACGAGTTCATCATTTAGTCTCAGCTGACGAACGCCCATTCGTTAAGCTGTTTTTAGTTTTCTTTTTCGTAGTTATTTTCTGATCGCGATTTCTGATCCGATCTTCGTTTTAGTTTATCTTTTTGCTCGTTTATAGGAATCAGGTGATTCAAGCGCCTGGAGTTTTTCGAAATTCTCTTTCAGTTTAACCTAGTCACCCAAGCGTTTGCCTCTGTTAAATTTGGACTTAGGTCCAGATTGGTACGGTAGTTGTTTCTCTTTCGCCGTTTGACTTTCATTGATTCGTTCGGTTTGTTTCTTTTGCAAACCGGAGTTCTTAAGTTGAACTTTCTGGTTAGATCTCTTATTTGAGTTTTACCCGTGCATTAGTTAAGTACTTATTGTGTGCTTGTTTGTTTGCGATAGAGTACCCGGAGTGCGCCGCTTGCTACTTTGAATCTTAGGTTTTGCGGATCATCAGCAAGGCAAGTAACACTTTGATCATACTTCCAATACCCAGTTTTCATTGCATTAGTTTATCCTCAAACACATTGCATGAGTATGATCTAATAACATGTGGGACTGGGAAGTAGATTGAGGTAGTACCTATTACCTGCATTATTTTCAAACCCTTGGGAGTTACTTCTACGTTCGCTAATAGGTTCTGCTATGCTCGTAGATGTGGATTGGGTGAGTGTATCCATGACAGATGTGAGATTGTTAATTAATGGTTCAACTTAAGGTGGCAACTTAAATACACATCTGGGTGGATTGAGGCACCTGGGTATTCCAGCGATTGCCTGTTTTCTTTATGGACCGCCACCCAGGCTCAAAGGGATCATGAGATTATTCATACTAGAAACTTCCGTGTGCAGCCACAAGCCATTATGGGCTCTAGCATAGTTGACTAAGTCGTGCGAACTCTTACAATGGGGGACTAGC
Organism: Secale cereale; assembly: GCA_902687465.1. NCBI lineage: Eukaryota > Viridiplantae > Streptophyta > Magnoliopsida > Poales > Poaceae > Secale > Secale cereale. The sequence goes on along the minus strand of LR738713.1, from coordinate 569,979,540 downwards.
AGATGTAGGGGATGTAGGTTGGTACGGTCCACCCGTTCGTAAGGTGCTAGTGCTTCTGAAAGACTATGTCTCGGTCATCCGTTTCTCAAACAACATGAAGTGCGAGAACCCCAATGGAGGAGATCGAGTCTTGTGGGGAAAAGTGCACAAAGCTCTGCAAAGTGTACAAACTGATCATGATTAGCCGTGTCCCCGGTTATGGACGTTTTGAGTATCTAGTACTTGGATTATCATGTGAATCTCATCATGTTACTTTAATTAATATTGTTGGGTTTTAATGATGATGATTAATTGGGATTGAGGGGATGTCTATCTTCTCAATGATGTTTCAACTACCATGATAGTTAATTAAAATCTATTCTTTTGCGGTAGGGAAAAATTGGCTTTACGCAAAAACTATAACCATAGAGCTTTCCACCAGCCATATTGCATATAGTATAACTTTACTTTTGTTACTCTCTATGTGTTACTTTGCCAGCATATTCCATGTGCTGACCCGTTTCGGGCTGCAACGTTCATGTTGCAGACTTTTCAGACGACGAGTAAGGTGCCTCTTAGGTCGTGGTTCTATACTCAGTGATGCCGTTGGAGTTGATGGACTCACTTATCTTCCAAGCCTTCCACTGTTATCGTTGTTAGATGGCCTTAAGCCATTTTTATCGTAATAAGTTCATCGTTGGAACTATCGATGTAATAAGTGTATGATTGCCACTCTGTTATAAATCCTTCAAGTACTGTGCGTGTCAGCATTACTGATCCAGGGATGACACTGATGCACAGAGATCAGACTGTTTGAGGTCTGGTCGCTACAAGATGGTATCAGAGCACACGCTGACTGTAGGACACGACCACTAAGCTAAAACCCTAGAGCACTATTCACTCTTCTCTTTTCGGACTCCTCATCTTTTCTACTCTTTTAGGATGGCGGATGCAAGGAACAAGTTCACGCAACCTGATGAAGATACACCGTTTGGACGACACCTGAAGGAAGTCACCAGATATCTAAAGATCGGACTACCAAGTTTCACCGGAACCTACAACGCCACTTTACCTGAAGAGGAGCGCTGGTTGATTCAAGCTCAAGTTCCAGGAAGGACGTTCATGCCCGTCACCGCACCCATAGAATTTTCCTTTAATGCGCCTACATGGAGCCTAGGCAGGAGCATGGCGGCCCACATCACTATGGGAAGGATTGGAGAAATCTACAAGCAAGAGCTAAAGGACACCATCTACCAGATTTGTGGACATCGAGATGAGCGGTGGGACATGATCAACACCCGGAAGGACATGTCCATTGCCTCGTTCATTCAAGAGTTAAACCAGCACATTCGTCGCCAGGAACACCAGATGTGTGCAGGGATGATAGACTTGAAGAAAGCACTAACCAGAAACTTGGAGTTAGAGGAGGAACTCAAGTCTACACTCGACGAATACGAGGAGGAGATGTTAATACTTGTGGAGAAGAATGATGATTTGACACGAAAGCTAGGAGTGTTCATGGGAGATCCATCACCAGGAGGGGAAGAAGAGGAAGAAGAACCCAAGGAGATTCCACCCGAGGACTACATCATCCTTGACGACACGGACTCAGACCCCGATGATAGCTATGATGAGGACTATGAAGATGAAGCTGGAGCTGACATCATGGAATCCTCTACCGATCAAAATTTCTAGAAGACCTTCCTATGACTAGTAGTTTTCCCAATTAGTAGACGTAGAGCACTTTTGTAACGTTAGATCCGTGTAAGCCCTTGTTTTGAATTGATATTGGTGTGATATGTGTGTGTTTGTCTCATGTGCATTTGGGTAGTGATTTTCCCTTAGACCTCTTTTCTATTCTAATCTCTTCCCTCTACACCCATCAGATGCCTCCAAGACGTGAGCCCGGATTTGAGTTTCCCCCTGAGCTTACTCAGTTGATCCAGCAGCAGAACACCTTGATGCAACTTCATGTCCAGAACACTCAGAACAACCAGAACAACAACAACCCTCCACCACCACCACCCGTAGATAACCTGACCCGTTTCTGAAGGTTACAACCACCGGTGTTTGCTAGTAGCATTGAACCAATAGTCGCTGATGACTGGCTGCGCAAGATTGGAAGGGATTTGACCACTGCTAACTGCTCAGATGCTGAGAAGGTGCGTTTTGCCGCACATCAGTTGTCTGGACTAGCCGCAGCGTGGTGGGAGAATTACACAGCCACTTTTCCCATAGCCAATGTTACTTGGGATCAGTTTCAGCAAGCTTTTCGTACCGCCCATGTCTCAACTGGAGCTATGAGCATGAAGAAGCGGGAGTTTCGCAACTTGCGCCAAGGCAATCGTACTGTGGCTCAGTACGTAGATGAGTTTAGTACTCTATCCCGTTATGCCCCAGATGATGTGGCCATAGATGCCGCTAAGCAGGAAAGATTTATGGAAGGGCTGAATGATGAGATGAGCGTATAGTTGATGGTAGCAAGCTTCAACAACTACCAGGAATTGGTTGATCGAGCTCTAATGATTGAAGGGAAGCACCAATAGATTGAAAGTCGCAAGAGGAAGTATGGACAAGGAAAGTACAATTCTGGAGCTCAAAAGAAACCACGTTTTACCCCTAAAACGGTAGGACAATTTCAACATACCCATGGATGAGGTAGCTCGCACAATCACAATGGCTCCAACAATGGTAATGGGAATGGAGGAAGAAACGGACAGAACCGCACCAACCCAACAACTCCAGCCAAGCGAGACCTGAGTCAAGTCACTTGCTTTAAGTGCCAGAAGATGGGACATTACACCAATGAATGTCCAGAAGCCCAGAATGGAAATGGCAATGTAAGCTCTGGAAAGAAGCCGAACCCTTTTAATAGGGGACAAGTGAACCACGTTAGCGTGGAGGAGGTTGAAGCTCAGCCAGATGCAGTAATAGGTAAGTTTTTAGTTAAGTCCTTTACTGCACTCATTCTTTTTGATACTGATGCAACACATTCATACATTTCAAGGGGATTTGTGGATAAGTATAAGCTACCAACCCAAGCCCTTAGGTCACCCATGTTAGTAACCTCACCTGGAGTAGAGTATATGGCTAAGCTATGGTGTGATCAGTTGCCATTAAGGATTGGTAACTACACATTCCCTTCGGACCTAATAGTATTGGAATCTCAAGGATTGGATGTGATATTAGGCATGGATTGGTTATCTAAGTACGAAGGGAATATTGAATGTGCCAGTAAGTCCATTTTGCTTACCACGCCAAAAGGAAGAAGGATTAAGTATGTATCCCGGCATGTGCCGAAAAGGAACAGAGTAAATTCCTTATCAGGAGTTGTTCAGGAGGAAGTACCAGTGGTGAAAGATTTCCCTGACGTATTTCCAGAGGAACTGCCACGCATGCCACCAGATAGAGATATTGAGTTTTTGATTGAGCTTTTGCCAGACACAGGGCCAATTTCTAAGAGACCATACAGGATGCCCGCAAAGGATTTGGAGGAGATTAAGAAACAGATTAAGGAATTACTGGATAAAGGTTACATTCGCCCAAGTTCTTCGCCTTGGGGTTCGCCAGTACTTCTAGTGGAGAAGAAGGACGGATCGTTAAGAATGGTTGTTGATTATCGAGGATTGAATGAAGTAACAATCAAGAACAAGTACCCACTGCCAATGATCAATGATCTGTTCGATAGATTGCAAGGAGCTAAGGTATTTTCCAAGATTGATCTGCGATCAGGGTACCATCAATTTAAGATACGAGAGCAGGATATACCTAAGACTGCCTTTACCACCAGATATGGGTTGTACGAGTATACCGTTATGCCTTTTGGTCTGACTAACGCACCAGCATACTTTATGAACCTGATGAACAAGGTGTTTATGGAGTTTTTGGATAAGTTTGTCGTGGTGTTCATAGATGATATATTGATCTTCTCAAAGGATGAAGAGGAACATGCAAAGCATTTGCGTTTGGTATTGGAGAAGCTCCGAGAACATCAGTTGTATGCCAAGTTTAGCAAATGCGAGTTTTGGTTGAAGGAAGTTGGATTCCTCGGACACGTTATATCCGGAGAAGGAATAGCAGTAGATCCCACCAAAGTTGACACTGTGACCAATTGGGAAGCACCGACAACAGTTGGAGAGATCCAGAGTTTTCTTGGACTTGCAGGATACTACCGGAGATTTATTGAGAATTTCTCAAGGATTGCAAAACCAATGACGGAGTTGTTAAAGAAGGATACCAAGTTCAATTGGACCGAAGAATGTGAGGCCAGTTTCCAGGAATTAAGGAAACGTTTGGTCTCATCACCCGTGTTGATTCTGCCAGATCAACATAAGGACTATGAGGTGTACTGCGACGCTTCACGTCGAGGACTTGGAGCAGTTCTTATGCAGGAAGGAAGAGTTGTTTCATATGCTTCACGGCAATTGAAACCTCATGAGTTGAACTATGCCACTCATGATTTGGAGTTAGCAGCCGTAGTTCATGCATTGAAGACTTGGAGACATTTCCTCATCGGAAACCATTGTGAAGTATATACGGATCACAAAAGTTTGAAGTATATATTCACTCAGAAGGAGCTGAATCTCAGGCAAAGGAGATGGCTAGAACTCATTAAGGACTATGACATGAGATTGCATTATCATCCCGGAAAGGCTAACGTGGTAGCTAATGCGATAAGCCGTAAAAGCCATGTCAACACCCTAATGACGGAGGATTTACCAAAGGAGTTAGCCGAGGACTTACGAGAACTATGTTTGGAGATAGTTCCGAGAGGCTATGTAGCAACACTGGAGATTCAGTCTACCCTAATGGATAAAATCAGAGAAGCTCAGAAAACCGATGAGGAGGTTGCCTCTATAAAGGAGAGGATGAGCAAAGGAAAGGTTAAAGGATTTCGTGAGGATGAGCATGACACCCTATGGTTTGAGGACCGCGTATATGTGCCTAACGACCCAGGGATCAGGAAGTTGATTCTACAGGAGGCCCATGATTCACCATACTCGATTCACCCAGGAAATACCAAGATGTACTTGGACTTGAAAGATATTTTCTGGTGGACCGATATGAAGAAGGACATTGCGGAGTATGTAGCCATTTGTGATGTATGTCAGAGAGTGAAGGCAGAGCATCAGAAGCCGACAGGATTGTTACAACCATTGCCAATACCCGAGTGGAAGTGGGATAAGCTAGGCATGGATTTTATTACGGGATTACCCAGAACACGTTCGGGATATGAATCGATTTGGGTTGTAGTCGATCGCTTGACGAAGGTAGCTCATTTCATCCCAGTAAAGACTACTTACACCAGTGCGAAGTTGGCAAAGATATACATGACCAGAATCGTATGCCTGCATGGAGTTCCGAGGAGCATCGTATCAGACAGAGGAACCCAGTTTACCTCAAAGTTCTGGAATCAGTTACACGAAACTTTGGGGTACCAGGCTAGAGTTTAGCATAGCTTTTCATTCGCAGACAGATGGACAGACTGAGAGAGTCAACCAGGTTTTGGAGGATATGCTGAGAGCTTGTGCGCTAGATTATGGATCTAGTTGGGACGACAATTTGCCTTATGCGGAGTTCTCTTACAACAACAGCTATCAATCCAGTTTGAAGATGGCCCCTTTCGTAGAGTTATACGGAAGGAGGTGTAGGACCCCGTTGTCTTGGGATGAAGTTGGAGACCGCCAGTTGTTTGGACCAGATTTGATCAAGGAATCGGAACATAAGGTAAAGTTGATTCGCGATAGGCTCAAGATAGCCCAGTCCAGGCAAAAGAGCTACACGGATTCAAAACGCAAAGAGATCGTTTACGAAGTCGGAGACCGAGTTTATCTTCGAGTATCTCCACTTCGAGGAGCTAAGTGCTTTGGAGTTAAAGGCAAGCTAGCGCCACGTTTTGTAGGACCATACAAGATTATGGAACGTATGGGAGAAGTAGCCTACAAGTTGGAATTGCCCGAAGGATTGTCAGGAGTTCATGATGTATTCCACATTTCCCAGTTGAAGAAATGCCACGCCGAGATGGCTGAGATACCGCTGAGGGATACTGTGCCATTGGAGGCTATTCAGCTGGACAGTGACTTGACCTATGAAGAGAGACCAGTCAAGATTCTTGAGTATGCCAGCCGAGTCACCCGCAGCAAGGTTATCAAATTTTGCAAAGTTCAGTGGAGTCACCACACCGAGGATAAAGCTACCTGGGAACGAGAGGAAGACCTGCGGAAGGACCACCCTCACCTATTTTCTAGCCAACCCGAATCTCGAGGGCGAGATTCATATTAAGGGGGGGGGTAGGTTTGTAACATCCCAAATTTCCAATTTGGAATGTTATACATTAGATCATCATGGATATCATATTTTCTTGCTTTTGGTGGATCCAAGTAAATCCTACGCAACTCAAGGACCCTCGGAGAGAGTTGGGGATTTTAATATTTTCATATTTGAGGTTTCTCAAATTTTGAAAGTAGGATCATTTGATTTTATTTATTTTATCTTCAAGTATTTTATTATGAAAATATGAGATAGGGAGTAAAATGACTCTCCCAAAAATAGAGAAATACTGAGGATTTAATAATAAAAATCAAATAAGATTTCTTTGGAGTTTTATTTGAATTAGGAAAAATTGCATGTTTTCAAAAATGCATTTTAGTGCCAAAAAATGTTCATCTTGTTCTAAATATTCGATTTAGATGGTGAAAATTTGTTTTGGCAATTTTAGATTTTTATTTTATTTTCTAGTTTTTTTTCGTAGCTTCGGCGTTATAGAAAAAAAAAGTAGGGGGCCTGAACCCGACTGGGCCGAAGGCCGAGCCGAGCCAGGCCCATGCCGCCACGCCGCCTTCCCCGCGTCGCGCGCCTCCGTGCCCGAGGCGGACTCCGCCGCGCCGCCGGTTGCTTGCCCCCTCCCCCAAGCAGCTAGCCCCCTCTATATATATGCCGTCGCCCCGCCCCCTTGCCGCACCCCGCCCCACCGCCGCAAGCCAGCGCCGCCGCAAGCCCGCCGCCGCTGCAGCACACCACCGCCACCGCCGCCGCAGCAGCCCCGCTGCCGCCTGCCACCGCCCGCCACCGCCGACGCCCTCCCGCCGGACGACGACGAGGTAGCCGCGCCGCCGCCGGTTCTTGGTAGTAAATCGCCGTTTTTTAGAACCCTAGTTCATTTTTTAGTTAGATCGTTTTTTTTCTTTTCCCGGTTTAGTTAATTAGTGAGTGTTCACCCGTTCGTTCATTTTAACGAACGAGTTCATCGTTTAGTCTCAGCTGACGAACGCCCGTTCGTTAAGCTGTTTTTAGTTTTCTTTTTCGTAGTTATTTTCTGATCACGATTTCTCATCCGATCTTCGTTTTAGTTTATCTTTTTGCTCGTTTATCGGAATCAGGCGATTCAAGCGCCTGGAGTTTCGTCTCGAAATTCTCTTTCAGTTTAACCTAGTCACCCAAGCGTTTGCCTCTGTTAAATTTGGACTTAGGTCCAGATTGGTACGGTAGTTGTTTCTCTTTCACCGTTTGACTTTCGTTGATTCGTTTGGTTTGTTTCTTTTGCAAACCGGAGTTCTTAAGTTGAACTTTCTGGTTAGATCTCTTATTTGAGTTTTACCCGTGCATTAGTTAAGTACTTATTGTGTGCTTGTTTGTTTGCGATAGAGTACCCGGAGTGCGCCGCTTGCTACTTTGAATCTCTAGGTTTTGCGGATCATCAGCAAGGCAAGTAACACTTTGATCATACTTCCAATACCAAGTTTTCATTGCATTAGTTTATCCTCAAACACATTGCATGAGTAGGATCTAATAACATGTGGGACTGGGAAGTAGATTGAGGTAGTACCTATTACCTGCATTATTTTCAAACCCTTGGGAGTTACTTCTACGTTCGCTAATAGGTTATGCTATGCTCGTAGACGTGGATTGGGTGAGTGTATCCATGACAGATGTGAGATTGTTAATTAATGGTTCAACTTAAGGTGGCAACTTAAATACACATCTGGGTGGATTGAGGCACCTGGGTATTCCAGCGATTGCCTGTTTTGTTTATGGACCGCCACCCAGGCTCAAAGGGATCATGAGATTATTCATACTAGAAACTTCCGTGTGCAGCCACAAGCTATTATGGGCTCTAACATAGTTGACTAAGTCGTGCAAACTCTTACAGTGGTGGACTAGCAGATGTATGGGATGTAGGTTGGTACGGTCCACCCGTTCGTAAGGTGCTAGTGCTTCTGAAAGACTATGTCTCGGTCATCCGTTTCTCAGACAACATGAAGTGCGAGAACCCCAACGGAGGAGATCGAGTCTTGTGGGGAAAAGTGCACAAACCTCTGCAGAGTGTACAAACTAATCATGATTAGCCGTGACCCCGGTTACGGACGTTTTGAGTATCTAGTACTTGGATTATCATGTGAATCTCATCAAGTTACTTTAATTAATATTGTTGGGTTTTAATGATGATGATTAATTGGGATTGAGGGGATGTCTATCTTCTCAATGATGTTTCAACTACCATGATAGTTAATTAAAATCTATTCCTTTGCAGTAGGGAAAAATTGGCTTTACGCAAATACTATAACCATAGAGCTTTCCACCAGCCATATTGCATATAGTATAACTTTACTTTTGTTACTCTCTATGTGTTACTTTGCCAGCATATTCCATGTGCTGACCCGTTTCAGGCTGCAACGTTCATGTTCTAGACTTTTCAGACGACGAGTAAGGTGGCTCTTAGGTCGTGGTTCTATACTCAGTGATGCCGTTGGAGTTGATGGACTCACTTATCTTCCAAGCCTTCCGCTGTTATCGTTGTTAGATGGCCTTAAGCCATTTTTATTGTAATAAACTCATCGTTGGAACTATCGATGTAATAAGTGTGTGATTGCCACTCTATTATAAATCCTTCAAGTACTGTGCGTGTCAGCATTACTGATCCAGGGATGACACTGATGCACAGTGATCGGACTGTTTGAGGTCTCGTCGCTACAAAGTATTATTGTCTTAATGTCAAATGATAGACTATTGCTTTGAATCACTCGTGTCTTAATATTCATGCAATGATTAGATTACATGATCAAGATTATGGTAGGTAGCATTCCACATCAAAAATTATCTTTTTATCATTTACCTACTCGAGGATGAGCAGGAATTAAGCTTGGGGATGCTGATACGTCTCCGTCGTATCTATAATTTTTGATTGTTCCATGCCAATATTCTACAACTTTCATATACTTTTGGCAACTTTTTATACTATTTTTTGGGACTAACATATTGATCCAGTGCCCAGTGCCTGTTTATGTTTGTTGCATGTTTTTTGTTTCGTAGAATATCCATATCAAACAGAGTCCAAACGGAATAAAAATAGACGGAGATTTTTTTGGAATATATGTGAATTTTGGGAAGCGAAACTAACACGAGACGATGCTCGAGTGGGCCTCAAGGGTGGGGGGCGCGCCCTGGGCCCTCGAGGCCACACCGTAAGGCGGTTGATGCCCTTCTTTCTCCGCAAGAAAGCTAATTTCCGGATAAAAATCATGTCAAAAGATGAGCCCAATCAGAGTTATGGATCTCCGGGAATTTAAGAAACGGTGAAGGGCCAGAATCTGGGAACGCGGAAACAGAGAGAGACAGAGAGACAGATCCAATCTCGGAGGGGCTCTCGCGCCTCCGCCTCCATGGAGACAATGGACCAGAGGGGAAACCCTTCTCCCACCTAGGGAGAAGTTCAAGGAAGAAGAAGAAGGATGGGGGCTCTCTCCCCCTCGCTTCCGGTGGCACCGGAGTGCCACCGGGGCCATCATCGTGTGACGACGATCTACACCAACACCTCCGTCATCTTCACCAACATCTCCATCACCTTCCCCCATCTATCTACAGGACCGCTCCCGCAACCCGCTATACCCTCTACTTAAACATGGTGCTTTATGCTTCATATTATTATCCAATGATGTGTTGCCATCCTATGATGTCTGAGTAGATTATCGTTGTCCTATCGGTGATTGGTGAATTGCTATGATTGATTTAATTTGCTTGTGGTTATGTTGCTGTCCTTTGGTGCCCATCATATGAGCGCGCGCGTGGATCACACCATAGGGTTAGTTGTATGTTGATATGAATACGTATTGGAGGGCAAGAGTGACAGAAGCTTCAACCTAGCATAGAAATTGATGCATACAGGATTGAAGGGGGGCCAATATATCTTATTGCTATGGTTGGGTTTTACCTTAATGAAAGTTAGTAGTTGCAGATGCTTGCTAATAGTTCCAATCAAAAGTGCATAGAATTCCAAGTAAGGGTTGACATGCTAGAAGTGGCCTCTCCCACATAAAACTTGCTATCGGTCTAGTAACATAGTCAATTGCTTAGGGGCAATTTCGCAACTCCTACCACCACTTTTCCACACTCGCTATCACTAGCTTTATTGTGTCTTTATCTTAACAGACCCTAGTTTTATTTACGTGCTCTTTATATTCTTGCAAACCTATCGCACAAAAACCACACAATACTTCTAGTTTCATACTTGTTTTAGGTAAAGTAGACGTCAAGCGTGCATAGAGTTGTATCGGTGGTCGATAGAACTTGAGGGAATATTTGTTCTGCCTTTAGCTCCTCGTTGGGTTCGACACTCTTACTTATCGAAAGAGGCTGCAACTGATCCCCTACACTTGTGGGTTATCAGTAGCAGCGGAAAAGTAAATAAGCAACACACGATATGGGAAAAGCTCATAGGCATTGGATCGGTGATGGGAAATTATGTCGGATGCAATTCATTATGTAGAAGTTATAACCTAGGGTGACACAGAACTAGTTCCAGTTCATTAATGTAATGTAGGCATGTATTCCGAATATAGTCATACGTGCTTTTGGAAAAGAACTTGCATGACATCTTTTGTCCTACCCTCCCGTGGCTGCGGGGTCCTATTGGAAACTAAGGGATATTAAGGACTCCTTTTAATAGAGTACCGGACCAAAGCATTAACACTTAGTGAATACATGAAGTCCTCAAACTACGGTCATCACTGGGAGTGGTCCCGATTATTGTCACTTCGGGGTCGTCGGATCATAACACATAGTAGGTGACTATAGACTTGCAAGATAGGATCAAGAACACACATATATTCATGAAAACATAATAGGTTCAGATCTGAAATCATGGCACTCGGGCCCTAGTGACAAGCATTAAGCATAGCAAAGTCATAGCAACATCAATCTCAGAACATAGTGGATACTAGGGATCAAACCCTAACAAAACTAACTCGATTGCATGATAGATCTCATCCAACTCATCACCGTCCAGCAAGCCTACGATGGAATTACTCACACACGGCGGTGAGCATCATGAAATTGGTGATGGAGGAAGGTTGATGATGACGATGGCGATGATCTCCACTCTCGAGAGCCCCGAACGCACTCCAGATCAGCCCTCCCGAGAGAGATTAGGGCTTGGCGGCGGCTCCGTATCGTATAACGCGATAATTCTTCCTCTCAGATGCCCCCCCGAAAGTGAATATACGGGATCCAGAGATATGTCGGTGTAGCACCAGGGGGCCCACGAGGCAGGGGGCGCGCCCTGGGGGAGGGGGCGTGCCCCCACCCTCGTGGACAGGGTGTGGGCCCCCTGGTCTGGATCTTTCCACAGGTATTTTTTATATTTTCCAAAATAATTCTCCGTGAATTTCCAGGTCATTCCGAGAACTTTTATTTCTGCACAAAAACAACACCATGGCAATTCTGCTGAAAACAGCGTCAGTCCGTGTTAGTTCCATTCAAATCATGCAAGTTATAGTCCAAAACAAGGGCAAAAGTGTTTGGAAAAGTAGATACGTTGGAGATGTCTCAACTCCCCCAAGCTTAAACCTTTGCTTGTCCTCAAGCAATTCAGTTGATAAACTAAAAGTGATAAAGAAAAACTTTGACAAACTCTGTTTGCTCTTGTTGTTGTAAATATGTAAGCTAGCATTCAGGTTTTCAGCAATGATCATGAACTAACCACATTCACAATAACTTTCAGGTCTCATGTCTACTCATATCAATGGCATAATCAACTAGCAAGCAATAATAATAAACCTCGGATGACAACACTTTCTCAAAACAATCATGATAAGATATAACAAGATGATATCTCGCTAGCCCTTTTTGAGACCGCAAAACATAAATGCAGAGCACCTTTAAAGATCAAGGACTGACTACACATTGTAATTCATGGTAAAAGAGACCCATTCATGATCATACTCAATGCAAATTAATAGCAATACATTCAAATGATAGAGGTGCTCTCCTACTGGTGCTCTTTTATAAGAGGATGATGACTCAACATAAAAGTAAATAGATATGCCCTTCGTAGAGGGAAGCAGGGATTTGTAGAGGTGCCAGAGCTCGGTTTTTAAATAGAGATGAATAACATTTTGAGCGGTATACTTTCATTGTCAACATAACAACCAAGAATCTCGATATCTTCCATATTACGCACATTATAGGGGGTTCCCAAACAGAATGGTAAAGTTTATACTCCCCAACCACCAACAAGCACACTCCACGGCCATCTGAATCCATGGGGTACCGTCCAAACTAGCAACAACAACCCTGGGGGAGTTTTATTTAATTATTATGATTTTGAGCATGGGACTGGGCATCCCGGTTACTAGCCATTTTCTCATGAATGATGAACGGCGTCCACTCATCGTGAGAATAACCCACCTAGCATGGAAGATATAGACAACCCTAGTTGATACATGAGCTGTTCGAGCATACAAAACATAATTTCATTTGAAGGTTTAGAGTTTGGCACATACAAATTTACTTGGAACGGCAGGTAAGTACCGCATATAGGAAGGTATGGTGGACTCATAGAAATAACTTTGAGGTTTATGGAAGTGGATGCACAAGAAGTATTCCCGCTTAGTACAGGTGAACGCTAGAAAGAGACTGGGAAGCGACCAGCTAGAGAGCGACAACGGTCATGAACATGCATTAAAATTAATCAACAATGAATGCAAGCATGAGTAGGATATAAATCACCATGAACATAAATATCGTGGAGGCTATGTTGATTTGTTTCAACTACATGCGTGAACATGTGCCAAGTCAGACCACTTGAATCGTTCAAAGGAGGATACCATCCCATCATACCACATCACAACCATTTTAATATCATGTTGGCACGCAAGATAGACCATTATAAACTCTCAGCTAATTAAGCATGGCATAAGCAGCTATGATATCTAATTGTCATTGCAAGCTTGTTTCATTCATAACAAGCTGAATCAGGAACGATGAACTATCATATTTACAAAAATTAAGAGAGGTCGAGTTCATACCAGCTTTTCTCATCTCAATTAGTTCATCATATATCATCAAGAGAGGTCGAGTTCATACCAGCTTTTCTCATCTCAATTAGTTCATCATATATCATCCCTATTGCCTTTCAACCGCACGACAGAACGGTGTGGATAATAATAATAGTGCACGTGCATTGGACTAAGCTGGAATCTGCGAGCATTTTAATACAAGAGATAAGACAAGGTAATATGGCTCAAGGTTAAATCAATCAATAGAGCATATGAGAGCCACTAAGCATTTTAATCATGGTCTTCTACTCCTGACCCCCAAAGAAAAGAAAAGAAACTATTTACACGGGAAAGCTCCCAATAAGCAAAAGAAGAACGAGAAATCTTTTTGGGTTTTCTTTTAATTACTACTACTACAAGGAAAGTAAACTAGCTAGAAGCTACAATAATTTTTTTTTGTTTTTCTTAAGGTTTTTTCTAGCACATAAGAAAAAGACGAAGAAAAAGAATTGAAACTAAACATGGATGGTACAATGAAAGAGTGTGAGCACCGACAACTAGAATGAGTGTGTGAACATGAATCTAAAGTCGGTGAAAAACATGTACTCCCCCAAGCTTAGGCTTTTGGCCTAAGTTGGTCTATGGCCACAGATCGAAGCTACTCCCTCCAGTGTACTGAGATGTGTCCTCTGGGTGCCACTGGTTGGCAAGCTCATCCAGATCCCACCCATAAACAGACTGACGATAAGGATCGACTGGTGGCTCCGGCTCTGAAGTTTGTGCCTGGCTCTAGTGCTTGTAGAAAGCATCTGATGTAACAAGATATATGCCTGTGGATAGATCAAACAGAGATGGTGCAGGCAAGGTAACAATCTCACAATATTTTTCATCAAACCTTAATTTATAATTAAGCAACCTATCCTTGTCTATAACAATAAAATCATGTGCTATCATGCTCTTGTAATATAGATAAACAGGGGCAAGCAATTTTTCTTCCTTCTCATGATGCCTAATAGGTATTCTAAAATGTTCAGCAAGGCGAGAAGCAAAGATGCCTCCAAAGACGGGCCCCTTTGAGCGGTTCAAACTCAGTCGTTTAGCAATGACAACACCCAAGCTAAAAGTTGTGTCTTGAAACAAAGCATGGCGTAAAATGGCAATATCAGGGGCACTAAGATTCCCACTATTCACGCGAACAATTAAACATCTACTAGCAAACAAAGCAAAGTAGCGCAAAACAGGGAGATGTATACTAGTAATTCTTGCTCCTGTGACTTGTCTAGTTTCCCCTATAGCTATCATGTCAATAAACCCTTCAACGTCTTCACGACGTGGTTCATCGAGTCCACCTTCAAAGGGTATCTTGCATATTTCACAAAATTCTAAGGGTGATATATCCTTAACCTCATCATATAAACGAAACTCCACTGTAGGTGGTGTTTTCTTAGCATGAAAATGAAAATTTTGCGTGAAAATATTAGTGAGTAAGAGATACTGTTCACGCTGGTCGTGGATGAAGTCGGTGAGGCCTGCATTATTTGCCAACCAATAAAAATCTTCATAAATCCCGGCGGCTCTCATGAAATCATTACAAGGCCATTCACATGGCCGAACTTCCGCCATGCGAGTGAGATTATATTTGGGCTTCTTATTTTCTTCCTTCTTCTTCTCCTCTGAACTCTTACTGGAGGAGCCCCTCAACAATCTCTTTATCATTTCCCCCTCTGAAAATTTCTGTTTTAGTAACTCAAAATAAAAGTTAACCAAACTCAACAAGATTGATAGAAACAACTCCTACTAGTGCCTAGGGACTATATCATGCATTAGAACTACTTGGGACCAAAGAAATTTGACATGCAAGCTCAAGAACAAGGTCACCACAACAGCAAAAATTTGCAATAAATAAAGCACTAGAACAAAAACTAATTGGACCAATGGAGGAGTCACATAGCAAGGAACAATCTCCCCAAACAGTTTGGTGAATGGTGCTTTGAGGAAGGAGATTGAAAATGGCAGCAAGATGAGCTAGAACTCGTGCTTGAGCTGGTTGGTGATTTTTTTGGGAGGAAGAAGAATAGTATGGGTGCAGGAATAAATGGAGGGCAGCCATGTGGGGCCCACGAGGCAGGGGGCGCGCCCTGTGAGGGTGGGCGCACCCTGGACCCTCGTGGCCAGGTGCTGGCTCCCCTCGCTATGTGTTCTGTGCCATATATTCTCAAATATTCTAGAAAAAATCATATTAAAATTTCGAGGCATTTGGAGAACTTTTATTTCCAGGGTACTTTTTATTGCACGGAAAAGTCTGGAAACAGACAGAGAATACTATTTTTGCTTTATTTATCCTAATTAACAGAAAGTAAAAGGAGGGTAGAGAAGGTGGTGCTATCTAGATTCACCTATCTCATGCTCATCAAAAGGAGCCCATTAACAAGGTTGATCAGGTCTTGTTAATAAACTCTTCCCGAGTAACATGAAACTAGAGAATTTTAGAATAACACTAGGTTACCTCAATGGGGATATGTATGTCCCAACAATAAGAATGTCATATGTCTTCTTGACAGTAGGAATAGGAAATTCAAAACCTCCAATAGTGATAGTTGAATTTTTTCTGATATAATTGATACTGTGGACCCGAGGTTGTTTCCTCGGAAAGTGTACCGTATGCTCATTACCATTGACATGAAAAGTGACATTGCCTTTGTTGCAATCAATAACGGCCCCTACAGTATTCAAAAAGGGTCTACCAAGGATAATAGACATATTATCGTCCTCGGGAATATCAAGTATAACAAAGTCTGTTAAAATAGTAACATTTGCAACTACAACATGCACATCCTCACAAATACCGATAGGTATAGCGGTTGATTTATCAGCCATTTGCAAAGATATTTCAGTAGGTGTCAACTTACTCAAGTCTAGTCTACGATATAAAGAGAGAGGCATAACACTGACGCCGGCTCCAAGATCACATAAAGTAGTTTTAACATAGTTTCCTTTAATGGAGCAAGGTATAGTAGGTACTCATGGATCTCCTAGTTTCTTAGGTATTCCACCTTTAAAAGTGTAATTGGCAAGCATGGTGGAAATTTCTACTTCATGTATCTTTCTTTTATTGGTAATAATATCCTTCATATATTTAGCATAAGGATTTGTTTTAAGCACATCAGTCAAACGCATACACAAAAAGATAGGTCTAATCATTTCAGCAAATGCTCAAAATCCTCATCATCCTTTTTCTTGGATGGTTTCAGAAGAAAAGGCATGGGTTTCTGAACCCATGGTTCTCTTTCCCTACAGTGCTTCCTAGCGACAAAGTCTCTCTTATCATAACGTTGATTCTTTAATTGTGGGTTATCAAGATCAACAACAGGTTCAATCTCTACATCATTATCATTGCTAGGTTGAGCATCATCATGAACATCATCATTAACATTATCACTCGGTTCATGTTCATTACCAGATTGTGTCTCAACATCAGAAATAGATATATCATTGGGATTCTGAGGGTGGCCTTCAGGATACAGAGGAACCCGAGTCATTTTGCCACCTCTAGTTGCAACTCTAACAGCATAGTCATTATTATTACTATTTAATTCATTGAGCAAATCATTCTGAGCCTTAAGTACTTGTTCTACCTGAGTGGTAACCATAGAAGCATGTATACTAATAAGTTTCAGTTCACCTTTAACTCTAGAAAGATAATCACTCAAGCGTTCAATCATATAAGCATTATGTTGCAATTGTCTACCAACGTAAGCATTGAAGTTTTCTTGTTTCACAATAAAATTGTCAAACTCATCTAAGCATTGGCTAGCAGACTTATAACGAGGAATATCACATTCATCAAATCTATAAAGAGAATTTACCTTTACTACCTGTGTCAGGTTATCAAGACCATGTATTTCTTCAATAGGTGGTAAATTCTTAACATCTTCAGCTTTAATACCTTTTTCTTTCATAGATTTCTTCGGCTCTTGCATATCTTCAGGGCTGAGAAATAGAACACCTCTTTTCTTCGGAGTTGGTTAGGGGCTGGTTCAGGAAGTGTCCAATTGTTTTCCTTGGCCAGCATATTATTCAATAGTAATTCAGCTTGATCAACTATTCTTTCCCTGAAAACACAACCAGCACAACCATCCAGGTGGTCTCTGGAAGCATCAGTTAGTCCATTATAAAAGACATCAAGTATATCATTCCTCTCAACAGGATGATCAGGCAAAGCATTAAGTCATTGGAGAAGCCTCCCCCAAGCTTGTGGGAGACTCTCTTCTTCAATTTGCACAAAGGTATACATTTCCCGTAAGGCAGCTTGTTTCTTATGAGCGGGAAAATATTTAGCAAAGAAGTAATACATCACATCCTGGGGACTACGCACACAGCCAGGATCAAGAGAATTAAACCATGTCTTAGCATCACCCTTTAACGAGAACGGAAACAACTTAAGGATATAGTAGTAATGAATCTTTTCATCATTGGTAAACATGGTGGCTATATCATTTAACTTAGTAAGATATGCCACAATAGTTTCAGACTCATAGCCATGGAAAGGATCAGATTCAACCAAAGTAATTAACTCAGGATCAACAGAGAATTCATAATCCTTATCAGTAACAAAGATAGGTGAAGTAGCGAAAGCAGGGTCATGTTTTATTCTAGCATTCAAAGACTTTTCTTTCAGCTTAGGTAATAAGTTCTTAAGATCATATCTATCGTTGCAAGCAAGAAAGTCTCTAGCAGTTTCTTCATCCATAACATAACCCTCAGGAACAAAAGGCAATTTATATCCAGGGGGAGAAGCTTCATCATCACTTTCATAAATATTATCAGTTTCAATATTTGCATTCTCCCTAACCCTAGCAATTTGTTCATCTAGAAATTCACCTAGTGGCACAGTATTATCACGGATGGAAGTAGTTTCATCATACATAACATAAGTGGCATCATCAAGAACATACGACATATCAGATTCAATAACAGGAGTAGGTGTCGCAAATTTACCCATAACAGATGGTGAATCAAGTGCAGAGCTAGATGGCAGTTCCTTACCTCCCCTCGTAGTTGAGGGTAAGATCTTGGTTTTTGAGTCCTTCAAATTCTTCATAGTGATCAACAGATATAAATCCCAAGTGACTTAAAGAATATAGCTATGCTCCCCAGCAACGGTGCCGAAAAATAGTCTTGATAACCCACAAGTGTAGGGGATCGCAACAGTTTTTGAGGGTAAAGTATTCAACCCAAATTTATTGATTCGACACAAGGGGAGCCAAAGAATACTCTTAAGTATTAGCAGCTGAGTTGTCAATTCAACCACACATGGAAACTTAGTATCTGCAGCAAGGTAGTTTAGTAGCAAAGTAATATGGAGATAGCGGTAATAGCAATAAAAGTAACGATTGTGTTTTTGTAATAGTAGCAGCGGAAATGTAAATAAGCAACAAGCGATATGGGAAAAGCTCGTAGGCATTGGATCGGTGATGGGAAATTATGTTGGATGCAATTCATCATGTAGAAGTTATAACCTAGGGTGACACAGAACTAGCTCCAGTTCATCAATGCAATGTAGGCATGTATTCCGAATATAGTCATACATGCTTATGGAAATGAACTTGCATGACATCTTTTGTCCTACCCTCCCGTGGCAGCGGGGTCCTATTGGAAACTAAGGGATATTAAGGCCTCCTTTTAATAGAGTACCGGACCAAAGCATTAACACATAGTGAATACATGAACTCCTCAAACTACGATCATCACCAGGAGTGGTCCCGATTATTGTCACTTCGGGGTTGCCGGATCATAACACATAGTAGTTGACTATAGACATGCAAGATAGGATCAAGAACACACATATATTCATGAAAACATATTAGTTCAGATCTGAATCATGGCACTCGGGCCCTAGTGACAAGCATTAAGCATAGCAAAGTCATAGCAACATCAATCTCAGAACATAGTGGATACTAGGGATCAAACCCTAACAAAACTAACTCGATTACATGATAGATCTCATCCAACCCATCACCGTCGAGCAAGCCTACGATAGAATTACTCACGCACGGCGGTGAGCATCATGAAATTGGTGATGGAGGAAGGTTGATGATGACGATGGCGACGATCTCCACTATGTGGAGCCCTAAACGGACTCCAGATCAGCCCTCCCGGGAGAGATTAGGGCTTGGCGGCGGCTCCGTATTGTAAAACACGATAATTCTTCCTCTTTGATTTTTTCTTCCCGAAAGTGAATATATGGGATCCGGAGATACGTGGGTGGAGCACCAGGGGGCCCACGAGGCAGGGGGGCGCATCCTGGGGGAGGGGGCGTGCCCCCACCCTTGTGGACAGGGTGTGGGCCCCCTGGTCTGGATCTTTCCGCAGGTATTTTTTATATTTTCCAAAATAATTCGCCGTGAATTTTCAGGTCATTCCGAGAAATTTTTATTTCTGCACAAAAACAACACCATGGCAATTCTGCTGAAAACATCATCAGTCCGGGTTAGTTCCATTCAAATCATGCAAGTTAGAGTCCAAAACAAGGGCAAATGTGTTTGGAAAAGTAGATACATTGGAGATGTATCATATGTGTGTTGTGATTCCCTTAGTGGTGTCATGTGAACATCGACTACATGACACTTCACCATATTTGGGCCTAAGGGAATGCATTGTGGAGTATTAATTAGATGGTGGGTTGTGAGAGCGACAGAAACTTAAACCCCAGTTTATGCACTATTCCATAAGGGACTGATTGGATCCAAAAGTTTAATGCTATGGTTAGAATTTATTCTTAATACTTTTCACGTAGTTGCAGATGCTTGCGGGAGGGTAAATCATAAGTAGGAGGTTTGTTCAAGTAAGAATAGCACCTAAGCACCGATCCACCCACATATCAAATTATCAAAGTAGCGAACACGAATCAAACCAACAAGATGAAAGTGACTAGATAAAATTCCCGTGTACCCTCGAGAACGCTTTGCTTATCATAAGAGACCGTTTTGGCCTGTCCTTTGCCTCAAAAGGATTGGGCTACCTTGCTGCATACTTGTTACTATTATTGTTACTTGTTCATTACAAATTATCTTGCTATCAAACAACTTGCTACTTACAGTTTCAGCACTTGCAGATATTACCTTATTGAAAATTTAGGGAGACTCATAGGACATATATTGTCCATATATAAGAGTTTCAACACATGGTCATGTTCAAAATATTGGACAAATCCCTCAAAAACCCTTTATGGATATTTCAAGCTTTTGAAATATTTACAAAGGAAATATTCTCTAAACATTCCATAAAAATTCTAGCAAGTTACATATGCATAATATGATGACCTTGCAAAGTTTAAGCTCAATCCAAATAGTTTTGGTTCACAAAAGTGCCCCAAAACCATCTCTGTTCAGATTCAAACTTGAAGAACTTTACATTACCAACTTATTCCAAGTGCCCCCAAACTTTGTGGACATGCCCACAACCCCAAATGATGACACTACACCAAGTGGGCATCAAGGGGAATGGTTTTGCATGACTAGATCTTGGTAAATGCATTTCTGTTGGTTTCTAGGGTTTACAAAAGTTGCATTGGCAACTTTGCCCAAATGAGCTCAAAATTGGTGAAAGGCCCTAGTTATATGTGCCATTTCACCTTGTGGAGTCTCATGCCCAATGGAATCCATTTCCTTGCCCAAACAAACTACAAACACCTTCTGGCTTTTTACCAAAACCTCTACTTGAGCCTCTTCCACTAATCCAAATGGGCTGAATTTTTTACCACAGCCCCACCAGGTCCCCTTCTACCTCCAGTAACAATAGAAGCATCTCAGATCTATAATTGAGGGGTGAAAGCACCTCTTTTACCCCTCTGGACAACCATTGCACCCCTCTTCCTCACCCCCTCCTCACTCCAGAGGCCATCCATGGCATCCAAGGCACCACCCCCATTCTTTACTACCCCCCAGAGCTACCAGACACTAGTGGGCACTCCCACATGGCATAAAATATGCCATGGCATGCCAATAGCACGCTCTAGAGCATGCTAAAGTGCATGCTGGCACTATATCCGCCCAGGGAAAAGCACCTTCGGCCACCTCGGCTCTCACCCTCACGCCCGACGAGGCGCCTCGACGTCCATGACACGCCACGGCTTGGCCCCCCTCCTCTTTCTTCCTTCTCTCGCCCCAGCTCGCACGCGCGATGGCTGCCCGAGCGCACAAGTGAGCGTGCTCACACACGCGACTCCTTTGGCACCCCTCTGCCCTGTCTCTCCCTTTCCCTAGCACTAGACCAACCTAACGAACACCGCAGACACGCCCCGACGAGCCCCGTGTGGCCTGTGACGACCACAAGAAGCTCGCCGGTGCACCCCTCCTCAGTGGACCACCGCCTGCCTATTTAAAGGCCACCACGAGCCTCTCCCTCTCCACCACTCACCTCTACGACCTCCAAATCACCTCCGTGCACCTCCAGCCCTCATCCAGAAGCCCCCGAGCTCGAGATCAAGCTCGAGCTCCGCTGCGGCGGCTCGCCATCGTCCGCTCGGTACGAGCTGTCCCCGCTGCTCTTGAGCCATGACCTAGAACCCCCGCACTCCATTGACCCTTTCCCCTCTCTTTCCCCGCTCTTTTGCAGCTGGAAACGGCCGGAACGACCGACGCCCGAAGCTCCTCCGCCGTGCCTCCTCGTCGCCGGTGAACCAGGCAGCTCCGGCGACCACCTCTACCACCACTCGAACGACGACATCCTCCTGAGTCCAACGGTGCCACGTGCTCGCCTCGTCGTGCCCTGCATCGTCGCCGGTGAGCTCGCCGGCCGTCTGGACTCGGAGTTAGGGATGATAGGCGGGCCCCGCCTGTCAGCCTCTCCTCTCTCCCACTGGCAGCTGGGCCCCGCCCATCAGGTTTGAAAACCCGGCGCGCATGCACGCTGGCTTGCCTGGGCCGCCTCTCCCTCCGGGCCTGCTGCGCTGCGGCTGTTCTGGCCCAGCAGGCACAATGCCCTTTTTCCTTTTTCTTTTCTATTGATTTTCAAATAAATCCACGGGATTAAATATTTATCCAAATTAATTAATTCCAACTCCTAAAATGTAGTAATATTCCCACCTATTAAATGGTGTATCTTTCATACATGTTCATCAACCTTTTCTATACTGTTCAAATTAAAATTAAAATTTGAGCAATAAAATATCTATTTAAAAATCCACTACTCTGTCCCTCTAACTCCAAATCCAAACTAAGAAATATCCCCTTCTTAGTTTTCCTCCTAGTGTTTAAAAAAATAAGTTGACATTTTTCTGAGCACTTTGACTTTTCTGTTTTTATTATTGCCTTATTTTTCTGTTATTTTCTTGCGATGATTAGATCCCGTACTTGACGAAGTTGCTGGAGAAGAAGAAGGGGAAGGATTTGAATACTTTGAAGACCAAGCCAATCAAGGCAAGCAGCCCTTTGACCATGTCACCCCTCTTGTTCATCGGTACCCCTTTTTTCTGAATGCATGATGATGAAAAATGACGATGGTGAACTTGAACCACCACATGATGCATACCCCTACTCATAACTCTACCTTGTGCACGGATACAATGTCAAAAGATTAGTTGTTGATGCGTAATGTTTCATGTGTACCATGAACTCTTCGTGGATACATTCTTTCGAAAACCCCATCGAGTGCCCCTAATGCCCGTGGGTGATGTGAACTAAGGTCGCCACTTGAGGAAGGAGTGGTGTACCAAAGAAAGCCTTTTGGTGTGTGTGTGAAATGATGGATTAGATTTATGTGTGATTACCGACCCAATCAAAGATGTGCAACCACTCTACCCCTTTATGGGATGGGGCATTATTGATTACTTAGGCTGATACTAGCATGGAGCCACATTACTAGTGACGGGGGTGGCTTGAGGTCACTCTCGGGACGGGGTCGTGCTTGGATAGGCGGCCATGAATGTTTTCACAGGGCACCGGACACACCGTTGGTCCCTTCGTGTACGCGTGATAATGTGAAAAGGGCAGAGTCCCATGGTCTTTTACTTATACACGAGGGTCGTGCACCAACAAGTGGACCCTATGTTAGTGTCGTCTAGGGAAAGGTAATGATCGTGTGCTTCTCGCCCCCCCCCCAAGTACTTGAGGTACTGTGGGATCGTGGATGATACGAAAGGTTCCCGGATCTTGTTGGTAAAGTGCGCAACCTCTACAGAGTGTCAAACTATTCGAATAGCCGTGTCCACGGTCATGGATAGTTGGGAGGTGCTACTTAAACTATGTCCAGAAATTTTACAAACTTGGTGATATGTGTGTGGAAGAGAACTATTTGTGTCAAGGTGGGGACTTGACATGTTGAATGAGATAGCATTGATCCAAACTCTATTTATGTTGATATCTGTAACCTGTTCTCATGGTTACCCAAGTTCATTGATGCATACCTTATAAGTTGATAGAACATCCAAACTAGCTTGAAGCTAGGTTGCTTACTTGTTGTTACAACTTGCATTGTTACTTTGAACCAAATCATGGGTTTCTTGCAAGTACATTCAAAGTATTCATTGGCTTGCCACTGGTTATTTAATTGGCCAGGCATGGAAGAGCAGGAATTTGAAGAAGAGTTCTTTGGAGACGAACATGCGAACTAGGATGCTTTCCCAGTCAGAATGCCTGTAGGGTTAAGGCAGATGGCATGGCTTCTACTTATCTACAAAGACTTCCGCTATTTGAGATTATTCGTTGTTCAACCCATGAGGCTTTATCTATGTAAGACTTGACCATAATTGTCATAATTTATGTAAGACGGTATGTATGGATGTAAGACTCTTGTTATTCAGCTTCTGTGTGTTCAATGAGCATTGATCTCTGGGATCACTGTACACGTGGATTCGGTGATCTCGACTTATGAGTTGGGGTCCCCACAGCTAAACTGGTCTCAAACCGGAGATAGTCGCATTTTCAGGACTGACTTAATGATGGAAGATGAGAAACAAGTCAAAGAGATCCGAGACAGACTACAAGTGGCTAAGTCCCGACAAAAGAGCTACTATGATTCCAAGCACCGCCAGATCAGTTTTGAACCCGGAGAGTATGTTTACCTCCGAGTCACACCCATGAAAGGAGTCAAGAGGTTCCAGACCCGAGGAAAACTTGCACCTAGATATATTGGCCCATTCCCAGTTATGTCCAGAGTTGGTACAGTGGCTTACCAGTTGGAACTACCACTAGAATTGTCAGAAGTGCACCATGTGTTTCATGTCTCACAGTTGAGAAGGTGTAACTCGCCACCCGAGAAAAGGACTGATATGGAAGAGATAGAGCTTGCTAAGGATTTAACGTATGAGGAGAAACTATTCTGAATTCTGGAAGACATGGAAAGAGTCACTAACAGTAAGGTGATAAAATTGTATAAGGTACAGTGGGAGCATCACACCGAGGCAGAAGCAACCTGGGAAAGAGACGGCTTTTTGAGAGCGTCTTATCCAGAATTGTTTTCCCAAGCAACCGAATCTCGAGGACGAGATTCATCTTAAGTGGGGGAGGTTTGTGACACCCTGGTTTTTGCCATCATGAGTTTCCCTTGCCCTTTTGCTTTTATTTGGATTTTGAGTTAATTCATTAGGACTTAGCACTTGGGCATTATTTTGATTTTCACCAAAGTGACTCCATTCACCTCCCACAACCTCTCTTGGCCTCTCATTAATCCTCACATTGATTTGGAAAAAAAATCTTATAAGGAAAATATTCATTTTCACCCTGAAAAAATGAAATATTTTCACTATCCCTCCAAAGCAACCCCTCTGTTTCTTGCCGACGAAAATTTGAGAAAATTCACACACACCCTTTGGACGGTGCCTCATCATCCTATGCAAAAATATCAAGTGTTTATGTGGCCTAATTTTGCTAGGAAAAATCATTTGTATTCTGACCAGGAAATGCAGTTTGTACAGCAAGTGCATCATACCTTGATCTTTTGGAGCTGAATTTTCATGAGCGTCTTCACCTTAGTAACCTAACACTAAGACCCAAAGCTCAGCTCCTAACTCCTTCTGGTTTGATCCCAAATTAAGCCACAAGTTTCTATACAGAAACTTTTAGTCAAAGCTGTGATCAACTCACTCATCCTGGTGGCTTGCTAAATCCTTTCCTAACCTAAGCACTCCAAGGACTACATGCGAGACACAATTTGCATCGCCCAGGTCGCGTGAGGCCAGAGTTCATGCGGTGACCACATTCATCCAAGCATGCTGGCATGCTGTCGGCACGCTCTGCGTCGCGCCATGGCCTCTGTTGAGCTCATGCTCGCTTCCCCGCTCATCTCAGCATGCCGCACCATGCCATCATCTTTGTCTCCTCGCCATTAACTCCCCCTGCCGCTCGCCGACGCTGGAGCTCGCCACAGCGAGCATAGACACGACGCGGCCAAGCGCATAGTGCGCCCGTGCCCACTATGCTCGTGTACTTTTGCGCCCTGTGCTCGTCCGCGCCTCCCTACAGTGAGCGCGTGAGCCGTGGAGCTTCTCGCCCTCTCACTGACACCCCTCATCGCCAAGCACCATTTCCAGACTGCTCCGACGAGCCCGAGACCCCCCTCCTCCCTCCGCCTATATATAGAACCCCTCCCCTGCCCTTCGAAGCACCTCACCACACTCACCCAACCCCCATAGTACCGTAGGAAGCCTCAGGCTGCCGTACCCAACTTGAGCTCACCAGCGATCCCCTTCCTTTACCCCCTCCCACTCCAGTACCTCTCGAGCTCGACCCACTTATTCGGTGACTCCCTGGTGAACCACTGAATCTAGCCAACCCCCCTGGAGCCGCTTGTTCTCGTCGTCTTCTTCATCTCTGACGAGCTCTGCCCGCTACAGCCGCTAGAGAAGTTCATGCCGACCCCGTCGGTTTACCCCTCGCCGCATTTCGGGTACGTGCGTGTTTGCCGTAACCTTGCTATGGTAGCCTAACTATAGTTTGATTATGACCGGTATTATTTTCATGAATGGTTTATTATTTTCACCATGCTAAAGGCATAACTAAAAATGATTGGGTTAGAACCAGTGAGCTGAAACCAGTGTCTCTAAAGTGATTAGTAGTGCAAGTGCAGAATGATTCTATGATGTTGATCCATTCATTTCATTGATATGCGGATAGAGTTGCATGTCAGATATTTGCATGTTCATGGCACACTATGGCTCGAGTTCTTTTATTTCAAGTTAAACCTGATGATAATTCAACTTGAACATAATGTTGATCGAGTCATGGTGCCACTGAATCAAGCTTCATAGTGCAACCACATTTGCCTTTATGGGAAGGCCTTTATTCGGTCCGTTGTCATGCCTCTGGCCGGTGCATCCAACGAGCGAAGTTTATGGGCGTGCGGTACACTGGCCCGGTAAACAGACATAACCTTGTGTGCCTGTTCTTGTTGTTGTTGTTGTTGTTGTTGTTGTTGTTGTTGTTGTTGTTGTTGTTGTTGTTGTTGTTGTTGTTGTTGTTGTTGTTGTTGTTGTTGTTGTTGTTGTTGTTGTTGTTGTTGTTGTTGTTGTTGTTGTTGTTGTTGTGGTACCTTGTCCCTGTTTGAGACCGTTTATGTTTCGCCACGACGGTGGCCGTGGATGTCACGGGTTGACATCGGGGCCACCAATGACTTAACCCAAGAGGGGAGTTGGTCGAAGTGGCCGGGAGAGTGTCATGACAATGGGTTGGTTCTGTCGGAATGCCGTTGGTCCAACCGAATGGGAGTTTGAGGTCATGGATTCCGTGATGTGGGTATAGTGTACTAACCTCTACAGAGTGTGTGTAAAATCTATCGATAGCCGTGTCCTCGGTTACGGACCCAGTTCGTAGTAGGTCACACCATGGATCAACATAAATAATTTAATCTTGCGGACTGAAGTTATATGGTTGGCACTGGTTTTGTGATGAGATTGTTGAAACCATGAAGATGGTTGTTAATGAAACCAAAGAGTTGGTTTCCATTGAGATTGTTGATGAAACCAAGAGTTGGTTTCCGTTGTGATCCGTGAATGATCACCGTATTGATGAGATTGGTTACGAGGTAACCCGCATGGTAAGCGAGTCCGAGGAACTCAGTGCACAAGCATGTTCACTGCATGAGTAGTATGGTGTATCATTGCATTTAACCTGCTTAAATTTCATATTATTGTTTGCCCTTATGCTTTTATCTGTTGTTAAATTGCAAGTACATTCAATGTACTCACCTGGCATGTCATGCCAGATTTCAGGAAAGTCTTACCGGCTCGGAGTGCTTCCCGTGTCTAGGTTGTGTCTACATCAGTGTCCCTGTGCTATGGAGTTCCGCTTCGTCGTTATTACGCGCCGCATAGTTGTCGTGATCGAGGCCCCTTTCATGTTCATTAAATAATGTACATACCCTTCAGCCGCACCATGTGTGCCGCTTGGCCTCACTATCCGACATAATATCGCACCTATGTTTCCGCTAGTATCAATAAAGCGGTTGCTTTATGTAACAAGTTGTTGTGTGTTGCCAGAAGACTAGATCTCTGGGATGGCAATGCAAGGTAAACCGGTTGCTCTGAGCCGGGGTGCCACAATAATAGCGCAAGAGTGCCGTGGACTAAGCTGGAATCTCCAAACATTTTTATTCAAAAAGGAGAAAACAAGGTAATATGGGCTTTTTATTAGATCATAAGTTACGCGAATGCAAGCCACTCAACATTTTCATCGTGGACTTCTCCTTTGTACAACCCAAAAACCAGAAAAGAAATCCAGAGAAACACACGGAAATATTTTTGGAGTTTTTGTTTTTTCTTAACAAAGGAAAAATAAAGGGAAAACAAAAACAAGAAAAACTATTTACATGGGAGAGCTCCCGACAGACAAAAGAAGAATCGAGAAATCGTTTTGGGTTTTCCTTTAAATACTACAACTAATCTAAACTAGAAAGAAAAACTAAAAAGAAATACGAAATATTCTAGGATTTTCTCAAAGTTTGCCAAACACACAAGAAGAAAACGAGAAAATAAGTCTAGCATTGATAATACAATGAAAAATTATGAACACCGACAACTGGAATGAAATGTGTGAACATGAATGTAATGTCGGTGGAAATATGTACTCCCCCAAGCTTAGGCTTTTGGCCTAGATCGGTAATCACCATCCGTAGTAGCCATCCGGTCCCATGTCAAAATGTTGTGGTGGCGGCACTTGAGTGTCCCACTCGTGAGGCTCCTCCTCAGCAGCTGCCTGGGCCTCCTGAAAGGCAACAATGTCTACTGGCCTAATCTTGTACCGGCCCCTGGCAATAGGATCAAACAAAGCAGGTGCAGGCAACGGAATAATGTCAAGAGTAATTTCACTAAAAAGTAAGTTATAAGGAACATCCATAGTAGTGTTCTTGCCATCAATAAAGTGGTGATGTACCATAGTTTGAGGATCCAAATAAACCTTGGGGAAACGATAATCATGCTGGCCTATCTAGATGTTAAAGTGACTCCCTAAACGAGTAGCATAAATACCGCCATGGGTTTTACCCTTGGACTTGTTGAGGTGAAGGCGGTGTGCCACAATAGCCCCCAAGCTATAAGTGTTGTCGCCCTCAAGTGCGTGACGTAAGATAGCGAAGTCTGGGGCACTGAGTGCACCAACCTTCTCTCTAGCAAGTAAACACTTTGCAATGAATAGAGCAAAATAATGCATAGAAGGAAAATGCAAGCTAGAAGCAGTAACACTTGACACCCCTCTCTCATCTCCCACTGTCAGAGTGCGGTAAAAACCTTCAACCTCTGTGGGCCTAGGTTCTCTTAAATTCCCATCAGAAGGGAGCAAGCATATGTCACAAAATTCAGTAAATGGTATCTGATGGGGTTCAACATATAAATTAAACTGCACCTCATGGGTATCATTCCTACTTAAGAATTGAAAACTTTGCACAAAGGAATTTGTGAGGAGATGATACTGTTCACACTCAGCTGTGATGAAGTCGGTGAGCCCAACATTAGCAGCAAATTGTGCAAACTCTTGATGGAGTCCATCTCCATCCATCAATGGGATATGCGACCATTCGCATGGCCGTACCTCCGCCATTATCTGGAAGCGAAGATCACTGTGAGATGACTCTCCGGTAACTCCCCTGAAGTTCTGATTGGAAGCAAACTTCCTAAAGAAACTCATCTTTTTCCTGTAAACAAAATTCTGAAACTTTTAATCCAAAAATTTTATCAACAAAACTTCACAAGAATGATAACAACTACTCATAGGGGTGCATAGAGGCCATATTGAGCATTCAAACTACTTAGAACTCTAAGAATTTAACATGCAAGCTCATGTACAGCAGCATCGAGAGTAGCTAATTATTCAAAAATATAAATCACTAAAGCAAAAACTAATTGGAGCAATGGGGGAGTCACATACCAAGTAGTAATCCCCCAAAACAGTTCCAAGAACGGAGCTTCGAGCAAAGAGATCGAAATCCGCGGGTTTGTGAGCAAGAACACGAAAGAGGATGCAATGGTGATTTTTTCGGAGGTAGGGGACGAAGTGGTGTAAAGAGATAAGTGAGGGGGCCCACATGGGGACCACAACCCATCAAGGCGTGCCTGGGACTGCTAGTGCGCCCAGGTGGGTTGTGCCCACCTGGTGCACCCCCCTCTGATGTTATTTGCACTAAAAATTCTAAAATAATCAGAACAAAATCGTGTTGAATTTTCACGGCATTCTGAACACTTTTATTTTTGGGCTATTTTTTATTGCATGAAAAAATAGTAAACATGCAAAACAGGGCATTTTATTTTTATTTAACTAAGCACAACAGGGAATAAAAGGTAGAGACATAAATTTGTGCTCACTAGATTCCTCAACTTCATACCTCTCGAAAATGATTAATTAATAAGATTGATCAAGTCTTATTAACAACCACTTCCGATTAGCATGAGACCGAAGAATTCTCGTAAAACACTAAGTTACCTCAACGGGGATATGCACATCCCCAACAATAGGTATTTCATATTTCTTTTTGGCAGTAGGTAGAGGGATGTGGAAACTCCCAATAGCAAGTGTTGGAGGATTTTCAATAATATTAATACCATTCACTTGGAATTGTTTCTTCAGAAAGTGCATCGTGTGCTCATTACCATTGATATGAAATGTGACTTTGATTTTATTGCAATCAATAACAGCCCCTGTAGTATTTAAAAAGGGTCTACCAAGAATAATAGACATATTGTCATCCTCGGGCATCTCAAGTATTACAAAGTCTGTTAAGATAGTAACATTGGCAACAACAACGGGCACATCACAAATACCGATAGGTATAGCAGTTGATTTGTCAGCCATTTGCAAAGATATCTCAGTAGGTGTGAGCTTGTTCAAATCAAGTCTTTTATATAGAGAGAAATGCATAACACTAACACCAGCTTCCAAGTCACACAGAGTAGTTTTCACATAATTTCTTTTTCTGGAGCAAGGTATAGTTGGAATTCCCGGATATCCAAGTTTTTTAGGAACTCCATCCTTAAAAGAGTAATTAGCAAGAATGGTGTAGATTTCTTCCGGTATTTTTCTTTTATTAGTGATGTTGTCTTTCATATACTTTGCATAAGGTGCCATCTTTAGGATATCCGTCAAGTGGGTACGCAAAAATACTGGCCTAAGCATTTCAGCAAAGCGTTCAAATTCTTCATCGTCTTTCTTCTTAGTTGGTTTAGGTGGAAAGGGCATGGGTTTTTGTACCCATGGTTCTGTTTCCTTTCCATGTTTCCTAGGAACAAAATCCCTTTTATCATATATTTTATTTTTAGGTTGTAGGTTATCAAGATCAACAACAGGTTCTATCTCAACATCATTATTTGGTTGTTTATCATTGTCTGGCTGAGTGTCTTTATGAACATCATCACTATCTTTTTCATTATCACTAGATGAATGTTCATTACCATATTGAGTTTCAGCATCAGAGATAGAGATATCATTACTAATTTCAGGAGATTTTTTAGGTTCACTAGAGGTGTGCAAAGTCCTATTATTTTTCTTCTTCTTTTTCTTTCTAGAAGGACTAGGTGCATCAGTGTTAAGTCTTTGTGAATCTTTTCAATTCTCTTAGGGTGTCTCTCAGTATAAAGTGGTTCCTGAATCATTCTACCTCCTCTAGTCACTACTCTAGTAGCATGATCATTCATATTATTATTCATTTCATCAAGTAATTCTTTCTAAGATTTAGCAACTTGTTCTAACTGAGCTTGAACCATAGAAGCATGTTTTCTCACACCCCTAACATCATTAGAGATTCTAAATAACAAGTCACTCAAGCGAGCAATCATATCAGAGTTATATTTCAATTGTTTCATGACATTGACATTGAAGTGATCTTGTTTCATAATATAGTTATCAAACTCATAAATGCATTGACTAGGATGCTTATTGTAAGGGATATCACCTTCATCAAACTTTAACAAATAATTTACCTCAACCACCTTGGGTGGTGGTATGTTAAGTCCATGTATTTCTTCAATAGGTGGTAAATTCTCAACATCCTTGGCTTTAATACCTTTTTTCCTTCATACTTTTCTTTGCCTCCTGCATATCTTCGGGACTAAGATATAAGATTCCTCTCTTCTCTAGAGCTGGTTTAGGTGATGGTTTAGGAAGGGTCCAGTCATCATAATTTTTAATATATTATTCAATAATTCCTTAGCTTGGTTAACAGTCATTTCCCTGAAAACACAACCAGCACAACTATCGAGGAAATCCCTTTAAGCATCGATTAGTCCATTATAGAAGATATCAAGTATTTCATTTTTCTTAAGTGGATGATCAGGCAAAGCATTTAGCAATTGGAGAAGCCTCCCCCCCAGCTTGTGCGAGACTCTCTTCTTCAATTTGCACAAAGTTAAATATTTCCTACAAGGCAACTTGTTTCCTATGAGCAGGGAAATATTTCTCAGAGAAGTAATAAATCATGTCCTGGGGACTACACACACAACCAGGAGTAAGAGTATCGTACCAAGCTTTAGCATCACCATTTAATGAGAACGAAAATAGCTTGATGATACGTCCAAAACGTATCTATAATTTCTGCTTGCTCCATGCCTCTTTTGGGTGATATTGCTATGTTATTTATACACTTCCATACACTTTTGATCATATTTGGACTAACCTATTAACTCAGTGCACCCCAGTGCCAGTTTCTGTTTTCGGCTGTTTTTGTATTTCAGGTTTTCACATTACGAGAACTGCCAGGAAAAATCAAGAAAAATTATATAAAAAATCAGCGTTCCAGAAACTACCTTGCGCCCGAAGGACAGCCGGGGGGGGGGGACCAGGGCTTCAGGCGCCCTGGCGGCGCGCCCCCCTGGGCCGCGCCGGGGGGGCGCCTGGGCCCCCCGAGGCTCCTCCGATGCCCCCCTTTGGCATATATTTAAAGCGTCTCCCGAAACCCTCGAGACGGGAACTCTTTTTCGCGATCTCATCTCTGTTCCGCCGCCGCCGCCGCTTCCATGATCGGGAGCACCAGGAGAACTCTTCCCGGCACCCTGCCGGAGGGGAGGATCACCACCGGGAGCTTCTCCACCACCATGGACGCCTCCCGGATGAGTTGTGAGTAGTCTCCCTTGGACCATGGGTCCATGACCAGTAGCTATGTGATGTTCTCCTCCCATTCTTGTGCTTCACTAATTAGTCCTTGTGAGCTGCCCTACATGATCGAGGCACATATGTAATCCTTATGCTGTTGCTATGATGAGTTTGCTGGGATCCGATGGATTATGAGATTATGTTCAGATTGTGCTTGAGTAATATATTTGATCTACCTCTTTTATATTTATGTTCGTAAGTAATTCTTGCATGTTCTCCGTTGTTATTTATTGCTTTGGCCAAGTAGTAGGTAGTGACTCCAAGAGGGAACGTTATGCTCGATTGTGGGTTCATGCCCCTCGATGACTAGTTTGAGTGACAGAAAATGAGTCTAGGGGATGTGTTGTTGCCACAAGGGGGAAACAACGGTGCTTGTGCCCGCGGGTGCAAGGATTGTTTACTTTACGCAAAGTTCTTTTAATGCAGTTGTCTGTTGCTTTGAGTTTACACTATGGGTGGGGCTCGCAACTTAATACCAGCGAGATGTTCTGGATAGATATCTCAAGGTGGATGATTAGTAGTAGATATTGATGGATTTCGGTCTACTTACTTTGGCGTACCGCCCATGCTTTGAACCTCAACCTTTCTTGCAATGTAGTCAGCATTGGTTTGCGCACATGGTCCTGTCAATTGCCCAGCTGTAATTCGTTTACCTCACATAGCTGTTTTATCGTCTTTTGGGAGAGAGACATCACTAGTGAACATCATGAGACTCCGGTCCATATTACCATCATTGATCACATCCACTATTTACTTTTCCGCTTTTATTTACTATTGCAATTATATCTATCACTATTATCACTTGCGTTTGATCCTTTGTAAACTACAAGGCCGGTGGGATTGACAACCTCTCTGTACTCGTTGGGAGCAAAGTTATTTGTATCTGTGTGCAGGTCCACGT
Source organism: Secale cereale (assembly GCA_902687465.1). Taxonomy (NCBI): domain Eukaryota; kingdom Viridiplantae; phylum Streptophyta; class Magnoliopsida; order Poales; family Poaceae; genus Secale; species Secale cereale. Next base: position 569,945,821 of record LR738713.1, on the reverse strand, counting down.
TGATTGCTAATATCTGGCGCCGTTAGTAGTTGACACCTTCTTGTTGAAACTGGGAGTCTCTGGGAAATCGATCCTTGGTATTGCCAAGGGAAAACTTCTGCTACACTGCATCTCAAACCTTCGACTTGGTGTAACCAACGAGGGGTGAGAAGCCACCTAGCAAAGCAATTTCTGGCGCCGTTGCCGGGGACTCCACTCTTCAGGATAGGGGAGTTGCACGCTATCTTTTACCTTTGCTTTTAGTCTTGTTAGTTTACCTTTCAGTTTTGCTTTAGTATCTTTTATCGAAAATCACAAAAATAGTTATCTTGCTTGCTTGCTGCTATGGGTTCCACCAAAAACACTAGATGGGAGGAGTACACCCCTTCTTCCATTATGCCAATCACCACTGTCGGGGTTTACAAAAGTAATAAACCTTGTGATTATGTTAGTCTTGACGGAGAGTTATGCCCATGGCATGGTCTTCCAGGTAAAGAGTATGAGCCTCAGTTTAAAATTGCTCCTAAGCTTCCCCAAACTTGGGAAGACGTTCAAACTCTTATAATAGAGAGCGATTCAAACAAAGAGGATGACACTACAATTTTGCTCAATAATGATAAAATTAATTTTGATAATTGTAGTATCTCAGAAGTTGTCACCTTTCTACAAAGAATGGCTAAAGATCCCCACACTAGCACGCTTAACCTTGCCTTCACAGAGCATATCACTAATGCTCTCATCAAAGCTAGGGAGGAGAAACTTAGAGTAGAAGCCTCCATACCTAGAAAGCTAGAAGATGGTTGGGATCCTATGATAAAAATTAAATTGAATGACTTCTCTTGCTATGCATTATGTGATGTTGGAGCTAGTACCTCTGTTATGCCCAAAAGAATATATGATATGCTTAAATTGAAACCTTTTGATTCTTGTTCTTTTGGTGTTCGTCTCGTTGATTCTTCCATCAAGAAACCTTTGGGGAGGATTGACGATGTTCTTATCATTGTCAATGATAATTATGTGCCCGTTGATTTCACTATTATGGATATTGAATGTGATCCTTCTTGTCCAATTATTTTGGGACGTCCCTTTTTGCGCACCGTTGGTGCTATCATTGACATTAAAGAGGGTAATATAAAATTTCAGTTTCCTCTCAAGAAAGGGATGGAACACTTCCCTCGAAAGAAGATCAAGTTACCTTTTGAGTCCGTTATACGGGCTAGCTATTCTTTTACTCTTGATAAAACTTGATCTATATGCATTATGCCTAGCTTAAAGGCATAAAAGAAAGCGCTTTTGGGAGGCAGCCCAATGAATAAATTTATTTTGTTTTTGTTGTGTCTTGATGTTGTTACTACAGTAGCATCATCATTGTATCTTTACTTTTCAATTTTGTGCCAAGTATAGCCTCTGATTGCTAGAAAGTTCAAAAGTTGTGAGGTGCTGTCCAGGAAACAGATTCTGTCCTTGGATAGAAAAATTAGTATAAAATCACCAGATCATATTTTTGGTCTGAATTTTTTCGACAGTGTTCTCTATATAATTGTCTTTCGTGCATCTGTTCTGAGTTTTTTGATTTGAGTTGCATAAGTACCGCGAACAAATCAATTACTACCTGCTGTTCTGTTTTTCACAGATTCTGTCCTGTTTTGCCTTTCTTTCATTTTGCAAACCAAGAGCTTGCTTTTTCTTTGCAAAAACCTTTTGGCAATCTTGAGAAACAGTAGAACTTCAGGAATATCTTTATTTCCAGCAAGGTACAATTATTTTATTATGGGTACTAACCTCGCTAATCAGATTATGATGAGTTATGTATGAAGGGAGTTTTCAAGTGTGCGAGGGAAGATGATAAAAAGATTCAGGAGTGTCAAGCGCTCAAGCTTGGGGATGCACCCATGAACCCCCAAGAAATATTCAAGGAGACTCAAGCGTCTAAGATTGGGGATGCCCCCGTGCATCCCCTTCTCCATCAACATTATCAGTTCGTCTTTCGTTCCACTATATTTTAATCACTTCATGTGTTATGTGCTATGCTTGGAGCGTCTTGTTTTTAGTTTCCTTTTTAGTTTTTCATAACGAGTCGGAACTCAGTTTTCTTTATGTGGGAGAGAAACACGCTCCACTTCTACCTAGAACATAACATAGAATTTTCATGTCTATCTGTGCTGTGTGTGTTCTTTTTCTTTTAATAGCTACTATCATGTTCAGCTCTCAGTTTCATGCTTATCTTTTTAAAAAGCTTTTATTTAGGTGGTTGCTTGAACTCTCTTTAATTATCATGCTTATCTTATTAAGAGAGTTTGCTTCCGTTGCATTGGTTGATATGTCTATGATAAAGATGCTACGTGCATAATGGCGCTTAGTAGTTCATGTGTTCTTATGGTTAGTCTCAAATAGCTGGGGGATTCCCAATGTGTTATTGGAGTACCAACATGGTTTGTTTGCCTATGATGTGGTATGGTTTAGTAATATCTTCCTTCGAGAATTTATTTTGATTGACCTGGCGTATGCTCACGCATATTTAAGACTGTAAAGAAAGTCTGTCAAGCCTTGATGATCTTTTGTTTCTGAGTAGCGATATAACTTCCATGCCTGATTCAATGTTGCTTTGTCGCTCTGCATGATTATGACCGTCATTGCTCTCTTAGTTGGTCGCTCCCAGTCTTTTGCTAACCTTCGCCTGTACTAAGCGGACTGACTGCTTGTGCATCCACATCCTTTTAATCCAGTTATGCCATATGAGTCCACCATATCTTCCTACATGGTATTTACCTGCCATTCCTAACGGAGACTTGCATGTGCCATCTCGAAATTATTCAAAGAAAAAGCATTCTTATTTTGTGCCTCTGTTGTAAGTTCATGAGGAAGTAGTGGTTAATTCATGATCTTTTTAAGTTGGACAAGCTTCACCCCGGGATTGCATGTATAATGTGCAAACCCATAATACGAGAAGGAACTGGCATTGAGTGCGCCCGGCTCAAAAAGATAATATAACAAACAAACCCTCCTTCACGCTTTGTTCATGAGAAATCAGAAAACTTTGGCAGTGATAAACAAAGGAGATTAAGAGAATGTGATCGTCCTCATTCGGGAGCCGTTCCTCGAAACTTGTCCATCTCAAGAAGTGATTGAGTTATCTGCTAGCATTCGTTAACGAAACATGCATGATCTAAAATAATAATTATTACCTCTGTTTTAAAGCCAAGAGCTCTGGTACATGTTTTGTCTTTGTTTCCGATTACGGGTTTTCAACCTTGCCAACAAAAGCCACGGTTCGAGAGTCTCCACCTTCTTTTAAAAGCACCAACTACTGAGAGCTTGATTGTCATTCTGAGTGTAATGTGCATTGTCCCAAAGTAGCATTGTCTTTTGCATGATTGTGATATCGTTTATTTTGAAATCATTGTATCTAGTCATCACTTAAACCTTGGAGGTGCCCCTGCATTTATGTTTTGCTTCACTAAAGGGGGCAGGCGAGATATCACTTTATCATATTTGCACATCATGTTCACTACAAATCTATTTGATGTTTCAATATCATATTGTAAAACTTTCAGTTCTTTGTGATTTTCTCATGAGGCAACTTAATTACTATAGATTCATCATCTCAGTAAGCTTTTGTCATATGACTATGAAAAAGTCCTATATGGTTAATAGCATGTCACCACAGAAATTATTCTTGTTATCATTTACCTACTCGAGGACGAGCAGGAATTAAGCTTGGGGATGTTGATACATCCAAAACGTATCTATAATTTCTGCTTGCTCCATGCCTCTTTTGGGTGATATTGCTATGTTATTTATACACTTCCATACACTTTTGATCATATTTGGACTAACCTATTAACTCAGTGCACCCCAGTGCCAGTTTCTGTTTTCGGCTGTTTTTGTATTTCAGGTTTTCACATTACGAGAACTGCCAGGAAAAATCCAGAAAAATTATATAAAAAATCAGCGTTCCAGAAACTACCTTGCGCCCGAAGGACAGCCGGGGGGGGGGCACCAGGGCTCCAGGCGCCCTGGCGG
>LR738713.1:569884741-569925563 GCA_902687465.1 Secale cereale | reverse complement strand
GTTTTTGAAACTTAGGCGAATATGGGGTCGTAGCTGAGCCCCCGAGTGAGAGGGCTGCTCTTCACTCAGAGTGTTTTTGAGACTTAGGAGAGTACGGGGTCACGGCTAAGCCCCCCAAGTGAGAGGGTTGCTCTTCACTCGGAGTGTTTTTGCATCTTAGGCGAGTACGGGGTTGCAGCTAAGCCCCCCGAGTGAGACACTCGGAGTGTTTTTGAAACTTAGGCGAGTACGGGGTCGCAGCTAAGCCCCCCGAGTGAGACACTCAGAGTGTTTTTGAAACATAGGCGAGTACGGGGTCGCAGCTAAGCCCCCTAGTGAGAGGGTTGCTCTTCACTCGGAGTGTTTTTGAAACTTAGGTGAATTGGGTTCACAGCTAAGCACCCACTGGGGGATTTGAACATATGTGTTTTCGGAACAATCATTGAGATACCGCCAAAAACTTGTCTTTGATAAGCAAACTTAAGGATTCTTATTACACCTCGTCCATTCGAGTATTTTAGGTATAGAAACGGCGGAGCAGATCCGCATTCCACGAGCGTGGCTCGTCTATTTTCTTGGCTACGTTGTAAAGGTGATATGCCCCATTATGGAGCACTTTGGTGATGATGAAGGGTCCTTCCTAGGCCAGAGCGAGCTTGTGAGGTCGTTTCTGATGTACTCGGAGTACAAGATCTCCTTCTTGATAAGCCCAACCTCTGACATTACGGGCATGGAGTCGACGCAGGTCTTGTTGATAGATGGTCGACCGGATCAGAGCCATTTCACGTTCTTCCTCCAGGAGATCAACTGCATCTTGGCGTACCTGTTCTGCCACAGCTTCTGAGAAGAGTTCCACCCGGGGAGCGTTGTGTAGCAAATCACTCGGAAGCACAACCTCAGCGCCATACACCATTAAGAAAGGAGTCCGATTAGTCGACCGGTTTGGAGTTGTTCTCAGACCCCACAAAACAGATGGCAACTCAGTCACCCAAGCTCCAGCAGCGTGCTTGAGATCGCGCATCGGTCGTGGCTTCAGTCCTTGAAGGATTAAACCATTCACACTTTCTGCCCGCCCGTTCGATTGTGGATGTGCAACGGATGCATAGTCGGCTCGAGTGCCCTGGGAGGCGCAGAATGCCCTGAACTCATCAGAATCAAAGTTGGAGCCATTATCTGTGATAATACTGCGAGGGACTCCATATCTGAATATCAACTCCCCGATGAAACTGATGGCGGTTCTTGAATCAAGATTTTTTATAGGCTTGGCTTCGATCCACTTGGTGAACTTGTCGACTGCCACAAGCAAATGAGTAAAACCACTTCTGTCAGTCCTGAAGGGCCCAACCATGTCCAACCCCCAAACGGCAAACGGCCAGACCAGCGGAATAGTCTTCAAGGCAGACAAAGGCTTGTGAGACATGTTTGAATAGAGCTGACAACCTTCGCACTTGTCGACTATATCTTTCACGATCTCATTTCCTCACGGCCAGTAGAATCCAACTCGGTATGCTTTGGAAACAATGGTCCGAGAGGACGCATGATGACCACATGTCCCGGAGTGGATCTCGTTCAAAATCACTCGACCTTCCTCCGGAGAAATGCAATGCTGGGCGACTCCCGTGGCACTTTCTCTATAAAGCTGCCCTCTTATCACGGTTAAGGCTTTGGATCGACGGACAATTTGGCGAGCCTCATCTTTGTCCTCTGGGAGTTCCTGCCTGAGCAGGTATGCGATATACGGCATTGTCCAGTCGGGGGTGATCACTAAAACCTCCTTGACCAAGTCGACTACAGCCGGGACTTTGATCTCAGTCGGATTGGTTGAACTTATCAGTTGCGGGGGCTCTTCCGTAAAGGGATCTTCCTTGACTGATGGGGAGTGGAGATGCTCTAAGAACACATTACTGGGGATAGGTTTCAGAGTGGAACCTATCTTCGCCAGATCATCAGCAAGGTGATTATTGATTCTAGGTACATGGTGGAGCTCCAAGCCTTCAAACTTCTTCTCTAACTTTCTCATTGCGTTGCAATAACCGGTCATTGCTGGGCTCCTGACATCCCACTCCTTCATTACTTGATTGACCACTAAGTCTGAGTCGCCGTATACCATTAGGCGACGGACGCCGAGTGAGATGGCCATACGCAACCCATACAAAAGTGCCTCATACTCACCTTCATTGTTTGAAGAATCAAAGTTAATTTGGAGGATATAGCTGAGCTTGTCGCCTCGGCGGGACAGCAAAACCACACCTGCACCAGATCCACTCAACGCCTTGGATTCATCAAAAAACATAGTCCAATGATCCGACTGAAGTTGAGTTGGTTGCTCTTGTTCAATCCACTCGGCAATTAAATCTGCTATTTCCCGAGACTTGATTGCTTTATTTGCCTCGAACTTGATATCTAACGGAAGGAGTTCAATCGCCCATTTAGCCACTCGACCAGTTGCGTCCCGATTGTTCTGATTATCAGATAACGGAGCATCGCTGACGACTGAAATTGAGTGGTCTAAAAAGTAATGCGCAACTTTCTTCACGGTCCAGTAGATTCCATACAAAAGCTTCTAATAATGCGGATATCTCTGCTTGGACGGAGTCAAGACTTCAGAAATGTAGAAGACCGGGCGTTGAACTTTGTAGGCCTTGCCTTCTTCTTCTCGCTCGACTGTGAGTACTGTGCTGACAACTTGTCCAATGGCCGCGATATATAATAACAAAGGCTCTTTGCTGACTGGTGTATCAAGCACCGGCTGGGTGGAAAGCAGGGTTTTGAGCTCCTCAAACGCTGCTTCAGCTTCAGGATTCCACTCGAACTTGTCAGACTTCTTCATCAATCGGTAAAGAGGTAATGCCTTTTCACTAGGACACGAGATGAATCGACTCAATGCAGCCAAACAACCAGTAAGCTTCTGAACTTCGTGCACAGGCACGGGGCGTTTCATTCGGATGATTGTGCTGACCTTTTCTGGGTTTGCGTCGATTGCTTGTACGGAAACGAGAAAACCGAGTAACTTTCCACCTGGGACTCCGAATATGCACTTCAACGGGTTGAGTTTGATATCATAACTTCTCAAGTTTGCAAATGTTTCAGCAAGGTCAGCTAGTAGGTCAGAACCTTTACGTGACTTGACCACGATGTCATCTATGCATGCTTCCACATTCCGAATGATCTGTTTCAACAGACACTTCTGAATCATGCGCATGAACATGGCGCTACCATTCATGAGGCTAAAAGGCATGGTAACATAACAAAAACACCCGAATGGGGTGATGAAGCCTATTTTTATTTCTTCAAGCCCATACAGTCAGATCTGACGGTACCCGGAATATGCGTCCAGAAAGGACAAATGCTCACACCCCGCGGTCGAGTCGACAATTTGATCAATGCGGGGGAGAGGAAAGTGATCTTTTGGGCAGGCCCAATTGTTTGAAATCGATGCACATGCGGAGTGACTTGTCCTTCTTAGGGACCGTGACAACATTGTAGAGCCACTCGGAGTGGTATATCTCACGGATGAACTCGGCTGCCAGGAGCCGATCCACTTCCTCGCCAGTTGCTTTTCTCTTCTCCGCGGCGGACCGACGGAGATGCTCTTTGACGGGTTTTGATTTAGGGTTGACTTGCAAATGGTGCTCACCCAGTCCCCTGGGTACACCCGGCATGTCGGATGGTTTCCATGCAAAGATGTCCCAATTCTCACGGAGGAACTAGATGAGCGCTTCTTCCTATTTGTTGTCCAATGTTGTTGAGATGTGAGTCGGAGCAGCATTGGGATCGGTCCGATGAATATGCACGGGCTTCGTCTCTCCGGCCGACTGAAATGCAGACTCGGAAGCAGGTTTCTTGGCTCACAACAAATCACTCGGATCTGCGTTCTTCTGATACACTCCGTCTCCACTGCTGCCTGCTACTTCACGAGCTTGCGTTGTATTCCCTCGAAGAGGAAAGGGTGATGCATCACAGTAGCGTAAGTATTTCCCTCAGATTTTGTGAACCAAGGTATCAATCCAGTAGGAGACCACGCGCGAGTCCCTCGCACCTGCACAAACAAATAAGAACTTCGCAACCAACACGATAAGGGGTTGTCAATCCCTTTACGGTCACTTACGAAAGTGAGATCTGATAGATAGGATAGTTTGATATTTTTGGTATTTAAGGATATGAGAACAGAAAGTAAAAACAACAAAGTAAAGTAGATTGTAGATTGATATGTTGATAATAGACCCGGGTTCATAGGTTTCACTAGTGGCTTCTCTCATGATAGCAGAATTCTACGATGGGTGAACGAATTACTGTCGAGCAATTGATAGAAAAGCAAATAATTATGAGAATATCTAGGCATGATCATTATATATAGGTATCACTTCTGTGACAAGTAGACCGAAACGATTCTGCATCTACTACTATTACTCCACACATCAACCGCTATCCAGCATGCATCTAGAGTATTAAGTTCATAAGAACAGAGTAATGCTTTAAGCAAGATGACATGATGTAGATGGATAAACTCAAGCAATATGATATAAACCCCATCTTTTTATCCTCGATGGCAACAATACAATACGTGCCTTGCTGCCCCTGCTGTCACTGGGAAAGGACACCGCAAGATTGAACCCAAAGCCAAGCACTTCTCCCATTGCAAGAACTATAGATCTAGTAGGCCAAACCAAACCGATAATTCGAAGAGACTTGCAAGGATATTATAATCATACATAAAAGAATTTAAAGAAGAACCAAATATTTCTCATACATAATCTTGATCATAAACCCACAATTCATCGAATCTCGACAAACACACCGCAAAAAGATTACATCGAATAGATCTCCTCGAAGGCTGAGGAGAACTTGGTATTGAGATCCAAAAAGAGAGAAGAAGCCATCTTGGTACTAACTATGGACCCGAAGGTCCGTGGTAAACTACTCACAACTCATGGTGAGGCGATGGTGTTGATGTAGAAGCACTCCGTGGAAGATCCCCCCTGTCGTGGAATTAGCACGACAGATGTCCGATTTAGCGGACTTAGGTGTGAGGCCATCGCTCGGGTTAGCTTGAAGGGGTTAAAGCGGACGAAGGACACATGGAGTTTTATACTAGTTCGGCCCCTTCGATGAAGGTAAAAGCCTAAGTCTAGTTTGGTGTGGTATTGCTTGGGCTTCGATGACCAGGGAGCGAATCCGCTTGCCTGTGTCTCGAGCTATTGTTTCTTGTCCTTGAACCGTCGCCGGGTCGTCCCTTTATATAGGAGGCGACGCCCGGTCTGGTTTACAGAGTCCCGAGGCCGGCTCATAAACGTGTCCGCCTCGGTCTCTACTCTTTCTATCTTACATCCCAAGTTACATGCTACGACGGTTTACAGATCGTGGGCCTTATACTTGGGCCCTAAACCTTTATGGGCTGTAACCTCTTGTACATATTCTACCGGGCTTTGTAATAATACAACCCTATCAGTGTAATCCGGACCCTCCTTGCCGGTTTATACCTGCTAGTAATATCCCTGACATTAGGCCCCAGATTGATTTGAACTTGTTCATGTCAGTCTTCCCAGTCTTGTACAAATTTCCTTTCTGCAACTTATTTGCTTCATAAACCGGCCATGACGTCATCTCCTGGAATCGTGTCAATCCGTCGTGACATCATCTCCGCATTTAATGCCCGCATCTGTTTGTTACATTTCTTTATTGCCGCACCGAAGATCGAGGCGACAACTCAATCTTTATCCGATCTCTGGCCTCCTCGATTCCCGCGCTTACCGTTTTTACCTCCTCGGCTTATAAATACCGCCAAAGCCTGCCTCTTTTCCCCTTCTGCTCTTCTTCTTCCTCTGTCTCCAGCACCCGAGCTTCCACCGCCGTCCGCCGAGCTCGCCGTCACCAGCAAGTCCGGCCGCTGCATCAACTTGAACGTGACCAGAGAACTCGCCGCCGTCCTTTGTTCCTTCGGGTACGCTATCTTCTCCCCATAGATCTCACTTTTAGGTTTTCTTCTATAGCTAGCCTATGAACCCTCGTTCTTGTAGTTCAACGCCATAGATTGATCTTAGCTGTAGATAAGCTCGTTTAGGCTTGATCCTCATCCCTGCGCTTCAGTTCCACCATTATACTTTCAGCTTCTCCAACACTATTAATTTAGATTGAACCTGTAGCGAACCTCCGCGGCCTTTGCTGAATATAACTTGCATTATTCTGTCTTTCCTCCTGCGCCTTAGATCCATTTTTACCTCTGCTTCATGTGAAAACTGTTTTCCGTACTTTTAGATCTGTAGCTTATTGCGTCGGTTTAGTCATAACTCGCGCTTCATATGCTTTCCTTGACGGTTTAGATTTAAGCCTGTGTCCCATTATTCACGGTTTAACCTTCTTCTTTTTATTACCATAAACCGGTGGTTGTCTTGTGTACGCCTGATCCGGATTAGGGGGTGACATTAGCCCCTTGCTTAAACCGTCAATTAGGTCAATATCCTCCCCAAAATTACCGGTTTGTTTTGCTAGTCATAAACCGGGTCTTGCACTGTATTTTTCAGCACTCCCTCATCAGAAACAATGGCCAAACAATTTGTTGCTTGCAATTGGGTTCCTTCCCGCATCATTGAGGACGACCTAACAAATGCCGCTTCAATCGGCCTTCTGGGTCCAAGAGAGGTTCTACACTGGCGGGCCCCCGGAAAGGAATGTCCTCCTACTCCCCAAGAAGGAGAGATTATTGTTTTCTTTGATCATCTGGCCCGGTTTCAGTCCTCCCGGTTCAAAGTTCTTCCGGGATGTGTTAGCCGCTTTTCAACTCCACCCACAAGACATAGGCCCGAATTCTGTATCAAACATCTGTAACTTCCAAGTTTTCTCGGAGGCATACCTTCAAGAAGAGCATCAGTGGATCTGTTCCGCGATTTCTTCCACCTGAACCGGCGGACGGAGTTTACTGATGGGCCTCATCAGGAGCTGGGTGGTGTCAGCATCCAAAAAAGAAAAGACGTGAGCTTCCCCCACGCCGCTCTTCACAGCCACCCCAAAGACTGGAACCAGACTTGGTTCTATTGTAAGGATACTTCACCTGAAGGAGAGAATCCGCTGCCGGGTTACCGCGCCTATCGCCTGGCAACAACCCATTCCTTGCCACATCGTCTGAGCGCCCAAGACAGGGCTCGATTTGCACCTCAGCTTTCCAAGCTCAGGGCTTTTGTGGCGAACGGTTTAACCGGCGTTGACTTCGTTTGCTGCTGGCTTTCCTGGAGCATCCTTCCACTAAGCCGACGCTCAAGTTTGATGTGCGAATACACCGGGAAACCGGAAGATCCTCAACGCCACACCAAAATAGTACTTCCTGCTAATGAAGTTATTGAGTCTGCGAAGAAAATGTTGAACATCCCTCTGGAGGATTGCAGCCGGACCGGTTTAGCTCCATTATGTGTAACCAACGAACCGCCAGCGGTAAGGTTCTGCCAACACTTTTCTTTTCGTCTTAATCCGTTTATACCAGTTGTCTTCAACTTGTTATTATTCCTCTGCACAGGCCAACGATCCTTTCTGGAAAAGGAAATCACAGGATAAACCGGCCAAGCAATCACGTAAGAAAACCTATGCTGTCAAGAAGAAGAAAGCTGTTGCCGCCTCCGGTTCACACCCTGAAGAGGATGATCCGGATTCTGAGGTACCAATTAACCATTATTTCCTTTGATCTCCCTTTATCTGAATTTATGTTAACAATGCCTTTTCGTAGGATCTGGCGGAAGGAAGTAAAGCGGGGGGAGTTGAGGTAATTTCTATCTCATCTGATTCAGCACCTTTGCCACCCAAGATCCGCCGGGTATCCCAGAAATATCCACTATCTCATCCTTATGCTCAATTGGATCCCAACTTTCTTTTGAAGAAACAACAACACGAGGCTCGCCAGACCACACGCCATAGCGGCCATGTGGTTGAGTCATCCAGAATACCCCTTACGCCGGCTCGCAGGCGTCGCTCCTAGGTTTTACTTACTCCAACCCTCCTTCATCCAAAAGCAGGCCGTATACGTAAACCACTTAAACCATCAGGAGGCTCCTCTGTCGTATTCCGGCGAGTCGACCGCTACGCAGGTCCCAGTGCTGAAAACCGTTCCTGGGTAAGTCCTTCTTTCAAACATCCGGTTTATCTTCGTGTGTTAACTTTGTGATTCTTACGACCGCTCTGACCCTTTATCAGAATGCCCAAACCTAGTAAAAAGGCCAAAGCAAATAAACAGGCTGCTGAAACTACCACCGCTGAACCGGCCCAGGATCCTGAGGCGGCTATTCCTCCCGAAGACAATGTTGACATTCAGTTTGATGATCCTACCCCTATGGACCATGAAGATGTGGCTGCGCCGGGAGGTGATGACATGGAGAACACGGTGAACCGGCGAGCCCTATCCGGGTTAATCCTCCCCAGGCTAGCCCGGCTCCTGTTAGCCCGGTGCATACTGCTGATCATCTCCAACCAACTGCTGCCTCGACAGCAGATGTCAAGATAACTGGGTTAGGTTTCGCTGCTCCCACAGAGCCTGTCACCTTGGCAAAGCATACTGCCAATGAAGAAAATTTTTAACAAGAAAAAGGCAAGTGGAGCACAGACCTATCAAGCTATGCTCAATAGAGCGCCCAGGAACTTCATTCCGGATTTTTGAACCGGCTCTTTACCAGCCGCGACTATGAAGCCGGCTTAGTTAACATGATGAAGGACAAATATGAGGTGACTTTTTTTTTTGCTTTCTGTTTCTGCTTTGTACTTTGCAATCATACCTTTATACCATAGTAGCCCCCAAGTGCCGGTTTAGCTTCATCGTAGGTGAACCGGGACTTTATTTATGTCTGACAATGAATGTATATTAGCCCCCAAGTGCCAAAGGCATAACTTGTTTATGTGCTTGGGACTTTGTCTGAAAACTTTGCTTTCTTTATTTCAAATGTACATTAGCCCCCAAGTGTCGAGTGCATAACTTGTTATGCGCTTGAGACTTGATTGATCTGTTCTTCTAATCTGTTTGACTTCCTTGCAGGCTGACTTGACCCGGAGGGCTTCGGAGGCATCTGAGCTCTGGAATAGCTTGGCCTTCCATGAGACCGCTTCAGCCAAAGCTAAGGAAGAACTTGTCCTTGCTTTGACTAATATGGAAAAATTGAAGAAAGATTTTGAAGCGGAGCGGTCCACATGGGAGGTGCAGCGGGACGCTCTTGAAAAAAGAGCAAAGGATGCCGAAGCCGCTCTCAATCCGGTTACGCAGGAGCTATCCGGGTTGAAACAGCAAATAGAGCTCATGACTTCTGCTATCTTCGGTGAGTACCTGTTTCTGTATGTTTTACATCCTTGCAATCTTTGTTCCGCCCCGGTTTAACTCGCCCTTGTATATAGGGAGGCGCATAACTCATCTTGGAGATGATGTCCGGAAGAAGCTCAAGGCTGCTTATACCCTGGTGGAGCAGCTCTACTCTGGCGCTTAGAGGGCTATCAGTGCCATGTCTCACAATAAACCGGCGCCGACTACCATCCAAGCGACCCTGGAGAAGCCATCTGTCCTACCCGTGAGTCTGGTTGAGGTGAAGAAGTCTGCTGCGTGGGCTGGCTCTCTTATGGCGCTGACCCGGGCGAAGGCGTGGGTCCCTGATTTTGACCAGGCTGAAGCCATGAACGGCTATCCCAGCAATAAAAAGGACGAGCCAGCCTTCTCTGTTGGAGATCTCCGTGCTCTGACTAAGGATATGCGCCCACTCGCCAGCAAGCTTGCCGATGAAGCAGATTTGACAAGGTATCATCCGGCCTATGATCTAGAAAATTCGCGGGTGGAGCGGCCGGTTTACGACACTGAGAATCTGATCCCGCCAGTTCGTAATCACACTTTCGCTCCAGATATTGACCCTTCAGATCTTATCACTGAAGAAGTATACTTCCGTGCCCTCTCCAAGATTGATTGGTGTGCTCCTGGTTTCCAGCCATTGCCTGAAGTTGATGAAGACCCGGAACAAGTTGACCCTTAGCCTTCGTAGCGTGAAGAGGAGTCGTAAACCGTCCGGTTTAACTTGAAGTTGCTGAATACTTTACGAGAAACTTTTGATCCATTTGGGCCTGCAAGTGCCTTGTAATAGGACAGTTGAAATACTTCCTTTATCCCACTGTTTATGGCACTATTCGGCTTGGCATCTCTCAATTTAATCTTTTGTTTGCAATGCATGATCTTGTTATATTACCTGTGCCTATATAAACGAAGCTAAAAAATGTCCTGGCGGTCTACCACCGGACGGATTATACTGCTCTGATATATATATCAAAGGAATAGCTTTTGATCACAAACATATACTATACCTCTTATTAAGTGTGCTTGTTTACCTTAACCCGGTAGGAATAATTGATAGCGCAGGCGGTGATGAAGCCCTTGGCTCCCTTGTTCGGCTTAACCTGATGGCCAATCCGGGTTACGATGAACGCCAGTTTAACTCTCGCTGGTGTTCATGACCCAGACTTTTAACTTTTTAGATATATGGTCAACCTTGTAGTTGTCCAGTCTCACATCAATGGACTTGGTTAAAAAACCAATGATCATGACGACCAAGATTTATGAAATCATAAAAAAGAATTAGAAATAAGGCGTTTTTGGGCAAATAAAAACCATGTAGTCGAGGATTTTTACGAGCTGCGAGGCTCCAAATTCGCGGCTTTTTATGAGCTGCCAGGCTCCAAATTCGAGACTTGTTATCGATGACAAGCCACCCAATGTTTCAAAATCTCGTAAGGATCTTGTCTTTAGGTGATGAACTCGATGATCATCAATGGTTGATTCCTTGATGCATCAAGGGCGCCAGTTTAGGAGGCCATGGTGAGCTTCTGTAGAAGAATCCCATGTGATACTCCTTTGAAAAACACAGCTGATTCCTTGATGCATCAAGGGCGCCAGTTTAGGAGGCCATGGTGAGCTTCCGTAGAAGACTCCCATGTGATACTCCTTTGAAAAACACGGCTGATTCCTTGATGCATCAAGGGCGCCGGTTTAGGAGGCCATGGCGAGCTTCCGTAGAAGACTCCCATGTGATACTGCTTTGAAAAACACGGCCGATTCCTTGATGCATCAAGGGCGCCGGTTTAGGAGGCCATTGTGAGCTTTGATAGAAGACTCCCATGTGATACTCCTTTGGAGAACACAGCTGATTCCTTGATGTTATCAGGGGCACTGGTTTAAGAGGCCATGGTAAGCTTCTGTCGAAGCTCCCATGTGATACTCTTGTGTATAAAAGACATGGCTGATTCCCTGATTTTACCAGGGGCGCCGGTTTAAGAGGCCATGGTGAGCTTCTTTCGAAGCCCCCATGTGACACTCTTTTGCGAAGAAGATGGCTGATTCCCCGGTGTTCCGAGGGTGCCAGTTTATTGTATTAATTATAATATATACATTGTACATAAAGCGGAGCCAATGGCTCAAGTGTAATAAGGCCGCAAAAGAGCGATGTTCCACAGCCGCTTTGTCTCCTCCTCTGTTGTACGTGAGACCTTATGTTCTCGAACGTCGACAAGGTAGTATGATCCGTTGTGCATATTTTTGCTGACCACAAAGGGTCCTTCCCAAGGTGGGGATAGTTTGTGCATATCTGTCTGGTCTTGGATGAGCCGAAGCACCAGATCTCCCTCCTGAAACGTTCTGGTCCTAACCCGGCGGCTGTGGTACCGGCGTAGGTCTTGTTGATAAATCGCCGATCGCGCTGCTGCCGTGTCCCATTCCTCATCCAACTGGTCCAAGCTGTCTTGCCTTGCTTGCTCATTATCCGCTTCAATGTAAGCTGCCACCCGTGGTGAGTCGTGCCGGATGTCACTAGGGAGAACCGCTTCAGCACCATACACCATGAAGAAAGGCGTGTATCCTGTAGATCTGTTAGGCGTAGTGTTGATGCTCCATAAGACAGAAGGCAACTCCTCTACCCAGCAACCGGGCGTTCTTTGCAAGGGAACCATAAGTCGGGGCCTGATGCCTCTCAGAATCTCTTGGTTGGCTCTCTCGGCTTGGCCATTGGACTGAGGGTGAGCTACTGATGACACATCAAGGCGAATATGCTCCCTTTGACAGAACTCTTCCATCTTTCCCTTAGATAGGTTGGTGCCATTATCAGTTATAATGTTGTGTGGAAAGCCAAACCGGAAAATTACGTTTTTGATGAACTTAACCGCTGTTGCCGCATCACACTTGCTGACAGGCTCCGGTTCAACCCACTTTGTAAATTTGTCCACTGCTACTAATAGGTGGGTTTTCTGGTCTTGGGATCTTTTAAAGGGTCCAACCATGTCCAGCCCCCAAGTCGCAAATGGCCAAGTAATTGGAATCATCCGTAGCTCCTACGCCGGAACATGAGCACGTCGTGAAAATTTCTGGCAAGCGTCACATTTTCTGACCAAGTCCTCTGCATCGGCGTGAGCCGTTAACCAGTAGAACCCATGACGAAAAGCTTTAGCTACCAAGGACTTTGAACCAGCGTGATGACCACAATCTCCTTCATGAATCTCTCGAAGGATATCACAGCCTTCCTCTGATGATATGCACCGCTGAAACGCCCCAGAAACACTACGGTGACGAAGTTCTCCCTTGACGATAGTCATAGATTTAGACCGCCGATTTATCTGCCGGGCCTCAATTTCATCTTCCGGCAACTCACCTCGGCTCAGGTACGCCAAGTAGGGGAGTGTCCAATCCGGAATAACATGGAGTGCGGCGTTGGCACAACTTGGCGGTTCTGTTCTGTGGCCGGCGGCTGAACCGACGCGCCTGTTCCCGGGGATCCTCCCCGGTTTACCTCTGGGCGGTTACTGGCTCCCGCTCCTGGTGTGCCAAAGAGATTCCTTGCCTCATAAACCGGTGGTAGACGAGTTTGTTGCCTTGTGTACATTACCTCCTGTGAATCGTTCTGATCCAGCCTGAGCCGGAAGGCTTGGGAATCTAGCTCTGCCTGCCTTGCAGCCATCCTGACTTTCTCTGCATCCAGATCCAGCTTAGCCTGCTCAATCCGGCTTTTCAGCTGAGCGATCTCCGCATCATGTTGCGCCTTGTCGGCCTGGGCTACTTCTGCTATTGCGACTGCCGTCAAGGTGCCGACCAAGGTGGATAGGACGTCAGGGAGCGACGGGGGAAGGTCTCCAACTCTGGCTCCCGCTGCCACTGAGGTTATCGCCCCAGTCGTCGAGGGCTGCTGCGTAGATTGTGATCCGGCCATGAAAACAGCAACCCTGTTTGGCGGATCAAAGGGGTCCGGAATACTCTCGCCATCGGACACACCCTCGGACCGGCCGTCCCGCAACAGATATAAAGATTCGGTCTCTCCGGATGAAGATTCATCATCGGAATAGACAACCGTCTCGCCACCAGAATCCGATCCGTCCTCGGCTTGTACTCCGTGCACAGCTCCAACGAAAACATGCCTCATGGCGGGCTGAATCCGGGCCGATCTCGCACACTGAGCCGGCTTGACGGTGTTGGGGAAGATGTCCGGCTCAGGCCCCGGCTCGCCGATCTTGCCGATGAAGATGTGGATGCCGCCGAAGGGGACCCGATACCCATATTCAATTGAATCGGCCTCGGGGCCCCAGCCGGCGTCGTCGATGTAGATCCGGCCGCGATGACTCTTGGTCATCCGGCCCACTGCGTAACCCTTGAGCCCTTCAAAGCTGCCCTTCAAGAACTCGAAACCATCATGCGATAGCCCCACGGTGGGTGCCAACTATCGTGGAATTAGCACGGCAGATGTCCGATTTAGCGGACTTAGGTGTGAGGCCATTGCTCGGGTTAGCTTGAAGGGGTTAAAGTGGATGAAGGACACAGGGAGTTTTATACTAGTTTGGCCCCTTCGATGAAGGTAAAAGCCTACGTCTAGTTTGGTGTGATATTGCTTGGGCTTTGATGACCAAGGAGCGAATTCGCTTGCCTGTGTCTCGAGCTATTGTTTCTTGTCCTTGAACCGTCGCCGGGTCATCCATTTATATAGGAGGCGATGCCCGGTCCGGTTTACAGAGTCCCGAGGCCGGCTCATAAACGTGTCTGCCTCGGTCTCTACTCTTTCTATCTTACATCCCAAGTTACATGGTACGACGGTTTACAGATCGTGGGCCTTATACATGGGCCCTAAACCTTTATGGGCTGTAACCTCTTGTACATATTCTACTGGGCTTTGTAATAATACAACCCTATCAGCGTAATCCGGACCCTCCTGGCCGGTTTATACCTGCTAGTAATATCCCTGACACGCCCCCTCCGACGGAGCTCCGGAATAGGCCCGAAGAGGGGATCTCACGGGAACAGAAGGTTGCGGCGGTGGAATTAGGGTTTTCTCTATTGCCTCGATGTTTTCAGGGTATATGGGTATATATAGGAGGAAGGAGGGCATCGAGGGAGCCAGAGGGGGCCCACGAGGGTGGAGGGCGCACCCTGGACCCTCGTGGCCGCCTCCTTTGTTCCCTCGCGTGTACTCCAAGTCTTCTGTGTTGATATCGTTCCAAAAATAACTCTCGCGAGGTTTCATTCCGTTTGGACTCCATTTTATATTCCTTTTCTTCGAAACCCTGAAATAGGCAAAAAACAACAATCTGCACTGGGCCTTTGGGTTAATAGATTAGTCCCAAAAATAATATAAAATTGTATGATAAAGCCCATTAAACATTCAAAACGTCATATATAATAGCATGGAACAATAAAAAATTATAGCTATGCTGGAGACGTATCAAGCATCCCCAAGCTTAATTCCTGCTCGTCCTCGAGTAGGTAAATGATAAAAACAGGAATTTTGATGTGGAATGCTAACCAAAATAATTTTCAATGTTATTTCTTTATTGTGGCATGAATGTTAAGATCCGAAAGATTCAAGACAAAAGTCTATATTGGCATAAGAAATAATAATACTTCAACAAAACAATCATGTCTTCTCAAAATAACATGGCTAAAGAAAGTTATCCCTACAAAATCATATAGTGTGGCTTTTCTCCCTCTTCATCACACAAAATATTCATATCATGCACAACCCCGGTTTCAGCCAAGCACTTGTTTTCATACTCAATTTTTTCAAACCTTTCAACTTTCACGCAATACATGAGCGTGAGCCATGGATATAACACTAGAGGTGGAATAGAGTGGTGGTTGTGGAGAAGACAAAAAGGAGGAAGATAGTCTCACATCGACTAGGCGTATCAACGGGCTATGGAGATGCCCATCAATAGATATCAATGTGAGTGAGTAGGTATTGCCATGCAACGGATGCACTAGAGCTATAAATGTATGAAAGCTCAACAAAACAAACTAAGTGGGTGTGCATCCAACTTGCTTGCTCACGAAGACCTAGGGCATTTGAGGAAGCCCATTGTTGGAATATACAAGCCAAGTTCTATAATGAAAATTCCCACTAGTATATGAAAGTGACTAAACAAGAGACTCTCTATCATGAAGAACATGGTGCTACTTTGAAGCACAAGTGTGGCAAAAGATAGTAGCATTGTCCCTTTTTCTTTTTTTTTTCTTTTTTTTTCTTTTTTTGGGCCTTTCTTTTTCTTGGCCTTTCCTTCTTCTTCTTTTTTCTTTGGGACAATGCTCTAATGATGATGATCATGACACTTATATTGATTTACAACTCGATATTACAACTCGATACTAGAACAAAGTATGACTCTATATGAATGCCTCCAGTGGTGTACCGGGATGTGCAATGAATCAAGAGTGACATGTATGAAAAATTATGCATGGTGGCCTAGTCACAAATACGATGTCAACTACATGATCATGCATGGCAATATGACAATATGAAGCGTGTTATATGAACGGAACGGTGGAATGTTGCATGGCAATATATCTCGGAATGGCTATGTAAATGCCATGATAGGTAGATATGGTGGCTGTTTTGAGGAAGGTATATGGTGCGTGTATGGTACCGGTGAAAGTTGCGCGGTACAAGAGAGGCTAGCAATGGTGGAAGGGTGAGAGTGCGTATAATCCATGGACTCAACATTATTCATAAAGAACTCATATACTTATTGCAAAAGTTTACGAGTCATCAAAACAAAGCAATCAATGCATGCTCCTAGGGGGAGGTTGGTAGGAGTTAACCATCGCGCGCCCCCGACCTCCACACAAAGGATGACACTCAACAAATACCTCATGCTCTAACTTCATCACATAGCGGTTCACCATACGTGCATGCTACGAGAATCACAAACTTTAGCACAAGTATTTCTCAAATTCATAATTACTCCACTAGCATGACTCTAATATCACCATCCTCATATCTCAAAACAATCATCAAGTATCAAACTTCTCATCATATTGAATGCACTTTGTATGAAAGTTTTTACTACATTCATCTTGGATGCCTATCATATTAGGACTAGTTTTATAACCAAAGCACATTACCATGCTGTTCTAAAAGACTCTCAAAAGGATATAAGTGAAGCACGAGAGATCAACAATTTCTACAAAATAAAATCACCACCGTGCTCTAAAAGATATAAGTGAAGCACTAGAGCAAAACTATTTAGCTCAAAAGATATAAGTGAAGCACATAGAGTGTTCTAACAAATTCTAGACCATATTTATCTCTCTCAAAAAGGTGTGTCCAGCAAGGATGATTGTGTCAAACTAACAAGTAAAGACTCAAATCATACATGATGCTCCAAGCAAAACACATATCATGTGGTGAATAAAAATATAGTCCCGAGTATAGTTACCGATAGATGAAGACGAAAGAGGGGATGCCTTCCCGGGGCATCCCCAAGCTTAGGCTTTTGGTTGTTCTTGAATTTTACCTTGGGGTGCCTTGGGCATCCCCAAGCTTAGGCTCTTGCCACTCTTTGTTCCATAGTCCATCAAAGCCATACTCAAAACTTGAAAACTTCACAACACAAAACTTAGCCAAAAATCTCGTGAGTTCCGTTAGTACAAGAACACAAACCACCACTCAAAGGTACTGTAATGAACTCATTCTTTGTTTATATTGGTGTTAAACCTACTATATTCCAACTTCTCTATGATTCATACTCCCCAATACTACTCATAGATTCATCAAAATAAGCAAACAACACACGAAAAACAAAATCTGTGAAAAACAGAACAGTCTGTAGTAATCTGTAACTTCGAATACTTCTGTAACTCCAAAAAAATTGTAATAAATTGGTAAACGTTAGGAATTTGTCTATTAATCATCTGCAAAAAGAATCAACTAAATAGGACTCTCCAGTAAAATCTGGTGACTATTCTTGTGAGCGCTAATGTTTCTGTTTTTTACAGCAAGATCATATAAACTTCACACAAGTCTTCCCAAAGGTTCTACGTGGCACAAACACTAATTAAAACACAAAACCAGATCTAAACAGAAGCTAGATGCAATATTTATTCCTAAAAAGAAGCAAAAAATAAAATTGGGTTGCCTCCCAACAAGCTCTTTCTTTATAGCCATTAAGATAGGCTTGAGAATTTAATGATACTCACATGATAGATAAGAATTGAAGCACATAGAGAGCATCATATAGCATGTGAAAATCACATCTAAGTCTAACATACTTCCTATGCATAGGCATCTTATAAGAAAACAAATTATCAAGACAAGCACAAACTAGCATAAGAAAGGAAGCAGAAAGGAATGATGGCAATCTCAACATAACGAGAGGTAATTTAGTAACATGAAAATTTCTACAACCATATTTTCCTCTCTCATAATAATTGCATGTAGGATCATAAAAAATTCAACAATATAGCTATCACATAACATATTCTCAAGATGATCCACATGCATGCGAAGTTGACACTCTTCCAAAATAGTGGGATTAATATTAACTAAAGCCATGACCTCTCCAAACCCACTTTTATCAAAAAATTCATAAGATTGAACATTCTTCAAATATGTGGGATCTAAAGTTGACACTCTTCCAAACCCACTTTCAATACTGTTGCAAACATTATTATCAATCTCATATATATCATGGGGCTTAAACAAGTTTTCAAGATTGTAAGAAGCATCACCCCGATCATGATCATTGCAACAAGTAGTGGACATAGCAAAACTACCATCCCCAAGCTTAGGGTTTTGCATATCATTAACACAACTGGCATTAATAGGATTTATAATAACATCATTGCAATCATGCTTTTTTACTTAAGGAGCTATCTTGAATCACTTTTTCTTTTAACAATTCCTCACAATTTTTAGATTCATGAATTTCAAGAAAAATCCCATAAAGATAATCTAGAGCACTCAACATACTAGCAATAGGTTCAACATAATTGGATCTGTTAAAAAGATTAGCAAGTGGATGAGGATCCATAATTTAGCAAGCAAAGATGCAAGCTAATAGAAGGCACATGGCAACACAAGCAAACAAAAGGCGAACCGAAAAAGGGCGAATAAAACGGCAAGGGTGAAGTGGGGGAGAGGAAAATGAGAGGCAAAAATGTAATTCGAAGGATAAGGGTTTGCGATAGGTACTTGGTATATGACTTTTGCGTAAGCCTCCCCGGCAACGGCGCCAGAAATTCTTCTTGCTACTTCTCGAGCTTGCGTTGTATTCCCTCGAAGAGGAAAGGGTGATGCAGCACACTAGCGTAAGTATTTCCCTCAATTTTTGAGAACCAAGGTATCAATCCAGTAGGAGACCATGCGCGAGTCCCTCGCACCTACAGAAACAAATAAGAACTTCGCAGCCAACGGGATAAGGGGTTGTCAATCCCTTTACGGTCACTTATGAAAGTGAGATCTGATAGATAGGACAGTTTGATATTTTTGGTATTTTTGGATATAAGAACAGAAAGTAAAAACAACAAAGTAAAGTAGATTGTAGATTGATAAGTTGAGAATAGACCCGGGGGCGATAGGTTTCACTAGCAGCTTCTCTCATGATAGGAGGATTCTACAGTGGGTGAATGAATTACTGTCGAGCAATTGATAGAAAAGTGAATAATTATGAGAATATCTAGGCATGATCATTATATATAGGCATCACGTCCATGACAAGTAGATCGAAACGATTCTCCATCTACTACTATTACTCCACACATCGACCGCTATCCAGCATGCATCTAGAATATTAAGTTCATAAGAACAGAGTAATGCTTTAAGCAAGATGACATGATGTAGAGGGATAAATTCAAGCAATATGATATTAACCCCATCTTTTTATCCTCGATGGCAACAATACAATACGTGCCTTGCTGCCCCTAGTGTCACTGGGAAAGGACACAACAAGATTGAACCCAAAGCCAAGCACTTCTCCCATTGCAAGAACTATAGATCTAGTAGGCCAAACCAAACCGATAATTCGTAGAGACTTGCAAGAATATTATAATCATACATAAAAGAATTCAGATAGTTCAATCGCCCATTTAGCCACTCGACCAGTTGCGTCCCGATTGTTCAGAATATCAGATAACGGAGCATCGCTGACGACTGAAATTGAGTGGTTTGAAAAGTAATTCGCAACTTTCTTCGCAGTCCAGTAGATTGCATACACAAGCTTCTCATAATGCGGATATATCTGCTTGGACGGAGTCAAGACTTCAGAAATGTAGTAGACCGGGCGTTGAACTTTGTAGGCCTTTCCTTCTTCTTCTCGCTCGACTGTGAGTACTGTGCTGACAACTTGTCCAGTGGTCACGATATATAATAACAAAGGCTCTTTGCTGACTGGGGCAACAAGCACCGGCTGGGTGGAAAGCAGGGCTTTGAGCTCTTCAAACGCTGCTTCAGCTTCAGGATTCCACTAGAACTTGTCAGACTTCTTCATCAGTCGGTAAAGAGGTAATGCCTTTTCACTAGGACACGAGATGAATCGACTCAATGCAGCCAAACAACTAGTAAGATTCTGAACTTCGTGCACACGCACGGGACGTTACATTCGGAGGATTCTGCTGACCTTTTCTGGGTCTGCGTCGATTGCTTGTTCGGAAACGAGAAAACCGAGTAACTTTCCGCCTGGGACTCCGAATGTGCACTTCAACGGGTTGAGTTTGATATCATAACTTCACGAGTTTGCAAATGTTTCAGCGAGGTCAGCCAATAGGTCGGAACCTTTACGTGACTTGACCACGATGTCATCTATGTATGCTTCCACATTTCGACTGATCTGTTTCAACAGACACTTCTGAATCATGCGCATGAACGTGGCGCCAGCATTCATGAGGCCAAAAGGCATGGTAACATAACAAAAACACCCGAATGGGGTGATGAAGCCTATTTTTATTTCTTCAAGCCCATACAGTCAGATCTGACGGTACCCGGAATATGCGTCCAGAAAGGACAAATGCTCACACCCCGCGGTCGAGTCGACAATTTGATCGATGCGGGGGAGAGGAAAGTGATCTTTTGGGCAAGCCCGATTGTTTGAATCGATGCACATGCGGAGTGACTTGTCCTTCTTAGGGACCATGACAACATTGGCGAGCCACTCGGAGTGGTATATCTCACGGATGAACTCAGCTGCCGGGAGCCGATCCACTTCCTCGCTAGTTGCTTTTCCCTTCTCCGCTGTGGACCGACGGAGATGCTCTTTGACGGCTTTTGGATTAGGGTCGACTTGCAAACGGTGCTCAGCCAGTCCCCTGGGTACACCCGGCATGTCAGATGGTTTCCATGCAAATATGTCCCAATTCTCACGGAGGAACTGGATGAGCATTTCTTCCTATTTGCTGTCCAATGTTGTTGAGATGTGAGTCGGAGCAACATTGGGATCGGTCGGATGAATATGCACGGGCTTCTTCTCTCCGGCCGACTGAAATGCAGACTCGGAAGCAGGTTTCTTGGCTCGCAACAAATCACTCGGATCTGCATTCTTCTGATACACTTCCGTCTCCACTGCTGCCTGCGACTTCTCGAGCTTGCGTTGTATTCCCTCGAAGAGGAAAGGGTGATGCAGCACAGTAGCGTAAGTATTTCCCTCAGTTTTTGAGAACCAAGGTATCAATCCAGTAGGAGACCATGCGTGGGTCCCTCGCACCTGCACAAACAAATAAGAACTTCGTAGCCAACGCGATAAGGGGTTGTCAATCCCTTTACGGTCACTTACGAAAGTGAGATCTGATAGATAGGATAGTTTGATATTTTTGGTATTTTTGGATATAAGAACAAAAAGTATAAACAACAAAGTAAAGTAGATTGTAGATTGATATGTTGAGAATAGACCCGGGGGCCATAGGTTTCACTAGTGGCTTCTCTCATGATAGCAGTATTCTATGGTGGGTGAACGAATTACTGTCGAGCAATTGATAGAAAAGCAAATAATTATGAGAATATCTAGGCATGATCATTATATATAGGCATCACGTCCGTGACAAGTAGACCAAAACGATTTTGCATCTACTACTATTACTCCACACATCGACCGCTATCCAGCATGCATCTAGAGTATTAAGTTCATAAGAACAGAGTAATGCTTTAAGCAAGATGACATGATGTAGAGGGATAAACTCAAGCAATATGATATAAACCCCATCTTTTTATCCTCGATGACAACAATACAATACGAGCCTTGTTGCCCCTACTGTCACTGGGAAAGGACACCGCAAGATTGAACCCAAAGCCAAGCACTTCTCCCATTGCAAAACTATAGATCTAGTAGGCCAAACCAAACCGATAATTCGAAGAGACTTGCAAGAATATTATAATCATACATAAAGGAATTCAGAAAAGAACCAAATATTTCTCATAGATAATCTTGATCATAAACCCACAATTCATCGGATCTCGACAAACACACCGCAAAAATATTACATCGAATAGATCTCCCCGAAGATCGAGGAGAACTTGGTATTGAGATCCAAAAAGAGAGAAGAAGCCATCTAGGTACTAATTATGGACCCGAAGGTCTGTGGTAAACTAGTCACAACTCATGGTGAGGTGATGGTGTTGATGTAGAAGCACTCCGTGGAAGATCCCCCCTCCGGCGGAGCTCCAGAACAGGCCCCAAGATGGGATCCCACGGGAATAGAAGGTTGCGGCGGTGGAATTAGGGTTTTGTCTGTTGCCTCGATGTTTTCAGGATATATGGGTATATATAGGACGAAGGAGGGCATCGGGGGAGCCAAAGGAGGCCCACGAGGGTGTTGGGGGAGCCCTGTAGGAGGGGGCACGCCCTGGACCCTCGTGGCCGCCTCCTTCGTTCCCTCGCGTGTACTCCAAGTCTTTTTTGTTGATATCGTTAACTCTCACGAAGGTTTCATTCCGTTTGGACTCTGTTTGATATTCCTTTTCCACGAAACCCTGAAATAGGCAAAAAACAGCAATCTGCACTGGGCCTTTGGGTTAATAGGTTAGTCCCAAAAATAATATAAAGCCCATTAAACATCCAAAACATCATATATAATAGCATGGAACAATAAAAAAATTATAGATACGTTGGAGACGTATCACTGCCATCTGCTCATCAGCAATTTTTGAGCCATTCTGGAAGCACTCTTCTGCTTTCTTCCTGTCTTCGATGACTGTGATCACGCCCTTGGGACCCGGCATCTTTAGCTTGAGGTAAACAAAACACGGTTGAGCAATGAAACGGGCATACGCAGGCCTTCCCAGAATTGCATGGTAAGCACTGTGAAAATCCACCACCTCAAACGTCAACTTTTCCTTGCGGTAATTGTTTGAATCACCGAAAACCACATCAACAGTGATCTGACCTAGTGAGTCGGCTTTCTTCCCAGGGATGACACCGTGGAACTGCATGTTGCTCTCACTCAGCTTGGACATCGACAAGCCCATCCCACGGAGGGTCTCAGCATACAAGATATTCAAACCACTGCCGCCATCCATCAAGACCTTGGTCAGTCGAGTGGCTTCGATAACTGTGTCGACCACCAACGCTTGTCACCCAGGGGTTGCAATGCGCGCCGGATGGTTGGACTGGTCGAATGTGATGGGAGTCTTCGACCATTTCAAGTACGTCGTTGTTGCCGGAGCAACCATGTTCACTTCTCTGTTGATGACTTTCAGTCGACTCTTGCTCTCGACATCAACAAAAATGATCAAAGTGGAATTGATATTGGGGTAACCACCATCCTCCTCTTTGTCTTCATCCTTATCGGATTCCTTCTCTTTCTCGTTGGGTTGACCCTCTCGGAAGCTCTGAATCAGGAGTCGACACCGGCAAGTGGTATGCTTGGGGTAAATGAAATTCCCCTCTTCATCCTTCTTGGTGTGTATATGACACGACAAATCAAGCACATAATTTCCTGCTTGATCCTTCACTTTCTTGGGGCATCCACGAACCCTTAGGTTTTCCTTTGTTCTTCCCCTGGTTCCCGACTGCAGCCTCTCCAGGAGCCGCATGTTCGGCTTTGCGCTTCGGCTTCCGATTGGAATTTCCTCCTCCATCATCCTGGGCGACTGGCTTGTTTTTTCCACTGCGGAGTCGGTCCGCTTCCTCGCTGTTAACGTACCAACCGACTCTTTCCATCATCCGAGCCAGAGACATGTCTCCTGTCCGACCAAATTTTAGGTTAAGCTCTCGGTACCGAACGCCCTCCTTGAAGGCGCAAACTGCCTGACGTTCTGATACATTCTCTACGGTGTGATGAAGAGTGGTCCACCTCTAGATATAGTCTCTCAAAGTTTCATTCGGCTTTTGGATGCAATGCTGCAATTCCGCCAGCCCGGTCGGTCGTTCGTAAGTGCCTTGAAAGGTCATGGCAAACACTTGGGTCAATTCTTCCAAGTTGAATATGCTACCGGGAGCCAACTGATTCAACCAAGCTCTGGCTGAGCCTTACATCATTAGAGGGAGGTGCTTCATGGCTACATCATCATTGCTGCCACCAATCTGCACAGCCACTAGATAATGCTCTAGCCAAGTATCTGGCTTCGACTCACCAGTGAACTTGCTCACCCCTGCTGCCAACCTGAAGTTGGGAGGGATTTCAGCGGCCCTGATGGCTCTGCTGAAACATTCGGGCCCAGAAACATGTACTCTGCCGCCACTCAAACGATCTCTGTCCTGCCCTTCTCTGTGTGCCTGGTCTCTGTCGACTAGACCTTGCACAAGAATTGAACTTGCATCAAAGCCAGGCTTTCTGGGATCTACTGGGATCCTTCGCTCGTCACCATGCAGGAGCCTGCCATCGTATTGCCGGGGCAAATATGACCCGCTCCCTGGAGGTGGCGTAGGCACTCGACGACGGTCATCTCGGCCGAGTCAATGGTCATACTGATCATAGTTCCGACCTAGATGTTCCACTTGGCGGTGCCCACGACCCTGACGCCGCGGGGGTGATCTTGGGTTGTGAGCCGACCAGACTGTGTCCACCGCTACAGACCTACTGTGAATTGAATTATGTTGCGCGACTTGGAAACGACTGAATTTTGTTCACCTGCTGCTCGGAGCAGCGCTCGGATCTGCAACAAACCTCATCCAACTTCTGATTCGGATGGCTGGATCGATTCTGCTATACGGGCCGCGTCTGTAAGATTTTGAATTGGAGTGCGGTATACCTGGGGCTCACGAGGAAACAACTGTCGCTGCCGTCGACTGGATTCGAGTATCAATCGACGGGCATGCTCGTCGAGTGAACGCTGAAGGTTCTCCAGACGTGCACGCTCGGCCACGGTGGCTAGGTGTGTGGCCTCCAGAGCCCGAGCCTCGGAAGTCTCTCCCAGGATGGGGGTCTGAAGGGCTTCGATATTGTGGCGACACAACTCTTCCCTTTGCTCCGTAGTGAGGGCCTGAGGCACGTACTCATTATCGGTGTGAAAACCGGCGGATCTCGGGTAGGGGGTCCCGAACGATGCGTCTGAAGATTGATGGTAACAGGAGGCTGGGGACATGATGTTTACCCAGGTTCAGGCCCTCTCGATCGAGGTAAAACCCTACTTCCTGCTATATTAATATGAGTGAATATTTGTACAAGAATTGATCTACCTCGAGATCGTAAGGCTAAACCCTAAGTCTAGCTTATGAGGATTGTATGATTCTCTAGCCTCTATGGACTAAACCCTCTGATTTATATACACACTGGAGGGGCCTAGGGTTTGTACATACCATCTTGCACAGGAAGGAAAATCTACACCCGAGCCTAAACTTGCCATTACAAGAATCCAGGAGTCCCTTCCGGATACGAGAGATGATCTTCTAAAGTAATCTTCATGGCCCACCAGTCCAGCCCACCAAGAGTTTATCCAGCCACCCGTGGACTCCCGATCCAGGACTCCCTCAGTAGCCCCTGAACCTGTCTTCTATGACGATGGGTTCGGCTTCCGTATTGTCTTCGGCATTGCAAGGCGGGTTCCTCGTCCTCCGAAAAGATCTTCTGCAAATTGATGGATTGTGTTCGGCTCTGCAAGATTAGTACAACCCTTAGCCTCGAAGGCACGGCTTTTAAAGAAAATGAATAATGTGTCTTTACTGACAACTTTTGGGTGAAGCGTCATGTCCAACCCACTAACACATTGAACTGTTTTATTTGGTCCTAGTTTCACGTTTCGAGGCATATCCTCATTGACACGCCCCGTCAGAATAGAGATCGTGCCCGCTTATTGTGGGATTGTCATCATTGTGACGTGAGTATCCACGTCGCGCATTACGCACGACCGCTTTGGGAACCGGCGAGTTTTCTAGCTAAGGTGGGGGGACGCTCTGTATTCGCGGCATTATAAAAGGACTCCAATCCCTTTCATCAGCCCCATGCCTTCCTCAAGCTCGAGCTCTCCGATCTTCCTTGCTCTCGTACTCTCATCTCCTGCGCCCACAAATCCTCGTTCCTCAACCACTACTCCCCTTCCCAGCAATGGCTGGATCCGGTGCCAGAGGCAAGTGGGAGGCTTCCACAGTCACCGAAAAGACAGTGGAGGATCTACGGAGCGCGAGGTATCTCGCCGGCGACATCGCACACCGAGTCCCCCCTAAGGGCCAGGAGACTCCCGTCCCTAAGGCGGGCGAGCGGGTAGTTTTCACCTCTCATTTTGTAAGGGGGCTAGGATTCCCACTCCACCCATTTATTCGGGGTCTTTTGTTCTTCTACGAGCTAGAATTCCATGATCTAGCCCCAAACTCAATCCTTCACATATCCGCTTTCATAGTGATGTGTGAAGCCTTTGTCCGCATCCCCCCACACTTCGGCCTGTGGCATAAGACCTTCAACGTGAAGCCGAAGGTGGTGGACGGGGAACAAGCAGAGTGCGGGGGCGCTATGATCGGTAAGCTCCCGAATGCAACTTGGACCAAGGGCTCATTCGTGGAGACGAACAAGGTCTGGCAGCAGGAGTGGTTCTACATCACCGAACCTCGCGACACCAACTAGGCGGTGGAGCCTGCTTTCAGATCTTGACCCCCAGAGAGGCTAACCTCCTGGACCAAAAAGGGTCTGGACTGGGGGTCGCAGACTGAGGTGACGACTCTTTTGAGCCGCGTGTCCGGCGTGATCTCCAAAGGCCACCTGCTCTCCTCTGTGGTCCAGGTGATGATGAACCGGCTTGTTCTCCCTTGCCAAAGCCGGGATTCCTCCCTATGGGTGTTCGATCCGGCAGGAGACAAGCCGCTGAAGCATCTCTTCGGCTCTACGCACAAAGAGATCTGGAAGCAGCTCTTCAAGAGCCAGAAGGAATGTCCCAAAGATGATGAGGATGCGGGCTTCAGCACTGAAGTTTCCTCCATAGAGGTAATAATAATCCTTGCCGAACACACACCCTTTCCCTTATTTAATGATAATAGGAATTGGAATTTTTATGTGATATACAGGGCCGGATGAAGAAGGCGTCCCGGATTATGTGTCCGGCGCCTTTGCTCGAAGAGCCAACACTGCCTCTACTGATGGCGATGCTGGTTCCGGTGCCATACAGGGCGCCGACCAAGAAGCCCAAGAAGACAAAGGGCAAGGGGGCCGGAGACAGCCCTCGTCCTACGGGCCAGAAGCCCGAGGACCTCCACATTCTCTCCTCCGACGAGGCAGACGAAGATGATGAGGAGGAAGAGGAGGAAGAAGAAATGCCTCCTGCGCAAGGCAGGGGGAGGAAGAGGGGGGCCGTCGCCGATGCGGGCACGGCCGTGCCCCGGAGGAAGAGGAAGCTGAAGTTGGAGATAGTTTGGATTCGTCCGAACACAGCTTCGTGGTGAAGCCG
The DNA here is from genome assembly GCA_902687465.1 of Secale cereale. NCBI lineage: Eukaryota > Viridiplantae > Streptophyta > Magnoliopsida > Poales > Poaceae > Secale > Secale cereale. Next base: position 569,898,534 of record LR738713.1, on the reverse strand, counting down.
AGGGTGAAACCCCTGCCCAAATCGTAAGTTTGTCCAGATTGACTATTTCACCTTTGTTTATTCAGTAGTTATGATACCTACTTAGTATTCTTCTCCTGCTGACCTACAACCCTCCCAGTGTAAACCCCGTTGTTACATCATCGGAGGGGAACTATCTGGCACCTGGGGAGACAGAGAGTGACCCGCCAGTCTGGGCTTCATCGCTCATAATCGGCGGGGACACCGAAGTGTCGTCCCAGCGGGTTCTCTCCGCCCAAGGAGATGAGGGTGGGGCAGGAGACATAGTGGCCGAGGGTAATACCTCGGCGGCCGCTGACCATGGGCAAACGGCCCCCATGGAGACCGAAGATGTGGGGCCTGCATAGTCTGGGGTCCCACCAAACACCGTCCCGGAGCCTAGCGCGGCTCCGCGGTTTGAAGATCCCACTCCTCAAGCGGAGGAGGATACGGCGACGCCCGGTCTCAATCCGGAGGCGCCGGATTTTATGGAGGGAGCACTGCAAAGTGCTCTCGTCATTGAAGAACACCGCACCATGATGGGTGCAGGGATGAAGAAGATTCAGTCCGTCAAGGGCGGACTGAATGAAGCCTTCAACAGCCTTTTAACAGGCTTTGAGGTAAGCCATGTAATGCTTTTAAAAAAAATTATTTGTTTTAAGTGCACATATATAACCAGTAACCCCTGATGCTTTGTGTGATTCTGAAAAGAATCGGACGAAGTATCCATATAGTAGCATATTTACAGAGCCGAACTGTTGTGCATGCTTCTTTAGTTACGGCGACTGCGCGAGACACAGAGGTCGCCGAACTAAATCGGAAGCTCGAGGTGGCCAATGCGGACCTCGACCGCATCAATCGGCGTTTTGATGAAACACAAGGTATGCAGATTTGTATTTAAATGTCAATAAGACTTAATTGATTGAGTATGAGTACAAACTCTTAACATTGTATTCTGTATTACACAGTTGGCGCCGCTGAGCTCGAGGCCCTCAAGGGTGAGATTGCCAAGGCCAAGGAGGAGGCCAAGGCGAATAAGGCGGCCACTGATAAAGCGGTTGCTGATCTCGAGGTCAAAAAGGCGGAGTGCGAGAAGCACAAGTCTCGTGTCCGAAGTCGAGGTCGACCTTGAGGATGCCATCCGGAAGTGTGAGGCATCGGAGAAGAAGGCTTCGGAACAGGCGACCGAGATGTCTGCGGCAGTAAAGTATGCCTAGGATGCGCGAGGCGAGGGGCGCCGTGCCTGTGATGAAATCAACCAAGCACGACAGATAGCATCTGGTAAGATATTTCTTTTACATAGCATCTTCGGAGGGCGAAAGTGTATTGGGCTGACACGATTGTGGAGTTCTCCAGACGTGTTTGCTGATCTTCCGAGGAGCAGCGCAGATGCCGCTCAATACATCCGAGCCTAGGAGGGGAATGACACGGAGAAACTGTTCTGGTCGCAGTTCTATGCGCCACAACATCTAGTGCCCCTCAATGACTAGATGAAGCAGCTGGTCGAGCTGCACAATATGGTGGGTTCGACCATGAAGGACTTAATAGTCCGACTATGGCCCGCAGAGCCAATCCCAAGTAGTTACTTCAGATTGGTGAAGCGGCTCGTCGAGGCGAGTCCGCGAGTCGACGCATTAACGCGGTCGGCTTGCATAGAAGGTGCTCGGATGGCCTTCACTCACGTCAAAGTGCACTGGGCGAAGATGAATGAAGTGTATATAGCCACTACTGGCCCGCCCACAGGCAAGGAGCACCGCAAGACGAAGAAGTATTACGAGGACGTCATCGAGGGCGCCCGCCTTGTAGAAGGCCAGTGCTCGAAAGATGTTGCTTTCGATTAATTGTATCCGGATGTAAAGACTATGCTTATGAATCCAGTGTATATAACTTTTGCGCTATTTATCGTATCAGCGTATTTTTTCCTCCTGTGTGACTGTTTATCTTAAATATGAAAGTTTCTAGTCGTCGGCTTCAGCCCCCAGGTACATAGTACTGGGGTGTTCGGTCATATGCAATTACACTCTTTATCCAACATCTTGGTCCGTATAGGAGGTGTATGCGGAGCGAACCAAGCAATCAGACTATGCGGCATTATTTCTTTCACTTAGTCGTAGGAGTTTGACAAGTGGGGCTAGGTACTAGCCGCTGGTGCGGATGAAGTATCCAATTGCACTTGGCTGGGCGAAAAAACCAACCCTTCGTATAACATGGGGTAGATCTCTATCGATCGTAGTATAACACTAAGTCACCAGATTGCAGACCAGGTTCTCGCTTATCATGACAGTCAGTTTTCGGCTTTCTCTACTGAGGTCCTTGACCGAACTAGCTAGAAGTACTATCGAAGTAGTTCTCCCTTTACACCCTAGCCGAACAATCGGGAACGTAGGGGTAAATAGAGGAGCCGGGCAACCCAACTATTAACCGAAAACTTGATGCGGAACTGATGCATATTATGCAAACATCCAGGACGCTGAACACTCCCAATAGGTGTTCGGTCTTTTTAACATATACCAGGGCTGAATGCAGCCCCTGGTAATAAACCTTTGTTGACAAGGCACATATGGCAATCTGATGCGAGAAGAGAACATTCTATGGTGAGTGAATAAAACTCTGGATATGATATGAATACAATTGTTCTATTAATATCCCTCTATAGTATGGTGAGCCGCAAACTTTACAGATAATGCCGATGACCTTTTTTGGACATTTTACATGCCAAAAAGGTATATAACAAGAAAGCGAAAAAAGGTTTACACAAGGTCTTAATCTAAAAAAGAAACCTTGGTGTGGGTCCATGCTGCACGTCTGCGCCGTTTTCTCCTTTGTGATGTGTCCTTGAAGGTACGAGTATGATGGCCATCTGTAGAAAAAAGAAATAAACCTGGAAATGAAGAAGTCAATCCGGTGTGGCCAAAGTAAGTCTGGTTTGTTTTAATGAACCAAGAGAAGATAACTTTAAAGTCCGAATAGGGTCTAGCCGAACTATGGACTGTATGCAGGTGCCCCCGATCGCCGCCCAAGGAATTTTTAGGGCATAATTATGTACTCGAGGCACATATGCTATTACCTTATGGGGCGGTCGATGGGGGCATAGCTGTCAATCTTGCTCAGATTCATCTGAGCTGCCGCACTGAGGCATGTGCCGGACACGTTTAGCTGTGTCTGCTGTTGATACATTATCTGGCTTGAATAGGCCGCATTGTACTTCGGCTGCTAAGGCCGCAGTATCTTCCTCCGTACAGAGAGAGCGCTCCATATTTCCATTGACTGTGATAACGCCACGTGGTCCAGGCATCTTGAGCTTTAAATAGGCATAATGTGGGACTTCATTAAAGCGGGCGAAGGCCGTTCTTCCGAGTAGGGCGTGATAGCCACTTCGGAATGGTGCTATGCCGAAGAGCAGTTCTTCGCTTCGAAAGTTGTCGGGAGAACCGAATACAACCTCCAATGTTAAGGAGCCTGTGCAGCGAGCTTCAATGCCCGGTATCACTCCTTTAAAGGTCGTGCTACTTGCCTTGATTCTTGATAGGTCTATCCCCATCTTGTGGACAGTTTCTTGATATATCAGATTGAGACTACTGCCGGCGTCCATAAGGACTCGGGTTAGATGGTATCCATATATTATTGGGTCGAGCACTAAGGCAGCTGAACCCGCATGCCGATTACTAGTCGGATGATCCCTGCGGTCGAAAGTGATCGGACAGGCTGACCATGGTTTGAATTTTCGGACGACAGGCTCAACGGTGTAAACGTCTCGGAGTGCGCGCTTGCGCTCCCTCTTTGGGATATGAGTGGCATATATCATGTTCACTGTTTTAACCTCTGGTGGAAATTTCTTTTGTCCCCCTATATTCGGCTGGCGAGGTTCATCCTCGTCCTCGCTCTGAGGCTCCTTCCCCTTGTGTTCGGTGTTTAGCTTGACGGCCTGCTTGAAAACCCAATAGTTACAATTGGTGTGATTGGCAAGTTTTTCTAGGGTGCCATGGATTTGGCAGGGCCTGTCTAATATGCTGTCCAAACTTGATGGACCATCTTTGTTGCCTTTGAATGGCTTCTTCCGTTGACCGGGTCTGGAGCCACTGAATCCGGCGTTTACCGCCATATCATCTGGGCTTCCAGGATTGTTTTGACGCTTGTTTTTATTGTGCCATGGCTTTCCATTGCCGTCCCTGACTTCAGATGTTCCAGGGTCGCTGGTGCTGCTACGAGCTAACCAGCTATCCTCACCCGCGCAAAAGCGAGTCATGAGTGTAGTTAGGGCTGCCATTGTCCTCGACTTTTCGTGTCCAAGGTGTCTGGCTAGCCATTCGTCCCGGATACTATGCTTGAATGCCGCTAAGGCTTCGACGTCTGAACAGTCGATGATCTGGTTCTTCTTAGTAAGAAACCGGTTCCAAAGCTTGCGGGCTGACTCCCCGGATTGTTGTATGATGTGACTTAAATCGTCAGCGTCCGGGGGGCGGACATAAGTCTCTTGAAAATTGGCCCGAAAAGCGTCCTCAAGTTCTTCCCAACTCCCAATGGAGTTTTCTAGGAGACTGTTTAGCCAGTGCCGAGCTGGTCCTTTTAGCTTGAGGTGTAAATATTTTATGGCGTGGAGATCATCTCCTCAAGCCATGTGGATGTGAAGAATAAAATCTTCTATCCAGACGGTAGGATCCGTCGTTCCATCGTACGCTTCGTTGTTCACGGGTTTAAACCCTTCTGGGAAATGATGACCCAGTACCTCATCAGTAAAGAATAGAGGGTGTGAAGCTCCTCTTTATCTTGCTATATCATGGCGTATGTCCGATGGTTGTGGTGTTCGGTATTGACCTCGAACTGGTATGTCACCGGCGTGATTGGTTTGATAGCCGCCGTTCCGTGCGGGGGCTCAATCTCTGGGTCTGAATATAGACCTGGTATTGCTAGCTTTTCTATTTAGGTCCTCCCACAGATCATGCTTTCGGACTTGGGCTGCACCCTCCTTTCCTTTATGGGGTGGGGGCTTGTTTACACCATTGCTAGCGACTCTATCCCGTCTGCGAGGTGGTCGGTCCGGCTTGTCGGCGGTATTATTATTCGGTGGGATGGGCGCAACGGCCTCATCGTCAAATTCGGGCAGCAGCTTGCGCTTGGGATAGCCTTTGGTTTGGCTGTTAAAGCCATGTTTCTGTTTGGCATCTAGCACCTTATTCCATCTATTGTTAAGCATGCCTTGTGCAGCTCAAAGATGTCTCTGCTGCTTTTTTAAGCTCTGTGCGGTGGCTATAAGCCGCTGATGGAAGCGTTTTTGTTCGGAGGGTTCTTCTGGGATGGTGTATTCGTCGTCATCCAGGCTAGCCTCTTCTTCGGAGATTGGTTCATAGTCATCGTCTTCGGCATCGCTGTCATCGGATTGCGGCTTCGGACTCTGTTCGCCGTCCTCTCGCTCCTCCTGCTCTAACGCTGTGTCTGCGGGGTCATCGGCTTGTTCTAGAATGTCATCGTCATTAGTCACGGTGTTGATGTCCTTTCCTTTATGGGATTCTGTTCGGTGTTTCGGACGCCGACGCTTATCCTCTACGGGATTGTTTTCACCATTGCCTTCAGCCTCCTTGGGTGTATCCACCATTTACACGTCGTACGAAGACGTAGCTTTCCACCGACCTGTTATGGGCCTACTTTGATCTATGTCAGCTTCAGCTTCGAGTTCCATCCCGTCGAAGTCTTCTGAAGCGTAGTCGAGTAGATCGGTTAGATCTTCAACCGTGGCTACCAAGTGGCTGGTGGGTGGGGAACGAAATTCTTCACCCCCCTGGGTATAGCGTGGCTGTTCATCAGCCTCCAGTTCGAACCGGATATAGTGCGGCTGCGTGTTCTAGTCCAAGGAGAGAGATCTGAACGACCTTAACATGTTGCCAAGTGGTGAGTGCTGGAATATATCTGCACCACAGAATTCGGCAATAGGCGCCTGATTGGATTTGAGGGGCGCCGTCACGCGCAGTTCGGAATCAGAGACCGGAGCTAAGTCCGGGGTTCCGGTAATACAGACCCCATCAGTTGGGTCCGTGTGCTGCTCCATTGCCGTAGAGTCTGCGGTTCCTGTGGTGGGGTTAAGCTTCCCATCTTTAGGTGGCACAATACGCTCTGGATCTAGGGCCAGAACTTTTGCAGGTGCTATTTCCTGATCCGATGACAGAGTTAAGTCATGATCATCGTGGTGGCAGAGAGGGGTTGCCTCTGGCTCGAATCCAGTGAAGATCAAGTCTCCACGGATATCATCAACGTAGTTCAAGCTTCCGAATCTGACATGATGGCCAGGGGCATAACTCTTGATCTGCTCAAGGTGGCCTTTAGTGTTGGCACGAATCGGGAAGCCACCGAACACGAAGAGTTGGCTGGGAGGGAAAATCCTCTCGACGTCGCCGTCGCAGTTGCTGACATGGTCCATCAGTCCTTTTGTCGACGACATAGTGGAACTCTCAATGAAAGCACCAATGTCGGTGTCAAAACCGGCGGGTCTCGGGTAGGGGGTCCCAAACTATGCGTCTGAAAATTGATGGTAACAGGAGGCTGGGGACACGATGTTTACCCAGGTTCAGGCCCTCTCGGTCGAGGTAAAACCCTACTTCCTGCTATATTAATATGAGTGAATATGTGTACAAGAGTTGATCTACCTCGAGATCGTAAGGCTAAACCCTAAGTCTAGCTTATGAGGATTGTATGATTCTCTAGCCTCTACGGACTAAGCCCTCTGGTTTATATACACACCGGAGGGGCCTAGGGTTTGTACATACCATCTTGTAGAAGGAAAATATACGCCCGAGCCTAAACTTGCCATTACAAGAATCCAGGAGTCCCATCCGGATACGAGAGATGATCTTCTAAAGTAATATTCATGGCCCACCAGTTCGGCCCACCAAGAGTTTATCCGGCCGCCTGTGGACCCCCCGATCCAGGACTCCCGCACTCATCACAATCATACGACTGACCTTCGTCGCCGCCGCCGCCACCGCTGTGAGGGTACCCAGCGGACTGTGACCGGAGCCGACCATGAGGACCTCTGCCGCGGGTCGCTTCTCCTGCACTCGGAAAGTGTATCCACGAAACCCATCTATAGATCGACCGACGTGTAGTGGTACTCGTTGGGCTTGATTGCCGAGACTTGGGGGTGGCCGACTGGCAGGCCACCGCATGCATCACCCACTGCTGGAGCCGCGATCGACCAGACCGCTTGGGACGGCCTGCGGTGGAGAGAGAGGATGACGAGGGAGACGACCGATATTGGGTCGACGGCTGCCGGAGAAGGACACCACAAGAACTCGCGCAAAAGTGCACCACCCCGCGGACGCGAAGTGCCTCAACGTCGAAGGGAGCCTCTTGGATCCAAGCGGAGTCGTCGGCGATGAAGATGAGTGCGCCGAGTCGGATCTCACGGCCGAGAGCCAGACCACCGCCGGAAACCATGTTGATGGGGATCCTCACCGGAAGTCGCTGAGACACCTACCCCACGGTGGGCGCTAACTGTTGTGGTACTAAGCCTGACAATGAGAGTAGGGGGTACGTAAGAGGAGGCAAGGTCCTAGCTACAGCGAGAATGTACACACGATTTTTACGAGTTCAGGCCCCTCTTGGAGGAGGTAAAAGCCCTACGTCTCGATGCCCGGAGGCTGTCGACTGGAATATATATGTGTGTGTGTGTGTGTGTGTGTGTGTGTGTGTGTTACAGGGGGTGCGAACCCTTGTACCGGAGGAGGGGGGTGGCTTATATAGAGTGCGCCCGGACCCCAGGCATCCCACATTACAGAGGGTTCAATGTACATAAAGATAGGACATTACTGATAATGCCTGCAATAAAGAGTTATAAATGACCTTTTAAACTACGGAGTGAATGCCCGACCGTTGACATCTGGGGTGGCCTTTGATCTTCTAAGCTCTGAGTGGTTCCTTGTTCGGCCGAGTGACTTCATACTGGTCGAATGGAATTGGGGTATCCGAGTGAGACACATGGTCGAATGGATTGCACTCTTCGGTTACTTCAGTCGGTATCTTTTGTCATCCTTGGAATGTCTTTGATTCTAGGGTAGTGACCTTGGGTAGGGTGTCTAGGTCAGGCCCATGACCCTACCCTAGGTCTATGGTATCGTCAATGAAACCCCTCTTCTCCTTCTCTAATTTGGCCACTTGCCATAGGGGGGCTGTGCCACCCCTCGTGGGCTGGTGTGCTCCCCTCTCATGGCCCATATGGCCCATATAACCCCCTCGGGGGTTCCGGTAACCCCCCGGTACTCCGATAAATACCTGATACACTCCGGAACACTTCCGGTGTCCTAATACCATCGTCCTATATATCAATCTTCACCTCTCGACCATTTTGAGACTCCACATCATGTCTGCGATCTCATCCGAGACTCCGAACAACATCGGGTCACCAAATTACATAACTGATATAATACAATATCGTCATCGAACGTTATGCGTGCGGACCCTACGGGTTCGAGAACTATGTAGACTTGACCGAGACACTTCTCCGGTCAATAACCAATAGCAGAACCTGGATGCTCATATTGGCTCCTACATATTCTACGAAGATCTTTATCAGGTGAATCGTTATGACAACATACGTTATTCCCTTTATCCATCAGTATGTTACTTGCCCGAGATTCGATCGTCGGTATCTTCATACATAGTTCAATATCGTTATCGACATGTCCCTTAAATCGTTTTGTAATACATCATCCTAAGACTAGCTCATTAGTCATTTGCTTGCAAGGCTTATTATGACGTGTATTACCGAGAGGGCCCAGAGATACCTCTCCGATACTCGGAGTGACAAATCCTAATCTCGATCTATGCCAACTCAACAAACACCTTCAGAGATACCTGTAGAGCATCTTTATAATCACCTAGTTACGTTGTGATGTTTGATAGCACACAAGGTATTCCTCCGGTATCCGAGGGTTGCATAATCTCATAGTCGTAGGAATATGTATTTGACATGAAGAAAGCAACAACAACAAAACTGAACGATCATTATACTAAGATAACGGGTGTGTCTTGTCCATCACATCATTCTCCTAATTATGTGATCCCATTATCAAATGACAACTCATGTCCTTGGTTAGAAAACCTTAACCATCTTTGATCAACGAGCTAGTCTAGTAGAGGCTCACTAGGGACATAGTGTTTGTCTATGTATTCACACATGTATTAAGGTTTCCGATCAATACAATTCTAGCATGAATTATAAACATTAATCATGAATAAGGAAATATAAAACAACAACTTTATTATTGCCAATAGGGCATATTTCCTTCAGTCTCCCACTGGCACTAGAGTCAATAATCTAGATTACATTATAATGATTCTAACACCCATGGAGTCTTGGTGCTGATCATGTTTTGCTCGTGGAAGAGGCTTAGTCAACGACTCTGCTACATCCAGATCCGTATGTACTTTGCAAATCTCTATGTCTCCCTCCTTGACTTGATCATAGATGGAGTTGGAGTGTCACTTGATGTGTTTGGTTCTTTTGTGAAATCCGGATTCCGTCGCTAAGGCAATTGCTCCAGTATTGTCACAAAAGATTTTCATTGGACCTGATGCATTAGGTATTACACCTAGGGAGGATATGAACTCCTTCATCCAGACTCCTTCATTTGCTACTTCCGAAGCAGCTATGTATTCCGCTTCACACGTAGATCCCACCATGACGATTTGTTTGGAACTTCACCAACTGACAGCACCACCATTCAAAATAAATGTGTGTCCGGTTTGTGACTTAGAGTCATCCGGATCAGTGTCAAAACAAACATCGACGTAACCATTTACGACGAGCTCTTTGTCACCTCCTTAAACGGGAAACATATCCTTGGTCCTTTTCAGGTACTTCAGGATGTTCTTGACCGCTGTCCAGTGATCCTGGATTACTTTGGTACTTCCTTGCCTGACTTATGGCAAGGAACACATCATGTCTGGTACACAACATAGCATACATGATAGAACCTATGGCTGAGGCATAGGGAATGACTTTCATTTTCTCTCTATCTTCTGTAGTGGTCGGGCATTGAGTCTGACTCAATTTCACACCTTGTAACACATACAAGAACCCTTTCTTTGACTGGTCCATTTTGAACTTCTTCAAAACTTTATCAAGGTATGTGCTTTGCGAAGTCCTATCAAGTGTGTTGATCGATCTCTATAGATCTTGATGCCCAATATATAAGCAGCTTCACCGAGGTCTTTGATCGAAAAATTCTTTTTCAAATATCCGTTTATGTTATCTAGAAATTCTACATCATTACCGATAAATAATATGTCATCCAGATATAATATCAGAAATGCTACGGTGCCCCCACTCACTTTCTTGTAAATACAGGCTTCTCCAAAAGTCTGTATAAAACCATATGCTTTGATCACTTCATCAAAGCGTATATTCCAACTCCGAGGTGCTTGCACCAGTCCATATATGAATCGCTGGAGCTTGCACACTTTGTTAGCACAATTAGGATCGGCAAAACCTTCTAGTTGCATCATATACAACTCTTCTTTAAGAAATCCATTAAGGAATGCAGTTTTGACGTCCATTTGCCAGATTACATAATCATGAAATGCGCCAATTGCTAACATGATTCAGACAGACTTAAGCATCCCTATGGGTGAGAAAGTCTCATCATAGTCAACTCCTTGAACTTGTCGAAAACCTTTCGCGATAAGTCAAGCTTTGTAGACAGTAACATTACCATCAACGTCAGTCTCGCTGATCATCAGGAAAGTCCACCAAAGTCCACACTTTGTTCTCATACATGGATTCTATCTCAGATTTCATGGCCTCGAGCCATTTATCGGAATTCAGGCTCATCATAGCTTCTTCATAGTTCGTAGGTTTGTCATAGTCTAGTAACATAACTTCCAGAGCATGATTACCGTACCACTCTGGTGCGGACCGTGCTCTGGTTGACCTATAAGGTTCGGTAGTAACTTGATCTGAAGTTTCATGATCATCATCATTATCTTCCCCTTTAGTTGGTTAGGCATCACGGGAATGATTTTCTGTGATGAGCTACTTTCCAATTCTAGTGAAGGTACAATTACCTCATCAAGTTCTACTTTCCTCCCACTCACTTCTTTCAAGAGAAACTCCTTCTCTAAAAATGTTCCATTCTTGGCAACAAAGAGCTTGCCTTCAGATCTATGGTAGAAGGTGTACCCAATTGTTTCCTTAGGGTATCCTATAAAGACACAGTTCTTTGATTTGGGTTCAAGCTTATCAGGCTCAAGCCTTTTGACATCATACACTACAAAAAAAGACACATCCGTGACATTTTGGTCCGAACGAAACTTTTTTCTGTCATACTTATGACACTTCTATGACAATAATTGTGAAAAAACACAGTATCATCATAGATGTGGTGGGGTGCTACTTCTATGACAAGAAATCATGACATAAAATGGGCTTTTCATCCTAGGTGAGCCGGAGACGCAGCTGCATGACATTCTTTGGGCCGTCCATGACGGAAAAAACCGTGGTAGAAGCGAGGGCGAGGAAAATATCGGGGTGTTCCCGGTTACGGTGGGTAGTCGGGGCCGAGCGATGTCTGTTTCTCTCATACACGCACGCGCGTGGGTGCGAGGCATTGGGCTCTAACTGAACCCGAGCAAGGTGTTGGGCTCTAACTGAACCCGAGCGATTGCACTGCAGGCTACGCGTTACTGAACCTGAGCGATTGCACTGCAGGCTACGCGTTACTGAACCCGAGCGATCAATCGATGGCTGTTAACTGAACCCGATCGAGCGATTCCTTCACTACTGCTGCTAACTGAAGCCGATCGATGCTGCCTCTGCATGAACAGTGAGCGTTGCTGGGGGTTTGGATGAACATTTCCCGGTGGGGGTGGTTGAACAGGACCCCGTGGTGTTGCCTTTGCATGAACAGGACCCCGTTCGATCGAGCCGGTTGGGGCTGCATGAACAGGACCCCGTGAAGGGCTGCATGAACAGGACCACCCCGTGGAGGGCTGCATGAACAGTATATGATGGAGGGCTGGATGAACAGTAGCCTGTGGAGGGGTGGTTGAACAGGAGCCCGTGGAGAGGGCTGGTTGAACAGTAGCCGGTGGAGTAGCGCGTGGTGGAGGCTGAATAGTCGCAGGTGGAGGCTGGAGGTGGTCAACGGTGGATGAACAGTAGCCCGTGGAGGCTGGAGGGGGTCGACGGTGGTGATGAACAGTATCCCGTGGAGTTCCATTTTGCGGTACGCCACACCCTTCCCGATGAACAGGACCGCCGTTTCGACCGTAGCGCTTCAACACAAGTCCGTTTCCTCCGATTTGCGGTACGCCACACCCCTCCCGATCAACAGGACCCCCGTTTCGACCGTAGCGCTCCAACACAAGTCTGTTTCCTCCATTTTGCGGTACGCCACACCCCTCCTAATCAAACAGGCTCCCCGTTTCGAACGTAGGAGGTCCGTTTCCTCCGTTTTGCGGTACGCTAGACCCCTCCCGATAAACAGGATCCCGTTACGAACGTGGCCGGTCGAACACAAGGCCGTTTCCTCCGTTCTGCGGTATGCCAGGCCTCGTTTCCATCGGTTGTTCCGTCCAAGCCCTCCCGATGAACACGACGACGCATTCCGTTCTGACCCAGCCGGTTAGCTCCCCATGAACATGACGACGACACTGTTTCTCCGTTCCGACCCAGCCATGTACACGAGCCCTGGCCGTACGTATGCGCGAGTAGGCGTTCGAGACCCTGCCCATACGTACGTACGTGGTCGTATTTTCTTTCTTGCACACTTGCCGCTATACGTACGTGTACATGCCACATGCGCGCCTCTACTACGACACGTGCGTGCCTCTACATCGACCAGTATGTACGTACACGTTTGCGACCAGAATGACAACGCTACATACGCTTCGACCAGGTGGGCCCCGATTGTCACACACTTCCTTGCATGCGAAGATGTAGCTGGTGGGTCCCAGCAGTTAGGGGGGTGAATCGTTTTTTTTGCCCGGATGCACTTCCTTGCGTGTGAAGATGTAGCTGGTGGGTCCAAGCAGTCAGGGTAGCGAATCGTTTTTTTTTGCCCGGAAGCACTTCCTTGCGTGTCAGGGGGAAACATTTTTTCGTGAAATACGGTAGCCCGTCCGGTGGGTCCCCGCTGTCAGGTGAAGGAATAATTATTTTGCGCGTAATAAGGAGGCACTTCCTTGCAGCGGTCGTGGACCCAGCTGTCAGCCTCTCCACGTACAGTCCACGTCCGATGAAGCCATTCCTTGACCACGTTGACCACGCCATGCCGAGAGCACATGGGCGGTGGACAACGGCGAGGCCTAGGAAGGGCACGACGCGAAGACGGGGAAGACGCGGTAGTGGATGCCCACGCGTAGAGGAGTATGAGGGTTCACTGGTTCGCTGCGGTGTGAGGCTACCGTCGCCACAGAATAACAGGGGGTGTGGGTGAGTAGAGGGATGGCCTGTCCATCGGTGGGAATAGTAGGGGGCGGTGAGGCCTCCACGGCAGCACAGCCGGCCACGGGAGGCAGGAGCATGCGGCACGACCGACGCTGCTTTGGGCGGCTGGAGCAACAAGACCAGCGGTTGAAGAAGCACTATGGCCATTGGATGGACATCGTACAGTCACTGGAGCTAGAATCGTTCATATTTACTAAGTTGACAAAGCACACCATCCCCGTCAACTTAGTAGGCCCACAAGTCAGCCTCCCACCAAGGTGGGTCCCAACCAGCAGGGGTAGTATTCATTTTTTTGTGCGTAATAAGGAGGCACTTTCGGTGGGTCCGAGCTGACAGCGGGGGGGGGGGGGGGGGGGGG
>LR738713.1:569864278-569884672 GCA_902687465.1 Secale cereale | reverse complement strand
GGGACATTTTTTTCACGCAATACGGTGGCCCATCCGATGGGTCCCAGCAGTCAGGGGGAAATGTTTTATCGCCAAATACGGTGGCCCGTCCGGTGGGTCCCTGCTGTCAGGTGGAGGAATAATTATTTTCCGCATAATAAGGAGGCACTTCCTTGCGGCTGCCATGGACCCAGCTGTCAGCCTCTCCACGTACAGTACTCTTCCGATGGAAGTCGTTCCTTGACCACGTTGACCACGCCGCGCCGAGAGCACCAGGGCGGTGGACGACGGCGAGGCCTAGGAAGGGGACGACGCGGAGCCAGGGAAGACGCAACAGTGGAAGCCCGCGCGGAGAGGAGTACGAGGATTCACTAGTTCGGCTGCGGTGTGAGGCTACCGTCGCCGTAGGGCCTGGCCAGCGGTGGGAATAGTAGGGGGCGGCGAAGCCTCCACAGCATCGCAGCCAGCCACAGGAGGCAGGGGCACGAGGCACGACCGGCGCTGGTTTGGGCGGCTGGAGCAAGAAGACCAGAGGTTGAAGAAGCACTACGGCCGCTGGATAGACATCGTAAGGTCAATTGAGCTAGAATCATGCATATTGACTAAGTTGACAAAGCCCTCCATCCCCATCAACTTAGTAGGCCCACAAGTCAGCCTCCCACTATACTGGGTCCTAGCTAGCAGGGGGAGTATTCATTTTTTTGTGCGTAATAAGGAGGCACTTCCGGTGGGTCCGAGCTGATAGCGGGGGAACGTTGTTTTGCAAAATATGGTGGCCCGTCCGGTGGGTCCCAGCAGTCAGGGAGAAAACAATTTTTTCGCCAAATATGGTGGCCCGTCCGGTGGGTCCCCGTTGTCACGTGGAGATATAATTATTTTCCGCGTAATAAGGAGGCTCTTCCTTGCGGCTGCCGTAGACCCAGCTGTCAGCCTCTCCACATACAGTACTCTTCCGATGGAAGTCGGTCATTGACCAGATTGACCACGCTACGCCGAGAGCACCAGGGCGGTGGACGATAGCAAGGCCTAGGAAGGGAACGACACGGAGGCAGGGAAGACTCGGCAGTTGTTTCCCACGCGAAGGGGAGTACAACTGTATGAGGGTTTACTGGTTCGTCTGCCGTCGCCAGAGAATAACAGCAGGTGTGGCCATGTGGGTGAGTAGAGGGATGTCTAGGCCAGCGATGGGAGTACGGCGGGGCGATGAGGCCTGCGCGGCAGCATAGCCGGCCGCAGGGAGGAGAGAGCAGGCAGTCCCGCCGGCGCTAGTCTGAGCGGCTGGAGCAGGAAGAGCAGAGATTGAAGAAGCACGACGACCGTTGGATGGACATCCAATAGTAACTGCTTGTGTGTCAACCTTTTTTTTTGGAAAGCCTCAAATCTGTGGAAAACATCATACAACCCATTTGCTAATTCTTAAGGTTTTTTTGGAGCCCATATTCTTTTTGTTAGCATTACAACCCATATTGTGGCCACGGTTAAAAAATTATACGAAATTTTGCATATTTCGGTGCGGTCCGAACTGTTTTTAATCCTGAAATTTCGAGTCATGTTCAAACTGATTTTAAAAATAAATATATATCAATATAAAATCCAACAAATTGTCCACGCATAAAAATCAATGCAATTTTAAATCCTGAAATGAAAAAAAGAAATTTGAAACTAATTGCCGGTTTGATGTGTTCTAAAAATGTACATCCCATTTCTCATTACTGATAGGCCATTTTCTAGGCCAGCCGAATGAAAGCTCTCCTCGTCTTGAACGATTTGTAGTCCAACAGGCCTAACAAAGCGACTTACTTGGCAAATCACAAAAAACTGGGCTGTGGCCGTGGACCCAGCTGTCAGCCTCTCCATGTACAGTACTCTTCCGATGGAAGTCGGTCGTTCACCACATTGACTACGCCGCGCCGAGAGCACCAAGGCTGTGGACGACGGCGAGGCCTAGGAAGGGCATGACGTGGAGCTGGGGAAGACGCGGCAGTGGATGCCCATGCGGAGTGGAGTATGAGGTTTCACTGGTTCGGCTGTAGTGTGAGGCTGCTGTGGGAGTAGTAGGGGGCGATGAGGCCTCAACGGCAGCACAGCCGGCCACTGGAGGCAGGAGC
Source organism: Secale cereale (assembly GCA_902687465.1). Taxonomy (NCBI): domain Eukaryota; kingdom Viridiplantae; phylum Streptophyta; class Magnoliopsida; order Poales; family Poaceae; genus Secale; species Secale cereale. The sequence continues at coordinate 569,882,585 of LR738713.1, read as the reverse complement.
AGGCGGTCTCGCCGGCACCGGTTCGGGCGGCTGGTGCAAGAAGAGCAGCGATTGAAGAAGCAGCATGACCGTTTGATTCAAATCCAACGGTTACTGCTGCTAGAATCGTTTGTTGACTAAGTTGACAAGCCCTGCGTACGCGACAACTTAGTAGGTCCACAGGTCAGCCTCCCAATTGGTGCGCCCCAGATGTCAGTGGGAGGAATCATTTTTTTCACGTAATAAGGAGGTAGTTGATTGCGTACGGCCAGGCTAGCGGAGGGAGTAGGGTGGGCCGGGGAAGCCGGCGCGGCATCACAGCGGGCCATAAGAGGAGGGAGCAGGCAGTCCCGTCGGCGCTAGTTTAGGCGGCTAGAGTAGGAAGATCAGAGATTGAAGAAGCACGTCGGCCGTTGGATGGACATCCAACAGTCACTGCTGCTAGAATCGTGTGTTGATTACAAAGCCTAGCGTAAACAAGTCAGCCTCGAAATCTGTGGCGTGTACAGCCCATTTGCTATTAGTTTTATATTGTTTACTCATTTTCTAATTCATATGGAATTTATTGCAGCCCTTTTTCCATTTTTAGAATTGCTGCCCATTTTCTTGTCGGTGCCAGGGTTACAAAAAACTAAATATGTGCGAAATTTTGAAAATTCGCAAATTTTTGCTGGGGAACAAAATATTCTTAATCCAAAAAATAGTAGCCATACTAAAACAAATTTAATAATAAATTAGTACTATGTCATGTTAAATCCAATGAAATGCGTATAAGATATCAGTGAAGAACAAAAACAAAAAAGAAACTAATATCCCATTTGCTATATTTTTTTTTGGAATTTGCAACCCTTTTTGATATTAATTTTAAGAGACACTGACCATACTCTTTGGCCAGGCCGGAATGCATCCCTCCTCATCTTGAAAGATATGCAGCCCAGTAAGTCGGAGAAAACAAATAGGCCTAGCTTGGGTATTCTTCAAAAAGAAATACTGGGCTACCTATTTTCCCAAAGAAAAAACTGCTGGGTTGGTCATGTTGTTAGACGGGCCACAGAGACCACACAACCCAGTTTATAGCTTGCTCCTTCAAATTACTTATTTATGTTTAGGGGACCATGAGCATGTACCTGGGCCAGATTCATGTGAGAGCCTCCCTTCCAGTTAATTATGGGCTTCTCTATTGGGCCAACATCAGTGGGCTGCATGTTATCAACAAGTGGAAAATGTGTTCCGTACGAAAAATAGTATGCGCTACGTACGGTACGAGGCACTAAAGGATCGAATCATGCAACGACTTCCAAAAAATTGTGTTTGTCGTTCTAACAACACATTTATTCAACCAACAGACGAAATATACTACTGATTGTACATTGAAAACAGAAGCAACAACAACAACCAGGGCTGGGGGTGCAACAAAAGCAATAAGCAGGCCAGAAGAGTGAAGACACAGCTCTCTCTTCCAAACCAAACATCAGCCATCATTACAAAAGGGCTACCAAAAAGAACAAGTGTATGCATCAAACTAAATAAAGATACTACAACACAAGTGTACACATCTAACTAATTGGCTCAGTTAGACGTTACTATTTATTAAGATGTGGAGATTGGCTGACGGCTTGAACCAGATGGGTGCGTGACGGGGGAAACTCCAGCCAGCAGGTCGAAGTCTGATACTTGTGACCCTCTCTCCTACTTTGGGTTGCAGAGCGTGGCGGCACATAACAGGGTATGGTGCATGCAGAGACGCATGGTACGCTGTGTACACACAATTTTGCCTGATGAACGAAACCGCGCTGCCATCATGATCCTTGCCGTCGGTTATCTCCTGGTTAATCGTATAATTTAATCCGACAAACAGAGAGCGTGTACCATGGCTACTTACCAACCTCCGGTTAAAAATTCCTGAAGGCCCAGAGAAGCTGGGATCCTGCTCAAAGACCTTGCAGTGACTATGATTGTATTCCGCGAAACAACATGTCCGGTACGTGCGAACGAATGATCATTCGCCGTCGTCTGATCGAGCCAGGAACCACCGGCAACTGCCATGCCACTTTTTTTGAAAGGTTTTGGGATTAGGAAGGCTAGGGACACCAGGCGGCCTACAACATCATATCAAGTTGGAGTCAAATAACCCTCAAAAAAAGTTGGAGTCAAATAAAAAAGGGATCTTGATGTAGTCAATCTTAAGAACAACATGTTATGAGCATGATTTTTTTCCAGTAAATGTTGAAATTAATATAAGTAGGCCATCATGATATCATAGGAAAATAACATACTTCTGTAACAGCCGTTTATAGCGATGACTGGAGTAGGCCAGAAATACGTCCAGCCATAGAACAAGTCGACAGCGTAAATGAAGCCCTTGTGTTCAATGGCATCAGAGAACCATGGAGGTTGTATGATCTTGCGATGGACGTGCAGATTTATCCACTTACAGAAGTGACCTATCAGACAGGCGAGACCACGGTAGAAGAACACAATTAGCCTGAAGTCTTTATAATTCACAGATCACTACTGGCCCTTGGCGAAGAACATCAAGTACGAGACGTGCTACCCGTTCACCGTGTCGGAGTCACTGCAGGATCAGCGCCGCCTGCTAGTCTCAGAGGAGGACGATAGTGTCTTCCTCTTGATCGTGGGCACCGGCGAGGCCCGTGCAGGATGCCGCCACATCTCTGTAGTGTGTGTCAGGGGCGACGCCCCTGACACTAACACTGACACGAGGCCGGTGTACGGGTGCGTGCTCACTATTACTACCCCTCGGAGGTACGTGGGTGGCGTCACTGGCTACGTCAAGATGACTTGGACTCTGCCGAGCTGGGACCTTCCCGCCGATGTGGACATGGAAGACGCATTGTATTATTTGACCCCCAAGAATGTGCACGGGGACTCCAAGGAGGTTCACCTGGACATCTGCATTATCAAGTTAAATGTTGATCATTAGTCTTCACTCAATGTAATCTGCTGTCTAAGCATGTGGAGACTTCCATGCATGATCTTGCTCTATTGGAGTATCACACATGAATAAAAGTGTATCCACTTATGGTTTATTCTAGAATCTTCATGTATGATTTTTTACTACAGTACTGGTGAAAGACTTATGATCAACCATTTCTTACATATCCTCTGCCCCCTTCAAGTCATCCTGATTTAATCCCTCTGTCTAGGTGTATAAGGGCATGGTTAATACTTAAATAGTATAACCAACTGTTGACTATAAGAAAGTGCCATGTCATCTGTAGCCAACATGTATAACAATGGATACTCAAAAACTAATTCTTGAAGATCATTTCCTACAAAGCACAATAAGAGTTATTTCTTCACAAGTTTTGGATGCAGGTTGAAAAGTTGACCGCTTTTGTTTGCAAAAGATACCTTTTTTTATCTATTTCACCCGGATGTTTGTGAGCTCTAGAGATGAAATAATATCCGAACAAACCGATCGATACCCGTTACACATGAGATGACCCCCACATCCTTTGTCAAAATAAACAACTCCCCGATCAATGCATTTCACTCTTCCGTGCAACGCACGGGCACCTTACTATAGATTAGTACAACCAAAAATTGAAGTAACATTATATATAGTATGATAAATGATGATGCATGTCACCTAAAATTATATCATTGAAAACTATGTTCAAATACGAATCCAACGATATTGTTTTCGTTGACATGCACTAACATTTTGTCAGTTAAATCTTCAGTCTAATTCAATGGGGGATAAACCGCGACCGATGTAGTAGTACTAGTGTAGAAGGCAGCGATGCACGTGAGTCTCACCCCGCTCGTGGCACGGCAGTAAAGACGTCATATCAGAAATCCCAACCACTCCCAGTAATAAGTGGCCTGGTAAAATAAACGGACAAGCAACCATCACATCCCTCTGTCTTTTTTGCATTTCATCTCTCTGCATTTACTTTCTTCGGTTCATCTCGCACACTCGATCCCTAGCTACTACTCCTAGTATCCCTAGCTATTACTCCTAGGGCTAGTTCTTTTGGCGGCTTCCCCAGCTTTTCCCATCAGACTAGTCACAGTGGAGAGTAACATGAAGGCGCCTCACTCATTTATCTGGGCTTCTAAACTAGTACTACTAGTAGTACCTCCGTCCTGGTTTATTCCTCACCATTGTAATTTGTGCTAAATTTTGACCAAAGATTTACCTGATAATATGTTAGTGCATGTGGCATGCACTAACATTTCATTAGTTAAATTTATGATCAAAATTTGACACAGATTACAATGGGGACCAATAAACCAGGACTTAGGTAATAGTAGTTATGGGATTACTAATCCAGAAGCCTAAAAGAACTGGCCCCTGTTACTCCTACTAGTAGTACTCCCTCCGTCTAGGTGTGTAAGTCACCTAAGGTGGAGTAGCGCGACCTAGGTGGCTGCGGATTGGAAGATGCCAAAGAATCAGACCAAAAATTCGTCCAATCACCGCGCCACTTTTTTCCTCCTAAACCAAACGGAGATTAGCAATGAATCCCTAATTAATAGGGCTGACATTTCAGCCAACCCATGCAGGCCCATTGACGTGCATGCAAACTGGGGTCAATCCCTCCCCTAATCAACATGTTCCTTCTCTACATGCATAGGTCGCTCATTCTCTCCCGCATTAACTTCCTCCCCCACGTGGTTCATCCAAAAAAATTGCTCGCTGATGAGCGAGGCAGTGAGGGGAACGAGGACGGAATTTGATACATTGCGCCTAAGTGTTTTGGGAATATCTGATTATCGTAAGGTGACTTACACACCTAGACGGAGGGAGTAGTAGTCAAGTTGGAATTCCAATTGCACGACACAACTTGTTAGGCAAACAATTCGATACAGGGTGTAGGAAACGGTTTGGGAATTTGCATGCCTTTCTGACCAGTGAGATACTCCGTACAAAGTATGATAGAGAAATAACCACAGAGAAGGAAGCTAAAAGTAAACAATCAAACGAGCATTTTTGCATTTTTTTTTTGCATTGAATCGTTTCACAAGCTTGACTAGTGCTGTTTTTCTACTTTTACAAAAATCGCATTGTAGTGTTAAAATGTGCATTTGCACGTACATAAGTAATAGTAGTACTCCCTCCGTCTAGGTGTATAAGTCTTCCCTCTTTCTTGGTCACGGTGCACAACCAAAGATGACTTATTGACTTGGACCGAGGGAGTAGCACAGTCTGCGAGTATATATAGAGAGAGACGTGTAGTGCGATAGTATATAGTAAAGTTTGTGCTATATGCACGTACTTACAAAATGCGTACGAATACACAAGGTTTCCAAACTTTCCCTTTTACAGACTTAATTAAGGACGCTAATAATTTCTGAACGTTCAGGATTTATCATTTGCTTCCCAAAACTAATGAGATCGCCTTACGAAACAAAAATTATACTCCTCCTAAAAGCCACGACGCTCGCAGGAGCGCTTGCGGCGCGCCACAAGTGCCCTGGTGCGCGGCCGTTTCCCAGAGCGCCGACACAACGCCTCTTCCTCAGCCTCGCAACTCATGAGGTGCTGATTGGCGGCTTGCCGGCGGGCGAGCGTGATCTCACTATTGTGCAGATCCAACGACAACATGTACTCCTCCTGGCTGGAAGCGTGCACCCGGTCCACGTACCGCCAAGTGTAGATGAGGCGCTTGGACCCGACTGCACTCAGGGCTTTGGCACGGGCGTCCTCCGCCACCCTCACGGCCCTCGCACGAGCCTTCTGCCAAAGAGCCAATTGCCTGACTCTCTTGGACTCGACATAGGCCTCCCAGGCAGCTTGTCCCGCGGTGCACTTCTCTTCCTCGGCCTTCTTCTCCGCCTCTATTTTGGCGCGCTCTGCTGGAGGCAAAGCCTCCCACAAGGCGACATCCATTTCTTTCCAAAGCTCCTCAAGGCTGGGGGGACTCGGCAAGCGGCGCGGCGTTCTCCTCGTAGCGGGGAGCCGACGCGTGCTCCGACGCGCGTGCTGGCGAGATTGGGAACGCCGACGCGTCCACCTCAACGCGTCCCAGCGAGGAGCGGAATGACGACGCGTCCTCCTCGACTAGTGGCGGCGAGGAGCGGAACACCGGCTCGTCCACCTCGACGCGTCGCTGCGAGGAGCGGAACGCCGACGCGTCCTCCTCGACTAGTGGCGGCGAGGAACAGAACGGCGATGCGTGACCATCCGCGCGGTGCAGCGAGGGGCGCCTAGGGTTGGGAGGGGCGATGCCATGGTGGTCGACGTGAGAGGGAGGGGGAGGAGATAGCGATGAACGTGAGCGTTCTTCTGAATGTCGTGGGAGGCGCAGCATTTATAGCGAGCAATGGAACACCTACGTAAGATATGGACTGAGCTGCACTAACTTAATTGCAGGTCTAGTTGTGTCACTGACATGTGGGCCAGACCCCTGTTGGGCCCATATGTCAGTGACCCAATGCACCTGAAGCTAAGTAACTGAAGCAGCGTCCTGGGTGGAGCGGTGGGACCGCCGGAGGGAGAAGGAGAGTCTAGCAGGCATATTGTTCCCACACAAGGAGAGGAAAAGATTTGGAGACGAACGAGCTTCCTGCAAGTATGGGGAACGATGCATAAAGTCTCATCTTGCATGCCGGGCTAGGTATAGTCTCAAGTCATTAAAAACATACACGCCCCACACATGCCGGGCTAGGTGCACTAAATTATTGCTTGCAATGTTTAAGGCTGGCCATAATGGTGGTATCTTAGATGGTACTCCCTCCGATCCTTTATACTCTGCGCCTAACTTTCTTCGTTTTTTTCCCAAGTGCTCTGCGCGATCCCCTTGAGTAGCGCACCTTTCCCAGCCTGCCCCTACCTTTCCGCTTTGCTAGCAATTAATCTCCTCAATTGGCGCAACTTCCCAGTTTGCATCCAGAGACATAAGCGGAGGAGAGAGAGATTACGTGTGACATGCATGGATGGATTCGACGCGACTAGTACTCTAATCCCCACAAAAGCAGGGGAACACTTGTCCAGAAAATTTCGAATGGGCCTCTCCTTGGTATGCGAGCTGAAACGGAGGGAGTATCGTGCACACAGGAATAGCAAACAAGCTGGCATGGCGTGCAAACAGGCCGAATGTCGTGGGAGGCGCGACGGTTGACGGAATTAATTGACGTTACACACAAGCCGGCATGGCGTGCGAACAGGCAGAAGCTATACCGTCAGACCTACGATATGGGTCTAGTAGACATGACATCTAGTGGGTCCCGCATAGTTCTCGAGAACTCTGTGGGGGCTTGCAGCCGTTTATCCACCAGGCAAGCCAGCAACCCCACGCCGTTCGCACGCCCTACTCGTCCCCGTCTTCTACTAGTACAGTACCTTACAATAGTTCGCTCCTAGTCGTCCCGTCAATCCTAGCCCTCCTCCCAAATCCATGGCGTCCCAAATCTCCATGATCCGCGGTGAGTACAAGGTTAGAACCATCACCGGCGATGAGTTCGACGTCATCTATGCCCGTTCTTCCGCAACGGTGAAAGAATGCCTTGCTCGCTTCGAACGCATGTTCGAAAACTCAAATGATGAGTGGGTCGCTGGGCTAGATGTTGAGTATACCACAGTCCTGGGAAGCGAGAAGAAACTAAAGGAGGCAGCGAAGAAGAAGCCCGCCGTGATCCAGGTTTGCGTGCATGACTTAGGCTTGGTCTACCACATATGCCATGCCGACGTAGAGTGCGAGGAATTTAAGAATTTCCTCAAGGGCGGCCGAGTCAAATTCGTTACTGTAGACTTTAGGAACGACAAGGAAATCCTGGGTCGGATAGGCCTCGTTGTAGGCCAGCCCTTCGATCTCCAGAAGGAGAGCCTGGTGTCCTCCTCTCAGCCTTCAATGCTGACCCTGGCAGCAGCCATGATTGATCATTCGTACGCTAAACTGAAGAAACCTCACCACGAGTTTCATCGTGCATGGGAGTCAAAGACATTAGATGAAGATCACATCATGTACGCAGCAATGGATGCCTACCTTTGTTTAAATATCTACAAGGGTTGGATGAAGAAGCAGAGCCCAGTATCCGGTTCAAGCAAAGAAGCGTCGGCGAAGAGGAAGAGGAAGAGGGACGAGGACGAAGTAGAGGACGTGGACTCGGACTCCGAGTAGGTGGCAGTGCCGTCGCTCATGATGGTTCTACTGTAGTGTCAAGCGGATTAGTTGCTTAGTTCATTTTCAAGGGTGTGTTGTGCTGAGGCCCTAGCAGAACTATGTTTATGTTCTTTCTCGTTATTTGTACTCTTTAGTACATACAGTAATACTAGTACTATGTCTTACTACTGTTCTTCTTGTAGTTGGTACTACTGCTCGTATCTTCGTGTTCCTACTGTAGTTAATACGTTTGTACTAGTAGTATAATTTGGGTCAGTCGATTTGTGAAAGAAGTTCGACGGAGTGAAGGAAGAAGACGGCAGGGTGCCCATGATCTATATTATGAGTGTTGGGTGTGGAATGCAGTTCGCCGGAAAAAAGTGGATCATGCCCGGGGTTAAACGGATGGCGGGGGGTGGGGGAGCATGGCGGTGGTAGGCGGTTTAGGGGAGGGCGCGACGGCGGCGACAGGCGGTTAGGCGTGTGGTGGGCTGAGAAGATGAACCATGCATGTATTTCGGAGGTTCAAGAAGCCCTTCTAGCCATCCATGTTGCAGCAAATGGCTCACAAGAGTCGACTGACCAAATTGCTCCTTCAGATTGCAGGATCCACGTGGCATTCAAGGTCTCGAAGGTAGATTCCGCGTCCGCACCCGGTATGCGGGCTCGACGCGCGCGCGACTCGCTTCCGCCGCGACAACCACCAAGCGAGCCTCCTCCGCGCGGGCGGAGACAACAATGACACGCTAGTTCCTCCTCATCGGCATGCTGGAGCACGCGCTCGTCCTCCTCTTCGTACGCTGCGTGCATAGACGCGGCTCTACCAGCTGCTCATGTGCTTGGTAGCGCGGCGGCATCGCGAGGAGGGACAGCAGACGACGTGAGCGGGCGAGCCTTAAGCTTGGCGGCGACACGGCGGTGATGGGCGAGAAATTGTTGGCCAGAGCAGGCGGACGCTGGCATGCGCAATGGCGGCGGCGACATATTGATGAGTGCGCGTATGGGAGCTTAGTTTAGTTTTATATAGGGTTGGTCAAACTTAAAAGAAAACCATACTAGTACACGTAAACATTAAACTTAGGCAACACTTTTATTAGTTACCACAACCACGATACGGAATCCTGTGCAAGCACGTGGATCGCGGCCGCACGGTCGATCGAACGGTGCGTCACCGTGTCGCGCTCGAAGGACATCCACCGAACCTTTTTGTGTGTGTGTGTGAAAACAATCCCCGAATATTACTCAACTTTTTTTTCCGGGAAAAGTTCTTGACGCTACAATATTTCCATATATTTGAATTTAGCTCGAGTTCCTGTTTTTTTGGATTTGGACGTTTTAGGTGCATCCTAGTTTTTTTTAATACTGATTTTGTGTGTGTGATTGAGAGAGAATGTGTGTATGTGTCCATATGTGTGTTGTGGCGGAAGGGCAATGTGGAGACGGTGTGCGTGTGGTAGAGACATAGAGAGGTGTGAATGTGCTAATGATAATGCATAAGTGAGACATAGACAGATGCCGATACGTTGTGTATACATGAGAGAACGGTGTTCCATTTTACTTGTGTGTGTGTGTGTGTGTGTGTGTGTGAGAGAGAGAGAGAGAGAGAGAGAGAGAGAGAGAGAGAGAGAGGAGCATCCGTAACACAACAACCATCTCTCTTGATTCGTCCATCCCTCGCACGATCGCATGTAACACATGCATCAACGCGCACATTTTGACACCCTCACCCGGCCCTTGCCCACCTCAAGGCCCGCACATCGCTCTCTATCTCGGACACACAATCTCTTCATGAATACCCTGTTTAGCAAGTAGTTTTCCGTCACATACACACACATTTCTCTCATTAGGTTTGTTTTCTCTCAATATCTGACACACACACAGCACACAGCACACACACGCCCCCTCCCCCGAGCACACAATTCATCCCCATCCAAAGTTATATGGCGACCACTCTCGCTTGTGCTTCTCTGCACCCCAGCATGCACAACACCTCAATCCTCAAAGAGGGCATCGAGGAGATCAAAGACGGCGACCACAGTGCGCTAGAGAATGCGGGGCCATTTGGGAGCGGGATGATGTGACGACGGCTGACCGACTCCTCCCCCACCCTCTCTCTCTCGCACAAAATTACCAATCCTTCTCTCCTCCGCACAAATTTATCAATCCCTCAACCCACGAGACCCTTCCCCTCTCGTCCATGTTTTTCCAGCTCTATCATCAAACCTGTTGTTTCTTCTCCTTCCACGTGTACAGAATCCGGATGCACACGCATCTCACGTATATTACATGTCTCCATCTTTCTCACAGAGCTAACTTCTTCCTCTCTCTTTCTCTCTCTAGCTATCTTCCTCTCTATGTTTCATTAGGTTTGCCTCCTACTCTCTCGTCCACATACAAAAAATCTTTCCCGCCCTATCTGCTCCATCTTTGCAAGCTCTCTCTGCACGTTTCATTCACACATTGGGATATGTTCAAAATGTTGCTTTTATAATGGTTGATGTAGAGTTATTGTTGGTTGTGTTGCATCCTACAGAGTAATAACTATGAAATGCATTCTGATTGTCATTTGACTGGGATTATGCGAGTTTGAGCATGTTGTGAAGTACTCCCTCCGTTTTTATTTAGTTCGTGTATTAGCTTTGGTCAAAGTCAAGCTTTGTAAACTTTGACAAAGTTTATAAACCAAGATATTAACATATACAATAATCAATCAATACCATTAGATTCATTATTAAATGTACTTTCACATCATATAGATTTGTTATGGTAAATGTTTATGTATTTTTCTATAAACTTGGTCAAACTTTACAAAGTTTGACTTCAGTCAAACCTAATATGCAGAGTAAATAAAAATGGAGGGAGTACTATAGACCTCGTATACATCTTGGAATTTGACAACGATTGTAACTATTGAATTTTATAGACCATTACATTCGAAGTCAATAGCCTAATATATTTATTTCACAATTTCAACAAATGACTAATTCACTACATACTAGGAAAACAAATGTGTACACCCTCCATTTTTATTTATGTCTGCGTTAGCATTGGTCAAAGTCAAGTTTTGTAAACTCTCAGAAAGTTTATACCAAAAATAACATATACAATAACAAATAAATACCATTAGATTCATTATTGAATGTACTTTCACACCATACATATCGGTTATGGTAAATGTTTATATTTTTCTATAAACTTGGTCAAACTGTAGGAAGTTTGACTTCGGTCAAACCTAATATGCAGAGTTTACTAGTACGACTCGCTAGTTGCTTAGCCGAATCACCCAACACGCCACACGGGGAGTTCAGTGTCACAAAAGTTTGAGGTCGGCGGGAAAATCTCCCACGACCCTGATTCGAGCAGTGGGAAGTTACCATCATAGCCTTCGGAACAGGCCGACAGATGACGGTTGGTAGGGGGCTGCTTTCATAACTTTAGGCTCACCCTACCCAGCCAACCCCACCCCGGCACCCAGAGTAATACACCTGAATACTCCCCATTTTCTATCCCCACCGCAAAATAGACTTCTCCACGGCACCGCAGCTTTCGTGTTCCTCCCCTTCTACATCGGCGCACTCGTCCACCATAGCACATCTGCCTCATCGACGACCTCGTACGCCGCACTGGAGCCGGTCCATCGTCGTCGTCGTACACGGAGCCTCATCCCCGGCACCGTCTTCCACGGTCTCGGATCTTCTTCCCGGAAGCCGACGCCAAGCGCAGAAGCACAATCGTCGTCGACAATGAACTGACTCCCGTTGCCGAGCATGACTCACAGAGGCCACCGCGACCATCGTTCTCCTCATCGATGGGTAATGTGTGTATTGAATCACTTAGCAGTACATGTGCAGTTCCAATTTTGTTCATAACTACCCTTCAAATTTCCTAGGTGCTATTGTTCCCGTAAAAGTAATTGGTTATAGCCTCCATTGTCCAACAAAATATGAGCTTGTAATTGTGCATCACTCCTGTATCGCATTGTGCTTGGGTTGGTATTTCATCTGCAACCAGTAGTGTGGCAAATGATGGATAGTTTTTTAGAAGTAGCAAGATGCCCATGCGTTGCACGCATCAAGATGCATTTGTATGAGTAGTTTATCTTGTGGGAGAAAAGGATGAACGGGGGAATGCCTTATTTGCAAATGCGGAGAGGGGTGTGGGTATCTTTTTCCAAAACTGCCACACTTTCCTTCCTATCCGTCGGATATAAATCGGATGGCCTATATTGCATGATGGCAGGAACACCATCATCACCAACTCTGTTTTTAGAAGAAAATTAGGGAAAAAGTAGAGAGAAAAATAGAGAGTAGAGAAGTAGAGATAATTATGAAATATAAAATAAATATAACAGTAGAGAAGAGAGTAGAGATAGCAGAGACGTTGGGAAAGGATTGCGCGCGCGCGGGAAAAAGCGGCCGGGCGTGCCCTAGTTTTGGTCCGCGGTGTCCGGCGCGCTTTATAAAATCCAATGCCCTCCCACTGTTCTGTGCCTTGCCACCACTCTCTCCCCGCTCTGTGCCTCGCCACCGCTCTCTCCCCGCTCTTTCTCACCTCACCGCCGCCGCGCCACCATGCCACCGCGTCGCTGGGAAACTTGGGGATACCGCGGCGTCCGCGCGCGCCCCTCCGGCTGCTTCTCCGCCGAGATCTGGTTCCGCGGGATGCGCCTTGGCCTCGGCAATTTCGACACCGCCCACAAGGCCGCCCGCGCGTATGAAGCAGCGGCATGGCGCCTCCGGTGGCCTCATAGAACATTGAACTTCCCCAACGTGCCGACGCGGGAGCGGGCACCGGAGCTCGAGCCTCTGTCGCGGCTTATCACCGACGAGGATCGTCGCTACCACCGGAGGCGGTTGTACTGTCTCGGCATCACCGAGATGGACGAGGAAGCCATGGCACTATGGCGCCAACGCTTCCTGCGGGACATCATCAACGAGCGCGAGTTATACGAGCAAAGGAGGGCGGAGCGAGCCGTCTATTGCGAGGAAAAGCGTAGACGAAAAGTGGACACTCAATTCAACATGAGGCTAGGAGCAGCGTCGCCCTGGGAATCCGACGACGATCAGTATATTCAGTCCTACAGTCAGACGTCGGAGGAGGACATCACCGAGGAGGAGTCGAACGACGAGGAGTAGTTGAATAATCTATTTTTTATCTATCTATGCTGAGAACTATCCTGTACTCTCTATCTCTACTTCTCGATCTCATCACTGTAAACGCTTTTTTAAAGCGCCACGCATTGCTATTCTGCTGGAGATGCTCTAATGTTGCCCACAAGATGCGCGAGTATTACTAGTAGTATATTTTTCTTGCCATGTTGAGATTTTAGAACCACGAGTGCGAACATGCAGAGGAGCAATGAAGACCAAACACGGGATATTGGGGACATCTTCAAGGAGCGTGGAAGTTAAAGAGGAGATGCACCGAACCTGTAAAAGGAGCTTTGGTAAGTAACACCCTTTCAATTACTTTCGTTTAGCCTTGTGTTCTTCGATGCGTATATGTTCTAGTTTCTGTTTCTCTTAAGCCTCGTGTTCTTCGATGTGTCATAAGAAGAGTCTTAATTGTCCTAATGCTTTCGTTTTTAGCTTGATATAGGAAGTGGGTGTTCTCACCTGGTAGTCAGTTTTTATATTTTTCCTTTTGAATTCACTTCTCCCTGTTCTATTTATCCGGCTTCTACTAAATGGATCTCGGTTGCTCTGAGTAATTATCTAAAAAAGAAGTAACTTTATGTCAGGATGCAGTTCCTGCGAGGAGGGAAGTATGGCCAACCTCGAGATCATGTTTCCAGAATGAGACTGGATTACACACAAGGTGCCAGTTCCCTAATGATGATGTATTAGACACAAGGTGCAAATTCCCAGATGATGCTGGATTACACACAAGACAGGTGGAGTCGTCAGCTGTTCGTGTCCTCGTGGCTCTAGTAAAGGCTGAAAGAAAGCGTGCAGCAGCCCTTGAGAATGTAGCCGAGTTCCTGAAGAAGCGAAAAGAGCAATCAAATGCTCTCTTCACCCATGCCAAAGAAGAGATGGAAGAAGCCAGAAATAAGCTAGCAGAGGCAGAGCAGGCTAGGCGTCTCCTGCTATCTAAAACTGTTGTCAATACAAAATTTCCTTCATAATAGCTAGGTTCAAATGTTTATCCAGCCAGCATGCCTGTTGTGATGTCCGTGCATCTACTGATATGGCACAAAATACTTTTTTCGCGTCATGTAATAAGAGCAATTACTTTCCAAACAATAACATACGAAGCATTGGACATGGTATAGTTCATGCGCAAGCCCGACATTCCAAGTTCAACTTCCACATCAAACTCATGTTCACAAATATCTCCACATTCATACATAATGTCCACAACCATGATTCACTTCAAAGCCAATTTTTTTAGGAGAGTTATGAATAAAGAAAAACCTCTAGTTCCTGCTACTAGTGCGAGCACAACAAGTCAAGACCATGTGTAATTAATTATATTTTGGTCATTTTTTGTGTTCTAAAATGTCGTTCGTCTCGCGGAAGGACGTGTTGCCGGCGCACGCGTGGATTCAATGAAGGCAGGCGGGGCAGTCTGAAGCTGGTTGCATGCGGCGAGGAGGCGTGTTCAGCAGGGCCTGCTACGAGTGGGGCCTCTTGGCCGGCGCGTCGGTTCGATGCTTGAGCTATGAGAAGTCGCGTCCGTGTCAGAGCAATCACTCCCTCCAGTCCTTTTTTGTTTGCGTATAACAAAATCTCGTTTTCCATTCACATTTTACAAGTAAACTTCGTGGACAAACCTTGACCCAAAATAGGATGGGGACTAGTAAACCAGAACGGAGGTAGTAGTTTTTTTTTCTAATCAAAGAAGGGTTTCCCCCTTCCGACTATCATTACTGAAAACCAACATCTAAATCTAAACATAGTATTTGCCCTAGAACTACCAGGTTCAACATCTCTCAACATAAACCCATACAACCATACGCCAAGGAGGTACGTAGTTCTATGCATTCCATTTTTGCTCCATACGAATTGTTCTAAAAACTACTTAGTACTTATAATGCGCCATTGAAAATCGGAACTCTTACCCCACTAAAAAATGATATTTTAAACATGGCTACTCGATCTGTGGCAACTGGCGAGCCACCGCCTCCAAGTCGTTCACCTGTGGTCCCGACCATCAACTCCTACAGATCAAATTATCACATGAGCTGACTATTCCTACAAAGGTGCACTCCACCGCGTACCCGGTACCCGTGAATGCAGCAATCGTGCACCTAGGGTTTTAGGGTTTACTATTTGTTAATGTTGCCTTTACGTAACACTCGTGTGTGCGAGACAACGAGAGACCGACTGCGTGTGTGTGCCTCTTCTCTTCGTATATGTACTCCACCATTTGTCTGGTATCCAAAATATTATACTAATAACTACTAGTAGAAGGCACAAGCTATGCACGTATTTCTACTCACTCAATTTTTCTGAAAAAGGTGGCTTATTCTGCCCATGGTTGTTAAGATTGTATTGAACATGTAACAAACTTTATTGTTCAATTTGTTGCATTTTGAGAAAGGGTTATCAAATTGCTGCATTAGAAGTTCCCGGAGGTGGGGGGATAATCATACAAATGTTAAGTACTTTGATTTCTGAAACATTAGTTGTTTAGTGAGTCGTTGTTGTTTGCCAGATATTACAGACCTCCAGTTGTTAAGCATTAAAGTTCAGAGCCACAGAAGATGGTAAATAGCAGACTTTTGCACCAGCACGTATGTGGGCGTCTGGCATTGTGAGGATTCAAGAAAGTTTCTAGAGTCACTTTGGCGGGTGGCCGTACAGAGCGAATCCATGAAACGTGAGCCGTTAGATCACTTGAGTTGGGTACTGTGTGGAACAAATCAAATGGCCACTAATTGCTCCCCGGTCTTGGCGGATAGATAACCTAAATTCAAAAATTTATGTACTATAGTAGTAGAGACTAGCAATGTGCCAATGCGTTGCCACACGATCTGAGTAGATTAATACATATTCACCGATTTGATAGAAAAAAAGTCTAGTTTTGAAATACGTATATCACTAAAAAATTGTTATGTTTCACTCAAAATATATTCCTTTGGCGGTTTTGATGAGATAAGGGAGGAATGTTGTTGGTTTCAAGATTTGAGAAGTGGTATATGCCTAATTTCTACTCTTACTAGCAAGATGCCCGTGCGTTGCCGGAACATCAAGATCTTTTGGGAGAAAATGATGAACGAGGGAAGACCTTATCTGCAAATGTGGAGAGGAGTGCGGGTAAATTGCCATAGTTTTGTTCCTATCTGTCAGATATAAATCGGACAACCTATATTGCAGGATGGCAGGCCCACCATCATCACCAACTCTGTTTTTTATCCCTACTCTTATAAAAAGCATAGTCGGTGATGATTATGTGTCTGCCATCCTGCAATATAGGCTGTCCGATCTATATCTGACGGATAAGAAGGAAACTATGGCAATTTTGCAAAAAGATACCCATACCCCTCTCCACACTTGCAAATAAGGCCTTCCCTTGTTCATCCTTTTCTCCCACAAGATAAACTACTCATACAAATGCATCTTGATGTTCCGTGCAACGCATGTGCATCTTGCTAGTTGTTGCAAAAAGCCCATGTGTGTGAGAGAGAGAGGGAGAGAGGAGGAGGACGGATTGCATGTGTGACAAAGACACAAAGAGTGTGTGTTTAAGAGGCATCAGCTTAAAATGAGGCGATAGTGTGTGTGTGCACGATCGAGAGGGCGTGTATCAAGAAGGGAAGAAACATCTACATAGATACAAGGAGTGGGAGAGAGACATGTATGCGATAGTGGAAGCACGAGTGTGCGGGTGTATAAACCTATTTAGAGGCTAGTTGATAAATGTTTGTGAGAGAAATACGAGGCCGGGGTGCGAAAGCGAGAGTTTTGTGTGTGTGAGAGAGAGACGGTAGTCGGGGAGGGGAGTGGAAGCATGAGTTGTGCGTGTGTGTGAGAGAGAGGGGGGGAGTTTGTCTGATCGGTAAACAAATGAATAATGTCAGTCTGGGATGGAGACGAAAAGGAGACCACAACAAATGATGTATATAGAATTTTATTCCAATCGAAAATGGATCCCACCCGAAAAAAATTGAATACAAACGGGCTTCGAATTGAGTTGGCACAGTAAACGTGCACTCTGCAAAATGTGAAAGAAGCGGGGAAAGTCGCAGTAGCCGCCCGAAACCAAAATCCGTGAGATGGGAATTACTAGTGCCTATCCCAGCCAAGCAAAGCCTATCTGCTAGTTTTCTATAGGTTTCGATAGGGGTAGGTTTGTAATTTCACTCAAACATGACATAAGCGCCTCTCACCCGGATTCATGCATGGTGGGCGCCAAAACACAGTGTGTCCTCGGCCGAAATCGACTCCCTCCCCGATTCATACATGGTGGGCGCCAAAAACAAACTCTCGTCGGCAAATATTCGGTGTATGCGAGATTACCGTCCTATCCCCAACCGACTAATATTGCTGTGATGTAGGAAATTTGAAACGGGGGCTAAGTTTGTAAATTTCCTCGCATTTGAGACAAGCGCGCCCTGCAGACATGGTTCCCCCCTTCCTCTCCACCTCCCTTTCCCCATTCATACTCCGTGGGCGCCAAAACACCCTCTCCACCCCAGCCTCCTCCGTCCGCCACCCCATCCACCGCCGTCCTCCTCCACCATGCCGGAGCTGATACCCCGACGCTGCCGTCCATTACAAGAGATCGACCTCTCTCATCCACGGCTTCGGACCGGGATCCTTGCATCCCGTCCTCTCGCTTCATCCCCGCCGTCGTCCACCTTGTCGGCGCCGCTCCTACGACCGTCTTGTCCACCGCGCCCTGCCGCCACCATCTACCCTCCTAGATCTGCTTCCACGCCACCGACAGCCATCGCTACCGCAGCACCGTCAAATGCTCAGCTGAAGCATACACGGCGCCGCACCAGAGGCGATACTCTTTCGTATCTGCTCAACTTATTTATCGCAACAAGAAAATAGATCGCCACTGCTTTACTCTGATTTCTTGTCCATCACTTACTTGGTAGTTGAGAGCAAACATTGGTTGCAAAGCTGCCTTTGTCCGGTTTGCACCTTCAGATCCGCCATGGCACGCTGAACACTATACTCCCAATGCTTATGGTTTTCCCCTTTTATATTCCACAATAGTTAAATCACAGTAGAGTAAATTTCAAAATTGGGTCAGTCGATTTTTCAGAGCTCACCGGAGTTTGCCGGTCGAACGAAGGGGCT
>LR738713.1:569787959-569862629 GCA_902687465.1 Secale cereale | reverse complement strand
GGGTGGGGGCGGGGGTGGGGGGTGGGGGTGGCGGAGGAACACAGGCGGTGGGGGACGGTGGTCCGGCCGGCGGCCCGTGCGGTGTTCTGTATGGGAAGAATCAGAGACGAGGAAGAAGAAGGGCTAGGAGACGTAGGATCTTCATCCAACCGTCTGAAATGGTCGACTGACCCAAATGACAAAAGTCACGCGACTTGCATGTGGACATGCCTTTATATTCAGTACCATCATCTTACATGCTTAGCACCGCTCCTGAATCCATTAAGCTAAACAACGTGCCACTCATAATTCCAAACTTGTTGCTCAAGTACGAATCTGATATGATGTTGATATTACTAAAACAAATAACATTTAATTGGTCAGCTAATGTTCCTACTTTACTTTCGAAAAAGCACGTGCACCACATATAGAGAGACAGCAGGGAGTTGCTTTCTTAATGCGCTCTGGTTCATCATGTGTGGGCACTATGCAACGAACATTTTATTATCCAAAATCTGCTTGCTCTTCTTTAGCATGTTCCTCCTTCGTTCTTCTTTAATAAGTACTCTCTCCGTTCCTAAATACAAGTCTTTGTATAGATTCCACCATGGACTACATATGGAGCAAAATGAGTGAATGAATCTACACTCTAAAATGTATCTGGATACATCTGTATGTGATCCATAGTCGAAATCTCTACCAAGACTTATATTTTGGAACAGAGGGAGTATGCTAGTAGTACAGTATGTTCCTTGTAGTGAAGATGAGCAGGGACATTTGCAGTGTAGAGGTCTATACAGTTGGTTGGTATGGAGACTTTGAACTCTTCGGGCCTCTTTGATTCGTAGGATTTTGTAAACATGGGAATGGGATTTGTAGTGGCCTGCCCACTTGAATCCTATAAGAATAGAAAGGAAATACAGGGAGCTGTGTCGCCTTTGAGAGTTACACTGATATTAACAGTACCGCACCTTCAGTTGAAGAGAACTGGTATCCGAAGCCTTTCTAGCCGTACCGACAATACTAGCACATATATTCCAGCAAGTTCCACTTTGCTGATTTTACTCTGATGCTTACGTTTTTGGTTTTCCCGTTATATCTACACTATCATCTGTTTAGCTGCTTTGTGTCGCACTAGCAGCAGTCCACTCTTGAAGCTAAACATCACAATGACTTACAAAATTGGCACCAAGGCATTGAGCGCCATTCTGGATGCAATGAAACTCATACGCTCCCCACCTGTTGACTCTTGTTCAGAATATGATCCTAATGACTCTTGTTCAAAATTGCCACATATAGAGAGACAGCATGGAATTGCATTTCTTTGGGCGATGTGATTCATCATGAGTCAGCAAAAAACATTGTATGCAATTAAGCGGAACCTCAAGAATATGCTTCCCCTTCTGTTCTTTAACATGTTCCTCTTTTGTTATTCTGTATTTAGTACGTACACTATGTTCCTTGTCAGGATGGGGAGCAGGGACATCTGCAATCAACAGCAGATAGAGATGGCATGTACTTGATCGATAGGCTTTCAATTACTAGCGGCAATACAACACCGTATTTTCAAGCCAGTTCCACTTTCCCGATTAATATATCGTGGTTATGGTGTACCCCTTTTATGTACACTATGGTCTGCTAGTTGTTGTGTGCCCTTGTTATCATGGTTTGGCAATAAACTCTCTATACAGTATATTTTGAACCTATCATCTGCCAACTATCCTTACTTCAGGAGCTTATTTTTTTTGTACTTGTGCCAGATTATATAAATGCACGCACCATATTACAGCACACATGAGCTCTCTCATCAGAATCCAGTGATAGCACACAAGTGTTTACAGGGGCACCCCTATATTAGAATATCCTCTGCATTACAAAGATAATCTCACAACTATTTATGTTTTCATGGTTCTTAGATATTATACATAATTACTGTGAATATCAGAATCCGCGCATCAGAAGAATATTGTGGAACACTGGAATAACTTACAAAATTGGCACCAAGGCATTGAGTGCCATTCTGGATGCAATGAATTTCATACGCTCCCCACCTGTAGATTCTTGTTCAGAATATGATCCTAATGACTATTCTAACCTCAAGGAGTCAAAGGCAGATGGTCTGTCATGTTCACCCATCAAGGTGCCTGCTCTAATTTGGCAATGTTTTATTGATTGCGCGTATCTTGCATATGTTGTCTTGTATTTCTTCTACTTTGTTGCACAGCCATCTGCTTAGTTTACTCATCATATATGTCGAGATGCCATGCCCATCCATTATCAATACATATTCCATCTGTCATCATACCATGTTTTTCCACTCAAATGTTGTTCTTGTGCATCAGACATCAAAAAGGAAGAGGGTGATTGCCGAACTCGAAGGAGCACCAGCAAAGTCCTCGAAAAACGTGGTTGTGCCGGAGAAATCAGACATCACCCCACTTATATTGGCGGTACAACCAGTGACACAAAACGTAGGACCGACTCCAGCAGACTGTACCCATGCTTCATTGGCCACACCACTAGCCCCACCACATAGGACCTGCACTCTAGCAAAAGGTATGCCGATTTCAGTTGGCATAGCACCAGTCGTACCACAGAAAAACCCCATCCAGCAAAAAGTACATTAAGTCCACCAGCCCAAGACCTATCCCAACTGCAGAGACGGCCAATTCCTGCAGATTGGAACCCCATTCCAGTTATTCCCAGTTTAAAAGACAATGCTTTCAATGTTGTTAGGGACCAGGTGCATATATTCGCATCATTGGAAGATTATAGTGAAGACAAACACCATTTTCACATCTTCCTGTCCCACTTACATGTAAGTGCTATTATTAATGGTTATTATTTTCCTGTTTTCTGCTGATTGAACACATCAATGATTTACATTACATTGTTGTAAGTAGGCGAGGGTCAATCTGGATAGTCATGACGAGCAAAGCTTGCTTGCGCTTTTCAAGGAAGCATTGCAGCAGTATTGGTGTTACCTGAGGAAACCACACTTTGATGGAAAGTCTATAAATGAATTTCTGGTGAAGTCTCCTGTGCTAAATTTAGAAGACATTGAATGGAAAAACCTTGTTATGCACTGGTCTCGTTCCGAGGATGAGGTATTGTGTATGATATCGCATGACAATTTGAACTTCAACTTTTCCGCATGTGCCTTATGGATCTTTTTTGCAGGAAATCTGCTCGAAAAAGAATCCCGGTTTGAAAAAAACGACAAGATATCGCAAATATGCTGCCCGCTGCTTTGCTCTTGTTAGTACCTGTTGTCCTGTATCACTGTACTTGCATACATACCTGGTTCATTATGTGACGGCAGTATGCATGATAGCTTGCTTATCAATTGTTCGCTCCAAATTATCTGATCTGTATGGATGGTTACATTAGTGTAGAATATATCCAATGCCAATGAATTTTTTTAGCTCTGCATTGTTCTTGTAAGTACCTGCTATCCTTTCTCAGTGTACTTATATTGATAGGTAGTTGTTCATGTACCATCACTCTGCAGCTTATTTTCCTTTGCCCTCCATTTTCTACACGTAAGAGCTATATTTACTCTTACCATAAGGTTGGATAACACCGATGGTACTGAAGAAGTTTAGCTCTGCATTGCTCTTGGCTGTACCTTTTGCATGTATCGCTGTACTTACATTTATAGCTACTTGGTTATGTAGCATCACTCTTCATCTTATCTTAAATATTCTCCATTTTTTCTTATATTGTCACATCTATATTTAATCTTAACAAAATGTAGAATAAAGGCAATGCTTATGAAGAAGATTTTGTGGTAAACTTCTTGAATTGCCCCCCCATCAGAATGGACAAGGGCTTTATAGAGCCTGCCTTCAACAATAATGTAAGTTTGTCCTTCTCAAGCCTTCAAACTTTGTTGTGTATATTTGGTTAGGCATGACTGCAACAACTGTTTATTTTTGGTGTTTGCATCAAATTGCATGTTTAAAGTTTATTATGTACTCCAGTTCATAAACAAAAGTTTGTCCTTCTCAATTTAAGTTTTCAGTTGTACAACCAAGTTTCTTCTTCATACCATGTAAATTAAACTATACAGAGCAAGTGATCTTATTTTGCCAATCTGAAATGGGATAAATTGAAAGCTCACTAACCATTGATACTTATGAGTTCTTGATCTGTAATCCAGTGGTGTCGTGAAGCTGTCAACTCCTTCACAATGTCATTTCCTGCCATGTCTTGACCTGAACAATACCATATTGTGTTAATGCTATTTTAAATTGTGTCACTTTATTCGTTAGTAAGAAATGTGATGAATTGTCAGCACTGATACTTATATGTGCAAAACCTGTCATCTGTCTGCTTGTTTATCTTTCAGAGTGAGGAGGATATAAGTGTCAAACAAGTGCAGTCTCACCAGCTTGCTCAGCTGCTTGCGCTGTAGCTCTCGAGCAGGGCTAACCTTTCTTGAACTCTATTGAAGTGTTGTCGGTTTTTGTATATTATTTTGTCGGCACGTTTAGTTGCACTGGTGGCGATCTTTGATGCCCAATGTATGTAATCTGCTGTCTGCTTGTGCTTTATTATCATAGTGGCGAACTTCGATGCCCAGTGGATGTAATACGTCGTAATTTCTTTATTGTATAGTCTAGGTTTTTTTCTTATTCACGATGCTGTAGTTATTTTATTGTATATATATCCTGTCTTCGCAGTAAACCGTTCAAACCGTAAAATTATGGTACATAATCAGGCCGTCATGCAAATCACCATGTATGATCCGCATCATGGGCCCCATCATCTTGGTCCATTAACAGGCCTAAATGTAAACTGGCCCACTATTAGGTTCGGGCCTTTAATAGGCCGAGTAAACCGCCGGCCCTATTTTCGCAAGAAAACTCAATGGGCCTTTAGGAGGCTGAAAAGTAGGTTGGGCCTGAATCATGCCGAACATCTCACGGGCCGGCAGCAGGCCGAAATTGACCCCGGCCCATGAATGCGCCAATCAAATCACGGGCTTATAACAGGCCAAAATTGTCTCGGTCCTTGTTTGGCCCAATCAGATTATCGGTGCGAGCAGGCCAGATGCAAACCGAGCCGTAGTTAGGCCCAACTATATGACGGGCTTTTGACATGCCGATATTAATATAGGGCCGAAATGTTAAACTGGCCCTTAACGGGCCAAAACTAATATCATGCCCTATTACTAAATGGGCCTTTGGCAAGTGGGCCCAAAAGCATAGCGTCCAGTTGACGGGCCGAATCTGATATGGGCCATAATTTAGCCCAAAGCCTCTCAAAGGGCCGGACCTGATCTGGGTCGTAATTTGGCCCAGAACATGGTAGGCTTTTAACGGGCCGGATTTCATATGGGCCATTATTAGGCCCGGAACGTGGCAGACCATTAATGGACCGGATCATATATGGGCCGGCATTTGGCCCAAAATATGGCAGCCAGTTAATGGGCCAGCCTACTAGGGTCCTCAAAATCTTGTGGGCCTACAACTGGGCCGGCCCATTAATGTCGGTGAAATCTCGTGGGCCTTTAGCTGGGCTGGCCCATTATGGTAACCACAAATTTTGTGGGCCTTCACCTGGGCCGGCCCATTATGGCCCGCAAAAATCGTGTGGGCCTTTACCTGGGACGGCCCATTATGACCCGCAAAATCTAGTGGGCCTTTAGCTGGGCCGGCCCATTATGGTTCGCAAAACCTTGTGGGCCTTTAGTTGGGCCGGCCCATTATGTTCTTCAAAATCTCGCGGGCCTTTAGTTGGGCTGGCCCATTTAAACTTTATGGGCCACTTTTGGGCCAGTCCACGTGTCAACATATCATAGGCGCATCTCGCCCGTTGGATGAGTGACACCTATGCCAACGCGGAGCTGACACCTGTTTCTGTCAGCCAATCATAATTTTACACGTGGAAAATCCCCATTAGTCGGGGCTGTTAGCGGGTTATCGGATCCAAAACCAGACCCGATAGCTTAACGGTCTTCCATTACGGTGGATGCCACGTGTCGGTCACCCTTGACGAAAGCACTTATGTGACGCGCAATTTATCGTCATGGAAGTGGACACTTCCGTGATGATAATTTTGGTAATGTCATCGAACACTTCTACGACAGCACATGTATGACTATCTTGATTCTGTCATGAAATCGTCATGGATGTACATGCATGACAGAAAACGTGACCTACTGTGACAAACACGTATCATCACGGAAGTGTATTTTTTTGTAGTGATAGGTTTCTTGCCAAACTAAAGTTCATACGGTGTCGTCTCAACAGATTTAGACGGTGCCCTCACTAGTACGGGTCGGTGCTATACAAATGGTTTTTAACCCCTTTCCGTGATGGCATTTGGAACCGTCGCCTAGTGAGTGACGGCGATAGGGGGTTCCTTCCCACACAACCCAGAAACCGTCGGGGATATGCCCTCCTGGCACACACGCTCGACAAAATGGGGTTGTGTGTGACTAGCGAGCGCTCACATACGGAAATACGTACAGTAGAGCTAAAAACAATTATACAGGTGAAATTGTTTCTGGTCACAAGTTCATTCCACACAGTCAGTCCCCGCTAAACGTTTCCATTTGTATGTACATCCCACATAGTCGCTCCAAGGAAAATGTTTCCCTTAACAGGTACATCACACACAATTTTTCCTGTTAAATCATTTGTTATAGGGTTGCCATTCCACACGATATTAACAATTTTATCGTTTAAGTTATTGAATGTATAACACACGATGCGCAAAAGAAATTATGTGGCAAAGGTTATCCATAACACACAGTTTTTAGGTGGTAAACGTTTGCGCAAGGTGGCCTAACGCAAACAGTTTTCAAGAGAAGGTCGTGTGTGATTGTTCATTGATCCAACACAGTTTATTCCCAGGAACTGTGTGCGTTGCCTGTCCTCATCGCCCACGGTAGTTTCTCAATAACCGTTTGCAATAAAAAGACCAAATTAGCAGGCTCATTGCCTGATTATTAATAATGCATTTATTAATCTAATTGACATTCATATTAAGCACAAAATATATTTCCTTTCCATATTAAGGAAGCATGATTTCATAATTGAAATACATCAGAGTACAACATGATACAACTTCAGCACTCAACTACACCATTACACAACTGCACCAGCACCAAGTTTCACATGCAACATGTAGAACCTTTCGAAATTAACATCATAGATGGTATATAGACAGATGCATCTCATCTGGAAAACTGTTGAAGTGGAAGGCGAATATTGATACTTCATTCATGTTGAAAGTCTTTGTAACTTTAGGCCGGTGCCTGTGGATGATTGATCGTTCGTCCTTCGTCCTCTTCAGAAACACTTCAATATTGAACCATGGGTGTTGTATGAAAACCTTCCTCGCCTCCTGACCATAGAGGTGGTTTGAGAGGTAATCATCAGTGAACTACTTTGGAAAGGCCTGAAAACAAGGATGTGCATAAATATCCTTCTCTATATTGGACATGGGGCAAAGGAATAAAAAAGGTAAGGCATAATAGTTAGTACCATCTTGTAGTGAACTGATGTCTTCCTCACAGTGGGTCAAAACCTCTGACAGCAGGACCTACATGTGCAAGACCAAATTGTTTAAAACCTAAATATTAGAATGGTTCCTGCAATTGCACAATAATGTGCAATTAGACAATGGTCCGTGCACGTGCAGTTAACTAAACACCACAACAAATGAACCAAACGTTAACTGAGCACCACATTGCACAATATAACATATTCCTAATAGAAGATCAGATAGTTAACCAAACCAAGCATGCTTAACAACTTGGAAATATAGCAATTGTATATGTTTCTCATGTATTTAGTACAGCCAAATTCAATTTATTTCGCACATGGTATACAATAACGGAATGCAGCAAGAACAATTGAACATCGCATTGCCGAATTGAACCATGCAGTTAAGTGAACACCACAACAAATGAACCAAATGTTAACGGAGCACCACATTGCACAATATAACATACTCCTAATAGAAGATCAGACAGTTAACCAAACCAAGCATGCTTAACAACTTGGAAATATATCAATTGTATTTCTTACTCATGTATTTAGTATAGCCAAATTCAATTCTTTTCTCACATGGTATGCAATAACAGAATGCTGCCACAACAATTGAACATCGCATTGCAGAATTGAACCAAACAATTAACTAAACACCACAACAAATGAACCAAATGTTCACTGAGCACCACATTGCACAATATAACATACTCCTAATAGAAGATCAGACATTTAACCAAACCAAGCATGCTTAACAACTTGGAAATATAACAATTGTATTTGTTTCTCGTGTATTTAGTACAGTCAAATTCGATTTATTTCTCACATGGTATACATTAACAGAATGCGCCCACGACAATTGAACATCACATTGCAAAATTGATCCAAACAGTTAACTAAACACCACAACAAATGAACCAAATGTAACCAAACCAAGCATGCTTGACAACTTGGAAAATTGCACCCTGAAGAATTGAACATCACATTTGCATAATTGAACCAAACAGTTAACTGAACACCACATTGCACGACATATAGAACATATACTCTAGAGCAGAAGATTGCATGGTAAAAGTAGATAGCACAATTCACTATAATTTGTTAAGGAAAGGCAGTAGCTAGCAACCTGAACATGGGTCCTTAGTGAGCTAATAAGACATGCTACTCCTCATTGTTGAAGATATCGATGACGATTGGCTCCTTGGACATGGAAGAGGGCAAGGCCTCCGCTTCATGGGTGCCCCCGTCATAGTGGTGAGTTGTCTGAGCCGCTCCGGGCACTAACCTGCTGGCTCTTGAGATGTGGTAAGCACGTGCACGCTGAGAAAACACCTCGTAGTCTTCGTCGAAGGCACCAACGGTGGCCTCCTGAAAACGCCACGCACTGTCATTTAAAGCAGCTAACCGCATTGCGGCATCGGCGCGCGAGGCGTCGATGGTGGCCTCGACGGCGAGGTGCTCCTCCAAGATTTGGGGGTCAGCACGAATGGCAGCCATCGCGACCTCATCCACCCGTGCGGCCGCGATTTGCTTCTCCGCTGCCAAATGCTCCTTGAGATCCTGGCTATACTGCGTTCACCATGGCTTAGGGAAACGCTTATTTGGTGGAGGGGTCGGTGATTTGGGTGGAAGGTGTCACGCTCATACCGGCGGTCGGGGCATGTGGGATGTGGAAGGAGGAGGAGGAAGGGGGTCGGGTGTGGATTACGTGCTTGAAGGAGGGTTGCCGGTGAGGAGGCGGCGCTGCAAGCAAGCAGTGAAGGTTTCAACTTGGAAAGGGAGGCGGAAACAGTGGAAATGTGGCTGTTGGTAAGGGGGAGGGGGCGGGGAGGTAGATATTTCCGCGGAAGCCGAAAATTTGGAATTGCTTCAGCGAAAAAACTGGAGCGCAAAGTGTCATCAGACACGGTCCCTTATTCAGAATTGGTACGATATGTGAACATCACAAACGATTCAGATAGCTTAACCTACGTGTGATGAGTTTGCACGTCAAAAATTTTGGTTCGAAATTCAATGGTTATAGTGGGCATCCACGTCATTGCATAATTTGGGTACACAAAGGAGGCTACAGCACACCCACACTTCTTAATCGACCAAGTTCAGCAATTAAACAGAGCTAGCTGACGTAAACATTACTCTAACAAATTAAAGACCAACGCTCTTAATTAAACAAAACAAATAGTACTACTACAGCTGATGCTCGTTGATCTCCGCCGCCGCCTCCATGTCCAGCTCGCGCCCGACGGTCTCCTGGGGAAGGGGCTCCATGGCATCAATCACACCATACTCCCCAAGCATCTCGCCATCCGTGTCCGCCATATCTTTGGAATAGGCCGCCACGAACTGGGCGTGGGTGGCCGCGATCTGGGCTTTGGCGGGCTCCGTCATGGCAAGGTATGCCGGGCAGGAACGGACGGCTGCTCGAACGCTTTCGGCGATTGCTAACTCGTCGGCCGTGGGTTGCCGACCGTTGTCGGAGAAGCTTCGTTCCATTTGTGCGGTGACCGCCATGAGCTGGGCGTGGACGGCCTCGACATGGTCGTGGGCGGCCTCCTTCAGGGCTTAGGCAGTCGCTGCAGAACGGACAGCTGATGTGCCACTCTCGCCAGTTGCTATCCCCAAGGCAGATGTTGCTGCCGCCGCCTGAGAAGCAACAGCAGCCGTTTGGGCAGCCTTGGCCGCCCAGCCGCAGACTGCGGCTGCGCTCACGAAGCCTGTTAGCACGCGCATGGCCGCTGTGGCCGCGCTCTTGCCGGAGTGGACCACAGAAGTTGCACTCATGACGCGGGTCCACGGGCCCATCTTTCACCGGCGACAATTGAACAGAGAAATGATATTTGGGGAGCGAGCTAGTGTTCTTGAGATGCCGGCTGTGGACTATAGCCGATGCACCTTCTCGCATAAGCCATCGACATACTATACACCGACGGTGCTCCAGGATAGTTTGTGCCGCATCTCACACGGTTGGTGATAATAGACTGTGTGCGATCTACTTGATTTTTCATCTTGATTTGAATTAGCGGCAATGGACGGTTTTTGAATTGCTAGACCTTTTATCTACAGTGATCATGCAACTATATGTGCGTCGTAAAAGAATTGGATTTATTAAGTGCTCGTTTGAACATTTTATACATTAAATTGGTTTTCTAGCCATTTCAGGTGCACAATTCAAAATTAAACTACATGCACATGCTCCAGCTCACCAACATGGGTTGTAAAATCTTATATGTTTACATGGGTTTTTGCTTATGTCCCATGTAAGAAATGAGGATGAAATTCAAACACCAGGGCACCGTGGCTCTCCGGCAAACGTCGATGTAATTGTTTTTGTAATTGTAGTAAATCCAAAATTCGTCCGAAATTCATGAAACTTGGCATGCTATCATGGAGCGGCATCAACATGCCGTGGTAAAAAAATTTGTCCCATTTGGGGTAGGTTTGGGTATAAGCTTCTCATATACCAGAGCTTCTCACAACAAGGGTGATGGTTTCGGTAGGGAACATTTCACTTTTCTGGACAAAATGATATCCGTTGCCTCTTCTCGATTTCAAATTTTTTCCTATTGTCAACATAGAACAACAGGAGCGTTGTGTCAATTTTTGGGATTTTTCGGGGTTCGCTTGGTGTCGGTGTATTTGGATCGACACCTATGGGATCAGAAGAATCCCTACTACGGTTGCGGGGCGCGGGGTTGAGAGAAGAGCGGATCCAACAGTTAGCACACGGTTCCTTTACCCAGGTTCGGGCCGCAAAGATGCGTAAAACCCTACTCCTGCTTTGGTGGATTATATGTTTGTGTTCTTCAGCTAGCTATGGGGCATGATGGGCTCCGAAAGCTGAGTCGCGAGGAGTTCTAAAAAGCCGAATCCTTCTCCTGGTTGCCTCGGGCCTTCTTTTATAGGAAAAGGGGTTGCCACAGTGGCACACATGAAGTTGAAAGGGTACAGTGATGCGAGGTTATCCCTCGCATTACAGGACAAGGCGCATTTAATGCGCTTAGCTTAGGTGTCCTCGCTTTATCGGGGACAAGGGGAGACGTCCGTCTTGTTCGTCGCCGCTCCTCCTTGTGTAGACACGCGCCCTAGCCAGCGGTGCCTGGGGTGCCATGTAGGCAGGCAGGCAGCTGAGGTGGTGCAATGGCGAGTCTCCACGAAGATCTGCATGTTACCACGCAGGTGCCTGCCCAGCTGGTTGGGTCGGCAGCTGCATGGGGCGGTGGAAACTTAGTTGGTACGGGCCTGACGGTGGCCCTGCGTGTGTCCTCGGCAAGGGCCTTGCCGGGGCCCCGGCAAGGGTCTTGCTGCGGCGCCTGCTGTCATCCCCGACAAGGTGCTTGCCGGAGGTCTTGTGGTCCTCCTTGGCTGGGATCCCGCCAAGGGTCGTCGTCCTCTTAGTGTGTGTATCTGTCGTTGAATGTCTTCACAAAGATCTGCATGCCACCACGGGGATGCCTCCCGAATCCTTGCCCATTGGGGGCAGTGGACTCAAGGGTCATCCGCTCCGCAGGCGTGGGGCGAGCTGCCGCGGCGAGGGTCTTGCCGGGGCTGCTAAAGCTGCCCCCGGCAAGGATCTTGCCGGGGGAATCCGCTTCGTCCCTTTGCTCTTTGTGGTCTTGGCTTTGGGCTTCAGTCTCCATCGAGCTTTGGTCTTACCCTGGCTCATCTCCCTTGCCGTGCTTGGTGTGTGGTGCCTAGGGCTCGGACTGCCCGTGCACAGCCATAGGGGTACAAAAAGTGTACCACTCTTTTTGTACACCGACACTTGGACATTTTTATACATTAACTGAGTTTTCTAGGCATTTATGTGCATAATTCAAATTTGAACTACATGCACATGCTCAAATGCATATAAATTGGTTGATAATTCATATTCGTGTCCTTGGTTGCATGCTTAGGTCCCATGCAAGAAATGGGAATGAATGTCAAACACCCTGCCACGATCACTCGGCTGCAAACATTGAGATACCTGGTTTTTTAATTCTAGTAAATCCAAAGCTCATCTGAAATTCATGAAACTTGGCATGCTGTCATGGAGCGAAATTAACATGCTGCGGTAATTTTTTTTGTCCCATTTGGGGCAGGTTTGGGGATGTCCTTCTCACAAACCAAAGCATCTGACAACAAGCCTGATGGATTTTTAATTCTAGTAAATCCAAAGCTCCTCGAAAATTCATGAAACTTGGCATGTTGTCATGGAGCGATATCAACATGCTGTTGTAAATTTTTGTCCTATTTGGGGTAGGTTTGGGGATATGCTTTTCACAAACCAGAGCTTCTCACAACAAGCCTGATGGTTTTTTAATTCTAGTAAATCCAAAGCTCATCTAAAATTCATGAAACTTGGCATGCTGTAATGGAGCGGCATTAACATGCCGTGGTAATTTTTTTGTCCCATTTGAGGCAGGTTTGGGGATATGCTTCTCACAAACCAGAGCTTCTCACAACAAGCCTGATGGTTACGGTAGGGAACGTTTCACCTTTCTAGACGAAAACAATATCTGTTGCCTCTTCTCGATTTCAATTTTTTTCCTAGTGTCAACATAGAATAACATGAGCGTTCTGTCAATTTTTGGGATTTTTCGGGGTTCGCTTGGACATTGTTATACATTAACTGAGTTTTCTATGCATTTATGTGCATAATTCAAATTTGAACTACATGCACATGCTCTAATGCATATAAACTGGTTGAAAATTCAAATCCGTGTCCTTGGTTTCATGCTTAGGTCCCATGCAAGAAATGTGAATGAATGTCAAACATCCTGTCACAGTCGCTCGACCATCCTGTCACAGTCACTCGACCACAAACATTGAGATACCTGGTTTTTTAATTCTAGTAAATCCAAAGCTCGTCTCAAATTCATGAAACTTGGCATGCTGTCATGGAGCGGTATCAACATGCCGTGGTAAATTATTTGTCCCATGTGGGGCAGGTTTGGAGATATGCTTCTCACAAACCAGAGCTTCTAACAACAAGCCTAATGGTTTTTTAATTCTAGTAAATCCAAAGCTTGTCTGAAATTCATGAAACTTGGCATGCTGTCACGGAGCGGCATCAACATGCCGTGGTAAAAAAATTGTCCCATTTGGGGCAGGTTTGGGGATTTGCTTCTCACAACAAGGTTGATGGTTTCGGTAGGGAACGTTTCACCTTTCTCGACGAAAACAATATCCGTTGCCTCTTCTCGATTTCAAATTTTTTCCTAGTGTCAACATAGAATAACAGGAGCGTTGTGTCAATTGTTGGGATTTTTCGGGGTTTGCTTGGACATTTTTATAGATTAAGTGAGTTTTTTATGCATTTATGTGCATAATTCAAATTTGAACTACATGCACATGCTCTAATGCATATAAATTGGTTGAAAATTCAAATTTGTGTCCTTGGTTACATGCTTAGGTCCCATGCAACAAATGGGAATGAATGTCAAACAACCTGCCACAGTTACTCGGCCGCAAACATTGATATACCTGGTTCTTTTAATTCTAGTAAATCCAAAGCTCGTATGAAATTCTTGAAACTTGGCATGCTGTCATGGAGCGGCATCAACATGTCGTGGTAAATTTTTTGTCCCATTGGGGCAGGTTTGGGGATATGCTTCTCACAAACCAGAGCTTCTCACGACAAGCCCGATGGTTTCGATAGGGATCATTTCACCTTTCTGGACGAAACGATATCCGTTGCCTCTTCTGGATTTCAAATTTTTTCATAGTGTCAACATAGAACAACACGAGTATTGTGTCAATTTTTGGGGTTTTGGGGGGTTCGTTTGGACATTTTTATGCATTAATTGAGTTTTCAATGCATTTATGTGCATAATTCAAATTTGAACTACATGCATATGCTCTAATTCATATAAATTGGTTGTAAAATCAAATATGTGTCCTTGGGTGTATGCTTAGGTCCCTTGCAAGAAATGGGAATCAATTTCAAACACCAGCACACCGTTGATTGCCGACAAAACGTTGAGATACTTTGTTTTTTAAATACTAGTAAATCCAAAACTCGTCTGAAATTCATGAAACTTGGCATGCTATCAGGGAATGGCACCCGACATGCTGTCGTATTTTTCGTGTCCATTTCGAGAGAAGGCGCACTCGAATAATACCAACAAAGGCATTTTGAAAAAATAGCTGTCACTTTAATACCTTAAACGTTAGTATAATTCAAATCGCGTGTGTTCTGTTAACCATTCATGTGACGCCACGTGTCTTCATTTTAATGGCCATAGGAGGTGTCGTGAGGACAGCTACTTGACCTTGACTGAACGGGAGGCGTGCGAGCGGAGTCTGGTGCGTAGGCTAACCGAGAGGCGTGCAAGTTGTCCTCGAGTGCGCAGGCTCACCGGGAAGATGCGAGCTGTACGCTGCACATGCTCACTGGGAAGCGAGCTCTTTGACTTCCATGGCCGCCCGCCTTCCTCTCCATTAATGGCGCCCGAGTCGCTGTTTAATACGGGCGGCCTTACTATTCGCATCCCATTCCCCTCAATCCCGCAAACCTTCACCAACGTCATGATGCAGAGTGATCATCTGCCACTAGTCTTCAAGTTTGGTGAAGTTGACTCCGAGCCGGAGGAGATAGAAAATAAGGAGGAATGGGACCTCATGGACATGGCCCAGAACTAGCTGGCCGCGGCGGTTACTGCCCCCGCTCCCATCCCAGCTCACATCCCTGCGTCCGCGCCAGTGCCAGCGACCATCCCCGTAGCATTGACGGGCTGGTCGTCGAGCACTATCGCAGAGCGGGATGCCGCGGGCATCAGCGAGGTTTCCGCAGACCCGCGTGAGCTCATGTAAATGCGAGCGCCAGCGCCCGTGCCCGTGCCCGTGCGCTCCCCTCCACCCACCGTGGCGCCAGCCCATGTGCGTTTGGCTGCACCCGCCGCGCTCGTGCCCTTGCCCGTGCGGCCCCTCCGCCCACCGCGGCGCCGGTCCCGGTGCGTTTGGCTGCACTCGCGGCACCCGTGCCCGTGCGCGCACCCCCTCAGTGGCATGGGACGCTGCCGTCGACCTCTACCTCTCAGCGGCGCCGGTTGCCGTCCTCCCACGCTCCGCCCGTCGATCGCGCGACGACATGATGTTTGATTTGCAAGTGAAGAACATTTTGTGCTGCCTTGAAGACTTCAACAACGTCGTCCCGGAGGACGACAACTACAACGACGGCGTGGCACGCCGCCTCCGCCGCCGCTGGAAATAGTTTTTGGGGGTTTAATACTGTATCTCGAATTCTCGATCATATGAATATAAATTCGTAGTGTGACTGAATGAAAGATATAGTTTGAACGAACTTGTGTTTTTCTCTCTTAATGTATAGACTTATCAAACGAATTTATTTTGAAAAAAAACGTCAATGGTTTTTAAATATAAAACACTCATCGCAAACATTTTAGTTACAACACCCGTATGCAAACCGACAGCTTCCCCAGGAAGCCAAGGGAAAATGTGTCGAGAAGGATCTGTGTAGCTCTTGATCGCAAACGTTTTAGATAGAATACCCATATGCAAAGTGTGAGCTATGGAAAATTCGAAGTGGAGGATTTGTGCATCCCTTCAACGCAAACAATTGTTTTGGATGACCCATGTGCAACCACGTAGAAACAATTGGGTAAGATTTGCACTTGTCATATTGGGTATGTTGCCATTTGTCAAACTGGAAAGATTGACATTTGTTTATCTAGTAACATTGCCATTTGTCAACCTTGTAACACAGCGATTTGTCAAAATATGCAGCTAAAAATCACTAGCACTATCTAATTTTTGCAACTAAAATCACTAGCACTATTCATATGGACACCACTAGCAGGCATGAGTTGATGGACACATATGCAAATGTACCATGGATTACATACAACAAGTCATCAACCCACAACGACAACGAGGATACATGTTGGATTATAGATCATTTCCAACAAAACATTCTAGTAATGTAAAGTTTTTGTCACACAACAAATAAGAAAGCAATGAAATGAACTTCAGCTCAACCACTCATCGGCGTTGGAAACGCTAGCTTTGAACAAGAAGTGATTCTCTGGAAAGGGCCAGCTACTGTCAATCTCGAGACCAATGCGGGACTGATCATCCAGGCTGAAGTGGCCTATTTCAGTACCCATATTGTGATAGCCACGGCAGGGAAGCATAGCAAGGTCTGAGGTATAGATATAGTTGCTTCTCATAAAAGGTAGTAACGTTGTGTCAACAGCAACTCGATCGCCTTTCACAATCATTGGATAGTTTTGTCCAAGGAAGAGCGAGTTTTCTCCAAGACTATCAATACTGAACCAGGGAGAAGGTGTTGGCGCTAGCACACTAGTATCCTTCCCGAATAACCTGCAATGGATGTTGGAATAGGTCCGGAGAGTGCGACCATGCGACACAACACATGCTTCCTTACTAACATCAGAAGTGCCCTATATACAGATTAGAAGAGGTGATCCATCGGAATAAGTTGCCATGCGCCACTTAGTATATGGTGTTGGGGAACGTAGTATTTCAAAAAAATTCCTACGATCATGCAAGATCTAACTACTATAAGCATAGCAACGAGTGGGGAGAGTGTGTCTATGTACCCTCGTAGACCGAAAGCGGAAGCGTCTAGTGACGCGGCTGATGTAGTCGAACGTCTTCGCGATCCAACCGATCCAAGCACCGAACATACGGCACCTCCACGTTCCGCGCACATTCAGCTTGATGACGCCCCACGAGTTTTGATCTAGTTGAGCGTCACGGCAGAGTTTCGTCAGCACGACGGCGTGGTGACGGTGATGATGAACCTACTGACGCAGGGCTGCACCTAAGCACTACAACGATATGAACGAGGTGTGTATCTGTGGAGGGGGGCACCACACACGGCTAAAATTGATGTTCCATTGTGTGTTCTAGGCGGACCCCTACCACCATATATAAAGGAGCAAGGGGGAGGCCTGCCGGCCCTAGGGCGCGCGCGTGAGAGAGAGGAGGAGTCCTCCTCCTAGTAGGAGTAGGACTCCCCTTTTCCTACTCCTACTAGGAGGGGGAAAGGAAGGAGGAGAGGGAGAAGGAAAGGGGGGCGCCGCCCCCCCTTCCCTAGTCCAGTTAGGACCAGAGGGGGAGGGGGCACGTGGCCAGCCCTGGCCGGCCCTCTCTCTCTCCACTAAGGCCCACTAGGCCCTTAATCTCTCCCGGGGGGTTCCGGTAACCCTCCGGTACTCCAGTTTTCTCCAAACCACCCTAAACACTTCCGATGTCCGAATATAGCCGTCCAATATATCAATATTTATGCCTCGAACATTCTGAGACTCCTCGTCATGTCCGTGATCACATCCGGGAATACGAACTACCTTCAGTACATCAAAACAGATGAACTCATAATACCGATCGTCATCGAACGTTAAGCCCGTGGACCCTATGGGTTCGACAACTATGTAGACATGACCG
The DNA here is from genome assembly GCA_902687465.1 of Secale cereale. Lineage (NCBI taxonomy): Eukaryota > Viridiplantae > Streptophyta > Magnoliopsida > Poales > Poaceae > Secale > Secale cereale. Next base: position 569,844,738 of record LR738713.1, on the reverse strand, counting down.
AGACACATCTCCGGTCAATAACCAATAGCGGAACCTGCATGCTCATATTGGTTCCTACATATTCTACGAAGATCTTTATCGGTCAAACTGCATAACAACATACGTTGTTCCCTTTGTCAGCGGTATGTTACTTGTCCGAGATTCGATCGTCTGTATCATTATACCTAGTTCAATCTCGTTACTGGAAAGTCTCTTTACTCATTCTGTAATACATCACCTCGTGACTAATTCATTAGTCGTTTGCTTGCAAGGCTTATTATGATGTGTATTACAGAGAGGGCCCAGAGATACCTCTCCGACACTCGGATTGACAAATCATATTCTCGATCTATGCCAACACCACAAACACCTTCGGAGACACCTGTAGAGCATATTTATAATCACCCAGTTATGTTGTGATGTTTGATAGCACACAAGGTGTACCTCCGGTATTCAGGAGTTGCATAATCTCATAGTCACAGGAACATGTATAAGTCATGAAGAAAGCAATAGCAGTAAAACTAAATGATCAAGTTGCTAAACTAACGGATGGGTCTTGTCCATCACATCATTCTCCTAATGATGCGATCCCGTTGATCAAATGACAACTCATGTCTATGGTTAGGAAACACAACCATCTTTGATCAACGAGCTAGTCTAGTAGAGGCATATTAGGGACACTTTGTTTTGTCTATGTATTCACACATGTACTAAGTTTCCGGTTAATACAATTCTAGCATGAATAATAAATATTTATCATGATATAAGGAAATACAAGAAACAACTTTATTCTTGGTGTTGATCATGTTTTGCTCGTGGAAGAGACTTAGTCAACGGGTCTACGACATTCAGATCCGTATGTATCTTGCAAATTTCTATGTCTCAATCCTTGACTTGATCGCGGATGGAATTGAAGCATCTCTTGATGTGCTTGGTTCTCTTGTGAAACCTGGATTCCTTCACCAAGGCTATTGCTCCAGTGTTGTCACAAAAGATTTTCATTGGACCCGATGCACTAGATATTACACCTAGATCGGATATGAACTCCTTCATCTAGACTCCTTCATTTGCTGCTTCCGAAGCAGCTATGTACTCCGCTTCGCACGTAGATCCCGCCACGATGCTCTACTTGGAACTGCACCAACTGACAGCTCCACCATTCAATAAAAATACATATCCGGTTTGTGACTTAGAGTCATCCGGATCAGTGTCAAAGCTTGAATCGATGTAACCGTTTACGACGAGCTCTTTGTCACCTCCATAAACGAAAACATATCCTTTGTCCTTTTCAGGTATTTCAGGATTTTCTTGACCGATGTCCAGTGATCCACTCCTGGATTACTTTGGTACTTCCCTGCTAAACTTATAGCACGGCACACAACAGGTCTGGTACACATCATTGTATACATGATAGATCCTATGGCTGAGGCATAGGGAATGACTTTCATTTTCTCTCTATCTTCTTCAGTGGTCGGGCATTGAGTCTTACTCAACTTCACACCTTGTAATATAGGCAAGAACTTATAGCAAGGCACACATCAGGTCTTTGACTGATCCATTTTTAACTTCTTCAAAACTTTATCAAGGTATGTGCTTTGTGAAACTCCAATTAAGCGTCCTGATCTATCTCTATATATCTTGGTGCCTAATAAATAAGCAGCTTCACCGAGGTCTTTCATTGAGAAATTCTTATTCAAGTATCCTTTTATGCCATCCCAAAATTCTATATCATTTCCAATCAACAATATGACATCTGCCTATAATATTAGAAATGCTACAGATCTCCCACTCACTTTCTTATAAATATAGGCTTCTCCAAAAGTCTGTATAAAACCATATGCTTTGATCACCTCATCAAAGCGTAAATTCCAACTCCGAGATGCTTGCACCAGTCCATAGATGGATCGCTGGAGCTTGCACACTTTGTTAGCACCTTTAGGATCGACAAAACCTTCTGGTTGCATCATATACAACTCTTCTTTGAGGTACCCATTTAGGAATGCAGTTTTGACATCCATTTGCCAGATTTCATAATCATAAAATGTGGCAATCGCTAACATGATTCAGACAGATTTAAGCATCGCTATGGGTGAGAAAGTCTCATCGTAGTCAACTCCTTGAACTTGTCGAAAACCTTCCGCAACAAGTCGAGCTTTGTAGACAATAACATTACCATCGGCGTCTGTCTTCCTCTTGAAGATCCATTTATATTCAATGGCCTACCGAACATCGGGCAAGTCAACCAAAGTCCATACTTTCTTCTCATACATGGATCCCATCTCAGATTTCATGGCCTCAAGCCATTTTGCGGAATATGGGCTCATCATCACTTCCTCATAGTTCATAGGTTCATCATGGTCTAGTAACATGACTTCCAGAACCGGGTTACCGTACCACTCTGGCGTGGAACGCACTCTGGTTGACCTACGAGATTCAGTAGTAACTTGATCTGAGGTTTCATGATCATCATCATTAGCTTCCTTACTGATCGGTGTAGGAATCACTAGAACTAGTTTCTGTAATGTACTATGCTCCAATTCTGGAGAAGGTACAATTACCTCATCAAGTTTTACTTTCCTCCCACTCACCTCTTTCGAGAGAAACTCCTTCTCTAGAAAGGATCCATTCTTAGCAATGAATATCTTGCCTTCGGATCTGTGATAGAAGGTGTACCCAACATTTTCCTTTGGTATCCTATGAAGACACATTTCCCCGACTTGGGTTCGAGCTTATCAGGTTGAAGCTTTTTCACATAAGCATCGCAGCCCCAAACTTTAAGAAATGACAACTTTGGTTTCTTGAGAAACCACAGTTCATAAGGCGTCGTCTCAGAGGATTTAGATGGTGCCCTATTTAATGTGAATGCGGTTGTCTCTAAAGCATAACCCCAAAACGATAGCGGTAAATCGGTAAGAGACATCATAGATCGCACCATATCTAATAAAGTACGGTTACGACGTTCGGACACACCATGTCGGGGGAAACTGTCCGCCACGAACACCTATGGGACCGGAGCCCCTTGTCTGTGCGGTACGAGGGCGGAGGGAGCACAAAGAGCAGATCGTAGCGAGCACGCGGGCAGTTTTACCCAGGTTCGGGCCGCGGTAGACGCGTAAAACCCTACTCCTGCTTGGTTGTGTATTGAGTTTGAGCGCTCGGGAGCTTGAAGAAGCAGCTACACCAAGCGCGAGAGTGATCTAGGTTCCGAACCCCCTCCACGTTGTGCATGGGCCTCCTTTTATAGTGCAAGGGGTCACCGACAGGTGTCAACGTAGGAGAAAGGGGTAAAAAAGTAAAAGAGGGGGTAGCTGTAACAGTGCGGGAACAGTGGAGCTACAGTACAGAACAGTGGTCTATACCTACTTTAACAGTGGGGGACAAGGGCATTTAATGCCCGTCGCCGTCGACCCCAAAAGCTCCCGCCTTAGCGTCTCCGTCTGCCACGGCGATGGATCCATTGCCGTGGAGTGCCACCGTGTACCCCAAGCTGCACAGCCATCCGCCACGCGTCCCTGGATAGGCCCCAGGGCGACGCGTGGACCGATGAGCTGGAGCGCGGGCACACAGCGCCGCCTTCCCGGTAAGCACCTTGCCGGGGCCTCGATCTTGCCGGGCCCGGGAGCTTGCCGCTCCCCGGGCCCCTTGCCGGGGCGCATATAGCGCCGAGGCGTTGTCTTCTCGTCTTCCTGGCAAGCTCCTCTTGCCAGGGCCTTGTGTTAGCGGGGCAGTCTTGAGCCTAGTATGGCCTTCCCGGCAAGCTCCTCTTGCCGGGGTCTTGGTCTCATGTCTTGTATACTTTGTTTTTGAATGGTTTAATAGGGAGCAGGAAGGTCTCCGGCGAGCACGCAGTAAACCTTGCCGCGGGAAGCTGCAACTGACCGTGCACAAGTTGGGGTACTGAGGTACCCCTACCTTAGTACACCGACAGGAGCCCCCGGGCCTGGGCCACACACGGTGCCGAGCGCTGTTGGGCCAGGCCCAAAACAGTGCACGGGCACCCGCGGCCCGCGGCGCGCCGAATCCACTTCCATATCCGCCGCACCCCACGGTAACGGCACGCGTCGATCGCGGCGCCGTGGGATGGGACGTGCCCACGATCTCTTAATGGAAAGGGCGAAACGCCCCCCACTCCCCCATAAAAGCAGAGGAAGCGGGCGCGGTTCCCCTCCTTGCGCTCTCATTGCATTGTCTTCCTCCCCCAAAGATTCTCTCTTGCGCTCTGCCTCCACATCTCCGCCGCCGCCGAGCTCTTCGTCCCCCTCCTTCCGCCGCGTCCGCCATGGCCCCAAAGACCGACAAGGCGAAGGCGGAGAAGTCCAAGCGGGAGAAATCGGAGCAAGCGGCCAAGCTCATCGCGTACCGGAAGCGGCATGTCGTCTTCCCGCCGAAGCTCGGCGTGCGGGAGCTCTGGAACAAGTATTACTTGTTCTGGTCCAAGGAAACCGACGCGCATCCCCGCACGCGAGCATATCCGGCCGCCGCCAAGGACAGCTATCCCGGCGGGTACTACTTCTTTGCTGCCTTCTTTCATTGTGGTCTCTGTCCTCCTTTCTCAAACTTCTTCTGCGACGTCATGAACACATATGGCCTCCATCTGCTTGACTTCACCCCCAACGCCATTCTCACCATGGCTGTTTTCGCACACATGTGCGAAAACTTCATAGGAGTCCACCCCAATGTAGCCCTCTTTAGACACTTCTTCACTCCTAGAGCCGAGGCCGATGCCCCCCTCTCCGGAGGAATTTCTTGGGTCTTTCGTCTGAATAAAAAAGGGGCGTACTTGCCGGGGGAGCTCCGCGGCAAGTGGGAGGAATGACGAGCGGAGTGGTGCTGGATCGTAGAAGACCAGCCGCAAGCCTTCACCGCGCCGCGCACAACGCCCATCGTGCGCGGCAGGGACTGGAGTGAGCTGGACTCGGACGACGTCAAGCTCAACATCGCCCTCGTCCGGATTCTTCGTCTTCGGTTGGCCAATCTGTCAGTTGCTGAGGTGGGCGCAGATTTCCTCCGCCGGCGCATCGCCCCTCTCCAAGACCGGAAGAGGCCGGCCTGGGAGTACGGCGGCCCGGCAGACATCATGAGGCTGCGCCCCGGGCTCAACTTCAACTTCACCACGCTGGAGCTGAGGGGAATGGTCCGGGAACTCTTCAAGTACGACCCGGCACACCCCGAGTGGTTCAGGACTCCCCGGGAAGTGGTGCCGCTCTGCAACAACAGCGTCAGGGATCGGATCCTCGCCATGATGCCCATGTGTGACTCGCACGGCCTGGACCGCACGTGGATTGCTCCGAAGCCCATCGACGTCCTCAACTTCTACGACAACCTCGCAGAGGTGGCGAGGAACAAGGATGACCTCAAGCTGCACACACGGGACACCACCGAGCAGGAGATCGCCTACATAGCTTCCCGGGCTGAAGAGGCCGCCGCAGCCGCGACGGCAGGAATTTTCGGATACTCGCCGGAACAGGCGGAGGCTGCGGACGCGTCCACCCAGGCGGAGGAGGCGGAGATCCGCAGGTTGCTAAATCTTCCTCCCGACGCGCTCGCCGGGGTCCCCTCGTTGAGGCACTCCGGGATCAACGGGATCGCGACCGAGGCCGCGGCAATGGAGGGTACCGTCAGAGGCGCCGCGAGGGGCGGAGGCGCCAAGGGGAAGGGGGCCGCAGCGCAGGACGCTGGGCCCAGTGAGCCGGCCGGGGGAGAGGAGGAGGAGGAGGAGGCCGCGGACTCCGGCGGATCCACGGAGTTGTACGCCGACGACCTCTCCTCGTCGGAGAGCTCCCCGCCCCCGGCAAGCCCGAGGCAGTCCCCGGCGAAACGTCTCCGCAAGGCGGCGACGGGGGAAAGGGCGTAGGCGCCCCGGCAACAGCCAGCTCGCCGGGCAGCTCCCCGGGGGAGCCAAGCCGCGCCAAGGCCGTCCGGCGCACCAGCCGCAGCGGAGGCGGCCCGTGCGCGGACCACGACGGAGGCGCCTCGCAGGCCAGCAGTGAGCCGGCAGGGGTCTTCTCGGGGCGGAGCAGCGGCTCCGCCCGCCCCTCGGGCGCCGGCTACCACAGGGGCTGGGTCTTCGCAGCCCCCAGCCCCGGTGAACACCAAGCGCGCGAGGGAGTCTTCGTCTTCCGCTCCTCGCGCCGACGCGCCCACGGTGGAGTATGATTTCTCCGCCCTGAGCGAGGACGACGAGGAGGACCAGGAGTAAGGATCTGGAACCTTACATCTTCTTGATTTCTGTCTTGGTTTTTTGTTGATGCCGACTCTGTTCATTGCTCTGATTTCAGGACCCTGGCCCATCGTGCGGCGAAGAAGGCCAAAGCGCCCGAGGTCGAGGTCGCGGAAGACTCGGCAGCTGCGGCAACAGGGGGTGTGCCGGAGCCGAGCCTGCCGGACCCGAGCGCTGCTCCGAGGAGCAGCCCCCAGCGTAGCCCGCAGCGCAGCCCCCAGCGTAAGTCTGGGGTTTTCTCTTTTCGCTCGTCGGGGTATGCCTAAGGATTTGGTTTTGTCTTCATGTCTTGACGTTTCTTGTCTTGTTCTGTGCAGAGGTGGAGCCACAGCGGGAAGAGCGCCCGGAGACTGTCGTTGAGGAGCCGCAGGCTCCGCCGTCCCCGCCAAGGCAGAACTCTCCGGCAAGGGAGAGCGCTCCGCCAAGGGCGGGTACTCCGCCGAGGCAAAGTACCCCGCCAAGGGCGAGCAGCCCGGCGAGGGTGGCTACTCCGACAAGGCCGAGCTCCCCGGCGAGGGAGCCCGCCGCTGAGGACGTCCGCCAAGGTAAGTTTTGTGATTTGCTTTCTTGGGCTTGCCTCTTTTTGGATATTTGCTCGAATCTTGAACTTCTTTTTCTTCTTCTTCTTTTTAGATCTTCCTCCTCCTGCGCCCATGGAGACGGAGGTTATCAACCTCGAGGAGGAGGGCGCGCAGGGCGGCGGCGGCGACGCTCCTGTCGTCGAGGAGATAACCGAGGCCGCCGAGCCGGCCGCGCAGGAGACTGCCCCGGCTGCGGACGCAGCGGCTGGGGAGGAGGACGGCGACCGCACCGCCGGCCCGGAGGCGGCGGGAGCATCGGATGCTGCACCGGCCACCGGCCCCTCCGCCAGCAAGGAGCAGGGGTATTATCTCGAGGCCCCCAACGGCGTCTTCATCCAGATGCCTTGGGGGTCTTCATCGCGAGCTCCTGCGGAGGGCGAGGCGTTCGACGGGGAAGTCCTCGCCTCCGCAGGCTTGAAGATCGTCGAGGCGCCCGGCGGGAGTGAGGGGCCCGAGGAGGAGAGGTTGCTCCACCAGCTCCTGGCCCTTTACCGGGCCAGGCAGGCGAAGCTCGCCTCCCGGGAGGCTCTTGCCGCCAAGGCCGCGGCGGAAATGGAGAAGCGTGCGGCGGAGCTCAGCGCCGCCAATCAGGCAGCCCTCCGCGAGGTGGCGGAGGAGCGGGAGCGTCTCGCCGGCGAGTACCAGGAGTGGGTGCTCGAGAAGGCTGAAGCTGACGAACAGCAGCGGCTCGCCGGGGTGGAGATGTCCCGGCGAGAGGGAGAGCTCGCGCAGCGGAAGGTCGAGCTCGACTCCCACGAGGAGGACCTTGCCGCTCGCGAGGCAGCCCTTGGCGGGGAGCTGAAGGAGGCGAAAGCCGCCGCGGTTGCCGCGGAAGACGCCAAGAAGGAGCTTGCCGCCAAGGTTGAACAGTTGGAGAAAGCGCTGAAGGTGAGCGCCGAGAAGGTTGCCGCGCTCATCTTGGAGCGCGAGAAGGACGCTCACACGAACTCCGAGCTTCAAGTGAGTCTCTCCAAGAGGGGCGACGAGTTGAAGGCCGCCAAGGACTCCATTGAGGACTTGGAACTAAAGGTCACCACTCTGAAGGAATCGCTCGACGCTGCCCGGGCTCAGGAGAATAAACTGAAGGAGGAGCTCCGCAAGGAGCGGACCCTGGTGGACAGCGTCAACAAGGCATCCGAGCTCTTCCGCCAGACCATCGAGGTATGGACCGAAGACTTGGTTTCTTCTGCGTCCAACATTGACCAGGAGCTGCTGGCGCTGAAGGTCGAACACCTCATCTACTCGCCGGATCCGGATCTCCCGCACAGCGCCAAGCTCAGCCTCTTCTTCAGAGGAATCGCGCCGGCCCTTGCAGGTCTCCGGAACCGCATCCCCGCGCAGCTGGCCGAGGAGTCGCGCCTGCTCTGCGCGGGAACTCTGGAGCGGGTGCTGACGAAGATCGTGTACCGCAACCCGGGAATCAACCTCACGAACGTTCTTCGCAGCTTGCCGGCTGATGCAGACACGGAGGCCCTGAAGGAGCAGGTCGGCCACATCATCGCCAAGGTGGCAAAGCTTGGCAGGAAGGAGGGCGACCGCGTAGACTAGGGCTCCATTATCTTTATCTTTTTGTTGCTGCACATTATGTCATGAACTTATTAGTCCATTGCGACAAGTTATCCTTTGTAAGATATTTACTTTATTTTGATCAATCAGTGCAATGTTATCTTCCTTGTTTTAATCCTTGACTTTGTTTGTTTTTCACCCTACGCTCCCGGGGAGCTTGCCGGCAAGGAGCCTTTGCCGCGAGCGCTGAGTGCTGGACTCTGAGCAGCCTGCTGGCCAAGGTCCTCGCCGGCAAGCAACCTTGCCGCAGCTAGTCGCAACGCACTTAGCTTGCTGAGCATACTCGGAAACGAAGCAAGGGCGCGACACTTGTCGCAGCTCACTTAAATCGTTGAGTGAACTCGAAAACAAGATAAGGGTGCGGCAAGCTACGGGTAGGTTCCTCCGCGCACAGGTTTTCCATACAAAATGTGATCGTTCAAGGAAGACAACTAAATTTTAAAACTTGAACTGGTCAAATTCTAACAACTTATCTTTCGTATGCTGCTTGCTTATATTGCTTGCTTTCCGGTAAGACTTCTCTTTCTTGAACAACACTTGGTCCCTCCTCCACCTCCTTCCCCCCCGGCAAACTTGTGCGCGAGGAACGTTCCTTCTGCTTAAAAGGAAAGAAAAGGGAGAGGGAAACAAGCATATGGCCTTTCGGCGCGCTAATGCTTACCGTATTCTTGAGTGTTGCACCAAATGCCAAACAGAACATGCAAATAGCAAAGAGAAGCATGCAAAAGGCAATCGATGCGAAAAACACAAAAACTTTACTGATGCACGGGGTCTGCGCCCGGCTTTGTACAAAGGGTTACATGCAACAGCGGCAAAGCTTGTACAAAAGGTGGTTGCCGGAGCGGGTCACGGCAACCGCGCCTTAGGGGTGAAACTTGCGAAGATGCTCTATGTTCCAGGAGTTGCTCACCGGTAAGCCTTCTTCGGTCTCGAGGCGGACAGCGCCGGGCCTCGTAACTTGTCTCACCCGATAAGGGCCTTCCCACTTCGGCGTCAACTTGTTGGAATTCTTGGCGGACTGAACACGCCGAAGAACAAGGTTGCCTTCCTCGAGACTCCTGGCCTTGACTTTGCGGCTATGATAGCAGCGCAAAGCTTGCTGGTATCGAGCAGCTCGTACAGCAGCCTGGAGACGTCCCTCCTCGAGGAGCAATGCGTCATCTTGCCGCAGTTGCTCTTGCTCGAGCTCATCATAAGCGAGCACTCGAGGAGATCCGTATACGAGTTCCGTGGGGAGAACTGCTTCTGCTCCATAGACTAGAGCAAAAGGTGTCTGTCCGGTGGCTCGACCTGGTGTCGTTCTGATTGACCAAAGAGCCGCCGGGAGCTCCTCTATCCAATTTCTTCCGCACTTGCGCAGCCTGTCAAAGGTTCTTGTCTTGAGCCCGCGCAGCACTTCAGCATTTGCCCTCTCCGCTTGACCGTTGCTCCTCGGGTGAGCAACAGAAGCGAAACAGACCTTGGCGCCAAGGTCTTGGACGTACTGCATGAAGGTGCGACTAGTGAATTGCGTACCGTTGTCGGTGATGATCCTGTTAGGGATCCCGAAACGGCAAACAATTGACCTGAAGAACCTGACCGCTGACTGTGCTGTCACCTTCCTTACCGGCTCCACTTCTGGCCACTTTGTGAACTTGTCGATTGCAACGTACAAGTACTCAAAGCCCCCGACAGCACGAGGGAAAGGGCCGAGGATGTCGAGCCCCCAGACCGAGAAGGGCCATGACAAAGGGATTGTTTGGAGAGCTTGAGCTGGCTGATGGATTTGCTTCGCATGGAACTGGCACGCTTCACACTTGGTTACTAGTGCAGTTGCATCTTGGAGGGCTTCTTGCCAAAAGAACCCTTGCCGGAAAGCTTTCCCGGCAAGCGCCCTTGCGCCAATGTGGTGGCCGCATATGCCTCCGTGTATTTCCGCCAACAGCTTCTGTCCATCTTCTCTGGAGATGCACTTCAACCTGACACCATTGAGTCTTCTTCTGTACAGCTCGTTATCCACGAACTGATACATACTTGACTGCCTGGTTATCTTCTCTATCTCTTGAGGGTCGTCGGGAAGTTCTCCAGTTTGCAGAAAACGGACGATCTGCTGCGCCCATGCCGGAGCCCGAGGCTCGACGGCAAGGACTAAAGGCTCGAGGGCCGCTGCGGGAACCTCAGCTTCTACGGCAAGGACCTCTGGTTCTGCCGGAGCTGACGGTCCCCCGGCAAGCTCGCCGGGGCGAGGCTTGCCGGGAACGCTTGCTTCAACTGTACAAGCCCGAGGACTTGCAGGAGCAAACTGTTCCTCAGCGTTCTGGTTGTTGATCTTGGGGACCTTGGCGGCGGCTTCAGGAAGATCCGCCGGCAAGTAGTCGCCGGAGACCAACTTTCTCTTCTTGGACTGCCCAATTGATGGTGTAACGGATGGCTGAGTCAGCTTGAGCAAGAAGGTCCCTGGTTCCACAGGTAACTTCATCGCGGCGCACTTTGAAAGGCCATCTGCAATTTCATTTTGAGCTCTCGGGACGTGCTCCATCTGCAAACCTTCAAAGTGCTCTTCAAGCTTTCTCACTTCATCGACATAAGCTTCCATCAAAGGGCTCTGATAGCTCTTGTTAACTTGCCGGACCACCAACTGAGAATCGCCCCGCACAATCAGCTTTCTGATCCCAAGTTCGGCCGCAATCCTGAGGCCGGCAAGCAAGCCTTCATATTCTGCAGTGTTGTTTGTCGCTTGCTCCCTGGGAAAGTGCATCTGGATAACATATTTGAGGTGCTCTCCGGTGGGCGCGATGAGTACCACGCCGGCACCGGCGCCTTGCAGCGAGAAGGCACCGTCAAAATACATTACCCATTCACTTGTCGCTTCTTGCACGGGTGCACTTGTTTCTTGAACTTCTTCATCTGGCGTTGGGGTCCACTCAGCTATGAATTCTGCCAAAGCTCGGCTCTGTATGGTCGAAGTACTTTCAAATTTGAGACCAAAGCTCGACAGCTCCAATGCCCACTCGACGATCCTGCCTGTTGCTTCTGGATTGTGCAATATCCTCTTCAACGGAAAGCGAGTGACCACTGTTATCTCATGGGCTTGGAAGTAATGGCGCAGCTTTCTCGAGGCCATGAGGAGGCCGAAAAGCAACTTTTGCACACTAGAGTACCTTGATCTAGCCCCCTGGAGAAGGGAACTTACAAAATACACTGGGCGCTGCACCATCTTCTTCCGCACCTCTCCTTGCTCCTGCGCAGAGTCATCCTTGTCGGGGCCAGAGCTTGCCGGAGCAGCCCCCTGCTTGTCGCTGGATTCGCTTGCCGGTGGTGCTGACTCCTCGTCGGACTCCCTCTCCGCTACTAACGCAGCACTAACCACCTGGTTGGTTGCCGCTAAGTATAGCAACAACTTTTCCTGTGGTCTAGGTGCGACAAGTATAGGAGTGGAGGACAGGTACCGTTTCAAATCCTGCAACGCCGCCTCCGCTTCCGGAGTCCACTTCATGGGACCTGCCTTCTTCAAGATTTCGGGGTACGCCTGAGGATTTGGTTTTGTCTTCATGTCTTGACGTTTCTTGTCTTGTTCTGTGCAGAGGTGGAGCCACAGCGGGAAGAGAAAACCCCAGACTTACGCTGGGGGCTGCGCTGCGGGCTACGCTGGGGGCTGCTCCTCGGAGCAGCGCTCGGGTCCGGCAGGCTCGGCTCCGGCACACCCCCTGTTGCCGCAGCTGCCGAGTCTTCCGCGACCTCGACCTCGGGCGCTTTGGCCTTCTTCGCCGCACGATGGGCCAGGGTCCTGAAATCAGAGCAATGAACAGAGTCGGCATCAACAAAAAACCAAGACAGAAATCAAGAAGATGTAAGGTTCCAGATCCTTACTCCTGGTCCTCCTCGTCGTCCTCGCTCAGGGCGGAGAAATCATACTCCACCGTGGGCGCGTCGGCGCGAGGAGCGGAAGACGAAGACTCCCTCGCGCGCTTGGTGTTCACCGGGGCTGGGGGCTGCGAAGACCCAGCCCCTGTGGTAGCCGGCGCCCGAGGGGCGGGCGGAGCCGCTGCTCCGCCCCGAGAAGACCCCTGCCGGCTCGCTGCTGGCCTGCGAGGCGCCTCCGTCGTGGTCCGCGCACGGGCCGCCTCCGCTGCGGCTGGTGCGCCGGATGGCCTTGGCGCGGCTTGGCTCCCCCGGGGAGCTGCCCGGCGAGCTGGCTGTTGCCGGGGCGCCTGCGCCCTTTCCCCCGTCGCCGCCTTGCGGAGACGTTTCGCCGGGGACTGCCTCGGGCTTGCCGGGGGCGGGGAGCTCTCCGACGAGGAGAGGTCGTCGGCGTACAACTCCGTGGATCCGCCGGAGTCCGCGGCCTCCTCCTCCTCCTCCTCTCCCCCGGCCGGCTCACTGGGCCCAGCGTCCTGCGCTGCGGCCCCCTTCCCCTTGGCGCCTCCGCCCCTCGCGGCGCCTCTGACGGTACCCTCCATTGCCGCGGCCTCGGTCGCGATCCCGTTGATCCCGGAGTGCCTCAACGAGGGGACCCCGGCGAGCGCGTCGGGAGGAAGATTCAGCAACCTGCGGATCTCCGCCTCCTCCGCCTGGGTGGACGCGTCCGCAGCCTCCGCCTGTTCCGGCGAGTATCCGAAAATTCATGCCGCCGCGGCTGCGGCGGCCTCTTCAGCCCGGGAAGCTATGTAGGCGATCTCCTGCTCGGTGGTGTCCCGTGTGTGCAGCTTGAGGTCATCCTTGTTCCTCGCCACCTCTGCGAGGTTGTCGTAGAAGTTGAGGACGTCGATGGGCTTCGGAGCAATCCACGTGCGGTCCAGGCCGTGCGAGTCACACATGGGCATCATGGCGAGGATCCGATCCCTGACGCTGTTGTTGCAGAGCGGCACCACTTCCCGGGGAGTCCTGAACCACTCGGGGTGTGCCGGGTCGTACTTGAAGAGTTCCCGGACCATTCCCCTCAGCTCCAGCGTGGTGAAGTTGAAGTTGAGCCCGGGGCGCAGCCTCATGATGTCTGCCGGGCCGCCGTACTCCCAGGCCGGCCTCTTCCGGTCTTGGAGAGGGGCGATGCGCCGGCGGAGGAAATCTGCGCCCACCTCAGCAACTGACAGATTGGCCAACCAAAGACGAAGAATCCGGACAAGGGCGATGTTGAGCTTGACGTCGTCCGAGTCCAGCTCACTCCAGTCCCTGCCGCGCACGATGGGCGTTGTGCGCGGCGCGGTGAAGGCTTGCGGCTGGTCTTCTACGATCCAGCACCACTCCGCTCGCCTTTCCTCCCACTTGCCGCGGAGCTCCCCCGGCAAGTACGCCCCTTTTTTATTCAGACGAAAGACCCAAGAAATTCCTCCGGAGAGGGGGGCATCGGCCTCGGCTCTAGGAGTGAAGAAGTGTCTAAAGAGGGCTACATTGGGGTGGACTCCTATGAAGTTTTCGCACATGTGTGCGAAAACAGCCATGGTGAGAATGGCGTTGGGGGTGAAGTCAAGCAGATGGAGGCCATATGTGTTCATGACGTCGCAGAAGAAGTTTGAGAAAGGAGGACAGAGACCACAATGAAAGAAGGCAGCAAAGAAGTAGTACCCGCCGGGATAGCTGTCCTTGGCGGCGGCCGGATATGCTCGCGTGCGGGGATGCGCGTCGGTTTCCTTGGACCAGAACAAGTAATACTTGTTCCAGAGCTCCCGCACGCCGAGCTTCGGCGGGAAGACGACATGCCGCTTCCGGTACGCGATGAGCTTGGCCGCTTGCTCCGATTTCTCCCGCTTGGACTTCTCCGCCTTCGCCTTGTCGGTCTTTGGGGCCATGGCGGACGCGGCGGAAGGAGGGGGACGAAGAGCTCGGCGGCGGCGGAGATGTGGAGGCAGAGCGCAAGAGAGAATCTTTGGGGGAGGAAGACAATGCAATGAGAGCGCAAGGAGGGGAACCGCGCCCGCTTCCTCTGCTTTTATGGGGGAGTGGGGGGCGTTTCGCCCTTTCCATTATGAGATCGTGGGCACGTCCCATCCCACGGCGCCGCGATCGACGCGTGCCGTTACCGTGGGGTGCGGCGGATATGGAAGTGGATTCGGCGCGCCGCGGGCCGCGGGTGCCCGTGCACTGTTTTGGGCCTGGCCCAACAGCGCTCGGCACCGTGTGTGGCCCAGGCCCGGGGGCTCCTGTCGGTGTACTAAGGTAGGGGTACCTCAGTACCCCAACTTGTGCACGGGCAGTTGCAGCTTCCCGCGGCAAGGTTTACTGCGTGCTCGCCGGAGACCTTCCTGCTCCCTATTAAACCATTCAAAAACAAAGTATACAAGACATGAGACCAAGACCCCGGCAAGAGGAGCTTGCCGGGAAGGCCGTACTAGGCTCAAGATTGCCCTGCTAACACAAGGCCCTGGCAAGAGGAGCTTGCCAGGAAGACGAGAAGACAACGCCTCGGCGCTATATGCGCCCCGGCAAGGGGCCCGGGGAGCGGCAAGCTCCCGGGCCCGGCAAGATCGAGGCCCCGGCAATGTGCTTACCGGGAAGGCGGCGCTGTGTGCCCGCGCTCCAGCTCATCGGTCCACGCGTCGCCCTGGGGCCTATCCAGGGACGCGTGGCGGATGGCTGTGCAGCTTGGGGTACACGGTGGCACTCCACGGCAATGGATCCATCGCCGTGGCAGACGGAGACGCTAAGGCGGGAGCTTTTGGGGTCGACGGCGACGGGCATTAAATGCCCTTGTCCCCCACTGTTAAAGTAGGTATAGACCACTGTTCTGTACTGTAGCTCCACTGTTCCCGCACTGTTACAGCTACCCCCTCTTTTACTTTTTTACCCCTTTCTCCTACGTTGACACCTGTCGGTGACCCCTTGCACTATAAAAGGAGGCCCATGCACAACGTGGAGGGGGTTCGGAACCTAGATCACTCTCGCGCTTGGTGTAGCTGCTTCTTCAAGCTCCCGAGCGCTCAAACTCAATACACAACCAAGCAGGAGTAGGGTTTTACGCGTCTACCGCGGCTCGAACCTGGGTAAAACTGCCCGCGTGCTCGCTAGGATCTGCTCTTTGTGCTCCCTCCGCCCTCGTACCGCACAGACAAGGGGCTCCGGTCCCATAGGTGTTCGTGGCGGACAGTTTCCCCCGACATCTTCCTGTCGGTGTACTAAGGTAGGGGTACCTCAGTACCCCAACTTGTGCACGGGCAGTTGCAGCTTCCCGCGGCAAGGTTTACTGCGTGCTCGCCGGAGACCTTCCTGCTCCCTATTAAACCATTCAAAAACAAAGTATACAAGACATGAGACCAAGACCCCGGCAAGAGGAGCTTGCCGGGAAGGCCGTACTAGGCTCAAGACTGCCCCGCTAACACAAGGCCCTGGCAAGAGGAGCTTGCCAGGAAGACGAGAAGACAACGCCTCGGCGCTATATGCGCCCCGGCAAGGGGCCCGGGGAGCGGCAAGCTCCCGGGCCCGGCAAGATCGAGGCCCCGGCAAGGTGCTTACCGGGAAGGCGGCGCTGTGTGCCCGCGCTCCAGCTCATCGGTCCACGCGTCGCCCTGGGGCCTATCCAGGGACGCGTGGCGGATGGCTGTGCAGCTTGGGGTACACGGTGGCACTCCACGGCAATGGATCCATCGCCGTGGCAGACGGAGACGCTAAGGCGGGAGCTTTTGGGGTCGACGGCGACGGGCATTAAATGCCCTTGTCCCCCACTGTTAAAGTAGGTATAGACCACTGTTCTGTACTGTAGCTCCACTGTTCCCGCACTGTTACAGCTACCCCCTCTTTTACTTTTTTAACCCTTTCTCCTACGTTGACACCTGTCGGTGACCCCTTGCACTATAAAAGGAGGCCCATGCACAACGTGGAGGGGGTTCGGAACCTAGATCACTCTCGCGCTTGGTGTAGCTGCTTCTTCAAGCTCCCGAGCGCTCAAACTCAATACACAACCAAGCAGGAGTAGGGTTTTACGCGTCTACCGCGGCCCGAACCTGGGTAAAACTGCCCGCGTGCTCGCTACGATCTGCTCTTTGTGCTCCCTCCGCCCTCGTACCGCACAGACAAGGGGCTCCGGTCCCATAGGTGTTCGTGGCGGACAGTTTCCCCCGACATGGGGCCCGGGGAGCGGCAAGCTCCCGGGCCCGGCAAGATCGAGGCCCCGGCAAGGTGCTTACCGGGAAGGCGGCGCTGTGTGCCCGCGCTCCAGCTCATCGGTCCACGCGTCGCCCTGGGGCCTATCCAGGGACGCGTGGCGGATGGCTGTGCAGCTTGGGGTACACGGTGGCACTCCACGGCAATGGATCCATCGCCGTGGCAGACGGAGACGCTAAGGCGGGAGCTTTTGGGGTCGACGGCGACGGGCATTAAATGCCCTTGTCCCCCACTGTTAAAGTAGGTATAGACCACTGTTCTGTACTGTAGCTCCACTGTTCCCGCACTGTTACAGCTACCCCCTCTTTTACTTTTTTACCCCTTTCTCCTACGTTGACACCTGTCGGTGACCCCTTGCACTATAAAAGGAGGCCCATGCACAACGTGGAGGGGGTTCGGAACCTAGATCACTCTCGCGCTTGGTGTAGCTGCTCTTTTTTACCCCTTTCTCCTACGTTGACACCTGTCGGTGACCCCTTGCACTATAAAAGGAGGCCCATGCACAACGTGGAGGGGGTTCGGAACCTAGATCACTCTCGCGCTTGGTGTAGCTGCTTCTTCAAGCTCCCGAGCGCTCAAACTCAATACACAACCAAGCAGGAGTAGGGTTTTACGCGTCTACCGCGGCCCGAACCTGGGTAAAACTGCCCGCGTGCTCGCTACGATCTGCTCTTTGTGCTCCCTCCGCCCTCGTACCGCACAGACAAGGGGCTCCGGTCCCACCGCCGCCGAGCTCTTCGTCCCCCTCCTTCCGCCGCGTCCGCCATGGCCCCAAAGACCGACAAGGCGAAGGCGGAGAAGTCCAAGCGGGAGAAATCGGAGCAAGCGGCCAAGCTCATCGCGTACCGGAAGCGGCATGTCGTCTTCCCGCCGAAGCTCGGCGTGCGGGAGCTCTGGAACAAGTATTACTTGTTCTGGTCCAAGGAAACCGACGCGCATCCTCCGCCTGCGATCATCTCCGCCGCAGCTGATCAATTTAATGCGGCTACTCCCGACGCACTCCGGTAGTGAATCTGTCAGTTGCCAAGGGCGGGTACGCGCGCCAGGTAGGGGGCGTCGAGGTTGTGCGAACCTGATCCGGCGTTCGCGCGGGCGCTTTCTTCATCAACCTCTCCAGCTTCATCAGCAACTTCATCAGCGACAACTCCATGGCCCCGAAGAAGAAGGCTTCGGAGGTCGGAGGCCCGTCTGCGTCTCACCCGCCGCCACCGGAGCCAACGGTGGGCGGGGGAGATGCCGTCGGAAGGGTGACCGCCGGTGAGGACACTCACGGCGCCACCAGATCCAAGAACAGGACGGACGACCGGACCTCGGTCTCCGTGGACGCGCCGCGTCCATCCCAGCACACGACGACCCAGCAGCGCCATACCACGGGAGGTGGTATCCGCTTGCTGGGGTAAGGCCAAACCGGAGGTTCGCGGGACGCCCCGGACCCCCGTCCGGGCACAAGCAAAGCGAAGGCGCCGGCGCGGGACCCCGCTCCTTCTAACGTTGTTAGAAGTCCGAGCGTATCCCGCTCCTCGCACCGCTCGCCCGCGTTCCCTTCCACTCCAGCAGAAGCGCTCGCAAGAGCGCAACTGCTCCTCGACTTTCCTCCAGCGGCTGACAAGGCCGAAGAATGGAGGGCTACTATCCGAAGCCTGATAGACTTCGCCAACAACGATTCTCCACAGCAGCCGTCGACCTCACGGCCGCGGCAAGCTGAGAAGACGAAGGCTGACGGCAACAAGACTGCCGGGGGTGCGACAAGCGTGCATTCCCCGCCGCAGAAGCAGAAGACGCCGCCCCGCCGGAACAACCCCGACGACGGCTCCACGGCCTCGTCGGACCCGCGGGCTCGTCGGGACCAGCGCCAAGTCCTCGACGACCGGCGAGATGAAGACGCTCGAACCACAATAGAGCGCCGCCGAGAAGCTCGGCGACAATCCGACAAGAGAGCTGGGAACACTGTCGACGCGCACGCGCCCGGTGAACCAGGCGACTTGCCGTACGCGGCAGGCTGCCCTGCGTTCACCCGCGAGCTGCGGCGCGTCCAGTGGCCCAGCATGAAGAATTTCAAGCCCGACGTACCGGAGAAGTACGACGGCAAGACGCACCCCTCGGAGTTTCTCAGCGTCTACACCATCGCAGTGCAAGCTGCCGGGGGCGCGACGAGAAGATCTTGGCGAATTACTTCCCGCTCGTGCTAAAGCCGAACGTCCGTTCGTGGCTCATGCACTTGCCGGAAGGTTCCATCTCTTCTTGGGCCGACCTCTGCCACCAGTTTGTTGGCGCCTTCACCGGCGGCCACAAACCCCATGGCCAGGAGAGCGATCTCCATATCTTGGCCCAGAAGGAAGGCGAGACCCTGCGCAAGTATATCCAACGCTTCAGCCGGGTGCAGCACAACATCCCTGACGTTCACCCTGCCGCGGTTATCAGCGCGTTCCATCAGAACGTGCGTAACCGCCGCATGCGTGAGGAGATGGCGATGACGAAGATTCGGGATGTCAGCGAGCTCTATGCTCTTGCTGACAAGTGCGCACGCGCAGAAGAGGGGAGGAGACTCCCCGGGGAGGATACTGGCGCGGGAGGAAGCGACAGCGACGACGCCGCCCCGGCAAAGAAGAGCCGGCGGCGGAACAACAGAAAGAAGGGCAAGAAGGAGGTGCTTGCCGTTGAGAAGTCCGGCAAGGAGGCCCCCGCCAAACAAGCGCAGGCTGGCGGCTCCGGCAAGGAGCCTGCCCCTGCGGCGGCGGCCGACAAGCCGGGTAGCTCCGACAAGCAATACTGTAAGATCCACCGCACCAAGGGTCACGATCTCTCCAACTGCAAGCGCGTCGAGTACCTCGTCGAGCAGCAGAAAGCTGAGTACGAGAGGTGCGACAAGGAGAAGGCCCAAGGTGGCGGGGAAGAGCCCAGCAAGAAGCGGCCGTTCAACGGCCGGGGAGGACGCCGCGGCAAGGCTAAGCAGCGGCAAGGAGATCGACCTCCCCGGGGCCGCGACAACGACGATGAAGACGACGATGAAGACATGGAGGACGAGGAGAACAGCGAGCAGGAGTTCCAGAAGGCCACGGAGGTCCTGTGCGTCGACGGTGGCGCCTCTCTGCATACCTCCCACCGCCAACTCAAGCAGTGGGTGCGTGAGGTAAACGCAGCGGAGCCGCCCGTGGAGTCGCGCAGGCTCCTCAGATGGTCCAGCACGCCCATCGTTTTTGATCTTGAGGATCACCCTGACCGCACCACCGCGGTCGGGTGCTTGCCGATGCTGGTTTCTCCCACCATCCGCAACCTCAAGGTCACCAAAATGTTGGTTGACGGCGGGGCCGGGCTGAACTTGATCTCCTCTGCTGTGATCAAGAAACTCCAGATACAAGATGGCGAGCTCGAAGAGACCGGTTCATTCCAAGGAATCAACCCGGGAAGGAGCAAGCCCAAGGGAAAAATCACTCTGCCGGTGACCTTTGGCGGGGAGCTCAACTACAGGACTGAGCGTATCACTTTCGACGTCGCCGATATTCCATTGCCCTACAATGGAATACTTGGCCGTCCTGCCCTCGCAAAGTTCATGGCAGCTTCCCACTATGCCTACAACGTGCTGAAGATGCCGGGGCCGATAAGCGTCATCACTGTCCATAGCGACAAAAAGGATGCGCTTATTTGCGCCGACAAGATTTACCGGGATGCGGCAGCTGCGGCCGAGAAGGATACTCTTGCCGCTGAAGCTCCCGGGGGGAAGAAGACGAAGACCAAGTCCGGCAGGTGCTCTGGGACCCACTCCGGCAACCGCACCTCCTCGGAGTGCTGCGCTGCCGTCGAAGACGTTCCATCGAGCTCCACCGGCAAGAGTAAGAAAGGAATGGCTGCTCCTCCGGCAACCAAGAAAGTGTCCGCAAAGAAGGACGGCACTGGTGGTACCTTCACCATCAGCGCCACCCTTGACAGCAAATAGGAAAGCGCGCTCGTTGCCTTCCTGCGGGCGAATGTCGATGTGTTTTCCTGGCAACCGTCTGACATCCCCGGTGTTCCCAGGAAGGTGATTGAGCACAAGCTTGCTGTCTGTCCTCATGCGCGGCCCATCAAGCAGAAAGTAAGGAAGCAAGCCGTGGAGCGCCAAGAGTTCATCAACGAGGAAATCAAGAAGCTAGAGGCAGCAGGCCTAGTTAGAGGTGTGATCCATCCGACGTGGTTGGCAAACCCAGTCGTCGTGCGCAAGGCCAACGGGAAGTGGAGACTGTGTATAGACTTCACCGATGTGAATAAAGCATGTCCCAAGGATCCATTCCCTTTGCCGCGCATTGACCAGATCGTTGACTCCGCTGCCGGATGTGAGCTACTCTGTTTTCTTGATGCATACTCAGGCTATCATCAGATTTTCATGGCCAAGGAAGATGAAGAGAAGACTGCATTTATCACTCCATGTGGCACTTATTGCTTTATCCGCATGCCATTTGGATTGAAGAATGCAGGCTCAACCTTTGCAAGGGTAGTGTACACTGCTTTTGAGCCACAGATCCACAGAAATGTAGAAGCTTACATGGATGACATCGTGGTGAAGAGCAAGAGCAAGGAAACCCTGATTCAATACTTGGAAGAAACGTTTCAGAACCTGCGCAGGATACAGCTCAAGTTGAACCCCGAGAAGTGCGTCTTTGGAGTCCCCTCCGGCAAGCTTCTCGGGTTCTTTGTATCACAGAGGGGGATTGAAGCCAACCCCGACAAGATCAAAGCCATTGAGCAGATAGAGGCCCCGAAGCGCGTCAAGGATGTCAGAAGGCTTGCAGGTTGTGTTGCTGCCCTCAGTAGGTTCATTTCAAAGTCTGCAGAACGCGCCCTACCTGGCGCGCCAAAGATGTCGGGGGAAACTGTCCGCCACGAACACCTATGGGACCGGAGCCCCTTGTCTGTGCGGTACGAGGGCGGAGGGAGCACAAAGAGCAGATCGTAGCGAGCACGCGGGCAGTTTTACCCAGGTTCGGGCCGCGGTAGACGCGTAAAACCCTACTCCTGCTTGGTTGTGTATTGAGTTTGAGCGCTCGGGAGCTTGAAGAAGCAGCTACACCAAGCGCGAGAGTGATCTAGGTTCCGAACCCCCTCCACGTTGTGCATGGGCCTCCTTTTATAGTGCAAGGGGTCACCGACAGGTGTCAACGTAGGAGAAAGGGGTAAAAAAAGTAAAAGAGGGGGTAGCTGTAACAGTGCGGGAACAGTGGAGCTACAGTACAGAACAGTGGTCTATACCTACTTTAACAGTGGGGGACAAGGGCATTTAATGCCCGTCGCCGTCGACCCCAAAAGCTCCCGCCTTAGCGTCTCCGTCTGCCACGGCGATGGATCCATTGCCGTGGAGTGCCACCGTGTACCCCAAGCTGCACAGCCATCCGCCACGCGTCCCTGGATAGGCCCCAGGGCGACGCGTGGACCGATGAGCTGGAGCGCGGGCACACAGCGCCGCCTTCCCGGTAAGCACCTTGCCGGGGCCTCGATCTTGCCGGGCCCGGGAGCTTGCCGCTCCCCGGGCCCCTTGCCGGGGTGCATATAGCGCCGAGGCGTTGTCTTCTCGTCTTCCTGGCAAGCTCCTCTTGCCAGGGCCTTGTGTTAGCGGGGCAGTCTTGAGCCTAGTACGGCCTTCCCGGCAAGCTCCTCTTGCCGGGGTCTTGGTCTCATGTCTTGTATACTTTGTTTTTGAATGGTTTAATAGGGAGCAGGAAGGTCTCCGGCGAGCACGTAGTAAACCTTGCCGCGGGAAGCTGCAACTGCCCGTGCACAAGTTGGGGTACTGAGGTACCCCTACCTTAGTACACTGACACACCATTACGCTATGGTGTTCCGGGTGGGGTGAGTTGTGAAACTATTCCACATTGTTTCAAATGAAGACCAAACTTGTAACTCAAATATTCGCCTCCACGATCAGATTGTAGAAACTTTATTTTCTTGTTACGATGATTCTCTACTTCACTCTGAAATTCTTTGAACTTTTCAAATGTTTCAGACTTGTGTTTCATCAAGTAGATATGCCCATATCTGCTCAAATCTTCAATGAAGGTCAGAAAATAACGATACCCACCGCGAGCCTCAACACTCATCGATCCACATACATCACTATGTATGATTTCCAACAAATATGTTGCTCACTCCACTGTTGCGGAGAACGGAGTTTTAGTCATCTTGCCCATGAGGCATGGTTCGCAAGCACCAAGTTATTCATAATCAAGTGATTCCAAAAGTCCATCAGCATGGAGTTTCTTCATGCGCTTTACACCAATATGACCTAAACGGGAGTGCCACAAATAAGTTGCACTATCATTATCAACCTTGCATCTTTTGGCTTCAATATTATGTATATGTGTACCACTATGATCAAGATCCAACAAGAATAGATCACTCTTTAAGGGTGCATGACCATAAAAGATATTACTCTTACAAATAGAATAACCATTATTCTCTGATTTAAATGAATAACCGTCTCGCAACAAACAAGATCCAGATATAATGTTCATGCACAACGCTGGCACCAAATAACAGTTATTAAGGTCTAAAACTAATCCCGATGGTAGATGTAGAGGTAGCGTGCCGACGGTGATCACATCGACTTTGGAACCATTTCCCACGCACATCGTCACCTCATCCTTAGCTAATCTTCGTTTAATCCGTAGCCCATGTTTCGAATTACAAATATTAGTAACTGAACCAGTATCAAATACCCAGGTGCTACTACGAGCATTAGTAAGGTACACATCAATAAAATGTATATAAAATATACCTTTGTTCACTTTCCCATCCTTCTTATCCGCCAAATACTTGGGTCAATTCCGCTTCCATTGTCCAGTCCATTTGCAATAGAAGAACTCAGTTTTAGGCTTGGCTCCAGACTTGGGTTTCTTCGCAGGAGTAGCAACTGTCTTTCGATTCTTCTTGAAGTTCCCCTTCTTTCCCTTGCCCTTTTTCTTGAAACTAGTGGTCTTGTTAACCATCAACAGTTGATGCTCCTTTTTAATTTCTA
Organism: Secale cereale; assembly: GCA_902687465.1. Classification (NCBI taxonomy): domain Eukaryota; kingdom Viridiplantae; phylum Streptophyta; class Magnoliopsida; order Poales; family Poaceae; genus Secale; species Secale cereale. The sequence goes on along the minus strand of LR738713.1, from coordinate 569,821,334 downwards.
CCTCCACAGCTTTGAGCATAGCGAAGAGCTCGGGAATTGTCTTCTGCATCCCTTGCATGTTATAGTTCATCACGAAGCCTTTATAGCTTGGTGCCAGTGATGGAAGAACTCTATCAATAACACTATCTTCGTCAACTTTGCAACCAAGTTGAGTCATATGTTTGTAGTACCCAGACATTCTGAGCAAGTGTTCACTGATAGAACTGTTCACCTCCATCTTGCAGCTACAGAACTTATTGGAGACTTCATATCTCTCAATTCGGGCATTTGCTTGAAATATTAACTTCAACTCTTGGAACATCTCGTATGCTCCATGGCGTTCAAAACGTCTTTGAAGTCCCGATTCTAAGCTGTAAAGCATGGCACACTGAACTATCGAATAGTCATCAGAACGAGCTTGCCAGACGTTCATAATGTCCGGAGTTGCTCCTGTAGCAGGCCTGTCATCTAGGGGTGCTTCCAGGACATAATTCTTCTGTGCAACAATGAGGATAATCCTCAAGTTACGGACCTAGTCTGTGTAGTCGCTACCATCATCTTTCAACTTAGCTTTCTCTAGGAACGCATTAAAATTCAAGGGAACGGTAGCACGGGCCATTGATCTACAACAACATAGATATGCATAATGTCGGTCTGGGCTGCTTCATCTCACAATACCGCTAAATCAAAGTATGACATGCCGGTAAGCAGTATGACTATTATCGCCCATAACTCATTATATTCTATTCGTGCATATCATCTACGCATAGACCTGGCTCATGATGCCACTGTTGGGGAACATAGTATTTCAAAAAATTCCTACGATCACGCAAGATCTATCCACTAGAAGCATAGCAACGAATGGGGAGAGTGTGTCTACGTACCCTCATAGACCGAAAGCGGAAGCGTCTAGTGACACGGTTGATGTAGTCGAACGTCTTCGTGATCCAACCGATCCAAGCACCGAACGTTCGACACCTCTGCCTTCAGCGCACGTTCAGCTTGATGATGTCCCACGAACTCTTGACCCAGTGGAGCGTCACGGGAGAGTTTCATCAGCACGACGGCGTGGTGACGGTGATGATGAAGCTACCGACGTGGGGCTTCACCTAAGCACTGCAACGATATGAACGAGGTGTGTATCTGTGGAGGGGGCACCACACACAGCTAAAACTGATGTACCATTGTGTGTTCTAGACTACCCCTGTCCCCGAATATAAAAGAGCAAGGGGGAGGCCGGCCGGCCCTAGGGTGCGTGCGGGAGAGAGAGGAGGAGTCCTCCTCCCAGTAGGACTAGGACTCCCCTTTCCTACTCCTACTAGGAGGGGGAATGAAGGAGGAGAGGGAGAAGGAAAGGGGGGCACCGCCCCCCTTCCCTAGTCCAATTCAGACCAAAGGGGGAGGGGGCGCGCGACCTGCCCTGGCCGGCCCTCTCTCTCTCCACTAAGGCCCACTAGTCCCATTATCTCTCCCGGGGGGTTCCGGTAACCCTCCGGTACTCCGATTTACTCCGGAACCACTCGGAACACTTCTGGTGTCCGAATATAGCCATCCAATATATCAATCTTTATGTCTCGGATCATTTCGAGACTCCTCGTCGTGTCCTTGATCACATTCGGGACTCCAAACTACCGTCGGTACATCAAAACACATAAACTCATAATACCGATCGTCATCAAACGTTAAGCGTGCGGACCCTACAGGTTCAAGAACTATGTAGACATGACCGAGACTCATCTCCGGTCAATAACCTATAGCGGAACCTGGATGCTCATATTGGTTCCTACATATTCTACTAAGATCTTTATCGGTCAAACCGCATAACAACATACGTTGTTCCCTTTGTCATCGGTATGTTACTTGTCCGAGATTTGGTCGTCGGTATCATTATACCTAGTTCAATGTCGTTACTGACAAGTCTCTGTACTCGTTCTGTAATACATCAACTCATGACTAACTCATTAGTCGTTTGCTTGCAGCGCTTATTATGATGTGTATTACCAAGAGGGCCCAGAGATACCTCTCCGTGACTCGGAGTGACAAATCCAATTCTCGATCTATGCCAACACAAGAAACACCTTCGGAGACACCTGTAGAGCATCTTTATAATCACCCAGTTATGTTGTGACATTTTATAGCACACAAGGTGTACCTCCGGTATTCGGGAGTTGCATAATCTCATAGTCACAGGAACATGTATAAGTCATGAAGAAAGCAATAGTAGTAAAACTAAACGATCAAGTTGCTAAGCTAACGGATGGGTCTTGTCCATCACATCATTCTCCTAATGATGTGATCTCGTTGATCAAATTACAACTCATGTCTATGGTTAGGAAACATAACCATCTTTGATCAATGATCTAGTCTAGTAGAGGCATACTAGGGACACTTTGTTTTGTCTATGTATTCACACATGTACTAAGTTTCCGGTTAATACAATTCTAGCATGAATAATAAAAATTTATCATGATATAGGGAAATACAAACAACAACTATATGATTGCCTCTAGGGCATGTTTCCTTCATATGGGTCCTGCTCGTCCTCATGCTTGTGATCATCACCATCATCATCTCCCCCTTGGTTATAAAAATTTCAAGTATAGGTGGTGGAATGTTCACGGGACCTTGGAAACACAAGAAGGTTAATTAGTAAATGGAAACTAGCTAGCTAACTCGCATGCATGTGGATACAACAATTATAATTATGCTAGAAGACAAACGTACCGAAACCATAAGGATTCCATGCAAAAACAGTGCCATGAGTGGTGGCAGCAAACACAAGATGCTCGTATTGAATTGCATCACCGTACTCATTCATGTAAAGAAATTCATTTTTGAGCAATATCCATCCATCTATGGAAGTAGAGATGGCAACAAGCTTGTCGAAGATAGCAACAACATCATAGTTCTCGTAATCCCAAGAGCGGTTGGGAACTCGACAAATTACTATCTTCCGTAGACGACAATCATCATGATCGTATCTGAACGTATGTACACTATCTGTGTGCTGAACCTCATGGCAGTCTGATATTTTTGTAAGTGGAACCCGGTGACGAGGGTGCACATTCACAAGTTCCCACTCACAGTTGTACCCAATATAAACAACCCAATCTCCATTTGCGTCCGCCCAAGCCTTACGCTCAAGCAATGGCATCTTAACATCACACGTATCATTATCAAGCGGCATCAATTTGCACAAGGTGAGGCTTCCGTCGTCCCCGCGCAAGTGATCAGGGTCACAATGAAGAAGATAGGGGAGATCAAACCGCTCCTGAACCCTTGGGTTCTTTGTAATGATCCTATTTGTTGAGTCGAGAATGGTCTTGTACGAACCTGCCATGCTAGCCGAGATGATGACGTCGCACCGATCAATGAATTGCTCCACCATGTCATCTTTCAGGTCAGGGCAAGAATAACGGGGTCATTTCCGGCCTGTACCCTCCATGGAGAAGATGATCAAACAATGGCAGAAGGAAGGGTGAAGGAAAATGGAGGGAGGAAGAGCGTGCGACAGTAGTTCCAAATCGAGAGGGAAAGGCAAAGAGGCGGTGGACGATTGCCACGGTACAAGAAGAGGCCAGTGGGGAGCGAACGGTTGCCACAGAGGTCACACACTGACGACAAGGCCAAGTGAAATGCGTGCCGTATATCGCACACACCTTTATCTGGATGACCGTTTCTTTTGTGTTGCCTAATCAGAAATAGTTCATCCGAGTGAACCGTATGTTGTATATCGCACACGCCTTCATATGGTTGCCCATTTCTTTTGTTCCTCCTCATCGCAAATAGTTAATTGAAATAAACCATGTGACCTGCATTGCACATGCAATAAAATCTGAACCATGTTTCATGCATCCTCCATCGCAAACGTTTTGCACCTTTTTGACGGGATTTTTACACCCCCGTTTATGATTATGGCATAGCACATAGTTTCGTCGAAGGGTCTCTGATTGTAGTGTCGCATTAGTAGCATCCTGCAGTAGTGCCTATTTAATGTGAATGCAGCTGTCTCTAATGCATGAGCGCAAAACAATAGTGGTAAATCGGTAAGAGACATCATAGATCGTACCATATCTAATAAAGTACGGTTATGACGTTCGGACACACCTTTACGCTGTGGTGTTCCAGGTGGTGTGAGTTATGAAATTATTCCACATTGTTTTAAATGAAGGCCAAACCCGTAATTCAAATATTCGCCTCCACGATCAGATCGTAGAAACTTTATTTTCTTGTTACGATGATTCTCCACTTCACTCTGAAATTCTTTGAACTTTTGAAATGTTTCAGACTTGTGTTTCATTAAGTATATATACCCATATCTACGAAAATCATCTGTGAGGTTACAAAATAACGATTGTCGCCGCGAGCCTCAACACTCATTGGTTCGCATACATCGGTATGTATTATTTCCTATAAGTCATTGGCTCACTCCATTGTTTTGGAGAACGAAGTTTTAGTCATCTTGCCCACGAGGCATGGTTCGCAAGTATCAAAAGATTCATAATCAAGTGATTCCAAAAGTCCATCTGCATGGAGTTTCTTCATGCGCTTTACACCAATATGACCTAAACGGTAGTGCCACAAATATGTTGCACTATCATTATCAACTTTGCATCTTTTGGCATCAATACTATGAATATGTGTATCACTACAATCGAGATTCAACAAAAATAGACCACTCTTCAAGGGTGCATGGCCATAAAAGATATTACTCATATAAATAGAACAACCATTATTCTTTGATTTAAATGAATAACCATCTCAAACTAAACAAGATCCATATATAAAGTTCATGCTCAACGCTGGCATCAAATAACAATTATTCCGGTCTAAAACTAATCCCGAAGGTAGATGTAGAGGTAGCGTGCCGACGGCAATCACATCAAACTTGGAACCATTTCCCACACACATCGTCACCTCATCCTTAGCCAATCTTCATTTAATCCGTAGCTCATGTTTCAAGTTAAAAATATGAGCAACCGAACCAGTATCAAATACCCTGGCGCTACTACGAGCATTAGTAAGGTATACATCAATAACATCTATATCAAATATAACTTTGTTCACTTTGCCATCCTTTTTATCCGCCAAATACTTGGGGAAGTTCCGCTTCTAGTGACCAGTCCCTTTGCAATAGAAACACTCAGTTTCAGGCTTGGGTCCAGTTTTGGGCTTCTTCCCAGGAGTGGCAACTTGCTTGCCATTCTTCTTGAAGTTCCAGATCTTTCCCTTGCCATTTTTCTTGAAACTAGTGGTCTTGTTAACCATCAACACTTGATGCTCCTTCTTCATTTCTACCTCCGTAGCTTTGCGCATTGCGAAGTGCTCGAGAAGTGTCTTTTCCATCCCTTGCATATTATTGTTCTTCACGAAGCCTTTGTAGCTTGGTGGCAGTGATTGCAGAACTCTGTCAATAACACTATCATTTGGAAGATTAAATCCCAGTTGAGTCAAGTGATTATGATATCCAGACATTCCGAGTATGTGTTCACTAACATAATTGTTCTCCTCCATCTTGCAGTTATAGAACTTGTTGGAGACTTCATATCTCTCAACTCGGGCATTTGCTTGAAAAATCAACTTCAACTCCTGGACCATCTCATATGCTCCATGACATTCAAAACGTCTTTGAAGTCCTGATTCTAAGCCGTAAAGCATGGCACATAGAACTATAGAGTAGTTATCTGACCGCGTCTTCCAGAAGTTCACAACGTCTAGATTAGTGGGAGGGGGTTGATACGTCTCCAACGTATATATAATTTATGAAGTATTCATGTTGCTTTATTACCATTCTTGGATGTTTTACAATCATTTTATAGCAACTTTATATCATTTTTTGGGACTAACCTATTGACCCAATGCCCAGTGCCAGTTGCTATTATTTGCTTGTTTTTTTACATCGCAGGAAATCAATATCAAACGGAGTCCAAACACCGCGAAACTTTTTGGAGATTTTTATGGGCTAGAAGACACCAGATGGGCCAGAGCTGCATCTAGGGGTGCCTCTAGGTGGTACAAACCACCAGGGCGCGCCAGCCCACCCGACACGCCCAGGTGGGTTGTGCCCATCTTGGTGGCCTCCCGCACCCCTTCTTCGCCCTATAAATTCCCAAATATTCTGAAACCCTTCGGGCTAGACCTAGATCAGAAGTTCCATCACCACAAGGCTCTATAGTCCACGAGATCCAATCTAGAGACCTTTCTGGCACTCTGCCGGAGGGGGAAATCATCACCGGTGGCCATCTTCATCATCCTGAGGGTCACCATGATGAGGAGGGAGTAGTCCACCCTCGTGGTTGAGGGTTTTTACCAGTAGCTATGTGTTTAATCTCTCTCGTGCGATCTCGAGATTTCACGATCTTGATATATCATGGGCTTTGTTAACATCGATGGATCATATGATGATTCTCCCCTTTCTACTCTTGTTGTGATGAAATGACTCTTTACCCTTTGAAGTTTTGTCATGTCGGATTGAATGTTGAGATTTGAGAACACTTGATATATGTCTTGCAATTGAATACTCGTGGTGACTATGGGGTATCATATTGATTCACTTGATGTATGTTATGGCACTCAACTTGCGGATTCCCGCGGTGACATTAGGGTAATCTATGCATATGGGTTGATGCATGTTTTTATTAACTTTTCTCTGATAGAAACTTTGGGGTCTCCTTGTAGTTCTTTGTGTGGATTGAATATTATGATCATGAAGTTGTTTGATGCATATCCACTCATGGATATTTGTGGTGACATTGGAATATCTAGGTGATATTAGAGTTGGTTGATGTGTGTCATATGGTGTTATTTTAGTACGAACTCTTGGTTAGATTGATCGGAAAGAATAGCTTTGTGTTATTTTAGTATGAACTCTAGGATAGATTGATCGTTAAGAATAACTTTGAGGTGGTTTCGTACCCTACAAACAATTTCAATCTTTTTTTCTCCGCTAATAGGAACTTGGGAGTGATTCTTTATTGCACTAGCGAAAGTACGGACCCTAGGCCTCATTTTCAAGTATTGCAATACCGTTTGTGCTCACTTTTGTTACTTGCTACCTTGCTATTGTATTGTTACTATTACAAAAATCAATATCTACTATCATTACTACACTTGTATCACCATCTCTTCGCTGAATTAGTGCACCTATACAATTTCCCATTGTATTTGGTGTGTTGGGGACACACGAGACTTTTTATTATTTGGAGGGTTGTTTGAGAGAGACCATCTTCATCCTACACATCCCATGGATTGATAAACCTTAGGTCATCCACTTGAGGGAAATTTGCTACTGTCCTACAAAACTCTGCGCTTGGAGGCCCAACACGAGTCCACAAGAACAAGTTGTGTAGTAGACATCAAGCTCTTTTCTAGCGCCGTTGCTGGGGAGGTGAGTGCTTGAAGGTATATCGTTAGATCTTGCAATCGAATCTTTTAGTTTCTTGTTTTATCACTAGTTTGGTTTTGTAAAAGAAAACTAAAAAAATGTAATTGAGGTTGCATCATATTATTGATCATCTTTATAATATCTATCTTTTTGAAAATGATGGATCGGGAAATTGTGCTCAATTGTTAGAAGAAGAAGTCAATAAAATGTTTGGCACAAAATATTTGAATGATGAGCATGATTGCAATGTTGCTAGTATGAATTCCTTGAATATCCAAAATGCTAATGATAGTTGCACTAGTAATGAGGAAAATGTCTCCTATAAGAATGTCAATTTTTGCGGAGTGAATTGGGAGTGCGATTGCACACCAAAAAGGGAAGATAGATTTTGTAAGAAGCATAAATATTTAGAAACAAAAAAGTTGCAAGAGAGGCTAGATGACTATGCTGAAAGATGTAAAAAATTTCGCCATCCTTGTGAACTTTGCAATGAACGTGGTCATTTAAATCTCCAATGGAAATTATTTCAGGATCATATCATGTCCAAAAATTGTGATAACTTGATTACCCTTGATCATCATAAAGAGCTTAGTCTTCTTTTGTGGTATGAAGGAATGAAATGTATAAGTAAGGGTTTTCCAAATCCCGAGAGATTTCTTGATTTTGATCTAGAAGAAATTTATATGTTTTGTGTGGTAACTTGCATTGAGAATCCTGACATTGCCAACTACCTAAAGACAAGAAAACAAATGGAACATGAAGGGAGTACTAATTAAAGGGGAAATGTTTCCAAATACCCTCCTAGTATTTATTATGATGAATCATGTAATGAGCTTCCTATCCAATCAATCACTTCAACAAGAAGCTCAAAAAAATTGATTAAACCCACATGTGAGGTGGTGAAGAAGAAAAAGGAAAGAAGAAAAAGTAGAGGTAAAAAGGTAACTCTCCAAAGTAATATTGCTCCTATCACCATTGTGCCTCATGAACGTGAATCAAATATGTTGAGGGAAGATGATGATAATGAGTATGATTTTGTCATGCCTAATACTTGTTGTACTGATTATGCTTGGGAAGACAATGATGTCTTTTATGATCTTGAATATCTTTTTGAAACTTGCTTGTAAGAATATGATAATAATGTTTGCTATACTATTGGTGCCATTCATGCTATTGATAAGAATGATTATGATGATATGCAAAACCACATGCTTGGGGATTGTGACGCCCCCGATTTGACCGTACACTAGAAGATGTGTACGACCAAGATCAGGGACTCACTAGAAGATATCACAACACAACTCTAGACACAAATTAAAATAATACAAGCTTTATATTACAAGCCAGGGGCCTCGAGGGCTCGAATACAAAAGCTCGAATACACAAGAGTCAGCGGAAGCAATAATATCTGAGTACATACATAAGTTAAACAAGTTTGCCTTAAGAAGGCTAGCATAAAAGTAGCAACGATCGAAAAGGCAAGGCCTCCTGCCTGGGACCTCCTAACTACTCCTCGAAGCCGATCTTCACGTAGAAACATCATCGGGATCCTCTGGGTCCTGGACTCCACCACCTGGTTGCATCATCCGAGAGGAAGGAACAGAAGGGGGAAAAAGGGGGAGCAAAGCAATCGTGAGTACTCATCCAAAGTACTCGCAAGCAAGGATCTACACTACATATGCAATGGTATCTGTGTAAAGGGGTAATATATGTGGGTTAAACTGCAAAATGCCAGAATAAGAGGGGGATAGCTATTCCAATCGAAGACTACGCTTCTGGCCACCTCCATCTTGCAGCAGTAGAAGAGAGTAGATGGAAAAGTAACAAGTATCAAAGCTTCTGGTAGCCTCCATCTTGAGTAGCTGAAGAATTCACCAAGTAATATCGTATAGCATAATCCTACCCGGCGATCCTCCCGCACATCACCATGTGAGAGAGCAACCACCGAGTTATCTCTGGAACTTGTCTGGGTGTGTTTTATTAAGTATCCAGTTCTAGTTGTCATGAGGTCAGAGTACAACCCCGGGTCGTCCTTTTACCGAGGGACACGGCTATTCGAATAGATTAACTTCCCTGCAGGGGTGCACCACATAACCCAGCACGCTTGATCCCATTTGGCCGGACACACTTTCCAGGGTCATGCCCGGCCTCGGAAGATCAACACATCGCAGCCCTACCTAAGCACAATAGAGAGGTCAGCACGCCGGTCTAAACCCTAAGCGCGCAGGGGTCCGGGCCCATCGCCCATCGCACACCTGCACGTTGCGTACGTGGCCGGTGAGCAGACCTAGCAACCTCCATTACTAAGGAAGTTGCGTTACGCGATCCAACCCGGCGCGCGCCGCTCAGTCGCTGACGTCAAGAAGGCTTCGGCTGATACCACGACGTCGAGTGCCCATAACTATTCCCACGTAGCTGGTTAGTGCGTATAGGCCAATGGCCAGACTCAGATCAAATACCAAGATCTCGTTAAACGTGTTATTATGAAATAACCGCGGACAACAACCAGGGCCAGGCCCACATGTCTCCTAGGTGGTCGCAACCTGCCCCGTCACTCCGCCACAAAGTAACCATCAGGGGGCTGCCGAGAACCCAGGCCCACCACTACCTGTGTTGAACCACCTGCCCCTTCAGCCCCCATCTCCGAATCATCATCATGTATATGTAAAAGTATAGAATATACCCGTGATCACCACCCGAGTGATCACGGCCCGATAGTATAGCATGGCAGACGGACAAGAATGTAGGGCCACTGATGGAATACTAGCATCCTATACTAAGCATTTAGGATTGCAGGTAAAGGTGTCAACGGTTGTAGCAACAGTGACATGCTATGCAGCAGAATAGGATTATCGAAAGCAGTAACATGCTACACTACTCTAATGCAAGTAGTAGAGAGAAGAATAGGCAATATCAGGTTGATCAAGGGGGGGCTTGCCTGGTGGCTCTGGCAAGAAGGGGTCGTCAACACCGTAGTCGAACTGGGGTCACCGGCAGTCTCGGGGTCTACCGGAAAGAAGTAACGGAGGGGAAACATAATAAATAACAGAGCAATCAAAGCATCACAAAGCGTAACATGGAAATACGCGGTGCTACGTGTGACCTAACGTAGTAGGAGGTGATACTGGCGAGGATCAAAAATATCCGGGAAAGTATTCCCGGTGTTTCGCGTTTTCGGGCAGATGAAACGGAGGGAGAAAGTTGCGTGTTCGGTATGATAGAGATGTGTGGCGGACGAACGGACCTCGTATTCGGATTCGTCTCATTTTTCTGATCATTTTTCATATATAAATTATTTTCATCCGAGTTACGGATTATTTTATATGATTTATCAAAGTTTTAAATCATTTCTAAAAATCCTGGAATTTATTAAATTCGAAATAAACAGTAAAATACTTTTATTACACAGGACACATGCAGCCACAGCCAATGACATGTGGGCCCAATCAGCAGTACAGTCAGCGTTGACTGGGTCAAAGTTGACCAGTCAACAGGGTCGATTGGGCTTATCTGTCAGTGTCACATGTATTTAAAAATATGCTTAAATTATTCTAATTAGTAATGGGCCCTCTGTCATAGAGCCAATAGGTATTTAGACTATTAACTAGACTGATTAAGTTAATTAATTAAATCTCTGATTAATTATATAAATAATTTATTATTATTATTTTTTGCTTTCTTTTTTTAAGAAAAAGGGGACATGGCACCCAACACCAATGACCCAGGGGCTTAATGGGGCGGGTTAGAGGGCTGCAGGAGCAGGGCTCCGCCCCAGTGGTGCACGCGCAGGCGCCGGAGCGCGTGACCCTGGGGAGGCACAACACCAGGGCGGCTCGGGCTCCGGCGGCCGGGCGCGGCTTCCGGCGAGGCCACCGGTCGGCGACGGCGAATGGTGCGGGGACGGGGCAGTGGGCAGCGCCCAGGGGGGGCGGTGCGGCGATGCGCGCGCGCGCGAGGGCGCCTGCAGGGGCGCGTCGAGCGGGGCACGGCTAGCCGTTGGACGGTGCGGCGGCGAGCAACAGGAGCAAGGCAGCGTCGCAGTGCAGCGGGGCGTCGGCGGTTGTGGCGGACGGAGCAACAGGCGGAAGCAGGTGCGGTTGGGGTAGCAGCGGCCGACGCGTCGGGGAGCTCCGGTGAGTGGATGCGGTCGTGGGAGCTGGCTGGCGGCCACGCGGCATGAATTGGACCGGGAAGGAGGGGATCCGGAGGAGAAGCTCACCAAGGAGCCCGAGGGCGTGGTCGGGGAGGCCAGGGACGAGGGGTTGGTGCGGATCGATGACGAGATGGCGGTAGACGGACGGAGAAGACGAAGACGATGTCGGCTATGGAGCTCCCTGGTCGATGTGGCATCCAGAACGGGCGAAGTCGACCGTGGGGGACCTCGTAGACGTGCTCCCGTGGCGCGGGAACCACGGCGACTGCGCGATCGACGAAGGCGGCGGCGACTATGGTCTCGGGCGCGGCTCGATTTGGTGGAGAAGGCGTGAGGGGGGAAAACGAATGGAGTTAGGGTTCGTCGAGCGTTCCTGGTGGCCTTATTATCCTCTCCTCGATTCCCTGTAGCAGCACGCGTCGAGCATCCGCGCCATCGCGACCGGGATGCACGACACGCACAGGAGAGAGAGCGTCAGGTAGAGGATGGAGCAGTGTTGGGCCGGGGTTGACTCTGTAGCGGTTGGGCCAAGGTGCATAGAGCCTTTTCCTATTTTACTTTTCTGTTTATTTACTTAGCTACTGTTTTGTACTTTCTTCTTACATAGAAATACTTTAGTAAAATGTAAAACCTTGCCATATAATTACTATGCATTATTTTGCACTGCCACAAAAAGTTTGGGCTCGAAATAATTTATTAAGTTTGAGTTTATATTTAAATGGGATAAAAAGGCGTTGTTGGTCCACTGTTTTATGATCCAGGGGCAATTTGATACTTTTCAAAAACGTTAATTCTTTCATGACAATTTGTTAGTGAATATTTGCAACCTACCGAACATTTTTGTTTTACGATTTCAAGAAATAATAATTTGACTTTGTTTTAAATTTGAATTTGAATCGGGTTAGGATCAAGTGAGGTTTAGCAAATTAACCGCGATGACATGGTACTATTAGGAGGCGATTACTGTAGCTTAATTATCCGGGTGTTACAATTCTCCTCCACTACAAGAAATCTCGTCCCGAGATTTAAGCGGTGGAGTAGGGGGGTGCTAGTAGCGAAAACCTAACGACTTTTCTCGGTCTTGGCTGAGCTTTTGAAGAGGTTGATCCATTCCGTTGTTGCCTTCATTTCTCTGCTTCAAGTTATCGTGATCAAGTCGTCATCCTTTCTTCTGGATCTCCATCGTCCTACGAACGCGATAAGGGGGGAAATTTTGGAAGAACGCATCTCCACAAGGTTGGGAATCCGACGGTGAACTAATTGGGAAATACATGAAGTACCCTACGAGTAGTATTGTAGTGAACTCCTTGAGAGCAATACACGATGGTACAAAAGTTTCAAATGTGTAGGCATCATTCGACGCCTAGACAACAGCCGGAATGGGGGCTTGAACAACGAGAATAACATGGTGTTTGATACCAGGATGAAACATAGTAGAATTTAGCTCGTGAATCACATACGAAGCCAGGTGCAAAGGATACCATAGAATTCAGGTTGTAAAGAAGAGTCAGGTTTCGATCCAGTGGACCTGTGGGTTATGGGCCCACCATGTGGGTTGAAAGTAGGAAGGGTGATGACATCTTGCACAGAAAGCAAGGCATGTCAGAGGATAGTCTGTCAGCTAAGTTGGCAACAATGTCGGTACCAAGGACGGGGAACAAAGAGAACCATTGTCTTGCTCGTTGAACAAGGCGGACCAATAGGTAAAGTTCTCGTCCATCGGTGGTTACCGGAATGTTATCAAAAATAGGAACATGCTCTTACTGTCAGAGTTGTAGACCAAGGTGTTTATATAAGCAGAAATTATTACTGCTTAGATTATATGTAGATCAAAGAAAGGTTAAACAAACAAATGGAAAGGAAAATTATGATTACACACAATCAATAGGAGTATATCCTTCCCATGGACAAGAAGAACATGGCATACATGGTAGGAGAGCAAGTGCCCAACCATTCAGATAAAGAGGCGAGGATTAATCAAGAAGTTACCCATGCAACGGTGTTTGGATAACTGGCCAAGAAACATTTAGCATTGGGCTTCAAATGCTCTTTTTGAAAATCGGAGTACCACAGACATGCTTCGAGATAGCATTGGCATGGTCTTGAAGCAAAGATCGGATTTGGATACACAAAGCATTCAACAGGAACAACTTATAGAATAAGTCATACGATTTCCTCCTGGAAGAATGGTTATCCTTGCAAAAGAGATTATAATGTTAGGTCCTCCAGCCAGGGGTGCTAGGCATGACATCATATTACCGAGTCATCAAAGGACCAATATTATAACTCTTGGAAAGTTGTCCAGCCATCATATCTGACCGAGATTCAGATCCGATTGGTGTCATGATACCTCAGACTCAGGATGTTCGAGAAGAAAAGGTGCAACACAAGTCGACGAAATGACATTGCAAGATTATCGGGAAATGAACTATGGGAGTGGATTCCCGAAACTATAGTTCATCATTAAACCAAGGAGAGGATGAGGAGGTGACTGATGGGCTCAGCGACAATTCATCGAGAATTCCAGACAGATGGATTTCCACAATAATGTGAACAGGAAGATGACAATTTTCAATTCAAATGATATAATGTTGTATGCTCGAGGATAACATACAACATTAATCACTAGTTGAAAGTTGTGCCCGAAATATGACCTTAGGCAGCAAGATCAATGTTAGAGTGACGATTCAATAACCAACAGTCTAAGAAGGAACTATCGATCGTTAACTTCAAAGCAATAGGGTTGATAGAAGTACATAACTCAAGCAACATCGTTAGCATATCGGTATCCCGATTAAAAACAACACGGGGACCAAGGAAGAATGGTGATGGTGAGAAGTATCATCATACAGAGAATTTCTAAGAGGTGGAGCAATCCCCACATCATTCTCGACATAATAGACAGTAATACTTCAAGGCAGAACACAACACTAGATGGAGAGCAAGTTGTATTCATAATGTGGACAAGTTCGCGATGAGAGGAAGTCAAAGGTGTTGTCGATGATAATTAAAAAAAATCATAGAGGGCAAGGAGGGCATTTCTCATCGTGAACACATTTTACATCTCGGAAGAAGTCAAAGTGTTGAAGGTGATTCGACGCATTTACCGGGCAGTTTCAATAGGATGCAATCAAACAACAATGGCAGCGAACAAGGGAATGACGAAGTGGCAAGTTATAGGATCAATAAATAAGATGCAAACTCGGAACCAACGTTGCCTTTCAAGACAAGCAACATGATGTTGAAGCTCGACGTAGAGTCGTGCTCACACACTGAAGAATTCGTGCACCAGAGAAGGTCGAGGTAGCATAGTCAAAGATAGCAAGACCAGGATGCCGCCGATAGTCTGGGAATGAACAAATTGAGTTCAGGATTTCCCTGTAAAAATACTAGGGGTATTTGACTTGAAGTGCGGAATAATTTCACTAGTCGGTGCCCTTGGTTGACAACAACCCAGAACCCGTATGGAGATTACGACATGGAAAGACATTACTACAACAAAGTTAGTGAGATGTGGTGCAATGGCAAGACATCTTCGAGATACCAGGGAGTAATACTCGAAGGTAGAACATGATAGAAGTAGAACCGGGTCATTGACCTATGACAGTAGATACTTCAACTTTGCCAAAAATAGATGAGGCACTAGAATGAATTCCCATCAGATATATCAGATCAGGGCAGCATGGTCAGAACCATAACTGTAAGGGATCAATTCAAAATATCGAAAGAATCATACAACTGGATAATCATTTTGCAAGAGGCTTCCGAGATGGTCTACATCATTTTCATGGGCATGAACATAAAGTTCAAGGTCGACTCCCACTTCTTTAATGCATATCATTTCATTCACCTCTAGCTTTGATAAAATTGTAGTGTTGGAATTTTATCTGGTAGAACACCGGAAGAGTATGACTTGTGAAAACTTTCAGGTTCTCACGGATTAGGGGAAGGCATGGGTTCAACCCATCGGGCATCTTAGTAACATATACCACAAGCTTCAAAAGTAAATACACCAAGCTCGAAAGCAAAGCATGGTTGGCCAAGCAGAGGATACATTTTTCCAAAGGCATTATGTATCAGGGGAAGAACTCACAAGGTGATTGAATATGAAGGGCATTGTCGGATAACAATCCAACAATGGATCGGGCGATCCACAACGGAGCTGGTGTGAGTATCGGTACTCACTCAGAGGAAGAAAGAATGTAGAGGCATCAGATTCAAGAATCACTTGATTAGTCGGATGCTTAAATAGAAAGAAATTATGGTTTCCCAAAACGAAGGATTAGAAGAAGACGCTCTGATCAAGGATGGATGAGTTGAAAATACTTAGTTGGTGTAATCAATAAAGGTTTGAATTGCCGAGAACCAACTCATGTCCGGAATGACGTGTGAGCCGGAAGGATAAATTTAAAAAGGATAACCGATGACTGCGTGCATATGCACACATTGAATCAATAGTCTCAAAATGGCTAAGACAAGGGATGCTAACGAAGACTACTAGTCATATGAAATTAACCATAATGCAAGGAGTCAAGAATTTCAAGAGTAACATGCTGTAGAGAATTTTCGAAAGATCGAAAAGTATTCCGAAGAATTTTGTGAGACACATGAACAATTGAGAAGAACGGATCCTCGATAAATGTGAGGTAATAACCGTAAGGGTTTTCATGCGAAATAAAACTGCAAGACAGTAAACTCAAAGGATTCTCGGACAACGAAGAATATTTCGGGGCATCTTGTAACAACAAGAGCGGCGAGGAATGATCATGAGAATGACAAGTGCATGCAGATATCCATAGGGATATATCGGTGGTAGTGATTTGCAAAGGCGATGAGCACAAGGGTTTCGGGAAAACATCAAGGGATATCCTCAGAATATTCCGACGAAGCAGGTGATCTTCCGAAATGAAAGCTCTCCGGGAGAAATAGTTACGAGAACCTAGAGTCAGAGTTAGTAAAATATTTCAACCCGAATAGAAGAGAGATCAGAGTCCCAGAGCATAGAAGAGGAATAAAGTATCCTAATACCACCCATTGGGGTTGTGGGTCCGTAAGCCACACAACAAGTTAGTAAATTTGTTTTTTTCAAAGACTAGACACAACTTCGGCCAAGGAGTTGGAAAGGGGGATTCCTACAGGCAGTCGGCTCTGATACCAACTTGTGACGCCCCCGATTTGACCGTACACTAATCATGCACGCAAATGTGTACGACCAAGATTAGGGACTCACTGGAAGATATCACAACACAACTCTAGACACAAATTAAAATAATACAAGCTTTATATTACAAGCCAGGGGCCTCGAGGGCTCGAATACAAAAGCTCGAATACACAAGAGTCAGCGGAAGCAATAATATCTGAGTACAGACATAAGTTAAACAAGTTTGCCTTAAGAAGGCTAGCAGAAAAGTAGCAACGATCGAAAAGACAAGGCCTCCTGCCTGGGACCTCCTAACTACTCCTCGAAGCCGATCTTCACGTAGAAACATCATCGGGATCCTCTGGGTCCTGGAATCCACCACCTGGTTGCATCATCCGAGAAGAAGGAACAGAAGGGGGAAAAAGGGGGAGCAAAGCAACCATGAGTACTCATCCAAAGTACTCGCAAGCAAGGATCTACACTACATATGCAATGGTATCTGTGTAAAGGGGTAATATATGTGGGTTAACTGCAAAATGCCAGAATAAGAGGGGGATAGCTATTCCAATCGAAGACTACGCTTCTGGCCACCTCCATCTTGCAGCAGTAGAAGAGAGTAGATGGAAAAGTAACAAGTATCAAAGCTTCTGGTAGCCTCCATCTTGAGTAGCTGAAGAGTTCACCGAGTAATATCGTATAGCATAATCCTACCCGGCGATCCTCCCACACATCACCATGTGAGAGAGCAACCACCGAGTTATCTCTGGAACTTGTCTGGGTGTGTTTTATTTAGTATCCAGTTCTAGTTGTCATGAGGTCAGAGTACAACTCCGGGTCGTCCTTTTACTGAGGGACACGGCTATTCGAATAGATTAACTTCCTTGCAGGGGTGCACCACATAACCCAGCACGCTTGATCCCATTTGGCCGGACACACTTTCCAGGGTCATGCCCGGCCTCGGAAGATCAACACGTCGCAGCCCTACCTAAGCACAACAGAGAGGTCAGCACGCCGGTCTAAACCCTAAGCATGCAGGGGTCCGGGCCCATCGCCCAACGCACACTTGCACGTTGCGTACGTGGCCGGTGAGCAGACCTAGCAACCTCCATTACTAAGGAAGTTGTGTTACGCGGTCCAACCCGGCGCGCACCGCTCAGTCGCTGACGTCAAGAAGGCTTCGGCTGATACCACGACGTCGAGTGCCCATAACTATTCCCACGTAGCTGGTTAGTGCGTATAGGCCAATGGCCAGACTCAGATCAAATACCAAGATCTCGTTAAACGTGTTATTATGAAATAACCGCGGACAACGACCAGGGCCAGGCCCACCTGTCCCCTAGGTGGTCGCAACCTGCCCTGTCGCTCTGCCACAAAGTAACCATCAGGGGGCTGCCGGGAACCCAGGCCCACCACTACCTGTGTGGAACCACCTGCCCCTTCAGCCCCCATCTCCGAATCATCATCATGTATATGTAAAAGTATAGAATATACCCGTGATCACCACCCGAGTGATCACGGCCCGATAGTATAGCATGGCAGACGGACAAGAATGTAGGGCCACTGATGGAATACTAGCATCCTATACTAAGCATTTAGGATTGCAGGTAAAGGTGTCAACAGTTGTAGCAACAATGACAGGCTATGCAGCAGAATAGGATTATCGAAAGCAGTAACATACTACACTACTCTAATGCAAGCAGTAGAGAGAAGAATAGGCGATATCAGGTTGATCAAGGGGGGGCTTGCCTAGTGGCTCTGGCAAGAAGGGGTCGTCAACACCGTAGTCGAACTGGGGTCACCGACAGTCTCGGGGTCTACCGGAAAGAAGTAACGGAGGGGAAACATAATAAATAACAGAGCAATCAAAGCATCACAAAGCATAACATGGAAATACGCGGTGCTACGTGTGACCTAACGCAGTAGGAGGTGATACTGGCGAGGATGAAAAACATCTGGGAAAGTATTCCCGGTGTTTCGCGTTTTCGGGCAGATGAAACGGAGGGAGAAAGTTGTGTGTTCGGTATGATAGAGATGTGTGGCGGACGAACGGACCTCGTATTCGGATTTGTCTCGTTTTTCTGATCATTTTTCATATATAAATTATTTTCATCCTAGTTACGGATTATTTTATATGATTTATCAAAGTTTTAAATCATTTCTAAAAATCCTGGAATTTATTAAATTCGAAATAAACAATAAAATACTTTTATTACACAAGACACATGCAGCCACACCCAATGACATGTGGGCCCAATCAGCAGTACAGTCAGCATTGACTGGGTCAAAGTTGACCAGTCAACAGGGTCAATTGGGCTTATCTGCCAGTGTCACATGTATTTAAAAATATGCTTAAATTATTCTAATTAGTAATGGGCCCTCTGTCATAGAGCCAATAGGTATTTAGACTGTTAATTAGACTGTTAACTAGACTGATTAAGTTAATTAATTAAATCTCTGATTAATTATATAAATAATTAATAATTATTATTTTTTGCTTTCTTTTTTTTAAGAAAAGGGGACGTGGGGCCCCAACACGAGTGACCCAGGGGCTTAATGGGGCGGGTTAGAGGGCTGCAGGAGCAGGGCTCCGCCCTAGTGGCGCACGTGCAGGCGCCGGAGCGCGCGGCCCTGGGGAGGCACAACACCAGGGCGGCTCGGGCTCCGGCGGCCGGGCGCGGCTTCCGGCGAGGCCACCGGTCGGCGACGACGAGTGGTGCGGGGAGGGGGCAGTGGGCAGCGCCTGGGGGGGGCGGCGCGGCGATGCGCGCGCGCGAGGTTGCCTGCAGGGGCGCGTCGAGCGGGGCACGGCTAGCCGTTGGACGGTGTGGCGGCGAGCAACGGGAGCAAGGCAGCGTCACAGTGCAGCGGGGCGCCGGCGGCAGTGGCGAAAGGAGCAACAGGCGGTAGCAGGTGCGGGTGGGGTAGCAGCGGCCGACGCGTCGGGGAGCTCCGTCGAGTGGATGCGGTCGCGGGAGCTGGCTGGCGGCCACGCGGCGTGAATTGGGACCGGGAAGGAGGGGATCCGGAGGAGAAGCTCACCAAGGAGCCCGAGGGCGTGGTCGGGGAGGCCAGGGACGAGGGGTTGGTGCGGATCGACGACGAGATGGCGGTAGACAGACGAAGAAGACAGAGACGATGTCGGCTATGGAGCTCCCTAGTCGATGTGGCATCCAGAACGGGCGAAGTCGACCATGGGGGACCTCGTAGACGTGCTCCCGTGGCGCGGGAACCACGGCGGCTGCGGGATCGACGAAGGCGGCGGTGACTATGGTCTCGGGCGCGGCTCGATTTGGTGGAGAAGGCGCGAGGGGGGAAAACGAATGGAGTTAGGGTTCGTCGAGCGTTCCTGGTGGCCTTCTTACCCTCTCCTCGATTCCCTATAGCAGCACGCGTCGAGCATCCGCGCCATGGCGACCGGGATGCACGACACGCACATGAGAGAGAGCGTCAGGTAGAGGATGGAGCAGTGTTGGGCCGGGGTTGACTCTGTAGCGGTTGGGCCAAGGTGCATAGAGCCTTTTCATATTTTACTTTTCTGTTTATTTACTTAGCTACCGTTTTGTACCTTCTTCTTACATAGAAATACTTTTGTAAAATGTAAGACCTTGCCATATAATTACTATGCATTATTTTGCACTGCCACAAAAAGTTTGGGCTCGAAAAAATTTATTAAGTTTGAGTTTATATTTAAACGGGATAAAAAGGCGTTGTTGGTCCACTATTTTAAGATCCAGGGGCAATTTTATACTTTTCAAAAACGTTAATTCTTTCATGACAATTTGTTAGTGAATATTTGCAACCTACCGAACATTTTTGTTTTACGATTTCCAGAAATAATAATTTGACTTTGTTTTAAATTTGAATTTGAATCGGGTTAGGATCAAGTGAGGTTTAGCAAATTAACTGCGATGACATGGCACTATTAGGAGGCGATTACTGTAGCTTAATTATCCGGGTGTTACAGGGATGCTATGTTTGATGAGTATGAAATGTTTGAAGATTTATTTGATGAAAATAATGCTTGTCCCAAGCTTGGGGGTGCTTTGCATAATGAATATGATCCTTTGATTCCTTCTACTTTCGATAAGAAAATTTATTATGATGTTAGCATGCCTCCTATTTATGATGATTACAATGATGAAAGTGGGTTTGGAAGAGTGTCATCTCTAGGTAGTAGTGATCCCACTATTTTGGAGGGTGTTGAATCTTATTACAATATTGATGAAAGTGGATTCTGAGAGTTCATGAATTTATTAAGTGATACATCCACTATTTTGGAAGAGGTTTCAATTGACTATGATGTGAACAGAATTGCTACTTATTATGATTATTATGATGACATGTATGCCATAAAGAGTGATAAATCTTCTATGCTTTTGGATCATGAAAAGAATGCTCTATATGATGGTTATATGGATGAATCTATGCATGATGCTATTGAAAATTATTATGAGAGAGGAACTTATTGTTCATGATGCTCTTGTTATGTTTCAACTTTTATGCGAGCATCATTGAACTCTTCATGCCTAGCTAAAAGGCATTAAAGAAAAGCGCTTGTTGGGAGACAACCCAACACTTATACCTACTGTTTTTGTGTGTTCACATGGTTAAGCTACTGTAGTAATCATGTTTCACATGTTTTGTTTCAATAAAGTGCCAAGCAACGCCTTAGGATCATGTTGGGTGATAATAGATTTGATCTTGTTGAAACATAGAAACTTTTGTGCTCACGAATTTTTTTCTCATTTTTTACAGAAGAGTGATTTTGGGATGATTCTTTTTGCATAAGATTGGTATATAAATTTCTTACTTTCTTCAGAATTTTTAAAGTTGAATAAGTATGGTGGTTGTGCAGATCATTACAGACTGTTCAGTTTTTGACAGATTCTGTTTTCAATGCATAGTTTGCTTGTTTTCTAGTTCCTATGGCTTATATTGATCAATATAAATTGTAGAAATGATATGCTACAGTAGGCATTGTGTGAGAACAATTATGAATCTTGTCTTTGGCAGTACCCAAAGTGAATGATTTATTTTATCATAGTAACCCATCTCACGAAGTGTTGTTAAGTTTTGTGTGATTGAAGTTTTCAAGTTTTGGGTGAGATATCGATACGAGGAGAATAAGGAGTGACAAGACCCTAAGCATGGGGATTCCCAAGGCACCCCAAGGTAATATCCCCTCTTTCGTCTCCAACATTATCGGTAACCTCACTTGAAGCTATATTTTTATTCATCACATGATATGAGTTTTTCTTGGAGCGTAATTTTATTTTGTTTTGATTTTCTTGCTGGTCTTTAGAATAATGTTTTGTATCTTTTATTTCAATAAGGATAGCCTTTACCATGCTTATTTTTCAAGTCTATATGTTGCTGCTTGAAAACAGAAAGTTTGTCGCTGTTGCAAAAATTCCTCAGAAAAGTCAAAATCTGATAAAAGGTTGAATTTTTTTTTGCACAGAAAGCTATGATAAATTTCCTACAGCACGTTAATTTAAAAAAAAAATTGAGTTAGGGAAGTATGGATCCTCTTGCATTCTTTACAGACTATACTATTTAGACAGATTGATGTTATGTTTGCATTGTTTGCATATGTTTGCGTGTTTAATGATTCTATTTGAGGATAGGAGTATTAAATATGCAGAGGAATTTAGTATGCAATATTGAATAATAATTTTAGTGATTTGCTACTGTAGAGAATGATAAGGTTTTTGCATTGGTTTATATTAACTTATCTCACGAGTTCTTGTTGAGTTTTGTGTGGATGAAGCTTTTGAGATTTAGGAAAACCGTGATATGAGAAGAATTAAGGAGACACAAAAACTCAAGCTTGGGGATGCCAAAAGCACCCTATGATAATATTTCAAGAAGTCTCAAGATGGTAAGCTTGGGGATGCCCGAATAGGCATCCCACCTTTCTTCATCAACAATTATCGGTTAGTATCGGTTGATCCTATGTTTTTGTTTCTTCACATGAGATGTGCTATTCTTGAAATGTCCTTTTATTTTGTTTGCTTAATGTTTTAATAAAATACTTACATTTGAAAGTTTTTAAATAAAATAGAGCCTCAAATAGTTGCCAGGGAGGCTAAGTAAGCGGCATTCACATCCCGTCAACAAACCTCTTTTACTGGCACTGTTGCTCTAGTGCTTCACTTATATCTTTCTGAGCATCGTGTGCTTTAGTATTTTTGAAGAAATTCTCTCTTGCTTCACTTAAATTAATTTGAGAGAAAGAAATATTATGCCCATGATCTTCATTTATATATTTTTGGAGTAGCTTGTCATTTACTGTTGTGCTTCACTTATATCATATGAGTAAATTCTTGAATAAATGGAATGTCATGAAGTTGAAATCATATCATGCGTAGTGGTAGCTTCACATTGGGTTTAGAAATTGAAATCCTTTGAGGCTTGACAATCACAATATTGGTCATACAAGCTATTCACGAATAATTAGTATAAGGAAGAGAACTTTCACATGCAAATACACTATCCTATAAATCTTTTGTGATTGTGAGCCCCCATCAAAATATTATATGCCAAAATTGTTGACATTGGACAAGGAAAACAACGTAATGGTTTATGTTTGTTCATATTCACATAGAAGTTATATTGTCATAGATCCTTCAACATGTGGTGCTTGCCCCTATCTTTGCTAGACAAAAATCCCGCACCAAGTAGAGATACTACTTGTGCATCCAAAAACCCTTAAACCCAAATCTTATCTTCAAGAGACCACCATACCTACCTAAGGATTGAGAAAGATACTTCAAGTAAGTTGTCATCGGTGCAAAAAGGTAATAAAAATTGCTTCTAAAAGTGTTAGATCATTTAGTGTAAGAGAAAATTGAGCGTTGTACGAACTTGTGATGGCAAAGAATAAAAGTGACATACTGCATAATAAAGGTTGCTATCATAAGGGGCAATATAACATGACGTTCTTTTGCACTAATGGATTGAGCATACAAACAAATAAGCGCATGGCAACCTCTGCTTCCCTCTGCGAAGGGCCTATCTTTTACTTTTCAATATTTACTTTTATGCAAAGAGTCAAAGTTTTTCTCTCTATTCCTTTTTATTTTTCTCCTTTGGCAAGCATCATGTGGTGAGGAAAGATCTAGGCACATATGTCCAGCTGAATATGGGTAGCATGAGTTATTATTGTTGACATCACCCGCAATACATTGGGAGGCAAAATTAGAAGCCCCTATCTTTCTATGTGTCCGGTTGAAACGTTTTGCTCATGTGTATGCGGTGAGTGTTAGCAATCATAGAAGACTATGTTGGGGAACGTAGTATTTCAAAAAAAAAATCCTACGATTACGCAAAATCTATCTAGGAGAAGAATAGCAACGAGCGGGAGAGTGTGTCCACGTACCCTCGTAGACCAAAAGCGGAAGCGTTTAGTAACACGGTTGATTAAGTCGAACGTCTTCGCGATCCAACCGATCCAAGCACCGAAGGTACGGCACCTCCGCGTTCAGCACATGTTCAACTCGATGACGTCCCACAAACTCTTGATCCAGTTGAGGTCGCAGGAGAGTTCCGTTAGCACGACGGCATGGTGACGATGATGATGGAGTTATCGGCGCAGGGCTTCGCCTAAGCACTACGACGATATGACCGAGGTGTGTAACTGCGGAGGGGGGCACCGCACATGGCTAAGAAATCAACTTATGTGTCTATGGGGTGCCCCCTCCCCACGTATATGAAGGAGGGAGGGAGGAGGAGGCCGGCCCTAGGAGGGGCACGCCAAGGGAGTAGGATTCCACCTTTCCTAGTAGGAGTAGGAGAAGAAGGAAGGGGCGGAGAGAAAGAGAAGGAAGGACGGGCGGCGCCCCTCCCCTAGTCCAATTCAGAATAGGCTTGGGGGCGTGCGGCCCATCCCTAGGCAGCCCCTCTCTCTCTCCCCTAAATCCCAGTAAGGCCCATTAACTCCCCGGGGCGTTCCGGTAACCTCCCGGTACTCCGGTATTTATCCGGTGACCACCAGAACCCTTACGGTGTCCGAATATAACTTTACAATATGTTAATCTTTATGTCTCGACCATTTCGATACTCCTCGTCATGTCCGTGGTTACATCCGGAACTCCGAACTACCTTCGGTGCATCAAAATACATAAACTCATAACACTGATCGTCATTGAATGTCAAGCGTGCGGACCCTACGGGTTAGAGAACTATGTAGACATGATCGAGACTCATCTCCGGTCAATAACCAATAGCGGAACCTGTATGCTCATATTGGTTCCCACATATTCTACGAAGATCTTTATCGGTCAAGACGCATAGCAACATACGTTGTCCCCTTTGTCATCGGTATGTTACTTGCCCGAGATTCAATCGTCGGTATCATCATACCTAGTTCAATCTCGTCACCGGCAAGTCTCTTTACTTGTTCCGTAATACATCATCTCATGACTAACTAATTAGTCATTTTCTTGCAAGGCTTATTATGATGTGTATTACCGAGAGGGCCCAGAGATACCTCTCCGACACTCGGAGTGACAAATGCAATTCTCGATCTATGCCAACACCACAAACACCTTTGGAGTCACCTATAGAGCATCTTTATAATCACCCAGTTACGTTGTGACGTTTGATAGCACACAAGGTGTTCCTCCGGTATTCGGGTGTTTCATAATCTCATAGTCATAGGAACATGTATAAGTCATGAAGAAAGCAATAGCAGAAAAAACTAAACGGTCATATTGCTAAGCTAACGGATGGGTCTTGTCCATCACGTCATTCTCCTAATGATGTGATCCCGTTAATCAAATGATAACTCATGTCTATGGTTAGGAAACTTAACCATCTTTGATTAACGAGCTAGTCTAGTAGAGGCATACTAGGGACACTCTGTTTCGTCTTTGTATTCACACATGTATCAAGTTTCCAGTTAATACAATTCTAGGATAAATAAAAGACATATATCATGATGTATAAGGAAATATAAATAACAACTTTATTATTGCCTCTAGGGCATATTTCCTTCAGACTATGTGATGGTTGAGTATGTGGAGCTCTTACTTAAACTGTATTGAATAAGTTGAATTTCAATTGCTTAGTGACTGAGAACATAGGTTGTTCAGTTTCAATAGAATTCATCGTTTGAACCTTAACATGTGAATTGGTAGCTACTCTAACATGCGAAGTTTTATAGTAAAGAATTATTGTTATGATGCTAGGAAAAGCGATTGAAATTGTCATCGATCAAACTTGTGCACTTTGCTAGCATTCACACTTCATAAATTATTTCTTTTATCATTTACCTACTCGAGGACGAGTAGGAATTAAGCTTGGGGATGCTGATACGTCTCCAACGTATCTATAATTTATGAAGTATTCATGTTGTTTTATTATCATTCTTGGATGTTTTACAATCATTTTATAGCAACTTTATATAATTTTTTTGGGACTAACCTATTGACCCAGTGCCCAGTGCCGTTGTTGTTTTTTGCTTGTTTTTTTACAGGAAATCAATATCAAACGAAGTCCAAACACCATGAAACTTTTTGGAGATTTTTTATGGGCCAGAAGACACCCAATGGGCCAGAGCTGTACCTAGGGGTGCCCTGAGGGGGCATAACCCACCAGGGCGCATCAGGGGGACCTGGCGCGCCCAGGTGGGTTGTTCCCATGTCGGTAGCCTCCCACACCCCTTCTTCACCCTATAAACTCCCAAATATCCCGAAACCCTTCGGCGTAGACCTAGATTAGAAATTTAGCTGCCGCAAGGCTCTGTAGTCCGCGAGATCCAATCTAGACTCCTTTCCAGCACTCCATCGGAGGGGGAAATCATCGCCGGTGGCCATTTTCATCATCCCCGCGGCAACCATGATGAGGAGGGAGTAGTCCACCCTCGGGGTTGAGGGTTTGTACAAGTAGTTATGTGTTTAGTCTCTCTCTCGCGCGATCTCGAGATGTCACGATCTTGATATATCATGGGCTTTGTTAACATAGATGGATCATAGGATGTTTCTACCCTCTCTACTCTTGTTGTGTTGAATTGAATCTTTACCAATCAATAATAAGTCATTCACATATACTTATCAAAAAGGCTGCAGTGCTCCCACTCATGTTCTTGTAAATACAGGCTTCACGGCAAGTGTGTATAAAACCATATGCTTTGATCACACTATCAAAGCATATATTCCAACTCCGAGAGGCTTGCACCAGTCCATCAATGGATCGCTGGAGCTTGGACACTTTGTTAGCACCTTTAGGATCGACAAAACCTTCTGGTTGCATCATATACAACTCCTTCTTGAGATATTCGTTGAGGAATGCAGTTTTGACATCCATTTCCATATTTCATAATCATAAAATGTGGCAATTGCTAACTTGATTCGGACAGACTTTAAGCATCATTACGGGTGACAAAGTCTCATCGTAGTCAACTCTTTGCACTTGTCAAAAACCTTTCGCAACAAGTCGAGCTTTGTAGACGGTAACATTACCATCGGTGTCAGTCTTCCTCTTAAAGATCCATTTATTTTCAATGGCTTACTGATCATCGGGAAAGTCAATCAAAGTCCACACTTTGTTCTCATACATGGATCCTGTCGTGGAATTAACACGGCAGATGTCCGGTTTAACGGAATTAATGATGGAACCATCGCACGGGTTAGCTTGAAGGGGTTAAAAGCACACAAAGGACACAGAGGGTTTATACTAGTTCGGCCCCTTCGATGAAGGTAAAAGCCTACGTCTAGTTCGGTTTGGTATTGCTTGGGCGTCGATGAACAGGGAGCGGATTGCTTGCCTGTGTCTCGACGGGTTGTTTCTTGCTTGTCCCTGAACCGTCGCCGGGTTGTCTCTTTATATAGAGGCGATGCCCGGTCCGGTTTACAGAGTCCCGAGGCCGGCTCATACTTGTGTCCGCCTCGGTCTCTGTTCTTTCTTTCTTAACTCTCAAGTTACATCATCGGGCGGTTTACAAATCGTAACTCTATACATGGGCCCTAAGATCTCATGGGCCGTAGCCTTTACTAAACCAAACATATTATAGTAACCCGGTTTATACTAGCCGGTTCATACCTGCTAGTTATATCCCTGACATTAGGCCCCAGAATGATTTGAACTTGTTCACATCAATCTTCTCAGTCTTACATAATTTCCTTCCTTGTGTCTTCTCATTTCTTGTAAACTGGCCCTGACGTCATCCTCGAAAATCACTTAATCTGTCCATGACATCACTTCCGCATTTAACGCCGCGAGCTGTACTATAGCTTTGTTTAAGGGTTATCCCGAAAATCGAGGCGTCAGAGGATCTTTATCCGATCCTTTGCCTCCTCGAATCCCGCACCTGTCGCTTCGGATCTACCTTTCTTCTTATAAATACCGCTGTCCCCATCTGTTATTCTCTTCCTCTCTCTTCTTCCTCCGTCGCCCGAGCTCAAGACGCCATTGACGCCCGAGCTCGAACCGCCGCCGTCGACCGCCGAACCCAAGCTCTCGCCGGCCGCTGCATCGACCTGAGCTCGACCAGAGAACCTCCGCCGCTGATTCTTGCTGTTCCAGGTATGTCTCCCTCCTCATTGTAGATCCATAATTTCTAGGGTTCATATCTCCGCCATTAGAACCCCAGTAAAAGCTTCGTCTTCGTTCGACCTAAACAAATAGGTCTCAGTAACTTTCCCTTTTAAATCTTACCCTTTAAACTTTTGCCTTTACTCCGCTGCATATGCTTCAAATCTTAACCTATAGGTTATCTGCTCTGTGTAAAAACCCTTGTAGTTCTTCCCGTATACTCTTGCATTTGTTTTTCTTTTTCTTGTATGCCCAGATCTGTTCCACCTTAGCTGTCTTTGAAAACCTGTTTTTCTCCTCTGTAGATCTGTTAAGTATGCTCCGGTTTACACTGTCGTACACTGTCCTTGTAAGAAATTTTCTTGATGAGCGCGACGGTTTAGCTCCTTTCTCTATTGCTGTCATGAACCGGCAGTAACATAGCTCCCTGTTATTGCCGGGTTAGCCATATCATTAGTCCCTTGTCTAATTGCGTGATCTTCATATATATCTTCCGGATTATGCCGCTGTACTTAAATAATCTGTTTTTATATGTTTACCCTTTCAGTACTTGTTCTTCTGTCGCTATGGCCAAACAGTTTGTCTCTTGCGACTGGGTTCCTTCCATTATTACGGAAGAAGACTTGGTCAATGCTGCTGCCATTGGTACTTTAGGCCCTCAATCCGTTTTAAAGTGGCGGGCTCCAGGAAATGAATGCCCTCCTACTCCTAGAGAAGGGGAGGTTATTGTTTTCTTCGACCACATAGCCCGAGGCTTCACACCTCCCGGTTCAAGATTCTTTCGAGATGTGCTTGCCGCTTTCCAGCTCCATCCTCAGGACATTGGTCCCAACTCCGTTTCCAATATCTATGACTTCCAAGTTTTCTCAGAGGTATATTTGCAAGAAGAGCCGTCTGTTGACCTGTTCCGGGATTTCTTTCACCTGAACCGGCGTACTGAGTTCACCAGCGGGCCGCATCAGGAACTCGGCGGGGTTAGTATCCAGAAAAGGAGAGATGCAATTTTTCCCCATGCCGCTCTCCACACGCACCCAAAGGAGTGGAACAAGTCTTGGTTTTATTGTGTTGACACTTCTCCTGAAGGGAAGAATCCACTGCCGGGTTATCGCGAGCACCGTCTTCCGGAGGATCACCCTTTGCCACAGCGACTTAGCTCTGCCGAATGGCCCCGGTTTGCTTCTCAGCTTGCTAGACTGAAAGCTTTTATGGCCAACGGTTTAATTGGAACCGATTTTATGCGTTGTTGGCTCTCTTGGAGTATCCTTCCCGTGAGTCCGCGGTCACAATTGATGTGCAAGTATTCTGGTAAACCGGACGACCCTCAACGGTTTTCCAAGGATAAACTTTCTGAATCAGAGGTCATTGAATCGGCCAAGAAGATGCTCAACGTCTCCTTAGAAGATTGCAGCAAAGTCGGATTAGCTCCGTATTACAAGAAGAACAAGCTGCCTACAGTAAGCCTTGCTTTTTTGTATATATTTTTTGATCCGTTTATATAAACCGTCTTCTAACTGTCTTCTTTCTGTCCAAATAGGCCGATGATCCTTTTTGGAAAAGAAAACCTCAGGAGAAACCCAGCAAACAGACACGCCGGAAGACCTTTGCTAACAAGAAGAGAAAAGCGGCCAGTGGCTCTAGTTCTCACGCTGAGGATGACGATCCGGATTCTGAGGTATGAATTAATCCGGCTTTAACTTACTCGGGTTTACTCATATCTGTATCTAATGATAACCTTTCCACAGGAGTTGGCTGAGGGAGATAAACCGGCAGAAGTTGAGGTAACTATCCTTTCTTCCGATTCAGAACCACTTCCACAAAAAAGTCGTCGGATAGTCCGGAAATATCAGTTTTCTCATCCTTATGCTCAATTGGATCCTAATTTTCTTTTGAAGAAACAACAACACGAAGCTCTTCGCTGGACCACTCGCCATAGTGGTCTTGCAGTGGAATCATCCGGGATTTCTC
Organism: Secale cereale; assembly: GCA_902687465.1. Lineage (NCBI taxonomy): Eukaryota > Viridiplantae > Streptophyta > Magnoliopsida > Poales > Poaceae > Secale > Secale cereale. The sequence goes on along the minus strand of LR738713.1, from coordinate 569,791,178 downwards.
TAACTCCGGCTCGGAGGCGCCGCTCTGAGGTTATACTCTCTCCAACCCTCCTTCATCCCAAGGCCGGGCTTATCCGCAAACCTCTTAAACCGTCTGACCCTGATTATTAGGAGACTCCATTATCTTCTTCCGAAGAATCGACTGCCACGCAACTTCCCCCACTGAAAACCGTCCCAGGGTAAGTCTTTTTAACTTATCCGGTTTATGATTACATTTTGCTTCATAATCTTAACTCATTTTCCGAACTTCTTCCAGCAAGCCAAAGCCTAGCAAAAAACAAAAGCCAACAAACCCACTGTTGAGACTACTGTTGATGATCTGGCGGTTGATCCGGCAACTACCGTCCCCCCAGAAGGCGAGCCCACAATTCCTCTTGAGAATCGTGCGCCTACGAATCATATTTCATTGCCCGAGAACCCTACTAATGATGATGTTCATGATCTGCCAAGTCCTACCCGGGCCAATTCTCCTCAGACCAATCCGGCATCTCCAGGTCCGGTTCATACTGCAGCTCCACCAACAGCACCTGCTTCTCCTGAAGTTGAAGTGACTGGCACTGCTTTTACTGCTCCGGCTGAGCCCACTGTTTTAGCCAAACATACGGCTAAAGCGGAGAAGCTGCATAAAGAGAAGGGTAAATGGAGTACCGAGCTATCCAGCCTTGCTGACATGAGTGCCCAGGAGCTCTATTCCGGGTACTTGAACCGGCTCCATACCAGCCGAGATTATGAAGCGGGCTTGGTTAACATGATGAAAGAAAAATATGAGGTAATCCTTTCCTTCTGACTTTGTGCTTTTGATATGCTTCTAACTATCTCATAGTAGCCCCCAAGTTCCGGTTTAGCTGCGCGTTGAAGGTGAACCGGAACTTATAACTTGAACAACTGATCTTACATTAGCCCCCAAGTATCAAGTAGATAACTTGGTTATGTATTTGATACTTGTAAGAATTTCTTCTGATACTTCAATTATCCATTAGCCCCCAAGTGTCAAGTAGATAACTTGCTTGTGTGCTTGAGACTTTTGTCTTTGACTTGCTGCTGTTTACTGTTTCGACTGCTCATTAGCCCCCAAGTGTCAAGTAGACAACTTGCTTGTGTGCTTGAGACTTGTCTGATTTTTGCTTCTTACCACTTGATTTTCCTTGCAGACTAATTTAAACCAGAGGGCTGAAGAAGTTAGTGAACTCCGGAACAGACTTGCTGAAACGGAGGCTGCTGCTGCTAAGGCCAAGAAAGACTTGAAGGTGAGTTTAAAGACTGCTGAAGAACTGAAAAAATTCTTTGAAGAAGAGCGAACCGCCTTTGAGGTTCAGAAAAAAAGATCTGGAAAAGAAGGTCAAAGATGCTAAAGAAGCGCTTAATCCGGTGACTGAAGAGTTAACCGGCTTAAAGCGGCAAATAGAGTTGATGACTTCTGCAATCTTTGGTAAGTATGATCCGTACTCCTGCTTTATTCTTGTAATCTTCCATCTGTGCCGGTTTAATTGTGATATTCATATGCAGGGCGCCGTGTCACCCATCTTGGGGATGACTTGCGGAAGAAACTTAAAGCATGTTACACTTTGGTCGAGCAGCTGTATTCCGGCGCTCAAAGGATCATAAGTGCCACATCATTCAGTAAACCGGCCCTTACTACCATCTGAGAAACCTTGCAAAAGCTATCTGTCTTGCCGGTCCGTCTGGAGGAAGTCAAGAAATCTGCTGCTCGAGCTAGTGCCCTCATGGCGCTTACTAGAGCGAAAGCATGGGTTTCGGACTTTGATCCGGAAGAGGCTTTAAATGGGTATCCCAATACCAAGGAAGACGGATCAGAGTTTACTGCAAAGGATCTCCATATCTTGACGAAGGAGATGCGCCCTCTCGCCAGCAAAATTGCGGCTGAATCAGACTTATCCAGGTATCATCCGGGGTACGATTTGCAGAACGAGCGGGTGGACCGGCCGGTTTATGATACCCTCAATCTAATCCCACCAGTGCGCCCTCATGCCTTCGCTCCAGATATTGAACCGTCTGAACTCATCAACGAAGAGATGTATTTTCGTGCCTTAACGAAAATCGACTGGTGCGTCCCTGATTTCCAGCCGCTTCAAGAAGAGGAGGAGACTCCGATCAAGTCGATGCCCAACCGTCGCAGCAGGAGGGAGCATAGGTCATACTTTAGTGTTTGTAGTTGCAGTCTCATTTATCAAACAATCTTTAATCCGTCAGGCTTGCTATGCCTTGTAATAGGATAGCTGAAAACATTGTCCGCTTTGATCCGGATATTCCAACTTCTCGTGTTAATGTTTGCCGATTTAAAATTTGTCTGATGTCGCTTGTCTTGCATATGACTTTCCCCTGCATAGATAATACTGAAAATATGTCCTAGCAGTTTAAACCGGACAGATTAAATTGTTCTCACAATATATCAAACAAATGTATACTTATACCAGAAAATAATTTTATACCTGAGACCAAGTATGCTTGATACTCTTAATCTGGCGTATATCGCCTTTTTGAAGGGAGTCTTTGAATAGACTCAACAATAATCCCTGGTTTTATACAAACTGCCGGTTTAAAGCATGCTCAGCTTCTTGTTTTGTTTCTGCGGGATGATTGTTCCGGTTTATGATAAACATCGGATTAACCCAAACTTTTTACTCATGCTGGTGCTCATGACCCAGACTTCTCAACTTTGCAGATGTGTGGTCAATTTCTTGAATTGTCCCACTCCGGATTAAAGAATCAGAACACATAAAGATCAGAAATGCAAATTTGCAAATAAAAACATGTAGTCGAGGCTTTTTATGAGCTGCCAGGCTCAAAGCAAGGTTCAGCAAATCACTGGATGTGGGTAATCTCGTCTTTCCAGAGGGCCGGTCGATGGATGCCCGTAGCCTTTCCATAGGAACCATAAGAAAAACTTTAGCCAATCACTGGATGCCCGTAGCCTTTCCACAGGGCCTCCATGGTTCCATGAAACCATGGGTAAATTTTAACCAATCACTGGATGCCCGTAGCCTTTCCAGAGGGTCTCCATGGCTCCATTAAGCCATGGGTAAACATAAGCCAATCACTGGATGCTTGTAGCTTTTCCAGAGGGCCTCCATGGTTCCATGGAACCATGGGAAAATTTTAACCAATCACTGGATGCCCATCGCCTTTCCAGAGGGTCTCCATGGCTCCATGAAGCCATGGGTAAATATAAGCCAATCACTGGATGCCCGTAGCTTTTCCA
>LR738713.1:569735146-569787874 GCA_902687465.1 Secale cereale | reverse complement strand
CCATGGGTAAATCTAAGCCAATCACTGGATGCCCGTAGCTTTTCCAGAGGGCCTCCACGGTTCCATGAAACCATGGGTAAATTTTAACCAATCACTGGATGCCCATAGCCTTTCCAGAGGGTCTCCATGGCTCCATGAAGCCATGGGTAAATATAAGCCAATCAGTGGATGCACGTAGCTTTTCCAGAGGGCCTCCATGGTTCGATGAAACCATGGGTAAATTTTAACCAATCACTGGATGCCCATAGCATTTCTAGAGGGTCTCCATGGCTCCATGAAGCCATGGGTAAATATAAGCCAATCACTGGATGCCCGTAGCTTTTCCAGAGGGTTTTCATGAAGCGTCCTCTTTGAGACGGATGTGATCTTATGCTCTTCAGGGAGTTGTTATTGCTTCTGAGTGTTTATTCTGCCAAATCAGTTTTAAATCGATCGATATATTTGAAATATGATATATAATAATACATATATGGTTGTCCTCATATAATCTTTGTATTGGAAAAAAGGTTGAGCCCCCGGTTTACCGAGGGTGCCGGTTTATTCATTAATCATAATATATACATAGGATACAGTGGAGCTCATAGCTCAAGTGTAGTAGGGTCGTAAGTGGGCGATATTCCATGGCCTCTTTGTCTCCTCTTCTGATGTCCGTGAGTCCTTGTGTTCTCGAACGTCCACCAGGTAATATGAACCGTTGTGTAGATTCTTACTGACAACAAAAGGCCCTTCCCAAGGTGGGGATAGCTTGTGCATATCTGTAAGTCACCCTCCTGGAATGTTCTGCTCTTGATCCGGCGGCTGTGATATCTGCGCAAGTCTTGTTGATAGATCGCAGATCGTGCTGCTGCTATATCTCGCTCTTCATCCAGCCGGTCCAAACTGTCTTGTCTCGCCTGCTCGTTGGCCGCTTCAACATAGGTCGTCACCCTTGGGGAATCATGATGGATATCACTTGGAAGGACCGCTTCAGCACCATATACCATAGAGAAGGGTGTATAACCTGTGGACCGGTTTGGCATAGTGTTGGTACTCCAGAGGACAGATGGTAATTCCTCTACCCAACATCCCGGGGTTCTTTGAAAGGGAGTCATAAGCCGGGGCTTGATACCTCGCAAAATCTCCTGATTCGCTCTTTCAGCTTGACCATTGGATTGGGGGTGAGCCACAGAAGATACATCTAGGCGAATATGTTCCCGTTGACAAAACTCTTCCATCTCACCCTGAGATAAATTGGTGCCGTTGTCTGTGATGATGCTGTGCGGAAAGCCAAACCGGAAAATTACCTTTTTGATGAATTTGACTGTTGTGGCCGCATCACACTTGCTCATAGGCTCTGCCTCAATCCACTTTGTAAACTTATCTACCGCCACCAGTAGATGAGTCTTCTGATCTTGAGATCGCTTAAAGGGTCCAACCATATCAAGCCCCCAAGTCGCAAGCGGCCAAGTTATTGGTATCATCCGGAGCTCCTGTGCCAGAACAAGAGCACGTCGCGAAAACTTCTGACAAGCATCACACTTCCGGACTAGATCTGCCGCATCAGCATACGCTGTTAACCAGTAGAAACCATGTCGGAAAGCTTTAGCCACCAATGATTTTGAACCGGCATGATGACCACAATCCCCTTCATGGATCTCGCGAAGAATCTCACAACCATCCTCAGCTGATACACACCGCTGAAATGCTCCAGAGACGTTGTGATGATGAAGCTCTCCGTTTGCAATTGTCATGGATTTAGAACGCCGGATTATCTGTCGTGCCTCTATCTCATCGTCTGGTAACTCGCCTCGGCTCAAATATGCCAAATAGGGCAGCGTCCAATCAGGGGTAACATGAAGTGCTGCAACTAGCTGTGCCTCCGGATCAGGAACAGCTAGGTCTTCCTCTGATGGTACTTGTACTGATGGACTGTGCAACTCATCCAGAAAAGTATTTGGTGGCACCGGTTTATGTTGAGATCCCAGCCGGCTTAAAGCATTAGCTGCTTCATTCTTTCGCCGGTCTATGTGGTCCACTTGATATCCTTTGAAATATCCAGCAACTGCTTCCACTTCTCGTCTGTAAGCTCCCATGAGAGGATCTCTCGAATCCCACTTGCCTGAAACTTGTTGTGCCACCAAATCTGAATCGCCGAAGCACTTGACCCGGCTCAAGTTCATCTCCTTTGCCATCCGTAAGCCATGAAGTAATGCTTCGTATTCTGCCGCATTGTTAGTACAAGGAAATAATAAACGGAGGACGTAACAAAATTTATCACCTCGGGGGGAAGTTAAGACAACTCCGGCCCCCGAGCCTTCCAACTGTCTTGAACCGTCAAAGTGAATCGTCCAGTACGTAAGATCCGGCTTCTCCTCAGGGGTTTGTAATTCTGTCCAATCATTGATGAAATCTACCAATGTCTGAGATTTTATAGCGGTGCGTGGCACATACTTCAACTCATGCGGGCTGAGCTCAATGGCCCACTTCGCCACTCTACCTGTAGCTTCCCTGTTCTGGATTATATCCCCCAACGGTGCTGAGCTAACCACAGTTATTGGATGACCTTGGAAATAGTGCATCAGCTTCCGGTTTGCCATGAACACACCATATACCAGCTTCTGCCAATGTGGGTACCTTTGCTTGGATTCAATGAGTACTTCACTCACGTAATAAACCGGACGTTGAACCGGGTATTCCTTTCCTGCTTCCTTGCACTCAACCACGATCACGACGCTGACTGCCCGTGCATTGGCGGCGACGTACAACAGCAACGACTCATTATCAACAGGGGCAACCAGGACCGGCGGCTTCGCCAGTTGCCGCTTTAGATCCTCAAATGCCGCATTTGCCTTATCACTCCATATAAACCAGTCTGTTTTCCTCAACATCTGATAAAACGGGATCGCCTTCTCTCCCAAACGGCTGATGAACCGGCTCAATGTTGTAATCCGGCCAGCTATACGCTGGACATCGTTGATGCAAACCGGTTTTGTCAAAGATGTGATCGCCTTAATCTTCTCCGGATTAGCTTCTATTCCTCTGTTTGATACTAAGAACCCGAGGAGCTTGCCTGCCGGAACACCAAAGGCACACTTCTCCGGATTAAGCATCATCTTATAGGCTCGAAGATTGTCAAAAGTCTCCTTAAGATCCTCTATCATCGTTTCCTCCTTCCTTGATTTAACCACAATGTCATCCACATAGGCATGAACATTTCTCCCTATCTGTCCTTTAAGACAATTCTGAACGCAACGCTGATAAGTTGCTTGAGCACTCTTGAGCCCAAAAGGCATAGATACATAGCAAAAAGCACCAAAAGGAGTTATGAAAGCTGTCTTTTCCTAGTCTTTAACTGCCATCTTGATCTGGTGATATCCTGAATATGCATCGAAAAAACTTAGCCGCTCACATCCCGCTGTAGCATCGATGATCTGATCAATGCGAGGGAGAGCAAAAGGATCAGTTGGACAAGCTTTGTTGAGGTCTGTGTAGTCCACACACATTCTCCACTTTCCATTCTTTTTTAACACCAGCACCGGATTAGCCAACCACTCTGGGTGAAAAACTTCCACTATGAACCCTACAGCCAAAAGCCTGGCTACTTCCTCTCCTATAGCCTTGCGCCTCTCTTCGTTGAAGCGGCGTAGGTACTGTTTGACCGGTTTAAACTTCGGATCAATATTAAGACTGTGGTCAGCGAGTTCCCTCGGTATACCTGGCATGTCAGAAGGTTTCCATGCAAAGATATCCCGGTTCTCACGGATGAACTCGATGAGCGCGCTTTCCTATTTAGGATCAAGGTTAGCGCTGATCGTGAATTGCTTGGACGAATCGCCTGGCACGAAATCAACTTGCTTGGTCTCCTCCGCCGATTTAAACTTCAATGTCGGATCATGCTCCGTAGTTGGCGTCTTCAACGGAGTCATATCTGCTGGGTCAACATTATCTCTATAAAACTTCAATTCCTCTGTGGCACATACTGCCTCTGCATAAGCAGCGTCCCCTTCTTCACATTCCAATGCTATCTTGCGAGTTCCATGAACCATGATTGTGCCTTTGTGACCCGGCATCTTGAGCTGCAGGTAAACATAACACGGTCTAGCCATAAACTTGGCATAAACCGTCCTCCCAAACAGAGCGTGATAAGGGCTCCGGATCTTGACGACTTCGAAAGTTATCATCTCTGACCTGGAATCATGTTCATCTCCAAAGGTAACTTCCAAGTCAATTTTTCCAACTGGGTAAGCTCACTTACCTGGAACTACCCCATGGAACACTGTGTTTGACTGCCTCAGTTTCTTATCCGTTAAACCCATTCGACGGAAGGTCTCATAATACATGATATTGATGCTGCTGCCACCATCCATAAGAACTTTAGTGAACTTATAACCTCCCACCTGTGGTGCCACCACCAAAGCCAAGTGGCCCGGATTGTCCACCCGCATCGGGTGGTCCTCCCTGCTCCATACAATGGGCTGCTCGGACCAGCGCAGGAATTGCGGTGTCGCCGGTTCAATTGCGTGGACTGTTTGCTTTAAAACCTTCTGATCTCGTTTACACAGACTTGTGGTGAACACATGATATTGCCCACTGCTCAATTCCTTCGGATTACTCTGATATCCGGATTGCGGTTGCTGTTGCTGACGCTGCTGATTACCTTGGTTGTTGTGATTATTTTGGCCCGGCTGCTAGCTGCCTTGGTTATTGTAACCACCCTGATTACGCGGCTGATTGCCTTGGTTATTATAACCACCTTGGCCATTTTGATTATTGGCCCGGTTATTATAACCATTGTTATTGCCCCGATATCCTGATCCGGAACTGTTCCCCTGATGACCCGGACCATAGAACCCTGGGCCTGAACCACCATTTGGAGGCCTATCATTAGGATTAAAGCGGCCCATCATGGCTTCCATAAAAGGCATGCATTCTCCTATAGTGTGTTTTGCTGGTCGTCCCCTCGAGCTATGCTTCGGACAAGGCTGATTTAATTCTTGGTCCCAATTCACATCCCCTCCGCCGGTTTGTTGGGGTGGGTTGACCCTGTTGCGCTGGAAACCTCCTTGCACTTGGGTATTGGCTACGAAATCAGAACCGCCTTCCGCCTTTCGCTTGCCCAAGAAACTTGCAGTAGCCGGATTACCCTGCGCCGGTTTACTAGGTTGTTTAACCTTTCCTGCTTTGTCTCCCTCAGCTTCTGGATACTTAGTATTGTCAGAGTCCCCATACTTCACCAGAGCACTCATGAGAGTTCCCATATCGTTACAATCTCGCTTAAGCCGTCCCAATTTTAGATTTAGAGACTCAAACCGGCAATTGTTCTCTAGAGTTACTATCGTCGTACTGGGATTGATACTATTCGAAGAATGCAAAATCTCTGAGACTCGCCGTACCCATGCACTTGTAGATTCCTGTTCTCCTTGCACACAGGCTGCTAGATCCACTATTGACATCGGCTGCTTGCACGTATCTTTAAATTTTTTGATGAACTGGCGACGCAACTCTCCCCATGATCCGACGGAATTCGGGGGTGAACCCTTTAGCCAGGTCCGGGCTGTACCTTCAAGCATCATAGTAAAGTATTTTGCACAAGCCGCTTCATCCACATCCAACATCTCCATGGCCATTTCATAACTCTCCACCCAAGCTTCAGGAGGTAAATCTGCAGTGTAATTTGGTACCTTACGGGGGCCTTTAAAATCCTTGGGCAGCTTCACACTCCGTAAAGCGGGAATAAGACACTGTACTCCAAAGGAACTCGTCGTGACTCCTGTCTCTGCTGTGGCGGTTTGAACCGGCGTCGTCTGACGGACCTCCTCCCGGGTTACCGACCTAACCCGGTTTGCATCCTGAGCTTGTGCATCCGCGCCTGCCGGATTATCCTGTCTGCGCCGATGTCGTCTGCGTTCACTGCTAGATACTTCTGGCTCCTCCCAATGCCTAGTGTAACTCCAGCTGGGACGTGGTGTTGAATGTAGCCTCTCTCTGCTATGAGAATACATTTGCTGCTGTATTAACACCGTATTAAGCAGATCCTTGACCCTGTGCGCCTCTAATGCCACCGGAGATGTCCCCTCGACGGGCAAAGCGGCCAAACGTGGAGCAGCAGCAACAATGTTATCCAAAGGATTCGAATAATGACCTGAAGGGGTAGGAACGTGAGGTGTAGTCGTGATCCGTCGATCATGCTCCGCAGTGGGCTGTTGAACCGGCTCATCCCTGGCCGGGGGTGCCCTCCGGTTTGAAGCCGGATCATTACTGGTCCCAACCCCAGGTGTCCTGAACAGATCCGTCGCTTCATAAACCGACGGTAGACGAGATTGATATTTTCGACCCCTTACTCCCTGTACAGAGGCCTACTCCATCCTTAGATGAAAAGCCTGATCATTCAGCTCCGCCTGCCTTATCGCTATTAAAGCTTTCTCCGTTTTCAGATCATCCCTTGCTTTATCAACCCGGCCCTTTAGCTGAAGGAGCTCTGCATCATGTTGCGCCTTGTCTGCTGGAGCTACCTCTGCCACCGCTTTAGCTGTGAACTCCTCGACTAAGGTGGATAGAACGTCAGTAGGTGAGAGGGATAGGCTTCGCCCACCTACCCCAGCTTCTGCTGTCGCCCCGTTCACCGTGGACTGCGGCGTAGATTGTGAACCGGCCATAAAGACAGCCACCCGGTTTGGCGGATCAAAGGGGCCCGGAATACTGTTTCCGTCGGACTCACCCTCAGACCGGCCGTCCTGCAACTGATACAAAGACTCAGTCTCTCCGGATGAAGATTCGTTGTTGGAGTAGACAACTGTTGCACCGTCGGATTCCGATCCGTCCTCGGTTCGGACCCCGTGGACTGCTCCAACAAAAACGTGCTTCACGGCGGGCTGAATCCGGGTCGATCTCGCACGCTGAGCTGGCTCGATGATGTTGGAGAAGGTGTCCGGCTCAGGCCCCGGTTCGCCGATCTTGCCGATGAAGACATGGATGCCACTGAAGGGAACCCGGTACCCGTATTCGATTGAATCGGCCTCCGGTCCCCAACCGGCGTCGTCGATGTAGATCCGGCCGCGGCGACTCTTGGTCATCCGGCCGACAACATAGCCCTTGAGCCCTTCAAAGCTGCCCTTCAAGAACTCGAAACCATCGTGCGGAGGCCCCATGGTGGGCGCCAACTGTCGTGGAATTAACACGGCTGATGTCCGGTTTAACGGACTTGATGATGGAACCATCGAACGGGTTAGCTTGAAGGGGTTAAAAGCACACAAAGGACACAGAGGGTTTATACTAGTTCGGCCCGTTCGATGAAGATAAAAGCCTACGTCTAGTTCAGTTTGCTATTGCTTGGGCGTCGATGAACAGGGAGCGGATTGCTTGCCTGTGTCTCGACGGGTTGTTTCTTGCTTGTCCCTGAACCGTCGCCGGGTTGTCTCTTTATATAGAGGCGATGCCCGGTCCGGTTTACAGAGTTCCGAGGCCGGCTCATACTTGTGTCCGCCTCGGTCTCTGTTATTTCTTTCTTAACTCTCAAGTTACATCATCGGGCGGTTTACAAATCGTAACTCTATACATGGGCCCTAAGATCTCATGGGCCGTAGCCTTTACTAAACCAAACATATTATAGTAACCCGGTTTATACTAGCCGGTTCATACCTGCTAGTTATATCCCTGACAGATCCCATCTCAGATTTCATGGCTTCAAGCCATTTCATGGAATCTGTGTCACATCCCTAGTCAGTGCTTGCATTAGGACTAGCTAGAGTGTGCATCATGTTTACTTTCCACAGAAACTTGAAATGGGAATGACAGAAACCCCATCACCCCTCTTCTAATAACTAGGGTTCAATAAAATCTTTTCCAATGTACCCAAAATGCCCTTCAAAAATGTTCATCATCTTTGCCTTGGTCTTAAGCCTCTGCCAAAAATGGTGCACAATTTTCTAGGACATCCAAAGGTCTTTGGATTAATTCATATTGTAATTGCATTTGGGCATTTAAATGCTATAAAATATTTTATGTGCCCAAATAATCATAAACTAAAATGTTCCATACTGTTCATATTATATACAGTGGGCATGACTAGTTTTATGAGTTATAAAAATGTTCTAGCATTTTTATTAATTCAACAAAGTTGCAAAAGAAATGAAACAGAATTAAAATAGAAAAGAGAGGAAAGAAAAGACTTACCTGGCACCCACTAACAGGCCCACCTGCCTGCCCAGCCCAGCCACCGCTCCACCGAGCTGCTTGGCTCGGCCAGGCAGGCAGGCAGGTGCTCGACGGCGGCCACAGCGCGCGCCACGCAGCTGCCCGCTGCCCTGCTTCCTCCCCTCGCCGTTCAGCTGGTCTGGATCGACCACCCACGTCTCCCCCGAGCTCGCAGACACGCCTCCTCCTCCCTAGCACCTCACCCTCGCCTTCCCCGCACCATGGCCGACACCGCCGCGCATGCGCCGTCGGGATTACCGCGTCCACCGTCGTCCTTGTGCCGCGTCACCGTGTCCGTTCGCTCCGCCGTCGTCGACTACGTAGAGCAGGCCGAGCCCCGAGCGCTCGCCCGCTCTGGAGTCACCCCCAACCCCGTCTTCCCCAACTCTGGCCGCAGAGATCGCCATCGCCACCCCACTCAGCCCTGACCTTCCCCGAGCCCGCTTCGACGTTTGCTGCAACCGCCGTGAGCTCAGCTCCGTCCTCCCCCTCTCCGTTAGCTCTCTCCTACACCGTATGAACCGCACGAGGCTCACCTGCATGCGCCGCCGCGGAGCTCGTCGCCGACGAGGCTCCGGCCACCTAACGGCCCGGCCATCGTGCCCACCAGCTTCACCGTCCCGCGTAGATGTTGTAGGATCAATCCACGCGCCTCCACGAGCACCGCACCGACGAGTTCGTCCTCGCCCGAACGCCGGCAGCCGCTGGACTCGTCGCCGGCGTCGTTTCTGGCGACACCGAGGCCAGCCACCACCACCACTCGACGCGGCTCACTCCCAGCTCCCCGTAGGTGTGCTACGCCGCCGATTTGGTCGCCGGAGCACAAATCCCGCACCCCACTGCCGCGTTTGGCCTCGCCGGCAGCTAAACACCGGCGAGTCAGCCCCGTTTAACCAAGAGTTTGACCCCCCTAGGTCACTGACATGTGGACCCTGTCTGTTAGTCAAACCTAGATTAGTGTCTAAACTAATCCTATTTAGTTAATTAACTAACTGTGACACTGACCAGTGGGTCCCACTGGTCAGGTTTGACCTAGACGCCCTGTTGACTAGCTGATGTCAGCATGATGTCATGCTGACGCAGTAAATGCTTTTATGGGATTATTTGATTTAAAACAATTCAGGAAATTCCAGAAAATGCTCTAAACTTCAAAAAAATCATATAAATTCAATAATAGCTCAGATGGAAAAGATTTATATATGAAAATTGAGCAGAAAAATCCAATCTTTCCAATGGCACTGGTTTCATGCATGTTTGAGCTAGTTAACATTGTTGTTCAACTTAAAACATGATAACGCACTTTAATAAATAATAGTTTGGGTTACAATTTGAATCTTTGACTCAAACCCTTCTGTTTATAGATGCATTAGCCCAAAACACATGCATATTGCCATATCATGAGCATGGATCATATTGTTGCATTTCTTTGCTTATTGATTGTATCGTCGATATTCTCCGTGGTAGGTCCTGCTTTCGAGGATACTTCTGCGTATCCAACTGAAGAGCACTACCCGACAACCACTCTGTCAGACAAGCAACCATTGATCATTCCGATACAAACCCATCTTCTCGCTCCTGCTCTCTTTTACTACATTAAGGCAGCAGCGTGTGAACTGCTACTTGCTGCGGTAGTTGAACCCTATTCCCTTGCATGACCTGTCTTTGCCACAGTAAATAGTTGAAACCCACTAGCATGTGTAGGAGTTGATTGAGCCATGTGATGTGTGATCCACCATGCTATTTGTTTATGTTGCCTGCTATGCTTAGAGTTGTCTCAGGTCTGGTTCATCTGGGTGATGGATCAGAGTGAAATGATCATACCGGTAAAGAGAGGGAAGTGTGGAACATGTTTGGTAAAGGTATCGATGAAAGGCCATGTAGGAGTACGTGGTGGGTTGTTTCATTGGAATTGTCCATAGGACCCGATATCTGTATGTGTGATTCAAGTTACAGCTACTACCACGCAGGAGTTGCAATTAGTTTCTGATGTTTGTAGTTTACTGGTGGTCGTGCACAGCGCTGACCCTCGGGGTGGGCTGTGATGCGACAGGTACGTGGCACGGTGTACCGGTCACCCATTTGGTGACTCGGGACACCTGTACACATCGTTTGGGGCCGTGAGTGACACCCCGGCCGGATCTCCCCACGGATGGAACCCAAATAGGCGATAAACCTGGACGAGAGACTTGTGTGGTTAGTCAGGTCGTGGCCGACACCCTCGCTAGGCTTCCGCTTGAAGGTTGCTGAGTACATGTCGAGTAAACGGCGATAAGTGGTGGAAGCGTGTGTGAAGAAGTACACCCCTGCAGGGTTACCAATCTATTCGAATAGCCGTTGTTCGCGGTACGGACTACTTGGTTACTCTCACAGTTCATAGAAAAGTTGATGGATAGTACTAAAAGCCTCAAGACAAGTGTGAGTGCCGTGGATGGCCCTTCCGTAGGATGACGGAAGAGGATCCACGATGGTGTATTGTTGTGGTGAGTAGAGGACTCGTGTACGTAGTCTTATCATGCAATCTGCTGAGAGTGGTAGTATAGGTTAGCCAAGAGTCAAAGCTGGCTTGCTGCTATGAACTCCACTACCCTTGTTGATAATGAAGCATGTATGATAGGTTCTGTTGTAAGACTTGCTGAGTACCTTTGTACTCATGTTTGCTTAATAACTGTTGCAGAGGAGAACCCTGCCCCTTCTGATGGGTTCAACATAGACGTTGACGTCGACGAGTAGCTTGCTACCCAGACGGAGATCCTGAGCTTGTGAACGGCCTTGTAGATAGTCAGGCTACACCAAGCCTGTTTTATTTTCCAAGTTGTCTATACTCAAACATGTTAGCTTCCGCTTGTGCTTGTATGATTGTATGACTTCAGTGTTGGGTCATGTGACCCCTACCTGTATGTATATGTTATGTATGGCTCTTCGGAGCCTCTTAAATAAAGTACTTTGAGTCATAGAGTTCTGTTGTGATGCAATGTTGTATTTGCACATATTGAGCATATTGTGTGTATGATTGAAATGCTTGGTATGTGTGGGATCCGGCACCTAGTTGTTTTCCTTTGGTAGCCTATCTTACAGGGAAATGCCTCCTAGTGCTTCCACAAAGCCTTGGTAGCTTGCTACTGCTCGGAACACGTAGGCTGGCCGGCATGTGTCCTTCTTCGTTCCTGTGTTTGTCCCTTAGGGGAAATGTCGCGCGTTGTTCCTTTAAGTCCATGTAGCTTGCTATGACTTGGGTTCATACGTTGATGACCGACACGTTCGTTGCTGGGTCATGGATGCCTGTCTCTATAATTTAGTTCCACTTTTGGTTTATAACTAGCCATGTCGGCCCGGGTTCTCTGTCATATGGATGCTAGCGACACTATCATATACGTGTGCCAAAATGCGCAAACGGTCCTGGTCCAGGTAAGGTGGCACCCGTGGGATACCGCGCGTGAGGCCGCAAAGTGATATGACGTGTTACAAGCTAGATCAGTGCGACTTAGGATCGGGGTCCTGACAGCGTTGGCATCAGAGCCGGACTACCTGTAGGTTTCTCAAGCCAAACTGGACGATGTTGAGTCTAGAAAATTCTTAGTTATATGTAGGGGAATTGATTGTGGAAGGGAACGTACGGCTCTTTTTACTTCTTTACCTTATGCCCTTCTGATCTGAGTCAGTCTATTCTTTCTACGGGGGTTTAGGACTAGGCCTCTCATCCTTACTAGGTTCACGTGTTACTAATCCGTAGACTCTTAGGATTGTTGGTTTCAAGCCTCAATTCAGTTTCTACCCTTCTAGTAAGATGATTAGTTGGACCCGGAACCTTGATATGATATTGTGGAGTGGCTATGCTATCATTTGTATGATGTCTCAAAATCCTTTTTGAGCATTTACAATTATTATGCTGCCCAATTTCTTCCAGAAATTCTAATGCCTTTGCATTAATTCATGTTTCAGATGTCTGTTCGCACACCTCACCAGGTGGTCCGTTTGACTCAGTGCATCAATGTGCCAGGTCACACGGCCATGCTAGTCCGTGTGTTGACTGAGACCGGCTACCGTTGGTATCCCGAGTACACCGTGGAGGAACAGTACCGGGATTTCAACCAGAGTCAGTATTTCTGCACCGTCCGGATATACCCCTCGTATCCCGGAGCTAACGACCCCATCCATTGGTCTTATGGACTCGGGGTTACCATCGAGATGGCAGTGCAGGATGCCACTTATTCGATGATGACCATCATCCGGGCTAGGCATGCCCTGCTGCTGAACACTGAGTTCTGTTACATGCCAGCCTCACTTCCTGGAGAGGAAGGCTACTACCCTGGTCTGTATACTGATGCTGCTCATGAGGAGCCACTGCTTCAAACTACTATCCAGATGCTGGAGGATAGGGATCGTGAGGTCCGTGCCCTCCGGATGGAGCTGTATAACACTCGAGCCGCCCACTGGACTACTTTGACACGGCTTGCACCTGCTGTGCACGCCGGATATCTGGATATGCGGGACTTGTACCCCGTACGGACTTGTCTGCCTGATCGTATGGATTAGCGTGACGTTGGGGGTATTACACCTCCACGTGGGCGTCGGTTACCACCAGCATCGGGACCGAGGCCACATCCATGTCCCTATGGTCCACAGCCTTCGAGTGCTCGAGAGTTTCAAGATCCATCTGTTCCACTTCCAGGCTACGGTGGTAATCTTTACGAAGATTACTACGGGAGTGTCTGAGCTAGACCGTGGCAGTAGTAGTATCGTAGTCGTTGTATTTCCATAGTCCTGCGTGTCTTGTGGAATATGACTTAGTTGTACTGAATTTCGGAGGTGTAGTTAAATAATGTATAGGAGCTTGGAATGCCTCTGATGAGATGTATCGTCTTTTCACCGCAGTTGTACTTTAGCCTTGGCTTGTACTGAACAATGTATGGTGTGTAAGACCACTGGTGTATATATGGCAGTCTCTATATTAGCATGTAATACGGATGAACATCTCTGCATTCCGTGTCTTCCATTACATTCTGCACTCCTTTGTCAAGTTTTGCCATCCTTGTCTAAATCGTTGTTTTGTTTTCCTAGGATGGTCAACACTCGCATCACTCCTGCTGCGCAAGAGCAGGGTGAGGCTAGTGGGGCTAGAGATGAGAATCTGCCCCAGCCACCCTCCTTGGCTGAAGTTATGCTCGAGGCAGAACGGAACAAGAGAGAGACCAACCATCTGCTGGAACGCATAGAGCAGAACACTGGGTTCCGTCAGAGGAATGACGTGGTGTCAATCAATGACTTCATCAAGATGTGCCCACCGAAGTTCCATCATTCTGCTAAACCTCTGGATGCGGATGACTGGCTTCGTAGTATCACCCACAAGCTACACTCTGCCCGTGTGGCCGAAGCTGACAAGGTTATCTACGCCGCCTACCATCTTGAGGGCCCTGCTAGTCTCTGGTGGGAAAACTTTGAGGCTATGCGTCCTGCTGGCCAAATCACTACTTGGGCTGAGTTCAGTGAGGCATTCCGTGAACATCACATTCCGGAAGGACTCATGGATCGCAAGTGGGAGGAATTCTGCAATTTCACCCAGGGCCAGTTAACCGTGGATGGTTATAGTCGCGAGTTTGGCAACTTGGCATGCTATGCACCCGAGGAAGTATCCACCGATGCCAAGAAGCAGGCGAGGTTCCACAAGGGACTCAGCCCTGAACTTCGCCGAGACCTACGTCTCCACGAGTGCACCTCCTTCCAGAAGTTGGTAAACAAAGCTATCAGTGCTGAGACAGGCTAGACTGATTTCGAAGCCACACGCAAGCATCCTCATGACTTTGGTTCCTCATCCGGCTCTGGCTCTCACAAGCGCCGTGTGTGGGTTCCTAACACTTCTCTGCCACCTAAGTACACTCCGAGGCCATCCTATGAGGCGCCTCGCCCAACTCAACAGTATGCACCTGCCAAGACTTATGGAGGACCACCTACCAACTTTGCTCCACGTACTGGCACTGTGACATGCTTCAAGTGTGGAGAACCAGGGCACTACATGCGTGAGTGTCCTCAGAACCAGCCAGGAAAGCCCGTTGGTCGTGGTAAGCCAACAGGCAAGGTGAACTATGTCAAGCCAATCCCCACTGCACGTGGTCATGTCAACTATGTCTCTACTGAGGAAGCTTACGAGGATCCTAACGTCGTCCTTGGTACGCTTCTCATTAACTACCATTCGGCATCTGTTCTTTTCGATACTGAAGCATCTCATTCGTTCATATCTGAGAGCTATGCTCGAATGCACAACATGACTTTTTGTGACATGCCCACTTCCATGGTTATTCAAACTCCAGGTTCAAAGTGGCAAACCACTAGGGTAAGCCATGGAAATGAAATTCTTGTCAATAGACTTGTTTTCCTTGCCTCACTAATCGCTCTCAAGTCCTCGGACATAAACATCATTTGGGTATGGACTGGATGACAGCTCATTACGCCAAGATTGATTGCTACACTAGGACCGTTCAACTTACACACCCATCCGGCAAGACAGTCAATGTTTTGACCCGAATGGCTAAGCGTCAGCTCTACTCTCTTAATGCCAACCCTCTACCAGAACTCGAAGATATCCCGGTAGTCCGTGACTTTCCAGATGTCTTTCCAGAAGAACTGCCAGGTGTTCCACCTGACAGAGATGTCGAGTTCGTGATAGATCTTATTGTAGGAACTGTCCCAATCTCTAGGAGACCCTATAAGATGGCACCCCTAGAATTAGGTGAGCTTAAAAAACAACTCGATGAGTCCTTGAAAAAGGGTTTCATCCGTCCTAGTTCTTCCCCTTGGGCTTGTCCCGTCCTCTTCGTCAAGAAGAAGGATGGAACGGAACGGATGGTTGTAGATTATCGACCTGTCAATCTGGTCACCATAAAGAACAAGTATCCGCTCCCCAGGATCAATGACTTGTATGATCAGCTCGCTGGATCCTCAGTCTTTTCCAAAATGGATTTGAGGTTGGGCTACCATCAAATCAAAATCAAGAACGGGGATATTCCCAAAACGGCTTTTGTTACTCGTTATGGCCAATACGAGTACACCATCATGTCCTTCGGGTTAACCAATGCCCCAGCCACCTTTTCCCGGCAAATGAATTCTATATTCATGGAGTATTTGGATAAATTCGTCGTGGTATACCGTGATGATATACTCATTTACTCCAAGAACAAGGAAGATCATGCCGAGCATCTAAGGCTGGTATTGACGAAGCTTCGAGAGCATCGCCTTTATGCCAAATTCTCTAAATGTGAATTCTGGTTGCCAGAAGTGACCTATCTAGACCATGTGATCTCTGGTAAGGGTATTGCCGTCAATCCCGAGCGAGTTCAAGCCGTCCTTGATTGGACTCCTCCTGAATCGGTCAAGCAAGTTAGGAGTTTCCTTGGCTTAGCGAGCTATTGCCGACGCTTCGTGGAGAATTTCTCCAAGGTTGCTAGACCTCTAACTGAACTCCTCAAGAAAGATAAAAGGTTTGAATGGACCCCACAGTGCGAGTCCAGCTTTCAGGAACTAAAAAGACGCTTGACATCTGCACCCGTACTGGTACCACCAGACTTTTCCAAGGATTTTATTATCTACTGTGATGCCTCGCGACAAGGACTAGGTTGCATACTCATGCAAGATCATCAAGTGATCGCTTACGCATCTCGACAGTTGCATCCACATGAGGATAACTATCCTACACATGATCTAGAGCTTGCAGCTGTAGTACACGCACTCAAAACATGGCGACATTACCTTCTTGGTAATCGCTGTGAAATCTTCACCGATCACCAAAGTCTGAAATACATCTTCACCCAACCGGATTTGAATCTCGGGCAAAGACGTTGGGTTGAGTTGCTCACAGATTACGACTTAGGAATCACTTATACCCCTGGGAAGGCCAATGTCATGGCTGACGCACTAAGTCGTAAGTCTTATTGTAAAAACTTGATGTTGCAACAAGGGAAACCACTTCTCCACGAGGAATTTCGTAAGCTTAACCTTCACATTGTTCCTCGAGGATTCCTTTCCACCTTGGTGGCGAAACCTACCCTTGCGGATCAAATCATAGCTGCCCAGAAGCAAGATACAGGGATTTCCCGAATTAAGAGAAACATTCACAAAGGAGTTGCAGGTTGTTTCTCCATTGATAACAGAGGTGTTGTTTTCTTCGAGAACTGCTTAGTGGTTCCCAAGAACCAACATCTACGGCAGTTGATCCTTAAGGAGGCTCATGAATCTCCTCTCACGATTCAACTGGTAGTACCAAAATGTATCAGGACCTACGCCAGAGGTTCTGGTGGACTAGGATGAAGAGAGAAATCGCTCAGTTCATTGCTAATTGCGACATTTGTCGTCGAGTTAAAGCAGAGCATCAACGGCCTGCTGGCACCCTTCAACCTTTAGCTATTCCTGAATGGAAATGGGACAAGATCGGTATGGATTTCATTACCGGATTTCCTAGGACTAGAAAAGGGAATAATGCTATCTTCATCGTTATCGACTGCCTATCCAAAGTAGCCCATTTCCTGCCCGTTCGGGAGAGTATAACCGCTAGCCAGCTAGCAGATTTGTATATCTCTCGGATAGTATCACTTCATGGTGTGCCGTTGGAGATTAACTCAGACCGTGGAAGTCTTTTCACTTCACGATTTTGGGAAAGTTTCCAGAATGCTATGGGGACTCATCTCTCTTTCAGCATCGCCTTTCATCCTCAGTCAAGTGGTCAAGTGGAACGAGAATCAAATTCTAGAAGATGTGCTTCGAGCCTCTGTCATCTCTTTCGGTATGGATTGGGAGAAGTGTCTTCCATTTGCCGAATTCGCTTATAACAATAGTTATCAAGCCAGCTTGGGCAAAGCTCCCTTCGAAGTTCTGTATGGACGAAGATGTCGAACACCTCTTAACTGGTCATAAACCCGGGAAAGACAATTCTTTGGTCCGGATATGATCCAGGAAGCAGAAGAGTAAGTTCACATCGTTCGTGAGAAATTGAAAACAGCCCAGTCTCGCCAGAAGAGCCAATATGATAGTCATCATAAGGCTGTGACTTTTGAAGTCGGTGATAAGGCTTATCTTCGGGTTACTCCTCTTAAGGGAACCCATCACTTCGGTATCAAAGTCAAATTGGCTCCTCGTTACATCGGTCCTTTTCCCATTCTTGCCAAACGAGGAGAAGTTGCCTACCAATTGGAACTACCTCCGCACTTTTCCAGAGTTCATGATGTCTTCCATGTTTCTCAACTCAGGCGTTGCTTCTCGGATCCTATCCGTGGAGTGAACCACGAAACGCTTGATCTCCAGGACAATCTCACATATCGAGAATACCCCGTTCGCATTCATGATCAAACTGAGCGTACCACCCGACGTTGTAATAGAAAGTTTCTCAAGGTTCAATGGTCACATCATTCCGAGAGTGAAGCTACTTGGGAAAGGGAGGATCGTCTTCGGCTTGAGTACCCCACCCTCTTTCCGGAGGAACCCGAATCTCGGAACGCGATTCTTTTGAGTGGGGGTGAGTTGTCACATCCCTAGTCAGTGCTTGCATTAGGACTAGCTAGAGTGTGCATCATGTTTACTTTCCACAGAAACTTGAAATGGGAAGGACAGAAACCCAAGCACCCCTCTTCTAACAACTAGGGTTCAATAAAATCTTTTCCAATATACCCAAAATGCCCTTAAAAATGTTCATCATCTTTGCCTTGGTCTTAAACCTCTGCCGAAAATGGTGCACAATTTTCTAGGACATCCAAAGGTCTTTGGATTAATTCATATTGTAATTGCATTTGGGCATTTAAATGCTATAAAATATTTTATGTGCCCAAATAATCATAAACTAAAATGTTCCGTACTGTTCATATTATATACAATGGGCATGACTAATTTTATGAGTTATAAAAATGTTCTAGCATTTTTATTAATTCAACAAAGTTGCAAAAAAATGAAACAGAATTAAAATAGAAAAGAGAGGAGAGAAAAGACTTACCGGGCGCCCACTAACAGGCCCACCTGCCGGCCCAGCCCAGCCACCGCTCCCCCGAGCTGCTTGGCTTGGCCGGGCAGGCAGGCAGGTGCCGGACGGCGGACGCAGCGCGCGCCACGCAGCTGCTCGGCGCCCTGCTTCCTCCCCTCGCCGTTTAGCTGGCCTGGATCGACCACCAACATCTCCCCCGAGCTCGCAGACACGCCTCCTCCTCCCCAGCACCTCTCCCTCGCCTTCCCCGCACCATGGCCGACGCCGCCGCGCCTGCGCCGTCGTGATAACCGCGTCCACCGTCGTCCCCGTGCCGCGTCATCGTGTCCGTTCGCTCCGCCGTCGTCGACTACGTCGAGCAGGCCGAGCCCCGAGCGCTCGCCCACTCTGGACTCGCCCCCGACCCCGTCTTCCCCAACCCCGGCCGCAGAGATCACCATCGCCGCCCCGCTCAGCCCCGACCTTCCCCGAGCCCGCTTCGACATTTGCTGCAACCGCCGTGAGCTCAGCTCCGTCCTCCCCCTCTCCGTTAGCTCTCTCATGCATCATATGTACCACACGAGGCTCACCTGCACGCGCCGCCGTGGAGCTCATCGCTGACGAGGCTCCGGCCACCTAACGGCCCGGCCATCGTGCCCACCAGCTTCACCATCCCGCGTAGGTGTTGTAGGATCAATCCACGCGCCTCCACGAGCACCGCACCGATGAGTTCGTCCTCGCCCGAACTCCGGCAGCCACTGGACTCGTCGCCGGCGTCGTTTCCGGCGACCCCGAGGCCAGCCACCACCACCACTCGACGCGGCTCACTCCCAGATGCCCGTAGGTGTGCTCCGCCGTCGATTTGGTTGCCGGAGCACAAATCCCGCACCCCACCGCCGCGCTTGGCCTCGCCGGCGGCTAAACGCCGGCGAGTCAGCCCCGTTCGACTAAGGGTTTGACCCCCCTGGGTCACTGACTTGTGGGCCCTGTCTGTTAGTCAAACCTAGATTAGTGTCTAAACTAATCCTATTTAGTTAATTAACTAACTGTGACACTGACCAGTGGGTCCCACTGGTCAGGTTTGACCAGGACGCCCTGTTGACTGGCTTATGTCAGCATGATGTCATGCTGACGCAGTAAATGCTTTTCTGGGATTATTTGATTTAAAACAATTCAGGAAATTCCAGAAAATGCTCTAAACTTCAAAAAATCATATAAATTCAACAATAGCTCATATGGAAAAGATTTATATACGAAAATTGATCAGAAAAATCCAATCTTTCCAATGACACCGGTTTCATGCATGTTAGAGCAAGTTAACCTTGCTGTTAACCTTAAAACATGATAATGCACTTTAATAAATAATAGTTTGGGTTACAATTCGAATCTTTGACTCAAATGGGCTCAAACCCTTCTGTTTATAGATGCATTAGCCCAAAACACATGCATCTTTCCATATCATGAGCATGCATCATATTGTTGCATTTGTTTGCTTATTGATTGTATCGTCGATATTCTCCGTGGTAGGTCCTGCTTCCGAGGATACTTCTGCGTATCCAACTGAAGAGCAGTACCCGACAACTACTCTGTCAGGCAAGCATACATTGATCATTCCGATACAAACCCATCTTCTCGCTCCTGCTCTCTTTTACTGCATTAAGGAAACAGCGTGTGAACTGCTACTTGTCATGGTAGTTGAACCCTATTCCCTTGCATGACCTATCTTTGCCACAGTAAATAGTTGAAACCCACTAGCATGTGTAGGAGTTGATTGAGCCATGTGATGTGTGATCCACCATGATATTTGTTTATGTTGCCTGCTATGCTTAGAGTTGTGTCAGGTCTGGTTCATCTGGCTGATGGATCAGAGTGAAATGATCATACCGGTAAAGAGAGGGAAGTGTGGAACATGTTTGGTAAAGGTATCGATGAAAGGCCATGTAGGAGTACGTGGTGGGTTGTTTCATTGGAACCTTCCATAGGACCCGAGATCTGTATGTGTGATTCAAGTTACAGCTACTACCACGCATTGGGCTCCGGGCGCTCCAAGCCCTCTCGACTTATTAACTGCCCTTGTCCTCTGTCCAGGAGTTGCAATTAGTTTCTGGTGTTTGTAGTTTACTGGTGGTCGTGCACAGCGCTGACCCTCGGGGTGGGCTGTGATGCAACACGTACGTGGCACGGTGTACCGGTCGCCCGTTTGGTGACTCGGGAACCCTGTACACATCGTTTGGGGCCGTGAGCGACACCCCGGAAGGATCTCCCAACGGATGGAACCCAAATAGGCGATAAACCTGGACGAGAGACTTGTGTGGTTAGTCAGGTCGTGGCCAACACCCTCGCTGGGCTTCCGCTTGAAGGTTGCCGAGTACATGTCGAGTAAACGGCGATAAGTGGTGGAAGCGTGTGTGAAGAAGTACACCCCTGCAGGGTTACCAATATATTCGAATAGCCGTTGTTCGCGGTACGGACTACTTGGTTACTCTTACAGTTCATAGACAAGTTGATGGATACTACTAAAAGCCTCAAGACAAGTGTGAGTGCCGTGGATGGCCCTTCCATAGGATGACGGAAGAGGATCCACGGTGGTGTATTGTTGTGGTGAGTAGAGGACTAGTGTATGTAGTCTTATCTTGCAATCTGCTGAGAGTGGTAGTATAGGTTAGCCAAGAGTCAAAGCTGGCTTGCTGTTATGAACTCCACTACCCTTGTGTCGGTGTATTTGGATCGACACCTATGGGATCACAAGAATCCCTACTACGGTTGCGGGGTGCGGGGTTGAGAGAAGAGCGGATCTAACAGTCAGGACACGGTTCCTTTACCCAGGTTCGGGCCGCAAAGATGCGTAAAACCCTACTCCTGCTTTGGTGGATTATATGTTTGTGTTCTTCAGCTAGTGAGGAGCTCCAAAAGAGCCGTGAGGAGTTCTAAAAAGCCAAATCCTTCTCCTGGTTGCCTCGGGCCTCCTTTTATAGGAAAAAGGGGTCGCCACAGTGGGACACATGAGGTGGAAAGGGTACAGTGATGCGAGGTTATCCCTCGCATTACAGGACAAGGCGCATTTAATACGCTTAGCTTAGGTGTCCTTGCTTTATCGGGGACGGGGGGAGACGTCCGTCTTGTCTGTCGCCGCCCCTCCTCGTGTTGACACGTGCCCTGGCCAGTAGTGCCTGAGGTACCATGTAGGCAGACAGGCAGCTGAGGTGGCGCAACGGCGGGCCTCCATGAAGATCTGTGGGTTGCCACGCAGGAGCCTGTCCAGCTGGTTGGGTCGGCAGCTGCGTGGGTCGGTGGAAATCTGGTTGGTGCAAGCCTGACGGTGGCCCCGCGGGTGTCCTTGGCAAGGGCCTTGCCGGGGCTCCGGCAAGGGTCCTGCCGTGGCGCCTGCTGTCATCCCCGGCAAGGTGCTTGCCGGAGGCCTTGTGGTTCTCCTTGGATGGAATCCCGCCAAAGGTCGTCGTCTTCTTAACTTGTATCTGATCTTGAATGTCTTCACAAAGATCTGCATGCCACCACGGGGATATCTCCCGAATCCTCACCCCATGGGGGCGGAGGACTCAAGGGTGATCCGCTCCATAGGCGTGGGGCGAGCGGCCGCGGCAAAGGTCTTGCCGGGGCTGCCAGAGCTGGCCCCGGCAAGGATCTTGCCGGGGAGAGCCGCTTCGTCCCTTTGCTCTTTGTGGTCTTGTTCTTGGCGTTGCTCCAGTCTCCATCAAGCTTCGATCTTACCCTGGCTCACCTCCCTTGCCATGCTTGGTGTGGAGGTGCCCATGGCTCAGACTGCCCGTGCAGAGTCATAGGGGTACAAAAAGTGTACCCCTCTTTTTGTACACCGACGGTAGCCCCCGGGCCTGGGCCACACATAAGTGCGACACGTTGTTGGGCCAGGCCCAGAATGGTGCGCGGGCAGGCGGGGTGGTTTTCACTGTGGTAAAATTTTCCGCGCGCTGTGCCTCCCACGACCCGCGCGCGCGGCGCGGGGTGGAGGGGCGTGCGTGACGTGGGCGGCATGCATGGGGCGGTTTCCGCAGGCATGCGTCACGTCTCAGTAAATGCGAAAGGAGGCGGCCCATGCCTTCCCCGTAAACGGGGGGAGGCGTGGAGGCACGGCCCGCTTCCTGGATGGGGCCGAGGCACGGTCGTCTAGGCGTCCACTCCCCATGATCACGGGGTGGGGAGAGGTCGCCTGACCCATCCCTTCGGTCCTGCACGTTTGCCACGTGCCTTCCATGCGTTCGAGGTGGCGAGCGGTGGAGGCGTGAAACCGAGCCGTCGTTGGTTGGGGCGGCGGGTCGGCCCCGGCCCTCCTCGCCTTCTGCGTCTTGATTGGCTGAGCGGGGCGGTCGAGCTCCAGCCCTGCCCCTTTATAAAGGGCGGAGGGAGGTGACGGCGCCCCGCACTCCTCCATCTTCTTTCTCGTTCAGCTTCTGCTCCTCTCTTCTGTCCACCATGAAGAGAGAAAACCTCGGCTCCTCAACGGTGGTGGCGAGGGTCGCTGCTCGACAACGCGTCCCCCCTTCTCCCGCACCTGCGGCGGCCGAACCAGCCACGAGGGGAAGAAGGAGGGGGCGGGGCCGTGGGCGAGGCCAGGGTGCTCGGGGAAGAGGAGGACGGGGCGGCCTGCCAGCCTTGCCCCCGCCAGCAGCTCCTCCTCCAATGGAATGTCATATTGGAGATGACCCTTGTGAGTTCTTCGTTAGGATGCGGGGGTCGCCGCGCCGTCGCCTTCGTCTCCCGACTCCATTTGCGCGGGAGATGGAGGTGGATCCGCCGGAGTCGCTGCGGCTGCACATGAGGGGTTGTGGGATCAGTGGCACGGGGGCCCGCGTCGACTTCGCTGCCCCTCATGTGATGTATCTTCGCCAAGGATGGAACAGGTTCGCTCGCATCCACAGCCTGACAGATGGGCTCACCTTCCACTTCAAGTTGATGGAGGACGGCCACCTCTCTGTCAAGGTCTTCGGGCACCTCGGGGCTCGCGCGAGGTGCTGCATGGAGAGCTCCTCCGATAACGAAGACTCCTCCTCGAACAAGGGTGACGAGGAGGACAGCAGCAGCGACGACGAGGGCGGTGGACGGCAGGATGACGGGTCCGACTAGGCGTCGGGCACCGCTCCTGGTGGCACCGGCGACCCCATCATCCGTGTTGCCGGCTCCTTGAACTTCTCGGGGCCGTCTCCTTGGCGGCTGGCGTAGGGAGGCTGCGGAAGAGGAAGAGGAAGAAGGCGGGCGGCAAGGTCGTCATGTCGGAGTACGCAGGCACCGACGTCTTCGACGCGTACTGACGTCCTGCCGCCTCGTCTTCGAGCTCGGCCTCCGGCGCCGTCATCACCGTCCAGCCATTGGGAGGCCGCCGAGATGCCTTCTTGGTGTCTTCTGCCACCCGTAGCTCGCCTAGGCGCCCCTTTTGCCCTTCTCGCCTCCTTGACCTGCCTCCTGAGGAAAGGGACAAGAAAGGCATTATGGGCATCTTATCTCTTTTTAGTCTGTAAGCCTTCGGGCATCTATTAAGTTTAAAACTTGTAATCCCTTATTCATGTTTTTCATTCCCTGTGGATTGTACCTGAATGGAATGTTTTTAATGAAAAGGGAATGTTTGCCGGGTCATTTGTTCGTAGGTAAAAACCCACAACAGGGAATAAATCCCTGATATCTTTAAGATAAACATTTCTTCGCCCGGCAACAGGCCCTGTCGTTTCCCTACTTCGCTCAACCTTTCTCAAGCCCTTGGCGGAGGCATGGATGAAGTGGGCTCAGGCTCCTCGTTTCATCCTTCTGCTGCCACGACTATGACCAAACTTAGTCCCAGGAACGAGCCCTAGGGCCTAGAGTTATGGGAGCACGGTAGCTTAAGGAAAAGAACGAGGTTTCACATACCTCAGTCCATAATGGAATGCATGATAAGGGATAAAGAAATTATCTGAAGCTGCAACCCCTGGCAACCCTGGTCAGCCGTGGGCGAATTCTTGCCCTTGCAGCCTCCGGCAACATTGGCTCGCCGGGGCCTAGGCGCTGGTCTGTTCTTCTTTCCATCTCCCAAGTGGCTTCGGCACAGATGTCTGCACGTCCTGTGAACCAAAGAATACAGAGGAAAGACAAAGACTCGACCTCTAAGCTAGGGGTTAGCCGCCGCTAAGCACTATCAACCCTAACCAAGGACGAGACTCGACTCAGCATGCATGCTATAACTTAGGGCGCCAGCGCTTCATTTATTTATGCTTAGGGTCTGCGCCTGGCTTTGTACAGAGGGTTATATGCCTTGTCGGCAAGGCTTGTACAAAAGGGTGGCTTGCCGGGGGGCCCGGCAAGCCGCGCCTTATGAGTAAAACTTGCGAAGATGCTCGATGTTCTAGGAATTACTCACCGGAACGGCATCTTCGGTCTCTAGGCGGACAGCGCCACGCCTGGTGACTCGTATTACCCGATAAGGGCCTTCCCACTTCGGCGTCAACTTGTTCGTATTCCTGGACGATTGAACGCGCCGGAGAACAAGGTCGCCTTCCTCAAAGCTTCAGGCACGGACCTTGCGGCTATGGTAGCGGTACAAGGCTTGCTGGTAGCGTGCTTCTCTCACAGCCGCCCGAAGACAATCTTCCTCAAGGAGCATTGCGTCATCTTGTCGCAGTTGCTCTTGCTCAAGCTCATCATAAGCGAGCACTCGAGGTGACCCGTATATGAGTTCCGTGGGGAGAACTGCTTTTGCCCCGTATATCAGGGCAAAGGGCGTCTGGCCGGTGGCTCAGTTTGGCGTCGTTCTGATCGACCAAAGAACCGCCGGCAATTCATCAATCCAGCGCCTCCCGCTCATGTGCAGCCTGTCAAAGGTCTTTGTCCTTAGTCCTCGCAGCACTTCAGCATTTGCCCTCTCAGCTTGGCCATTGCTTCGGGGGTGAGCAACGGAAGCGAAACAGACCTTGCTGCCGAAGTCTTGGGTATATTGCATGAAGGTGCGGCTTGTAAACTGTGTGCCGTTGTCGGTGATGATCCTGTTGGGTACACCAAAACGGCACACTAGTCCCTTGGAGAACTTGACGGCTCACTGAGCTGTGACCTTCCTCATTGCCTCCACCTCTGGCCACTTTGTGAACTTGTCGATTGCAACGTACAAGTACTCAAAGCCCCCGACGGCGCGGGGGAAAGGGTCCAGTATGTCGAGCCCCCAGACCGAGAAGGGCCAGGAGAGAGGAATGGTTTGAAGGGCTTGAGCTGGTTGATGAAGTTTCTTTGAATGGAACTGGCATGCTTCACACCTGGTGACCAGTGCCGTCGCATCCTGGAGGGCAGTGGGCCAGAAGAAGCCTTGCCGGAATGCCTTGCCAGCAAGGGCTCTCGACCCTATGTGGGATCCACATATGCCTCCATGTATCTCTGCCAACAGCTCTAGTCCTTCCTCTCGAGGGACGCACTTCAATTTCACACCGTTCGGTCTCCTTCTGTACAGGACGTCATCGACAAACTGGTACATGGCAGACCAACGGGCTACTTTCTCCGCTTCTTCCTATTTGTTGTCAAGGGCGGAGCTTATGGTAAAAGCCCCTCCCGTGCCGTCCTCCTTGACAGAAACCTTCTTGGTTCCTGGCGGTGTGGCCCTGGATCTCTTGTTTCTACCGATGGAGCTCTCTGGCACATCCTCGACGGGGGCGCGACACTCCGAAGAGGTGCGCTTGCTGGAGTGGGTGTCTGAGGTCTCGTCGGTCTTCTTCCTTCCGGTGGAGCTCTCTGGCACGTCCTCGACGGGAGCACAACACTCCGAAGAGGTGCGCTTGCCGGAGTGGGCGCCGGAGGTCTCGCCGGTCTTCTTCTTCTTCCCTCCCGGGGCTCCAGTGGCAGGAGCAAGTGCCCCTGTAGCGCCAGTTCCTGCAACTGCTTGCTAGTACAATTGGTCAGTGCAAATCAGTGCATCTTTCTTATCGGAGGGGATGGTGATGATCGTCACGGGCCCTGGGATCTTCAGGGTGTTGTAGGCATAGTGTGATGCCACCATGAACTTGGCCAG
Source organism: Secale cereale (assembly GCA_902687465.1). Taxonomy (NCBI): domain Eukaryota; kingdom Viridiplantae; phylum Streptophyta; class Magnoliopsida; order Poales; family Poaceae; genus Secale; species Secale cereale. Next base: position 569,761,769 of record LR738713.1, on the reverse strand, counting down.
TGCTGGGCGGCCAAGGATCCCGTTGTAAGGCAGGGGGATCTTGGCAATATCGAACACGATCATCTCTGTCCTGTAGTTCAGATCACTCCCAAAAGTCACTGGCAGCATGACTTTCCCCTTCGGTTGACTTATCCCTAGGCTGACCCCCTGAAACGTGCCCGTCTCGTCGAGGTCTCCATCAGGAACTTGCAGCTTCTCGATCACGGTGGGCGAAAGTAGGTTCAGACCGGCCCCGCCATCGACTAGCATCTTCGTCACCTTGAGGTTGCGTATTGTCGGCGAAACCAACAATGGAAAGCACCCGACCGCAGTAGTGCGATCAGGGTGATCCTCGGCGTCAAAGATGATAGGTGTGCTGGACCATTTCAGTGGATTTTGGGCACCGGACGATGGCTCCGCTGCAATAATCTCACGCGCCCACTGTTTAAGCTGGCCGTGAGAAGCTTGCAGCGAGGCGCCACCATTGACGCACATGGCGTCCGTAGCCTTCTGAAACTCTTGGCCGCCAGACTCGTCGTCCTCTTCATGATCGTCGTCTTTAGGTCTTCTGTCGCCGCCCCGGGCGGGCCTTTCCTGTTGTTTCTCCTTGCCGCGACGGCCTGCTTGGCTGTCACGCCTCTTGCTGGATCCCTCAGCGTCGTCTTGGCCCTTCTCCTTGTCCCGTCTCTCGTATTCAGCCCTTTGCTTCTCAGCAAGGAGCTCAACTTGGTGGCAGTTCTGGAGATCATGGCCCTTGGTGCAATGGATCTTGCAGTACCGCTTGCCGTAGTTTCCTGGCTTCTTGGCAGCCGCCAAGGCCCGGCAGGTGACACACCCGGCAATTTCCTTGCCAGGGTCACCCGCCTTGGTTTTCTTGGCGGAGCCGGTGTCATCAGATCCCTCGACGGCAAGCACGGCCTTCCCCGTGTGCTTCCTGTTACAGTTTCGGCCCTTCTTTGCTGGGGCGGCAGTATCCTCGTCTGAACAGTCGGTTTCCGCACCGGCACCTTCGCCGGGGTACTTCCTTCCCTCTTCAGCCCGGGCACATCTATCGGCAAGAACGTAGAGTTCCGCCACATCCTTCACCTTGGTCATCGCCAGTTCTTCGCGCATCTTGCGGTTGCGCACGTTCTGGTGGAACTCGCTGATGATGGCGGTAGGGTGAACATCGGGGATATTGTACTGTACCCGGCTGAATCTCTGTATGTACTTGCGCAGACTCTCGCCTTCCTTCTGGGGTATGACATGCAGGTCACTCGCTTGGCCATGGGCTTGGTGGCCTCCGGTAAAGGCGCCAACAAACTCATGGCACAAGTCGGACCAGGAGGAAATAGAGTCTACTGGCAAGTGCATCAACCACGACATGGTGTTAGGTTTAAGAGCCAACGGAAAGTAATTCGCAAGCACCTTATCGTCGCGGGCGCCGACAGCTTGCATCGCGATGGTGTAGATGCTGAGGAACTCCGACGGGTGGGTCTTGCAGTTGTACTTCTCGCCAACGTCAGGCTTGAAGGTGCGGTGAGAGGTCCACTGGAACTGCCGCAGCTCACGGGTGAAAGCTGGACAGCCTACCTCATAGGGTAGACCTCCAGGGCTTTTCGGTGCTGGGCGGTCTGCAGCAGGCCCTGCTCGCCTGTCTGACTGGTGGTGCGTTCCGCGCCGGCGCTCGATGGTGGTTCGAGCGTCTTCATGAGCTCGATCCTGAAGAACTTGACACTGGTCGCCGCGGGTCCGTGGGTCGGACGACGCTATGGAGATGGCGTCGCCCGCGACGTCTCGACGCAAGCGGCACCGGGCGAGGAGGAGGCGAATGCACCGTAGCCACGGCGCTGCCGGCTCTCCCGCCACCGATGCATGGGACCCCATCGAAGCGTCAGCCTGGTAGCTCACATGGATTTAGGTCATCCCTGTTGGCGACTGCGACAAGGCTTCGGATGGTGGCTCTCCATCCGTCGAGTTTCCCCGTAACGGGAGGAAAGTCGAGGAGCAACTGCTCGCGCGCCAAAGCTTCGGCTGGTGTCAACGGTAGTGAAACCTGCACGGACCGTGACGCGCTTCGACCCCTGACCGTGTCAGGGGGAGCTCCATCACGATCCCGCGGTTGCCTAACGTCTCCACCAGCGCTTCGGCGGGCGAGCAGGTCTTCTACGTCCCGGGAGTGGCGCTCGGGGCCCTTCTCATGGCGACGTCCGGGATCTTCGGGGTGACGACGCCGTCCGTCGCACGCTGCTTGAGAAGAGCGCGCTATTGGCGTCGGCGTGGGAGTTCTGGAGGCCCTTGCGTCGCGTTCGGGTGATGTGGCCGCGGCCTTGGAAGGCCCCGCGCCACCCGCGGAGGGTCGGGCTCCATCTTTGGAACTGGCGGTGTGTGGCCCGTTACCAGGCACACAAACATCGCCACCTCCCAAAATCCGGCTGTCGGGATGGTGTTGGTGTTCGCGAGAATCGCCCCGAGTCCTTTCCGCGACTGGTCCGCTGCTCGCCCGCGTCGGGACGGGCTGTCCGGCTTCCGACTGACAACCGCCACCGTCGTCTTCTTCTTGGGCGCCACGACGATGTAGGAGCGCCGAACTAACCGCTAAAGCCGATTCTCACAACTGCGCCCCCTACCTGGCGCGCCAAAGATGTCGGTGTATTTGGATCGACACCTATGGGATCACAAGAATCCCTACTACGGTTGCGGGGCGCGGGGTTGAGAGAAGAGCGGATCTAACAGTCAGGACACAGTTCCTTTACCCAGGTTCGGGCGGCAAAGATGCGTAAAACCCTACTCCTGCTTTGGTGGATTATATGTTTGTGTTCTTCAGCTAGTGAGGAGCTCCAAAAGAGTCGTGAGGAGTTCTAAAAATCCGAATCCTTCTCCTGGTCGCCTCGGGCCTCCTTTTATAGGAAAAAGGGGTCGCCACAGTGGCACACAGGAGGTGGAAAGGGTACAATGATGCGAGGTTATCCCTCGCATTACAGGACAAGGCGCATTTAATGCGCTTAGCTTAGGTGTCCTTGCTTTATCGGGGACGGGCGGGGTAGACGTCCGTCTTGTCTGTCGCCGCCCCTCCTCGTGTTGACACGTGCCCTGGCCAGCAGTGCCTGAGGCGCCATGTAGGCAGACAGGCAGCTGAGGTGGCGCAACGGCGGGCCTCCACGAAGATCTGTGGGTTGCCACGCAGGAGCCTGTCCAGCTGGTTGGGTCGGCAGCTGCGTGGGTCGGTGGAAATCTGGTTGGTGCAGGCCTGACGGTGGCTCCACGGGTGTCCTTGGCAAGGGCCTTGCCGGGGCTCCGGCAAGGGTCCTGCCGTGGCGCCTGCTGTCATCCCCGGGAAGGTGCTTGCCGGAGGCCTTGTGGTTCTCCTTGGCTGGAATCCCGCCAAAGGTCGTCGTCTTCTTAACTTGTATCTGATCTTGAATGTCTTCACAAAGATCTGCATGCCACCACGGGGATATCTCCCGAATCCTCACCCCATGGGGATGGAGGACTCAAGGGTGATCCGCTCCGTAGGCGTGGGGCGAGCGGCCGCGGCAAGGGTCTTGCTGGGGCTGCCAGAGCTGGCCCCGGCAAGGATCTTGCCGAGGAGAGCCGCTTCGTCCCTTTGCTCTTTGTAGGCTTGTTCTTGGCGTTGCTCCAGTCTCCATCAAGCTTCGATCTTACCCTGGCTCACCTCCCTTGCCATGCTTGGTGTGGTGGTGCCCGTGGCTCAGACTGCCCGTGCACAGTCATAGTGGTACAAAAAGGGTACCCCCTCTTTTTGTACACCGACACCTTGTAGATAATGAAGCATGTTTGATAGGTTCTATTGTAAGACTTGCTGAGTACCTTTGTACTCATGTTTGCTTAATAACTGTTGCAGAGGAGAACCCTGTCCCTTCTGATGGGTTCTACATAGACGTTGACGTCGACGAGTAGCTTGCTACCCAGACGAAGATCTTGAGCTTGTGAAGGGCCTTGTAGATAGTCAGGCTACACCAAGCCTGTTTTATTTTCCAAGTTGTCTGTACTTAGACATGTTAGCTTCCGCTTGTGCTTGTATGATTGTATGACTTGAGTGTTGGGCCATGTGACCCCTACCTGTATGGATATGTTATGTATGGCTCTTCGGAGCCTCTTAAATAAAGTACTTTGAGTCATAGAGTTCTGTTGTGATGCAATGTTGTATTTGCACATATTGAGCATATTGTGTGTATGATTGAAATGCTTGGTATGTGTGGGATCCGACACCTAGTTGTTTTCCTTTGGTAGCCTATCTTACAAGGAAATGCCTCCTAGTGCTTCCACAGAGCCTTGGTAGCTTGCTACTGCTCGGAACACGTAGGCTGGCCGGCATGTGTCCTTCTTCGTTCCTGTGTCTGTCCCTTAGGGTAAATGTCACGCGTTGTTCCTTAAGTCCATGTAGCTTGCTACGACTTGTGTTCATACGTTGATGACCGACACGTTCGTTGCTGGGTCATGGATGCCCGTCTCTGTAATTTAGTGCCACTTTTGGTTTATAACTAGCCATGTTGGCCCGGGTTCTCTGTCATATGGATGCTAGCGACACTGTCATATACGTGTGCCAAAATGCGCAAACGGTCCTGGGCCAGGTAAGGTGGCACCCGTGGGATACCGTGCGTGAGGCCGCAAAGTGATATGACGTGTTACAAGCTAGATCGGTGTGACTTAGGATCGGGGTCCTGACAATCTGGGCTCATCATCGCTTCCTCATAGTTCGTAGGTTCATCATGGTCTAGTAACATGACTTTCAGAACCGGGTTACCATAGCACTCTGGCGCGGAATGCACTCTGGTTGACCTACGAGGTTCAGTAGTAACTTGATCTGAAGTTTCATGATCATCATCATTAGCTTCCTTACTGATCAGTGTAGGAATCACTAGAACTAGTTTCTGTGATGTACTACTTTCCAATTCTGGAGAAGGTACAATTACCTCATCAAGTTCTACTTTCCTCCCACTCACCTCTTTCGAGAGAAACTGCTTCTCTAGAAAGGATCCATTCTTAGCAACCAATATCTTGCCTTCGGATCTGGGATAGAAGGTGTACCCAACAGTTTCCTTTGGGTATCCTATGAAGACACATTTCTCTGACTTGGGTTCGAGCTTATCAGGTTGAAGCTTTTTCACATAAGCATCGCAGCCCCAAACTTTAAGAAACGACAACTTGGGTTTCTTGCCAAACCATAGTTCATAAGGCCTCGTCTCAACGGATTTAGATGGTGCCCTATTTAACGTGAATGCAGTTGTTTATAATGCATAACCCCAAAACGATAGCGGCAAGACGGTAAGAGACACCATAGATCGCATCATATCTAATAAAGTACGGTTATGACATTCAGACACACCATTACCCTGTGGTGTTCCAGGTGGCGTGAGCTGTGAAACTATTACAGATTGTTTCAAATGAAGATCAAACTCATAACTCAAATATTCGCCTCCGTGATCTGATCGTAGAAACTTTATTTTCTTGTTACGATGATTCTCTACTTCACTCTGAAATTCTTTGAACTTTTCAAATGTTTCAGACTTGTGCTTCATCAAGTAGATATACCCATATTAACGATACTCGCCGCAAGCATCAACACTCATTGGTCCGCATACATCAGTATGTATTATTTCGAATAAGTAACTTGCTCGCTACATTGTTCCGGAGAACGGAGTTTTAGTCATCTTGCCCATGAGGCATGGTTTGCAAGCATCAAAAGATTCATAATCAAGTGATTCCAAAAGTCCATCAGCATGGAGTTTCTTCATGCGCTTTACACCAATATGACCTAAACGGCATGGCCACAAATAAGTTGCACTATCATTATCAACTTTGCATCTTTTGGCTTCAATATTATGAATATGTGTATTACTACGATCGAGATTCAATAAACCATCTACCTTGGGTGTATGACCATAGAAGGTTTTATTCATGTCAACAGAATAACAATTAGTATCTCACTTAAATAAATAGCCGTATTGCAATAAACACGATCGAATCTTGTTCATGCTCAACGCAAACACCAAATAATATTTATTTAGGTTTAACACTAATCCCGAAAGTATAGGGAGTGTGCGATGATGATCATATCAGATTTGGAACTACTTCCAACACACGTTGTCACCTCACCCTCAACTAGTCTTTGTTTATTCTGCAACCCCTGTTTCGAGTTACTAATTTTAGCAACTGAACTAGTATTAAATACCCATGGGCTACTATGAATACTAGTAAGGTACACATCAATAACATGTATATCAGATATACCTTTGTTCACTTTGCCATCCTTCTTATCCGCCAAATATTCGGGGAACTTCTACTTCTAGTGACCATTTCTTTTGCAGTTAGAAGCACTCAATTTCAGGCTTAGGTCCAGCTTTGGGCTTCTTCACGGGAGTGACAACTTGCTTGCCATTCTTATTGAAGTTCCCTTTCTTCCCCTTGCCCTTTTCTTGAAACTAGTGGTCTTGTTAACCATCAACAATTGATGCTCTTTCTTGATTTCTACCTTCGTTGATTTCAGCATCACGAAGAGCTCGGGAATCGTTTTCGTCATCCTTTGCATATTATAGTTCATCACGAACTTCTAGTAACTTGGTGATAGTGAATAGAGAACCCTGTCAATCACTATTTTATCTAGAAGATTAACTCCCACTTGATTCAAGCGATTGTAGTACTCAGACATTCTGAGCACATGCTCATTGGTTGAGCTATTCTCCTCCATCTTGTAGGCAAAGTACTTGTCATAGGTCTCATACCTCTTGACACGGGCATGAGTCTGAAGTACTATTTCCAACTCTAGGAACATCTCATATGCTTCGTGGCATTCAAAACATTTTTGAAGTCCCGGTTATAAGCTGTAAAACATGGCGCACGAAACTATCAAGTAGTCATCATACCGAGCTTGTCAAATGTTCATAACGTCTGCATCTGCCCCTGCAATAGGTTTGTCACCTAGCGGTGCATCAAGGACATAATACTTTTGTGTAGCACTAAGGATAATCCTCAGATCACGGACCTAGTCCGCATCATTGCTACTAACATCTTTCAAGTTAAATTTCTCTAGGAACATATCAAAAACATAGGGGAGCTATAACGCGAGCTACTGATCTACAACATAATTTGCAAATACTATCGGGACTAAGTTCATGATAAATTAAAGTTCAATTAATCATATTACTAAAGAACTCCCACTTAGATAGACATCCCTCTAATCATCTAAATGATCACATGGTCCAAATCAACTAAACCATGTCCGCTCATCACGTGAGATGGAGTAGTTTTCAATGGTGAAATTCTTATGTTGATCATATCTACTATATGATTCACACTCGACCTTTCGGTCTCCTGTGTTCCAAGGCCATGTCTGTACATGCGAGGCTCGTCAAGTTTAACCCGAGTATTCTGCATGTACAAAACTGTCTTACACCCGTTGTATTTGAACATAGAGCTTATCACACCCAATCATCATGTGGTGTCTCGGCACGACGAACTTTCGCAACGGTGCATACTCAGGGAGAACACTTGTACCTTGAAGTTTTGTAAGGGATCATCTTATAATGCTACCGTCGTACTAAGCAAAATAAGAAGCATAATAAGATAAACATGACATGCAATCAAAATAAGTGACATGATATGGCCATCATCATCTTGTGCTTTTCATCTCCATCTCCAAAGCATTGTCATGATCTCCATCGTCACCGGCTTGACACCATGATCTTCATCGTAGCATCGTGGTCATCTCGCCAACTATTGCTACTACTACTATCGCTAACTCCTAGTGATAAAGTAAAGCAATTACATGGCTTTCACAATTCATACAATAAATAGACAACCATAAGGCTCCTGCATGTTGCCGATAATTTACAAAACATGATCATCTTATATAATAACGTATAACTAATCATGTCTTGACCATATCACATCACAACATGCCCTGCAAAAACAAGGTAGACATCCTCTACTTTGTTGCTGCAAGTTTTACGTGGCTGCTACGGGCTTAGCAAGAACCGTTCTTACCTACGCATACAAAACCACAACGATTTTTTGTCAAGTGTGCTGTTTTAACCTTCACAAGGACCGAGCATAGCCACACTCGATTAAACTAAAGTTAGAGATACAGACACCCGACGGTCACCTTTAAGCAATGAGTGCTCGTAACAGTGAAACCAGTCTCGCATAAGCATACGCGTAATGTCGGTCAGGGCCGCTTCATCTCACAATACCACCAAATCAAAGTATGACCTGCTGGTAAGCAGTATGACTATTATAGCCCACAACTCATTGTGTTCTACTCGTGCATATCATCTACGCATAGACCTGGCTCATGATGCCACTGTTGGGGAACATAGTATTTCTCAAAAAAAATCCTACGATCACGCAAGATATATCTTGGAGAAGCATAACAACGAGCGGGAGAGTGTGTCCACGTACCCTCGTAGACCAAAAGCGGAAGGGACGCGGTTGATGTAGTCGAACATCTTCATGTTCAGCACATGTTCAGCTCCATGACCTCCCACGAACTCTTGATCCAGTTGAGGTCGCAGGCGATTTCCGTCAGCATGACGGCATGGTGACGGTGATGATGAAGCTACCGGCGCAAGGCTTCACCTAAGCACTATGACGATATAACCGAGGTGTGTAACTGTGGAGGGGGGCACCGCACACGGCTAAGAAATATACTTGTGTGTCTATGGGTGCCCCCTCCCCACGTATATAAAGGACGGAGGGAGGAGGAGGCCGGCCCTAGGAGGGGTGCGCCAAGGGAGTAGGATTCCACCTTTCCTAGTAGGAGTAGGAGAACAAGGATGGGGAGGAGAGAAAGAGAAGGAAGGAGGGGGTGCCGCCCCTCCCCCTATTCCAATTTGGACTAGGCTTGGGGGGCACGCGGTCCAGCCCTAGGCAGCCCCTCTCTCTCCCATAAAGCCCACTAAGGCCCATTAACTCCCCGGGGGATTCCAGTAACCTCTCGGGACTCCGGTATTTATCAGGTGAGCCCCGGAACCCTTCCAGTGTCCGAATATAACCTTACAATATATCAATCTTTATGTATAGACCATTTCGAGACTCCTTGTCATGTCTGTGATCACATCTGGGACTCCGAACTACCTTCGGTGCATCAAAACACATAAACTCATAATATCGATCGTCATCGAACATTAAACGTACGGACCCTACGGGTTCGAGAACTATGTAGAAATGACCGAGACTCATCTCCGGTCAATAACCAATAGCGGAACCTGGATGCTCATATTGGTTCGCACATATTCAATGAAGATCTTTATTGGTCAAAACGCATAACAACATACGTTGTTCCCTTTGTCATCGGTATGTTACTTGCCCGAGATTCGCTCGTCGATATCATCATACCTAGTTCAATCTCGCCACCGGCAAGTATCTTTACTTGTTCCATAATACATCATCTCATGACTAACTCATTAGTCGTTTGCTTGCAAGGCTTATTATGATGTGTATTACCGAGAGGGCCCAGAGATACCTCTCCAACACTCGGAGTGACAAATCCTATTCTCGATCTATGCCAACACCACAAACACCTTCGAAGTCACCTGTAGAGCATCTTTATAATCACCCAGTTACATTGTGACGTTTGATAGCACACAAGGTGTTCATCCGGTATTCGGGAGTTGCATAATCTCATAGTCATAGGAACATGTATAAGTCATGAAGAAAGCAATAGCAGAAAAAACTAAATGATCATATTGCTAAGCTAACGGATGGGTCTTGTCAATCACATCATTCTCCTAATGATGTGATCATGTTAATCAAATGATAACTCATGCCTATGGTTAGGAAGCATAACCATCTTTGATTAACGAGCTAGTCTAGTAGAGGCATACTAGGGACACTCTGTTTCGTCTATGTATTCACACATGTATCAAGTTTCTAGTTAATACAATTCTAGCATGAATAGAAGACATTTATCGTGATGTATAAGGAAATATAAATAACAACTTTATTATTGCCTCTAGGGCATATTTCCTTCAGACTATATGATGGTTGAGTATGTGGAGCTCTTACTTAAACTCTATTGAATAAGTTGAATTACAGTTGCTTGGTGACTGAGAACATAGGTTGTTGAGTTCGAGAGAATTCATTGTTTGAACCTTAATATGTGAATTGGTTGCTACTCTAACATGAGAAGTTTTATAGGAAAGAATCATTGTTATGATGCTAGGAAAAGTGATTGAAATTGTCATCGATCAAACTTGTGGACTTTGCTAGCATTCACACTTCATAAATTATTTCTTTTATCATTTACCTACTCGAGGACAAGTAGGAATTAAGCTTGGGGATGCTAATACGTCTCCAACGTATCTGTAATTTATGAAGTATTCATGCTGTTTTATTATCATTCTTGGATGTTCTACAATAATTTTATAGCAACTTTATATCATTTTTTGGGACTAACCTATTGACCCAGTGCCCAGTGTTAGTTGCTATTTTTGCTTGTTTTTTTAACATCGCGGGAAATCAATATCAAACGGATTCCAAACACTGCGAAACTTTCTGGAGATTTTTATCGTACAGAAGACACCCAATGGGCCAGAGCTGCACCTGGGGGCTGCCCGGAGGGGGGCACAACCCACCAGGGCGCGCCAGGTCCCCCTGGCGCGCCCAGGTGAGTTGGGCCCACCTCGGTAGCCTCCCACACCCCTTATTCACCCTATAAATTCCCAAATACTCCGAAACCCTTCGGGGTAGACCTAGATCAGAAGTTTCGCCGCCGCAAGGCTCTGTAGTCTACGAGATCCAATCTAGAGCCCTTTCCAGCACTCCGTCGGAGGGGGAAATCATCACTGGTGGCCATCTTCATCATCCCGGTGGCCACCATGATGAGGAGGGAGAAGTCCACTCTCAGGGCTGAGGGTTTGTACCAGTAGCTATGTGTTTAATCTCTCTCTCTCACAGGATCTCGAGATGTCATGATCTTGATATATCATGGGCTTTGTTAACATAGATGGATCATATGATGTTTCTCCCCTCTCTACTGTTGTTGTGATGAATTGAATCTTTACCCTTTGAAGTTTTGTCATGTCAGATTGAATGTTCAGATTTGAGAACACTTGATATATGTCTTGCAATTGAATACTTGTGGTGACAATGGGATATCATATTGATTTGTTATGGCACTCAACTTGCGGATTCCCGCGGTGACATTAGGGTAATCTATGCATAGGGGTTCATGCATGTTTTTATTATCTTTTCTTCGATAGAAACTTTGGGGTCTCCTTGTAGTTCTTTGTCTGGATTGAATATTATGATCATGAAGTTGTTTGATGCATATCGTAGAATCAACTCATGGATATTTGTGGTGACATTGGAATATCTAGGTGACATTAGAGTTGGTTATGTGTGTCATATGATGTTATTTTAGTACGAACTCTTGGTTAGATTGATCGGAAAGAATAGCTTCGTGTTATTTTAGTATGAACTCCAGGGTAGATTGATCGGAAATAATAGCTTTGAGATGGTTTCGTACCCTACAAACAATTTCTATCTTTTGTTCTCCGCTAATAGGAACTCAGGAGTGATTCTTTATTGCACTTTGAGGGATAATTATATGATCCAACTATGTTAGAATTGTTGAGAGATTGCACTAGTGAAAGTACGAACCCTAGGCCTCATTTTCAAGTATTGCAATACCGTTTGTGCTCACTTTTGTAACTTGCTAGCTTGATGTTTTGTATTGTTACTATTATAAAAATAAATATCTACTATCATTACTACACTTGTATCACCATCTCTTCGCTGAACTAGTGCGCCTATAAAATTTCCCATTGTATTTGGTGTGTTGGGGACACAAGAGACTTTTTATTATTTAGTTACTGGGTTGTTTGAGAGAGACCATCTTCATCCTACACCTCACACAGATTGATAAACCTTAGGTCTTCCACTTGAGGGAAATTTGCCACTGTCCTACAAAACTCTACGCTTGGAGGCCCAACACGAGTCTACAAGAACAAGATGTGTAGCAGACATCAGGGGCTTGTCACCTAGCGGTGCATCAAGGACATAATTCCTCCGTGCAGCAATGAGTAGTCCTCAAGTTATGTACCAAGTGTGTGTAGTTGCTACCATCATCTTTCAACTTAGCTTTCTCTAGGAACACATTAAAATTCAGTGGAACGGTAGCACAGGCCATTGATCTACAACATAGATATGCAAATACTATTAGGACTAAGTTCAAATAATCAAATTACTTAAGAACTCCCACTTAGATAGACATCCCTCCAGTCATCTAAATGATACGTGATCCAAATCAACTAAACCATGTCCGATCATCACGTGAGATGGAGTAGTCATCAATGGTGAACATCTCTATGTTGATTGATACGTCTCCATTGTACCTATAATTTTTTATTGTTCCATGCTATTATATTATCTGTTTTGGATGTTTTATATGCATTTATATGCTATTTTATATCATTTTTGGGACTAAGCTATTGACCCAGAGCCTAGTGCTAGTTTCTGTTTTTTCCTTGTTTTTGAGTTTTGCAGGAAATAAATATCAAACGGAGTCCAATCGAACTGAAAATTTACGGTGATTTTTTATGGACCAAAAGAAGCCCCCGAAGAAAAAGAGTTGGGCCAAAAGATCCACGAGGAATCCACAAGGGTGGGGGCGCGCCCCCTGCCTTGTCGTCGCCTCGTGGACCCCCCTGACTTGTTCTCGATGCCAAAAATTTCTATAATACCAAAACCCCCCAGAAAGAAACCTAGATCGGGAGTTCCACCGCCGCAAGCTACTGTAGCCACAAAAAACCAATAGGAGCCCATTCCGGCACCCTGCCGGAGGGGGAAACCATCACTGGTGGCCACCTTCATCATCCCGGCGGTCTCCATGACGAGGAGGGAGTAGTTCACCCTTGGGGCTGAGGGTATGTACCAGCAGCTATGTGTTTGATCTCTCTCCCTCTCATGTTCTTGATTTGGCGCTATCTTGATGTACTGCAAGCTTTTTAACTATAGTTGAATCATATGGTGTTTATCCTCCTCTCTACCTTGTGATGAATTGAGTATTTTCCTTTGACTTTTGTTATGTCGGATTGAATCTTTCTATGTGAGAACACTTCATGTATGTCTTGCAATGGGATATCCATGGTGACAATGTGATGTTCTGCTAATCCACTTGATGTATGTTTTGGTTATCAACTTGCGGATTCCCGTGGTGACATTGGGTTAATCTATGCATAGGGGTTGGAACACATTTTCATATTCTTTTCTCCGATAGAAATCTCGGGATGCTCTTGAAGTTCTTTGTGTTGCATTGAATATTATGAATATGAAATTTTGTGATGCACATCGTATAATTAGCCCACGGATACTTGTGGTGACATTGGAGTATCTATGTGACATTAGGGTTGATTGATGCATGTTACGTGGTGTTATTCTAGTGCGAAATCTAGGGATGTTTGTGACACTTATAGGAATAGCCCAATAGATTGATAAGAAAGAATAACTTTGAGGTGGTTTCGAACCAAACAAGCTATTTCATCTTATGTTCTCTGCGATAGGAACTTTGGAGTGATTCTTTGTTGCACGTTGAGGGATTGTTATATGATCCAATTATGTTATCATTGTTGAGAGAACTTGCACTAGTGAAAGTATGAACCCTAGGCCTTGTTTCCAAGCATTGCAATACCATTTGTGCTCACTTTTATCAATAGTTACCTTGCTGTTTTCATATTTTCAGATTACAAAAACCTATATCTACCATCCATATTACACTTGTATCACCATCTCTTCGCCGAACTAATACACCTATACAATTTACCATTGTATTTGGTGTGTTGAGGACACAATAGACTCTTTTTTGTTTGGTTGCAGGGTTGTTTGAGAGAGGCCATCTTCACCCTACGCCTCCCACGGATTGATAAACCTTAGGTCATCCCCTTGAGGGAAAATTCTTATTGTCCTACAAAACTCTGAGCTTGGAGGCCCAACACGAGTCTACAAGAAGAAGGTTGTGTAGTAGACATCAAGCTCATTTCTGGCGCCGTTGCCGGAGAGGTGAGTGCTTGAAGGTATATCTTTAGATCTTACAATTGAATCTTTTAGTTTCTTGTTTTATCACTAGTTTGGTTTATAAAAGAAAACTACAAAAAAATGGAATTGAGGTTGCCTCATATTATTCATCTATATAATATCTTTCGTGAAAATGATGGAAAGGAAAATTGTGCTCAATTGATTGAAGAAAAGTCAATGAATGTTTGGCACTAAATTTTTGAATGATGAACATGATTGCAATGTTGTTAGTATGAATTCTTTGAATATGCATGATGCTAATGATATGCAAAGCCATAAGCTTGGGGATGCTATGTTTGATGAAGATGGTATTTTTAGTCCCCCAAGTTTTGATGAGCAAATTTATTATGATGAAAGCATGCCTCCTATTTATTATGATTATTGTGATGACATGTATGCCATAAAGAATAATGATAACCATGAAACTTTTCATCATGATTTTAATGCTCAAATTGATTATGCAAATTAAGTGTCACATGATTGTTATTTTGATTTTGCTCTCACTACTATTCATGAGAATAAATTTTCTTATGTGGAGAGTAATAAAATTTCTAAGCTTATGGATCATGAAAAGAGTGCTTTATGTGATAGCTATATTGTTGAATTATTCATGATGCTACTGAAAATTATTATGAGAGAGGAACACATGCTTTTACATATCTCAATAATATCAAGTTTCCTCTCTATGTGTTGAAAGTTTTGAAGTCATGCTTGTTTTGTCTTCCTATGCTAGTTGGTTCTTATTCCCATAAATTATTTGCTCGCAAAATTCCTATGCATATGAAGTGTGTTAGTCTTAAATGTGCTTGCAATGTGATTCATGATGCTCCCGTTTATGTTTCAATTCTTATCTTTATGTGGGCATCAATGAAATTATCATGCCTAGCTAAAAGGCATTAAAGAAAAGCGCTTGTTGGGAGACAACCCAATACTTATACCTATTGTTTTTGTGTGTTCGCATGATTAAGCTACTGTAGTAATCGTGTTTTATAGCTTTTTTTTAATAAAGTGCCAAGTAAAGCCTTTGGGATAGTGTGGTTAATAGTTACTTGATTCTGTGCAAAAACAGAAAGTTTTGCGTCTAGTGCAGAAAATTCTATAAATCACTGGAACGTGATAATTGGCTGAAATTTTACACATGATTGATATGGAAATTGCCTACGTTATCCTAATTTTTAAGAATTTTTATAGTTGCAAAACTATGGTGGTTGTCCAGATCATTACAGACTATTCTGTTTTTGAGTGATTCTATTTTCAATGCATAGTTTACTCGTTTCATTGTTTCCATAGCTTATATTGAGTGATATAAATTGTGTGAGAAAAATTATGAATCTTGTCTTGGTAGTACCAAAGTGTTGCTCTTTATCGTACTAACATATCTCACGAAGTTCCGTTAAGTTTTGTGTGATTGAAGTTTTCAAGTTTTGGGTGAGACATCGATATGAGGAGAATAAGGAGTGCCAAAACCCTAGCACCCCAAGTAATATTCAAGGAAGATCCAAGCAACTAAGCTTGGGGATGATCCAAGCAACTAAGCTTGGGGATGATCCAAGCAACTAAGCTTGGGGATGCCCCGGAAGGCATCCCCTCTTTTGTCTTCAACATTATCGGTAACCTCACTTGGAGCTATATTTTTATTCCTCACATGATATGTGTTTTGCTTGGAGAGTCATTTTATTTTGTTTAGATTGGATTGTTGTTATTTAGAATAAGTTTAGGTATCTTTTATTTCAATAAAAGTGTTAAGTACAGCCTTTGGCATGCTTATTTTGCAAGTATATATGTTGCTGTTTGAAAACAGAAAGTTTTCCATCACTGTCTGAATTCTTCTGGAAAGTAAGAACGTGATAAAATCAATAAATTTTTACGCAGTGAGCGTGAATAAGTTATATGAAACGTGGTAAATTTTCAGAAATTTTAGAGCTACGGAAGTACGTATGAGCACAATTCCACTCTTTACAGACTGTCATGTTTAGACAGATTGCTGTTATGTTTGCATTGTTTACATATGTTTGCATGTTAAATAATTCTATTTGAGTATAGGAGTATTAAATATGCAGAGGCATTTAGTATGCAATGTTAAATTATATATAATTTTAGTGATTTTCTACAGTACGGAATGATAAGGTTTTGAGTTGACTTATACTAACTTATCTCACGAGTTCTTGTTGAGTTTTGTGTGGATGAAGTTTTTTAGATTTAGGGAAACCGCGACATGAAAGGAACTAAGGAGACACAAAATTTCAAGCTTGGGGATTCCCAAGGCATCCCGACTTAATATTTCAAGAAGTCTCAAGCATCTAAGCTTGGGGATGCCTCGGTAGGCATCCCACCTTTCTTCATCAACAATTATCGGTTAGTCTAAGTTGAGCCTAAGTTTTTGCTTCTTCACATGATATGTGCTATCCTAGCAATGTAATTTTCTTTTGTTTTGTTTGTTGTTTGAATAAATTACTTTATATCTGAAATTCTTAAATGAGAGACGGTCTTCTCATAGCTACATAATTATTCAACTACTCATTGACCTTCACTTATATCTTTTTGGACTAGTTTGTTAGTTGCTCTAGTGCTTCACTTATATATTTTTAGAGCACATCGGTGGTTTTATTTTGAAGAAATTGATAAACTCTCATTCTTCACTTATATTATTTTGAGAGTCTCTAAACAACATGGTAATTTTCTTTGGTTATGAATTTATTCCTAATATGATAGGCAACCCAAGAGGGTATAATAAAAACTTTCATATATAGAACATTGAATACTATGAAAAGTTTTGATTCCTTATAATTGTTTTGAGATGTTAAGATGGTAATATTAGAGTCATGATACATTATGTGACTAAAGTCGGGTCGGCTCTTTGAGTACCCGCAAGTGATTCCGATGTGGGGGCTGAAAGGACAGGTGGCTCCATCCAGGTAGTGATGGGCCTGAGTTCCCGACGGCCCCCCGAGTGGATCTTTGTGGCGGAGCGACAGGGGCAGGTTGAGACACCCAGTGGAGAGGTGGCCTGGCCCTGGTCGTTGTCTGCGGTTATTTCATACTAACACGCTTAACGAGTTTGGATATTTGATCTGAGTCTGGCCATTTGGTCTATACGCACTAACCAGCTGCGTGGGAACAGTTATGGGCACTCGACGTCGTGGTATCAGCCGAAGCCTTTTTGACATCAGCGGCTTAGCGGCGCGCGCCGGGTTGGACCGCGTAATGCAACTTCCTTAGTAATGGAGGTTGCTAGGTCTGCTCACCGGCCGCGTACGCAACGTGCAGGTGTGCGTTGGGCGATGGGCCCGGACCCCTGCGCGCCTAGGACTTAGACCGGCGTGCTGACCTCTCTGCTGTGCTTAGGTAGGGCTGCGACGTGTTGATCTTCCGAGGCCGGGCATGACCCTCGAAAGTGTGTCCGGCCAAATGGGATCAAGCGTGCTGGGTTATGTGGTGCACCCCTACAGGGAAGTTAATCTATTCGAATAGCTGTGTCCCTCGGTAAAAGGACGACCCGGAGTTGTGTTCCGACCTCATGACAACTAGAACCAGATACTTAATAAAACACACCCTTACCAGTGCCAGATACAACTCGGTGGTTGCTCTCTCACAGGGTGATGTCTGGGAGGATCGCCGAGTAGGTTTATGCTATACGATGTTACTTGGTGAACTTACCAACTACTCCCTTCTACTGCTGCAAGACGGAGGCTGCCAGAAGCGAGGATACTTGTTACTTCCAGCTACTCTCTTCTACTGCTGCAAGACGGAGGCTGCCAGAAGCGTAGTCTTCGTTTGGATTAGCTGTCCCCCTCTTATTCTGGCTTGCTGCAGTTCAGTCCACTTATTTTACCCCTTTATAATGATACCATTGCATATGTAGTATAGATCCTTGCTTGCGAGTACTTTGGATGAGTACTCACGGTTTCTTTTCTCCCCCTTTTTCCCCTTTGTCCCCTTCTTCTCGGATGACGCAACCAGATGGTGGAGTCCAGGAGCCAGATGATCCCGAGGATGTTTCTACGTGGAGTTCGGCTTCGAGGAGTAGTTAGGAGGTCCCAGGCAGGAGGCCTTGCCTTTTCGATCGTTGTTACTTTTGTGCTAGCCTTCTTAAGGCAAACTTGTTTAACTTATGTCTGTACTCAGATATTGTTGCTTCCGCTGACTCTTGTGTTTTCGAGCTATGTATTCGAGCCCTCGAGGCCCCTGGCATGTAATATAAAGCTTGTATTATTTTAATTTGTGTCTAGAGTTGTGTTGTGATATCTTCCAGTGAGTCCCTGATCTTGGTCGTACACATTTGCGTGCATGATTAGTGTACGGTCAAATCGGGGGCGTCACATGACTAATGTTGAGTCCATGGATTATACACACTCTCACCCTTCCACCTTGCTAGCCACTCTAGTGTCGCGCAACTTTCGCCGGTGCATCAAACCACCTTATACCCTTCCTCAAAACAGCCACCATACCTACCTATTATCGCATTTCCATCGCCATTCTGAGATATATATTGCCATGTAACTCCACCATTCCATTGGTTATGACACGCACCATCATTGTCATATTGCTTTGGATGATCATGTAGTTGGCATAGTATTTGTGGCAAAGCCACCGTTCATATTTTTATACATGTCACTCTTGATCATTGCACATCCTGGTACACCGCCGAAGGCATTCATATAGAGTCATATTTTGTTCTAGCATCGAGTTGTAAGTAAATAAAGGTGTGATAATCATCACTATTAGAGCATTGTCCCATGTGAGATTATAAATAAAAGAAGCCAAAGAAGCCCAAATAAAAAAAGAGGCCAAAGAAGCCCACAAAAAAGAGGCCAAAGAGCCCAAACAAAATAAAAATGAGAGAAAAAGAGAGAATGGACAATGTTACTATCCTTTTCCACACTTGTGCTTGGGAATAGCACCATGGTCTTCATGATAGAGAGTCTCCTATGTTATCACTTTCATATACTAGTGGGAATTTTTCATTATAGAACTTGGCTTGTATATTCCAACGATGGGCTTCCTCAAATGCCCTAGGTCTTCATGAGCAAGCAAGTTGTATGCACGCCCACGTAGTTTTCTTTTGAGCTTTCATACACTTATAGCTCTAGGGCATCTGTTACATGGCTATCCCTACTCACTCACATTGATATCAGTTGATGGATATCATCATAGTCCATTAATTTTCCTAGTTGATGTGAGACTTTCGCCCTCCGTTTGTCTACGATGACCTTCTTGAAGGAAATATGCCCTAGAGGCAATAATAGAGTTGTTATTTATATTTCCTTATATCATGATAAATGTTTATTATTCATGCTAGAATTGTATTAACCGGAAACTTAGTACATGTGTGAATACATAGACAAAACAGAGTGTCCCTAGTATGCCTCTACTAGACTAGCTCATTGATCAAAGATGGCTATGTTTCCTAACCATTGACATGAGTTGTCATTTGATCAACGGGATCACATCATTAGGAGAATGATGTGATGTACTAGACCCATCCGTTAGCATAGCACTATGATCGTTTAGTTTTACTGCTATTGCTTTCTCCATGACTTATACATGTTCCTATGACTATGAGATTATGCAACTCCCGAATACCGTAGGAACACCTTGTGTGCTATCAAACATCACAACGTAACTGGGTGATCATAAAGATGCTCTACAGGTGTCTCCGAAAGTATTCGTGGTGTTGGCATAGATCAAGACTAGGATTTGTCACTCCGAGTGTCGGAGAGGTATCTCTGGGCCCTCTCGGAAATGCACATCATAATAAGCCTTACAAGCAAATGACTAATGAGTTAGTCACGAGATGATGTATTACGGAACGAGTAAAGAGACTTGCCGGTAACGAGATTGAACTAGGTATAGAGATACCGACGATCGAATCTCGGGCAAGTAACATACCGATGAAAAAAGGAACAACGTATGTTGTTATACGGTTTGACCGATAAAGATCTTCGTAGAATATGTAGGAGCCAATATGAGCATCCAGGTTCCGCTATTGGTTATTGACCGGAGATGAGTCTCGGTCATGTCTACATAGTTCTCGAACCCGTAGGGTCCGCACGCTTAACGTTTGATGACGATCGGTATTATGAGTTTATGAGTTTTGATGTACCGAACGAAGTTCGGAGTCCCAGATGAGATCACGGACATGACGAGGAGTCTCGGAATGTCCGAGACATAAAGATTGATATATTGGACGACTATATTCGGACACCGGAAGTGTTCTGGAAAGTTTCAGAATTTACCGGAGTGCCGGGGGGGTTACCGGAACCCCCCGGGGGAATGGTGGGCCCTGGTGGGCCATAGGTGAGAGAGAGGGCAGCAGCCTGGAGGTGGCGCGCCCCCTCCCTAGGAGGAGTCCGAATAGGACAAGGGAAGGGGGCGCGGCCCCTCTTTCCCTCTCCCTCTCCCTCTCTTTCCTTCCCCCTTCTTCCTTCTTTGGTAGTTCCTACTAGGAATAGGATTGCAATCCTATTCCTAGTAGGATTGCAGCCCTAGCCGCACCATAGGAGGGCCAGCCGGCCTCCCCCCTTGCTCCTTTATATACGGGGGCTGGGGGCACCCAAAGACACACAAGTTGAATTGTTCCAGCCGTGTGCGGTGCCCCCCTCCACAGAAACACACCTCGGTCATACCGTCGCAGTGCTTCGGCGAGGCCCGGTAGATACATCATATCCGTCACCACGCCGTCGTGCTGACGAAACTCTCCCGTGAAGCTCAACTGGATCAAGAGCTCGTGGGACGTCATCAAATTGAACGTGTGCTGAACGCGGAGGTGACGTACGTTCGGTGCTTGATCGGTTGAATCGCGAAGAAGTTCGACTACATCAACCGCGTCACTTGACGCTTCCGCTTCCGGTCTACGAGGGTACGTAGACACACTCTTCCCTCTCGTTGCTATGCATCTGGTAGATAGATCTTGCATGATCGTAGGAAAATTTTAAAATACTACGTTCCCCAACAGTGGCATCATGAGCCAGGTCTATGCGTATATGATATGCACGAGTAGAACACAATGAGTTGTGGGCGATACTAGTCATACTGCTTACCAGCATGTCATACTTTGCTTCGGCGATATTGTGAGATGAAGCGGCCCAGACCGACATTACGCGTACGCTTACGCGAGACTGGTTTCACCGTTACGAGCACTCGTTGCTTAAAGGTGACTGGCGGGTGTCTGTCTCTCTCACTTTAGCTGAATCAGGTGTGGCTACGCCCGGTCCTTGTGAAGGTTAAAACAGCACATACTTGACGAAACATCGTTGTGGTTTTTGTATGCGTAGGTAAGAACGGTTCTTGCTAAGCCCGTAGCAGCCACGTAAAACTTGCAACAACAAAGTAGAGGACGTCTAACTTGTTTTTGCTGGGCATGTTGTGATGTGATATGGTCAAGACATGATGAGTTATACGGTTTTGTATGAGATGATCATGTTTTGTAATGTTATCGGCAACTGGCAGGAGCCATATGGTTGTCGCTTTATTGTATGAAATGCAATCGCCATGTAATTGCTTTACTTTATCACTAAGCGGTAGCGATAGTCGTAGAAGCAATAGTTGGCGAGACGACAACGATACTACGATGGAGATCAAGGTGTCGCGGCGATGACGAAAGTGATCATGACAGTGCTTTGGAGATGGAGATCAAAAGCACAAGATGATGATGGCCATATCATGTCACATATTTTGATTGCATGTGATGTTTATCTTATTATGCTTCTTATTTTGCTTAGAACGACGGTAGCATTATAAGATGATCCCTTACTAAATTTCAAGGTATAAGTGTTCTCCCTGATTATGCACCGTTGCGAAAGTTTGTCGTGCCGAGACACCACGTGATGTCGGGTGTGATAAGCTCTACGTTCAAATACAACGGGTATAAGCCAGTTTTGCACACGCAGAATACTCGGGTTAAACTTGACGAGACTAGCATATGCATATATGGCCTCGGAACACTGGAGACTGAAAGGTCGAGCGTGAATCATATAGTAGATATGATCAACATAAGATGTTCACCATTGAAACTACTCCATCTCACGTGATGATCGGACATGGTTTAGTTGATTTGGATCACGTGATCGTTTAGATGACCGGAGGGATGTCTATCTAAGTGGGATTTCTTTAAGTAATATGATTAAATTGAACTTTAATTTATCATGAACTTAGTCCTGGTAGTATTAGCATATCTATGTTGTATATCAATAGCTCGCGATATTGCTCCCCGTTTATTTTTTATATGTTCCTAGAGAAAACTAAGTTGAAAGATGTTAGTAGCAATGATGCGGAATTGTTCCGTGATCTGAGGATTATCCTCATTGCTGCAAAGAGAATTATGTCCTTGATGCACCGCTAGGTGACAGACCTATTGCAGGAGCAGATGTAGACGTTATGAACGTTTTGACAAAAGCTCGGTATGATGACTACTTGATAGTTTAAGTGCACCATGCTTTACGGCTTAGAACCGGGACTTCAAAAACGTTTTGAACGCCACGGAGCATATAAGATGTTCCAAGAGTTGAAATTAGTATTTCATACTCATGCCCATGTCGAGAGGTATAAGACTTCTGACAGTACTTTGCCTACAAGATGGAGGAGAATAGCTCAACTAGTAAGCATGTGCTCAGATTGTTTGGGTACTACAATTACTTGAATCAAGTGGGAGTTAATCTTCCAGATAAGATAGTAATTGACAAAGTTCTCTAGTCACTATCACCAAGTTAGTAGAACTTCGTGATGAACTATAATATGCAAGGGATGACAAAAGGAATTCCCGAGCTCTTCGCGATGCTGATATTGGCGAAGGTAGAAATCATGAAAAAGCATCAAGTGTTGATGGTTAACAAGACCACTTGTTTCAAGTAAAGGGCAAAGGGAGAGAAGGGGAACTTCAAGAAGAATGACAAGCAAGTTGTCACTCCCATGAAGAAACCCAAAGCTAAAACTCAAGCCTGAAACTAAGTGCTTCTACTGCAAAGGAAATGGTCACTGGAAGTGGAACTGCCCTAGATACTTGGCGGATAAGAAGGATGGCAAAGTGAACAAAGGTATATTTTGATATACAGATTATTGATGTGTACTTTACTAGTGTTCATAGCAACCCCTGTGTATTTGATACCGGTTCAGTTGCTAAAATTAGTAACTCGAAACGAGAATTGCAGAATGAACAGAGACTAGTTAAAGGTGAAGTGACGATGTGTTGGAAGTGGTTCCAAGATTGATATGATCATCATCGCACACTCCCTATACTTTCGGGATTAGTGTAAAACCTAAATAAATGTTATTTGGCATTTGCGTTGAGCATGAATATGATTTGATCATATTTGTTGCAATACGTTTATTCATTTAAAGTCATAGAATAATTGTTATTCTGTTTACATGAATAAAACCTTCGATGGTCATACACCCAATGAAAATAGTTTGTTGGATCTCGATCGTGGTGATACACATATTCATAATATTGAAGCCAAAAGATGCAAGGTTAATAATGATAGTGCAACTTATTTGTGGCACCACCGTTTAGGTCATAATGGTGTAAAGCGCATGAAGAAACTCCATAGTGATGGACTTTTGGAATCACTTGATTATGAATCACTTGGTGCTTGCGAACCATGCCTCATG
This sequence comes from Secale cereale, assembly GCA_902687465.1. NCBI lineage: Eukaryota > Viridiplantae > Streptophyta > Magnoliopsida > Poales > Poaceae > Secale > Secale cereale. The sequence continues at coordinate 569,738,171 of LR738713.1, read as the reverse complement.
GGCAAGATGACTAAAACTCCGTTCTCCGGAACAATGGAGCGAGCAACAGATTTGTTGGAGATCATACATACAGATGTATGTGGACCAATGAGTGTTGAAGCTCGCGGCAGGTATCGTTATTTTCTGACCTTCACTGATGATTTGAGCAGATATGGGTATATCTACTTAATGAAGCACAAGTCTGAAAGATTTGAAAAGTTCAAAGAATTTCAGAGTGAAGTGGAGAATCATCGTAACAAGAAAATAAGAGTTTCTACGATATGATCGTAGAGGTAAAATATTTGAGTTAGCGACTTTGGCCTTCAGTAAAAACAATGTGAAATAGTTTCACTACTCACGCCACCTGGAACACCATAGTGTAATGGTGTGTCTGAACGTCATAACCGTACTTTATTAGATATGGTGCGATCGATGATGTCTCTTACCGATCTACCACTATCGCTTTTGGGGTTATGCATTAGAGACAGCTACATTCACGTTAAATAGGGCACCATCTAAATCCGTGGAGATGACACCGTATGAACTGTGGTTTGACGAGAAACCTAAGCTGTCATTTCTTTAAGTTTGGGACTGCGATGCTTATGTGAAAATTTTTCAACATGATAAGCTCGAACCCAAATCGGAGAAGTAAATCTTCATAGGATACGCAAAAGAAACTGTTGGGTACACCTTCTATCACAGATCCGAAGGCAAGATATTCGTTGCTAAGAATGGATCCTTTCTAGAGAAGGAGTTTCTCTCGAAAGAAGTGAGTGGGAGGAAAGTAGAACTTGATGAGGTAATTATACCTTCTCCCGAATTGGAAAGTGGAACATCACAGAAACTAGTTCTATTGATTCCTACACCAATTAGTGAGGAAGCTAATGATGATGATCATGAAACTTCAGATCAAGTTTCTGCTGAACTTCGTAGATCAACCAGAGTTCGTTCCGCATCAGAGTGGTACGGCAACCCGGTTCTGGAAGTCATGTTACTGGACCATGATGAACCTACGAACTATGAGGAAGCAATGATGAGCCCAGATGCCGCAAAATGGCTTGAGGCCATGAAATCTGAGATGGGATCCATGTATGAGAACAAAGTGTGGACTTTGGTTGACTTGCCCGATAATCGGCAAGCCATCGAAAATAAATGGATCTTCAAGAGGAAGACCGACGCAGACGGAAATGTTATTGTTTACAAAGCTCGACTTGTTGCGAAAGGGTTTCGACAAGTTCAAGGAGTTGACTACGATGAGACTTTCTCACCTGTAGCGATGCTTAAGTCTGTCCGAATCATGTTAGCAATTGCCGCATTTTATGATTATGAAATCTAGCAAATGGATGTCAAAACTGCATTCCTGAATGGATATCTCAAAGAAGAGTTGTATATGATGCAACCAGAAGGTTTTGTCGATCCTAAAGGTGCTAACAAAGTATGCAAGCTCCAGCGATCCATCTATGGACTGGTGCAAGCATCTCGGAGTTGGAATATACGCTTTGATGAGGTGATCAAAGCATATAGATTTATACAGACTTGCGGTGAAGCCTGTATTTACAAGAAGTGAGTGGGAGCACTACAACCTTTCTGATAAGTATATGTGAATGACATATTGTCGATCGGAAATGATGTAGAATTTTCTGGAAAGCATAAAGGAGTGTTTGAAAGGAGTTTTTCAAGGAAAGACCTTGGTGAAGCTGCTTACATATTGGGCATCAAGATCTATAGAGATAGATCAAGACGCTTGATAAGACTTTCGATGAGTACATACCTTGATAAGATTTTGAAGTAGTTCAAAATGGATCAGTCAAAGAAGGAGTTCTTGCCTGACTTGTAAGGTGTGAAGTTGAGTAAGACTCAAAGCCAGACCACGGCAGAAAAATATAGAGAAAATGAAAGTCATTCCCTATGCCTCAGCCATAGGTTCTATAAAGTATGCCATGCTGTGTACCAAACATGTTGTGTACCTTGCCATGAGTTTGTCAAAGGGGTACAATAGTGATCCAGGAGTAGATCACTGTACAGCGGTCAAAATTATCCTTAGTAACTGGATGACTAAGGAAATGTTTCTCGATTATGGAGGTGATAAAGAGTTCGTCGTAAAGGGTTACGCCGATGCAAGCTTTGACACTAAATCCAGATGACTCTAAGTATCAATCTGGTTGCATATTGAAAGTGGGAGCAATTAGCTTAAGAAATAATTGTGTTAAAGTTTGTGATTCCCGTAGCATACACGTATGGTCTCCTAACAATATAACCAAATTGGCGCATTGTATCTTGATTGTTTATCTTTGCGTGAACATCGGGGGCGCGCGATGGTTAACTCCTACCAACCTCTCCCCTAGGAGCATGCGTCATAGAATTTTTCTTCGAGGGCTAATAGATTTTTCGCAATAAGTATGTGAGTTCTTTATGACTTGTGACGTCCGGATAATTAAGCTACAGTAATCACCAGATTAAGGTGGCCTAGTCATCGCTATTACTATTACTAATCTCGCTTAGGTTTGGTACCGGTCAAAATTTCAATTAAAATTAAAATCAAACAAATAAAGTTTTCAAATAACAAAACTAAATTGTCTAAAGTATTGCAAATATCCCATATCTAATTATGGTAATGACCCAACAGTTTTTTAAAGTATTTAAATGCCCTTTTATGAATACCACATAGGCTAAAAATAATTATTAATGGCTTTTAAATAATAAACAATTGTAAACATGTTTTATTAAAGTGCCAAATTGTTTGTGGCAGTTACCTAATTAATAATACTAATTTAGGGACTAGTTGTATATTTTACAAGAGCTAAAATAAAATGAAAATAATATGAAAGCAGATCTATAAAAAGAAGAAACAAAGGAAACAAATAAAAAGAGAAACAAACAAAATTTAGAAAAAGGGCAAGGCCCCTTCCCCCTGGTCCGTTCGGCCCAACTGGGCATCAGGCCACAAACCGGCCCACTTACTGCCGCCCCCCTCCTCTGTTCATCAAGGGGGATCGTGGCAATGCATCCACGGCGCCATGGCCGACCGTGGACACGCGCCGGGCAT
>LR738713.1:569693518-569717712 GCA_902687465.1 Secale cereale | reverse complement strand
CGAGATCAGGAAATTGATACTATAGGAAGCACATGATTCGCCATACTCGATACACCCCGGAAACACTAAGATGTATCTGGATTTAAAGGAGCATTTCTGGTGGACAGGAATGACGAAGGATATTGCCGAGTATGTAGCAGTATGTGATGTATGCCAGAGAGTAAAGGCGGAACATCAAAAGCCAGCAGGATTGCTACAACCTATGCCGATACCCGAATGGAAGTGGGATAAGCTTGGCATGGACTTTATCACCGGATTGCCCAGGAGCAGATCGGGATATGACTCAATCTGGGTAGTAGTGGATCACTTGACCAAAGTAGCCCACTTTATCCCCGTGAAAACCACGTATACCAGTGCGAAGTTGACCAAGATATACATGACCAGGATCGTATGTCTACACGGAGTTCCCAGGACCATTGTATCAGATAGAGGAACACAATTCACCTCAAAGTTTTGGCATCAGCTACACCAAACTCTGGGAACAAGGCTGGAATTCAGCACAAGTTTTCACCCACAGACCGATGGACAGACCAAGAGAGTCAATCAGATTATGGAGGACATGTTGAGAGCTTGTGCGCTAGATTATGGATCAAGTTGGGATGACAACTTGCCCTATGTGGAGTTCTCGTACAACAGTTACTTGGCCAGTTTGAAGATGGCACCATTCGAAGCATTGTACGGGAGGATATGCCCGACGCCGTTAATGTGGGATGAAGTCGGAGACCGTCAGTTGTTTGGACCAGACCTGATCAAAGAGTCAAAAGAGAAGGTTAAGTTGATTTGGGATAGACTGAAGGTAGCTCAGTCCAGGCAGAAGAGTTATGCAGACTCGAAGCGCAAGGAAGTAGTCTATGAAATTGGAGACAGAGCATACCTGAGAGTGTCGCCTCTCCGAGGAGTTAATCGTTTTGGAGTTAAGGGAAAGTTAGCCCTGAGATTCGTGGGACCATACCGTGTTTTGGAACGCATGGGAGAGGTTGCCTACAAGTTGGAGTTACCCGAAGGATTGTCCGGAGTTCACGACATGTTTCACGTTTCTCAGCTTAAGAAGTCCCATGTGGAGATGGCCAATATTCCTTTAAGAGACACAGTGCCCCTAGAAGCAATTCAGTTGGATAGTGATCTAACTTACGAGGAGAAACCTGTCAAGATCCTCGAGTTTTCAAGCAGAGTCACCCGCAGCAAGGTTATCAAGTTTTGCAAAGTTCAGTGGAGTCACCACACCGAAGATGAAGCCACCTGGGAACGAGAGGACGATCTACGCAAGGACCACCCACACCTGTTCTCTAGCCAAACCGAATCTCGAGGGCGAGATTCATTCTAAGGGGGGTAGGTTTGTAACATCCCAAATGTTCAATTTGGAATGTTATACATAGGTCATATTGCATTGCATATTTTATTGCATTTGTGCATTGCGGTCCTCAAAAATTCTAAGCAACTCAAGGACCTACGAAGATAGTTGGGAATTCTACCGTTTCCGTATTTAAGTTTTCTCAAATACCGGTACGAGGGTCACTTTGGTTTTAATTATTTTCTTCTCCTAAAAATATTTCTTAATAAAATCAGTGAGCGAAGATAATATGACTTCTCCAAAATAAAATAAATATTGGAGGAAAAATATTAAAATCACCTTTCGATTTTATTCGGATTTATTCGTGATTTTATTTGCATAGGAAATATGCGCGTTTTTCAAAATTGCATTTAGGTCCGGGAAAAATGTTCACCTTGTCCTCAATTTTATTAGACGACGGTGAAACTTTATTTTGGAATTTTTTCGTCTCCGTTTAGTATTTTATTTCTGAGTTTTTCTGCGTCGGGATAATTTTTTTTAAAAAAATGTGAGTCGGACCGACTGGGCCGAAGCCCCAGCCGGCCAAGCGCCGCCCCCGCCGCCCCCGACTCCGACCGAGAGTCCCGGCCGCGTCCTACGCCCGCCGTGGCCGAGTCAGCCACCCCACCGCCGCCTTTCCCCTCCCCCAAGCCAGCCCCATGCCCCTATTTAAAGCCGCCCCCCTCTTTCGCCTCCACCACCGCCGTCGCCGAGCCCCGCCTGCGTCGCCCGCCGCCGTAGCCGAGCTCCGCCGCCACGCCGCCAGCCGCCACCGCCGCCTCCCTGCCACCGCACTCCGCCGTCGCGCCCTGCCCTCGCCGGAACCGCCGCCGTCGCCACCGCCGACCTCGCCGCCTGTTTTAAAAAAAACTTTGGTTCTTTAGAAACCCTAGATTTTTTTTTATTATTAGATCGGATCGGTTTTTTTCGGTTTAGTTAGTCAAAGACAGCGAACGTTCGTTCGTTAGCCTGTTCGTCAGTTTTCTTTTTCAGGGCTTTTTCCGCTGTTATTTTCGATCGTGATTTCTGCCCTGATTTTGTTTTTAGTTTTTCTTTTCGCTCGAGACTCGGAATCAGGCGATTCAAGCGCCCAGATCTTCATCTCGAAGCCCTTTTTCCGTTTAACCAAGTTGAACCAGGTTTTGCTACTGTAAAATTTGACTTCAGATCAATCTAGTAAACGGATCTTGTTTCTTTCGCAGTTTGAGTTTCGTTGCTCCATTTGATTTGATTCTTTTTGCAAACCGGAGTTCTTAAGTTAAACTTTCTGGTTAAATCTCCTTATTTGGAGTTCTACTTGTGCATCTTTGCTTGATTGCTTATGTATGCTATTGTTTGCTTGCGATAGAATTCCCGGAGTGCGAAGCGTGCTACTACCAGTCTCTAGGTTTTGCGAATCATCAGCAAGGCAAGTAACACTTTGATCATACCCCTTTTATTACCCAGTTTTATGCATTAGATCAAACCCTCACACATTGCATGAGTAGGATCTTATCTTGTGGGTCTGGGAAGTAGATTGAGGTAGAACCTATTACCTGCATTATTTTCAAACCCCTGGGAGTTACTTCTACATTATGCTTAGGTTGCCATGCTATGCTCGTAGACGTGGTTTGGGTTTGAGAGAATGCATGACAGATGTGAGTTGTTAATTAATGGTTCAACTTAAGGTGGCTACTTGAATACACATCTGGGTGGATTGGTTGCAGGGCACCTGGAGAATCCAGTGTTGTCCTAGGAAATCCCGGAGGAACCGTGTGATTATCCTATGGAATGCCACCCAGGCTCAAAGGGATCATAAGATTGTTCATGCTAGAAACTTCCGTGTGCAGCCACAATGCCATTGTGGGCTCTGGCATAGTATGAGTAAGTTGTGTGAGCTCTTTCAGTGGTGGACTAGCAGATGTAGGGGAAAGTAGGTGTACCGGTCCACCCGGGGTAAAGGGTGAATGCTTCTGAAAGACTCTGTCTTGGTCATCCGTTTCTCAAACACCATGTAGTGCGAGAAATCCAATGGAGGAGATCAAGTCTTGTGGGCAAAAGTGCACAAACCTCTGCAGAGTGTACAAACTAATCATGGTTAGCCGTGTCCCCGGTTATGGACAATCTTGAGTATCTGGTACTTGAATTATTGGTTGATCTCAACACTCTAAAATTTATTTGTTGGGTAATGATGACTTCTTTAATTGGGATTGAGTTGGAGGTACCTTCTCAATGATGTTTCAACTACCATGATAGTTAAAATAAAATTTATTACTTTGTTGTAGGGAAAAATTGGCTTTACGCAAAAACCTTAACCTTAGAGCCTCCACCAGCCAAATATGCATATAGTGTTAGCCTTTATTCTGTTACTTGCTCTACTGTGTTATCTTGCGAGCATATTCCATGTGCTGACCCGTTTCGGGCTGCAACATGTTACGTTGCAGACTTTTCTGACGAAGAGTAAGATGCGATAGGTCGTTTGTCATGCACTCAGCTATGCCGTTGGAGTTGATGGACTCACTTATCTTCCAAGCCTTCCGCTGTTATTTTGTTAGATGGCCTCATGCCATAGACTTTTGTAATTAGTTCTCTTTTGAGACATTCGATGTAATAAGTGTGTGATTGCCACTCTATTATAAATCCTTCAAAGTATTTGTGTGTCAGCATTACCGATCCAGGGATCACACAGAACACAGAGACTTCGATCCATTCGGATCGTGGTCGCTACAATAAAGTTTCTACGATCTGATCGTGGAGGCGAATATTTGAGTTACAAGTTTGGTCTTCATTTGAAACAATGTGGAATAGTTTCACAACTCACGCCACCTGAAACACCACAGCGTAATGGTGTGTCCGAATGTTGTAACTGTACTTTATTAGATATGGTGCGATCTATGATGTCTCTTACCGATTTACCGCTATCGTTTTGGGGTTATGCTTTAGAGACGGTTGCATTCACGTTAAATAGGGCACCAACTAAATTTGTTGAGACGAGACCTTATGAACTGTGGTTTTCCAAGAAACCCAAGTTGCAGTTTCTTAAAGTTTGGGGCTGAGATGCTTATGTGAAAAAGCTTCAACCTGATAAGCTCGAACCCAAATTGGAAAAATGTGTCTTCATAGGATACCCAAAGTAAACTGTTGGGTACAGCTTCTATCACAAATCCGAAGGCAAGATATTCATTGCTAAGAATTGATCCTTTATAGAGAAGGAGTTTCTCTCGAAAGAAGTGAGTGGTAGGAAAGTAGAACTTGATGAGGTAATTGTACCTTCTCCCGAATTGGAAAGTAGTTCATCACAGAAATCAGTTCCAGTGATTCCTACACCAATTAGTGAGGAAGCTAATGATGATGATCATGAAACTTCAGATCAAGTTACTACCGAACCACATAGGTCAACCAGAGTACGTGCCGCACCAGAGTGGTATGGTAATCATGTTCTGGAAGTCATGTTACTCGACCATGACGAACCTATGAACTATGAGGAAGCGATGATGAGCCCAGATTCCGCAAAATGGCTTGAGGCCATGAAATATGAGACGGAATCCATGTATGAGAACAAAGTGTGGACTTTGGTTGACTTGCCCGATGGTCGGCAATCCATTGAAAATAAATGGATCTTTAATAAGAAGACTGACGCCGATGGTAATGTTACTGTCTACAAAGCTTGACTTGTTGCGAAAAGTTTTCAACAAGTTCAAGGTGTTGACTATGATGAGAGTTTATCACCCGTAGCGATGCTTAAGTCTGTCCGAATCATGTTAGCAATTGCCGCATTTTATGACTATGAAATCTGGCAAATGGATGTAAAAACTGCATTCCTTAATGTATTTCTCAAAGAAGACTTGTATATGATGCAACCAGAAGGTTTTGTCGATCCTAAAGGTGATAGCAAAGTGTGCAGGCTCCAGCGATCCATCTATGGACTGGTGCAAGCATCTCGGAATTGGAATATATGCTTTGATGAGGTGATCAAAGCATATGGTTTTATACAGACTTTTGGAGAAGCCTGTATTTACAAGAAAGTGAGTGGGAGCTCTGTAGCATTTGTAATACTATATGTAGATGACATATTTTTGATTGGAAATGATACAGTATTTCTGGATAGCATAAAAGGATACTTGAATGAGAATTTTTAAATGAAATACTTATGTAAAGCTGCTTATATATTGGGCATCAAGATCTATAGAGATAGATCAAGACGTTTAATTGGACTTTCACGAAGCACATACCTTGATAAAGTTTTGAAGAAATTCAAAATGGATCAGTCAAAGAAAGGGTTCTTGCCTCTGTTACAAGGTGTGAAGTTGAGTTAGACTCAATGCCCGACCACTAAAGAAGATAAAGAGAAAATGAAAGCCATTCCCTATGCTTCAGCCATAGGTTCTATCAAGTATGCAATGTTGTGTACCAGACCTTATGTGTGCCTTTCTATAAGTCTAGCAGGGAGGTACCAAAGTAATCCAGGAGTGGATCACTGGACAGCGGTCAAGAACATCCTGAAGTACCTAAAAAGTACTAAGGATATGTTTCTTGTTTATGGAGGTGACAAAGAGCTCGACGTAAATGGTTACGTTGATGCAAGCTTGTACACTGATCCAGATGACTCTAAGTCACAAACTGAATACATATTTTGTTGAACGTGGAGCTGTCAGTTGGTGTAGTTCCTAGCAGAGTGTCGTGGCGGGATCTACGTGTGAAGCGGAGTACATAGCTGCTTCGGAAGCAGCAAATGAAGGAGTCTGGATGAAGGAGTTCATATCTGATCTAGGTGTAATACCTAGTGCATCGGGTCCCATGAAAATCTTTTGTGACAACACTGGAGCAATAGCCTTGTCGAAGGAATCCAGGTTTCACAAGAGAACCAAGCACATCAAGAGACGCTTCAACTCTATCCGCGATCAAGTCAAGGAGGGAGACATAGAGATTTGCAAAATACATACAGATCTGAATGTTGCAGAGCCGTTGACTAAGCCTCTTCCACAAGCAAAACATGATCAGCACCAAGACTCCATGGATGTTAGAATCATTACTATGTAATCTAGATTATTTACTCTAGTGCAAGTGGGAGACTGAAGGAAATATGCCCTAGAGGTAATAATAAATTTGTTATTTATATTTCCTTATATCGTGATAAATGTTTATTATTCGTGCTAGAATTCTATTAACCGGAAACTTGATACATGTGTGGATACATAGACAAAACACAATGTCCCTTGTAAGCCTCTACTAGACTAGCTCGTTAATCAATGATGGTTGAGTTTCCTAAACATAGACATGTGTTGCCGTTTGATGAACGGGGTCACATCATTAGGAGAATGATGTGATGGACATGACCCATCCGTTAGCTTAGCATAATGATCGTTTAGTTTTATTGCTATTGCTTTCTTCATGACATATCCATGTTTCTCTGACTATGTGATTATGCAACTACCGAATACTGAAGGAACACCTTGTGTGCTATCAAACCTCACAACGTAACTGGATGATTATAAAAATGCTCTACAGGTGTCTCTGAAGGTGTTTGTTCAGTTGGCATAGATCAAGATTAGGATTTGTCACTCCGTGTATCGGAGAGGTATCCCTGGGCCCTCTTGGTAATGCACATAACTATAAGCCTTGCAAGCAATGTGACTAATGAGTTAGTTACGGGATGATGCATTACGGAACGAGTAAAGAGAATTGCCAGTAATGAGATTGAACTAGGTATGATAATACCGACGATCGAACCTTGGGCAAGTATTATACCGATGACAAAGGGAATGACGTATGTTGTTATGCGGTTTGACCGATAAAGATCTTCCTAGAATATGTAGGAGCCAATATGAGCATCCATATTCCGCTATTGTTTATTGACCGGAGATGTGTCTCGGTCATGTCTACATAGTTCTCGAACCCGTAGTGTCGTGGATTTAGCACGGCAGATGTCCGGATTAACGGACTTAGGTGTGAGGCCATCGCTCGGGTTAGCTTGAAGGGGTTAAAGCAGACGAAGGACACAAGGAGTTTTATACTAGTTCGGCCCCTTCGATGAAGGAAAAAGCCTACGTCTAGTTTGGTGTGGTATTGCTTGGGCTTTGATGACCAGGGAGCGAATCCGCTTGCATGTGTCTCGAGCTGTTGTTTCTTGTCCTGAACCGTCGCCGGGTCGTTCCTTTATATAGGAGGCGATGCCCGGTCCGGTTTACAGAGTCCCAAGGCCGGCTCATAAAAGTGTTCGCCTCGGTCTCTACTCTTTCTATCTTACATCCCAAGTTACATGATACGACGGTTTACAGACCGTGGGCCTTATACATGGGCCCTAAACCTCTATGGGTTGTAACCTCTTGTACATATTCTACTGGGCTTGTAATAATACAACCTTGTCAGTGTAATCCGGACCCTCCTGGCCGGTTTATACCTGCTAGTAATATCCCTCACATTAGGCCCCAGATTGATTTGAACTTGTTCATGTCAGTCTTCCAAGTCTTGTACAAATTTCCTTTCTACAACTTGTTTGCTTCATAAACCGGCCATGACGTCATCTCCTAGAATCGAGTCAATCCGTCATGACATCATCTCCGCATTTAATGCCCGCATCTGTCTGTTACCTTTCTTTATTGCCGCACCGAAGATCGAGGCGACAACTCAATCTTTATCCGATTTCTAGCCTCCTCGATTCCCGCGCTTACCATTTTTATCTCTTCGGCTTATAAATACCGCTGAAGCCCATCTCTTTTACCCTTCCTCTTCTTCTTCCTCCATTTCCAGCGCCCGAGCTTCCCCGCCGTCCGTCGAGCTCGCCGTCGCCAGCAAGTCCGGCCACTGCATCAACCTGAACGCGACCAGAGAACTCACTACCGTCCTCTGTTTCCTCCGGTACGCTATCTTCTCCTCATAGATCTCACCTTTAGGTTTTCTTCTGTAGCTCGCCATGAACCCTCGTTCTTGTCGTTCATCGCCGTAGATTGATCTTAGCTGTAGATATAAAGTCGTTAGGCTTGATCCTCATCCGTGCACTTCCGCTCCACCATTATACTTTAGCTTCTCCAGCGCTGTTAGTTTAGATTGAAACTGTAGAGAACTCCCGCAGCCTTCGCTGAATGTAACTTGTACTATTCTATCTTTTCCTTGCATCTTAGATCCATATTTCCTCAGCTTCGTGTGAAAACTATTTCTCATACTTCTAGATCTGCAACTCGCTTATATTGCCGGTTTAGCCATACCCTGTGCGTCATATGCTTGTCTTGACAGTTTTAGATTTAAACCCGTACTCCACAATTGACGGTTTAACTTTCTCCATCAATCATCGTGAACCGGTAGCTATCTCACTCATACCTACTTCCGGATTAGTAGATACCATTAGCCCCTTGTCTAAACCGACAATTAAGTCCATACCTTTATAGAATGCACCGGTTTATATCTAGCAGTTGGTAAACCAGGTCTTGCATTGTATTTTTCAGCACTCCCTCATCAGAAATGATGGCCAAACATTTTGTTGCTTGCAATTGGGTTCCTTCCCGGATCACGGAAAACGATTTAGTTGAAGCAGCCTCAATTGGTGTTCTGGGCCCTAAGGAAGCTCTGCACTGGCGGGCCCCTGGAAAGGAGTGCCCTCCTGAGCCTAAGGAGGGAGAAATCATAGTCTTGTATGATCATCTGGCCCAGGGTTTCAGCCCTCCCGGTTCAAAACTCTTCCAGGATGTGTTAGCCGCTTTTCAACTCCACCCACAAGATGTAGGCCCGAATTCTATATCAAACATCTGTAACTTTCAAGTTTTTTCGGAGGCATATCTTCAAGAAGAACCATCAGTGGATCTGTTTCGGGATTTCTTCCATCTGAACCGGCGGACGGGGTTTACTGATGGGCCTCATCAGGAGCTGGGTGTTGTCAGCATCTAGAAAAGAAAGGATGTGAGCTTTCCCCACGCCGCTCTTCACAGCCACCCCAAGGAATGGAACCAGACTTGGTTCTATTGTAAGGATACTTCACCTGAAGGAGAGAATCCGCTGTCGGGTTACCGCGCTTATCGTCTGACAACAACCCATCCTTTGCCACAGCGTCTAAGCGCCCAAGACCGGGCTCGATTTGCCCCTCAGCTTTCCAAGCTTAGGGCTTTTGTGGTGAACGGTTTAACCGGCGTTGACTTCGTTCGCTGCTGGCTTTCCTGGAGCATCCTTCCACTAAGCCGGCGCTCAAGTTTGATGTGTAAATACACCGGCAAACTGGAAGATCCTCAACGCCACACCAAGATAGTACTTCCTGACAATGAAGTTACTGAGTCTGCGAAGAAAATGCTGAACATCCCTCTGGAGGATTGCAGCCGGACCGGTTTAGCTCCATTCTGCTTAACCAACAAAGCGCCATCGGTAAAGCTCTTCCGACCCTTTCTTTTCATCTTAATCCGTTCATATCAATTGTCTTCAACTTGTTATTATTCCTTTGCACAGGCCAACGATCCTTTCTGGAAGAGGAAATCTCAGGATAAACCGGCCAAGCAATCACGTAAGAAAACCTATGATGTCAAGAAGAAAAAAGCTGTTGCCGCTTCCGGTTCACACCGTGAAGAGGATGATCCGGATTCTGAGGTATCAATTAACCCTTATGTCTTTTGATCTCCCTTTGTATGAATTTATGTTAAATAATGCCTTTTTGCAGGACCTGGCAGAGGGAAGTAAAGCGGAGGGAGTTGAGGTAATTTCTCTCTCTTCTGATTCAGAACCGTTGCCACCCAAGATCCGCCGGGTGTCCCGGAAATATCCATTTTCTCACCCTTATGCTCAATTGGATCCCAACTTTCTTTTGAAGAAACAGCAGCATGAAGCTCGCCGGACCACGTGCCATAGCGGCCATGTGGTTGAGTCGTCCGGAATACCTCTTACACCGGCTCGCAGACGCCGCTCCGAGGTTTTACTCACTCCAACCCTCCTTCATCGAAAAGCAGGCCTTATACGTAAACCACTTAAACCATCTGATCCCAACTATCAGGAGGCTCCTCTGTCTTCTTCCGGCGAGTCGACTGCCACGCAAGTCCCAGTGCTCAAGACCGTCCCTGGGTAAGTCCTTCTTTCAAATGTCTGGTTTATCTTCCTGTCTTAACTTTGTGATCCTTACGACTGCTCTGACCCTTTATCAGAATGCCCAAGCCCAGTAAAAAGGCAAAAGCAAACAAACCGGCTGCTGAGACCACCGTTGCTGAACCGGCCGAGGACCCTAAAGCGGCCATCCCGCCAGAGGACAACGTTGAACTTCAGCATGATGATCCCGCTCCCATGGACCATGAAGATGTTGTTGCGCCAGGAGGTGATGATATGGAAAACATGACTAAACCGGCAAGCCCTGTCCGGGTTAGTCCTCCTCGGGCTAGCCCGGCTCCTGTTAGCCCGGTGCATACTGCCGATCCTTTCCAGCCAACTGCTGCCTCAACAGTAGATGTCGAGATAACCGGGTTAGGCTTCACTGCTCCCATAGAGCCTGTCACCTTGGCTAAGCATACTGCCAAGGAAGAGAAATTTCAACAAGATAAAGGCAAGTGGAGCACAAACCTATCAAGCTATGCTCAGCTGAGTGCCCAGGAACTTCATTCCGTGTATCTGAACCGGCTCTTCACCAGCCGCGACTATGAAGCCGACTTAGTTAATATGATTAAAGACAAATATGAGGTGACTCTTTCCTTTTGCTTTCTATTTCTGCTTTGTACTTTGCAATCATACCTTTAGGCCATAGTAGCCCCCAAGTGCCGGTTTGGCTTCATTGTAGGTGAACCGGGACTTTAATTATGTTGGAGAATGAACTTACATTAGCCCCCAAGTGCCAAGGGCATAACCTGTTTATGTGCTTGGGACTTGTCTGAAAAAAAAAATTATTTCCTTACTTCAATTGTACATTAGCCCCCAAGTGTCAAGTGCATAACCTGTTATGGGCTTGAGACTTTGAATAATCTGTCCTTCTAATCCGTTTGATTTCTTTGCAGGCTGACTTGACCCGGAGGGCTTCGGAGGCAACTGAGCTCCGGAATAGCTTGTCCTTCCATGAGGCTGCTTCAACCAAAGCTAAGGAAGAACTTGTCCTTGCTTTGACTAACATGGAAAATTTGAAGAAAGATTTTGAAGCGGAGCGGTCCACATGGGAGGTGCAAAGGGACGCTCTAGAAAAAAGAGCAAAGGATGCCGAAGCCACTCTCAATCCGGTTATGCAGGAGCTATCCGGGTTGAAACAGCAAATAGAGCTCATGACTTCTGCTATCTTTAGTGAGTACCTGCCTTTGTATGTTTATATCCTTGCAATCCTTATTCCGCTCCATCTTAACTCGCCAATTGCACACAGGGAGGCGCATAACTCATCTTGGAGATGATGTCCGGAAGAAGCTCAAGGATGTGTATACCCTAGTAGAGCAGCTTTACTCCGGCGCTCAAAGGGCTATCAGTGCAATGTCACATAACAAACTGGCGCCGACTACCATCCAAGCCACCCTGGAGAAGCTATCTGTCCTACCTGTGCGTCTGTTGAGGTGAAGAAGTCTGCCGCCCGAGCTGGCTCTCTCATGGCACTGACCCGGGCCAAATCATGGGTCCCTGATCTTGATCCGGCTGAAGCCATGAACGGCTATCCCAGCAATAAAGAGGATGGGTCAGCCTTCTCAGCCGAAGATCTTCGTTCTTTAACTAAGGACATGTGCCCTCTTGCCACTAAGCTTGCTGATGAAGCAGATTTGACAAGGTATCATCTAGCTTATGATTTAGGAAATTCGCGGGTGGAGCAGCCGGTTTACGACACCGAAAATCTGATCCCACCAGTTTGTAACCACACTTTCGCTCCAGATATTGACCCTTCAGATCTTATCAATGAAGAAGTATATTTCCGTGCTCTCTCCAAGATTGACTGGTGCACTCCTGGTTTCCAGCCATTGCCTGAAGTTGATGAAGACCCGGAACAAGTTGACCCTCAGCCTTCGCAGCGTGAAGAGGAGTCGTAAACCGTCCGGTGTAACTTGTAGTTGCTGAATATTTTGCCAAAAACTTTGATCCATTTGGGTCTACAAGTGCCTTGTAATAGGATTAGTTGAAATACTGCCTTTGTTCCACTGTTTATGGCACTATTTGAATTGGCATCTTTCAATTTAATCTTCTGTTTGCAATGCGTGATCCGCTTATATTATATGTGCCTGCATGAACGAAGCTAAAAGATGTCCTGGCGGTTTACCACCGGACGGATTATACTGCTCTGATATATAAATCAAAGTAATAGCTGTTGATCACAAATATCTACCATACCTCTGATTAAGTGTGCTTGTTGACCTTAACCCGGTAGGAATAGTTGAAGGCGCAGGCGCTGATGAGGCTCTTGGCTCCCTTGTTTGGCTCAGCCTGATGACCAATCCGGCTTATAATGAACGCCGGTTTAACTCTCGCTCGTGTTCATGACCCAGACTTTAACTTTGCAGATATATGGTCAACTTTGTAGTTGTCCAGTCTCGCGTCAATGGACTTTGTTAAAAACCAATGATCATGACGACCAAGATTTGTGAAATCATAAAAATTAGAAATAAGGTTTTTTGGGCAAATAAGACCATGTTGTCGAGGCTTTTTACGAGCTGCCAGGCTCCAAATTCGAGGCTTTTTATGAGCTGCCAGGCTACTATCATTAACCATTTTAGCAAAGCCTGTCAAGATGCTCTGCAATCCTTAACCAAATCATCGATGACAAGCCACCCAATGTTTGAAAATCTAGTAAAGATTTTGTCTTTAGGTGATCAACTCGATGATCGTCAATTTAACGTGGCCAAGTTCAGGGTCCCAAGGGAGTAACTTGTGGCAGGTTCGATGGGTCATACCAGGTTTACCTGGACGGCGTGATTTACTTGAGGCAGGTAGGTTAATCCGGGGTTTTAGGTGCATGCACCGGGCTTCCAAGCCATGTTCACTACAAGGGTATTCAACTCTCTGCGAGCCCCTCGGTAGTGTGTGAGCCATTTTTGCTCGTCGGGGCATATGTTTGAGCTGGGTTGGGCACCAACACTCTCTTCTACCCCTCATCATCATGTGGAAATTGCCGAAGCAACCAGAGCAGTGCTATTATGATGGGCTTCATACCGCCGCCGGCTCAAGAGGCCATGGGGAACTCCCTTGCCCGCGGAAGCCCCCATGTGATTCTTGTTTGATAAGATGGCTGATTCCTTGATGTATCAAGGGCGCCGGTTTAGGAGGCCATGGTGAGATTCCGTAGAGAACTCCCATGTGATACTCCTTTGAAGAACACGGCTGATTCCTTGACTCTGTCAAGGGCGCCGGCTTAAGAGGCCATGGAAGGTTTCTTTCGAAACCCCCATGTGATACTCTTGTGTAGGAAAGACACGGCTGATTCCCTGATGCTATCAGGGGCGCCGGTTTAAGAGGCCATGGTGAGCTTCTTTCGAAGCCCCCATGTGATACTCTTTTTGCGAAGAAGATGGCTGATTCCCCGGTTTACCGGGGGCGCCGGTTTATTTATTAATCATAATATATACATGGTACATAAAGCGGAACCAATGGCTCAAGTGTAGTAAGGTCGAAGAAGAGCGATGTTCCACGGCCGCTTCGTCTCCTCCTCCGCCTTACGTGAGTCCTTATGTTCTCGAACGTCGACAAGGTAGTATGATCCATTGTGTAGGTTTTTGCTGACCACAAAGGGTCCTTCCCAAGGTGGGGATAGCTTGTGCATATCTGTCTGGTCTTGGATGAGCCGGAGCACCAGATCTCCCTCCTGGAATGTTCTGGTTTTAACCCGGCGGTTGTGGTACAGGCGCAGATCTTGTTGATAAATTGCTGACCGTGCTGCTGCCGTATCCCATTCCTCATCTAGCCAGTCCAAGCTGTCTTGCCTTGCTTGCTCATTATCCGCTTCAACGTAAGCTGCCACCCGTGGTGAATCATGCCGAATATCGCTGGGCAGGACCGCTTCAGCACCATATACCATAAAGAAAGGTGTGTACCCTGTTGATATGTTAGGCGTAGTGTTGATGCTCCATAAGACAGAGGGCAACTCCTCTACCCAGCAACCCGGTGTTCTTTGCAAAGGAACCATAAGCCGGGGCTTGATGCCTCTTAAGATCTATTGGTTGGCTCTCTCAGCTTGGCCGTTGGACTGAGGGTGAGCTACTGATGACACATCAAGGCGAATATGCTCTCTTTGACAGAACGCTTCCATCTCTCCTTTAGATAGGTTGGTGCCATTATCAGTTATAATGCTGTGTGAAAAGCCAAACCGGAAAATCACCTTTTTGATGAACTTGACTGCTATTGCTGCATCACACTTACTGACAGGCTCTGCTTCGACCCACTTTGTAAATTTGTCCACTGCTACCAACAGGTGGGTTTTCTGATCTTGGGATCTTTTAAAGGGTCCAACCATATCAAGCCCCCAAGTCGCAAACGGCCAAGTGATTGGAATCATCCGCAGCTCCTGCGCCGGTACATGAGCACGCCGCGAAAATTTCTGGCAAGCGTCACATTTTCTGACCAAGTCCTCTACGTCGGCGTGAGCCGTCAGCCAGTAGAACCCATGACGAAAAGCTTTAGCTACCAAGGACTTTGAACCAGCGTGATGACCAAAATCCCCTTCATGAATCTCTCAAAGAATATCACAGCCTTCCGCTGACGATACGCACCGCTGAAATGCTCCAGAAACACTGCGGTGATGAAGTTCTCCATTGACGATAGTCATAGAATTAGACCGTCGGATTATCTGCCGAGCCTCCACTTCGTCCTCTGGCAATTCACCTCGGCTCATATATGCCAGATAAGGGAGTGTCCAATCCGGAATGACGTGAAGCGCTGCGACCGACTGTGCTTCCGGATCAGGAACAGCCAGGTCCTCTTCTGAAGGTATCTGTACTGACGGGCTATGCAATTTATCCAAGAAGGTATTAGGTGGAACCGGTTTACGCTGAGAGCCCAGCCGGCTTAATGCATCGGCCGCTTCATTTTTTCGCCGGTCTATGTGATCCACCTGATATCCCTTGAAGTATCCTGTGACTGCATCCACTTCTCGTCGGTAAGCCGCCATGAGCGGATCCTTAGAGTCCCACTTACCAGATACTTGTTGTGCCACTAGATCTGAGTCACCAAAGCACTTGACCCGGCTCAAGTTCATCTCCTTGGCCATCCGTAAACCATGGAGGAGAGCTTCGTACTCAGCATCATTATTAGTACAAGGGAACATTAAACGGAGGACATAACAGAACTTATCACCTCGTGGGGAAGTTAACACGACTCCAGCCCCCGAGCCCTCCAATTGCCTTGAACCATCAAAGTGAATAGTCCAGTATGTATGATTCGGCTTCTCCTCAGGTACTTGCAACTCTGTCCAATCATTGATGAAATCCACGTGCTTGGGACTTTATAGCAGTACGGGGCACATATTTTAACCCGTGTGGGCTAAGCTCAATGGCCCATTTCGCCACTCTGCCAGTGGGTTCTCTGTTCTGGATTATATCCCCCAACGGAGCAGAACTCACAACAGTGATTGGATGGCCCTGGAAGTAGTGTTTCAACTTCCGGTTTGCCATGAACACACCATATACCAATTTCTGCCAGTGTGGATATCTTTGTTTTGACACAATGAGCACCTCACTGATATAATAAACCGGACGTTGAACCGGATATTCTTTGCCTGCTTCTTTGCGCTCCACCACAATGGCTACGCTAACTGCACGGGCATTGGCGGCCACGTATAATAACAGCGGCTCCTTGTCAACCGGGGCAGCAAGAACTGGTGGTTCTGCTAATTGCCGCTTCAAATCCTCGAACGCAGCGTTCACAGCATCGCTCCAGACAAACCGGTCCGTTTTCTTCATCATCTGATAAAGCGGGGTCGCCTTCTCTCCCAAACGGCTGATGAACCGGCTCAACGCTGCAATACGGCCTGCCACACGCTGGACATCATTGATACAAGCCGGTTTAGCCAAGGATGTGATCGCCTTGATTTTCTCCGGATTAGCCTCAATCCCTCTGTTTGATACTAAGAATCCAAGGAGTTTGCCTGCTGGAACACCGAAAACACACTTCTCCGGATTAAGCATCATCTTGTAAACCCGGAGGTTGTCAAAGGTTTCTTTTAAGTCCTCTATCAGCGCCTCCTCCTTCCTGGATTTTACCACGATGTCATCAACATATGCATGGACATTCCTTCCAATCTGCCCTTGTAGGCAGTTCTACACGCAACGCTGATAAGTTGCTTGGGCACTCTTGAGCCCAAAAGGCATGGATACATAGCAGAAGGCTCCAAAGGGAGTTATGAAAGCTGTCTTCTCCTGGTCCTTGACTGCCATCTTGATCTGATGATAACCTGAATATGCATCCAAAAAACTTAGCCGCTCACATCCCGCCGTAGCATCAATAATCTAATCAATACGGGGGAGAGCAAAAGGATCAGTTGGGCAAGCCTTGTTCAAGTCTGTGTAATCAACACACATCCGCCAAGTTCCGTTTTTCTTTAGCACCAGCACCAGATTAGCCAACCACTCTGGATGAAACACCTCAACTATGAATCATGCGGCCAAGAGCCTAGCCACTTCTTCACCTATAGCCTTGCGCCTCTCCTCATTGAAGCGGCGCAAATACTGCTTGACCGGTTTAAACTTCGGATCAATATTAAGACTGTGCTCAGCGAGTTCCCTCGGTATACCTGGCATGTCAGAAGGTTTCCATGCAAAGATATCCCGGTTCTCACGGATGAACTCGATGAGCGCGCTTTCCTATTTGGGGTCTAGGTTAGCGCTGATAGTGAACTGTTTAGATGAATCGCCCGGAACAAAGTCAACTTGCTTGGTCTCCTCTGCTGATTTAAATTTCAACGTCGGATCATGCTCTGTAGTTGGCTTCTTCAACGGGGACATATCTTCCGGATCAACATTGTACTTGTAAAACTTCAGCTCCTCTGTAGCACAGACTGCCTCAACATATGTTGCGTCTCCTTCCTCGCATTCCAATGCATTCTTGCGGCTCCCGTGAACCGTGATGGTTCCCTTGTAACCCGGCATCTTAAGCTGCAGATAAACATAACACGGTCTGGCCATGAATTTGGCGTAAACCGGCCTCCCAAACAGAGCATGATATGGGCTCCTGATCTTTACAACCTCAAAGGTCACCGTCTCCGATCTAGAGTCCTGCTCGTCCCCAAAGGTAACTTCCAGATCGATTTTTCCGACTGGGTAAGCTGATTTACCTGGCACCACTCCATGAAACACTGTGTTGGACTGTCGGAGCTTCTTATCGGTCAATCCCATACGTCAAAAAGTCTCATAGTATAGGATATTGATGCTGCTACCTCCATCCATAAGCACCTTTGTGAACTTGTAGCCACCCACCTGTGGTGCCACCACCAAGGCCAGCTGACCCGGATTATCAACCCGTGGTGGGTGATCCTCTCTGCTCCGCACAATTGGTTGCTCTGACCAACGCAAACAATGTGGTATCGCCGGTTCAACAACGTGCACTGCTCTCTTCAGAACCTTTTGATCCCGTTTGCATAGGCTTGTGGTGAAAACATGATACTGCCCACTACTTAGCTCCTTCGGATTATTCTGATATCCGGATTGCTGCTGCTGCTGACGCTGTTGATTGCCCTGGTTGTTGTATCCACCCTGACCATGTTGCTGGTTCTGCTGATGCTAATTGTTGCCGTTGTGGTTATTATTACCACCATGATATCCGGATCCGGATCCACCACCCTGGTAACCCGGACCCTGAAAACCGGGACCTGATCCGCCGGGGGGTCCGTGGTTATACTTGGCCTGTTTCATAAACTCCTGCATAATAAAACAGTCCTTCCAGAGATGTGTGGCCGGGTTTTCCTCTGTATCGTGTTTTGGGCAAGGCACACTCAACTGGCGATCCAGGTTAATGGGTGGCCTCCCATTACGTGGGGGCGGTCTACCCTTGCGGCGCTGCCCGTTGTCTTGAATGTTGGTATTGGCCATGAAATCCGAGCTGCCCTCCGCTTTACATTTGCCATTGTAACCTATACCTGCCGGATTGGCCTGCGCGGGTTTACCGTTTTTGCTCGCTTTCCCGGACTTGTCTCAGTCTGCGTCTAGATACTTGGTGTTATGAGAGTCTCCATACTTTACCAAAGCGCCCATGAGCATTCCCATGTCATTGCAATCACGCTTGAGCCGTCCCAGCTTCTGTCTCAAAGGCTCAAACCGGCAATTGCCTTCCAAGGTCACTATAGCCGTGCTCGGATTGATGCTATTGGAGGATTGCAAAATTTCAGATACTCCCCGCACCCAACTTCTTGTGGTCTCTTGCTCTCCTTGAACACATGCAGCTAAGTCAACCACGGACATCGGCTGCTTGCATGTGTCTTTGAAATTATTGATAAACCGGCGACGCAACTCGCCCCATGATCCGATGGAGTTGGGTGGTAAGCCCTTTAGCCATGTCCGGGTCGTGCCCTCAAGCATCATTGTGAAGTATTTGGCGCACGCAGCTTCGTCCACATCAAGCATCTCCATAGCCATCTCATAACTTTCAATCCACGCCTCCGGAGCCAGATCCACCGTGTAGTTGGGTACCTTGCGCAGGCCTTTGAAGTCTTTGGGTAATTTCACGTTTCGTAAAGCGGGGATGAGGCACTGCACCCCTAAGGAACTGGACATGATTCCTGTTTCTGTGGTGGTGGGGTGAACTGGCGTTGCTTGACGGGTATCGTCGCGAGCAGTATGTCTAGCCTGGTCCACCACCTCCTGGGCATGTGCTCTTGCTCCCACTGGATTATCCTGCCTCTGTCTGTGCCGTCTCCGCGCGCTGCTAGATACTGCCGGTTCATCCAGGTGCCTCGTGTAACTCCGGCTCGGGCGGGGGTTGAATGAATCCTCTCCCGGCTATAAGAATACGCCTATTGCTGTGTTAACGCCGTGTCCAGCAACTCCTTAGCCCGTCGTGCCTCCACTGCTATGGGGGACGTCCCCTCAATGGGCAGAGCGGCCAGCCGTGAAGCGGCGGCGACAATGTTGTCCAACGGGTTAGGATAATGACCGGGAGGGGTGGGTACGTGCGGCATCGACACAACTTGGCGGTTCCGCTCTGTGGCTGGTGGCTGAACCGACGCGCGTGTCCCCGGAGCTCCTCCCCGGTTTACCTCTGGGCGGTTACTGGCTCCCGCTCCTGGTGTGCCAAAGAGATTCCTTGCCTCATAAACCGGCGGTAGACGAGTTTGTTGCCTTCTGTACATTACCTCCTGTGAAGCGTTTTGATCCAGCCTGAGCCGAAAAGCTTGGGAATCTAACTCTGCCTACCTTGTAGCCATCCTGGCTTTCTCCGCATCCAGATCCAACTTAGCTTGCTCAATCCTGCTTTTCAACTGAGCGATCTCCGCATCATGCTGCGCCTTGTCGGCCTGGGCTACTTCTGCTGTTGCGAAAACCGTCAAGTTATCGACTAAGGTGGTTAAGACGTTAGAGGGCGACGGGGGAAGGTCTCCAACTCTGGCCCCAGCTGCCTCTGAGGTTATCGCCCCAGTCGTCGAGGGCTGCTGCATAGGTTGTGATCCGGCCATGAAAACAGCAACTCTGTTCGGCGGATCAAAGGGGTCCGAAATACTATCGCCATCGGACACACCCTCGGACCGGCCGTCCTGCAACAGATACAAAGATTCGGTCTCTCCGGATGAAGATTCTTCGTCAGAATAGACAACTGTCTCACCACCAGAATCCGATCCGTCCTCGGCTTGTACTCCATGCACTGCTCCAACGAAAACATGCTTCATGGCGGGCTGAACCCGGGCCGATCTCGCACGCTGAGCCGGCTCAACGATGTTGGGGAAGATGTCCGACTCTGGTCCCGGTTCGCCGATCTTGCCGATGAAGACGTGGATGCCGCCGAAGGGGACCCGGTACCCGTATTCGATTGAATCGGCCTCGGGGCCCCAGCCGGCGTCGTCATTGTAGATCCGGCCACCACGACTCTTGTTCAACCGGCCCACTGCGTAGCCCTTGAGCCCTTCAAAGCTGCCCTTCAAGAACTCGAAACCATCGTGCGATACCCCCATGGTGGGCGCCAACTGTCATGGATTTAGCACGGCAGATGTCCGGATTAACGGACTTAGGTGTGAGGCCATCGCTCGGGTTAACTTGAAGGGGTTAAAGCGGACGAAGGACACAGGGAGTTTTATACTAGTTCGGCCCCTTCGATGAAGGTAAAAGCCTACGTCTAGTTTGGTGTGGTATTGCTTGGGCTTCGATGACCAGGGAGCGAATCCACTTGCCTGTGTCTCGAGTTGTTGTTTCTTGTCCTAAACCGTCGCCGGGTCGTCCCTTTATATAGGAGGTGACGGCCGGTCCGGTTTACAGAGTCCTGAGGCCGGCTCATAAACGTGTCCGCCTCGGTCTCTACTCTTTCTATCTTACATTCCAAGTTACATGATACGACGGTTTACAGACCGTGGGCCTTATACATGGGCCCTAAACCTCTATGGGTTGTAACATCTTGTACATATTCTACTGGGCTTGTAATAATAAAACCTTGTCAGTGTAGTCCGGACCCTCCTAGCCGGTTTATACCTGCTAGTAATATCCCTGACATGTAGGGTCCATACGCTTAACGTTCGATGACGATTTGTATTATGAGTTATGTGTTTTGGTGACTGAAGTTTGTTCGGAGTCCCGGATGAGATCACAGACATGGCGAGGAGTCTCGAAATGGTCGAGAGGTAAAGATTCATATATTGGAAGGTTTTATACGGACACCGGAATGGTTCCGGAGAGGTTCGGGGATTTATTGGAGTACTTGGAGGCTATCGGAACTTCCCGGGAAAGTTAATGGGCCTCATGGGCCTTTGTGGAGAAGAGGAGGCAGGCCACGGGAGGTGGCGCGCGCCTCCCCCTTGTCCAAACCGAATTGGACTAGGTGTGGGGGCGCGGCCACCCCTTTCCTTCTCCTCTCCCCCCTTTCTTCTTTCCCCTCTACATTCGAACGAAGGGGGAATCCTACTAGGAACGGAGTCCGAGTAGGACTCCCCCCATGGCGCGCCACCCCTAGGGCCAGCCACCTCCTCCTCCCCTCCTTTATATACGTGGGTAGGGGCACCCCAAAGGCACAATAGACAATCTCTTAGCCGTGTGCGATGCCCCCTCCACAGTTTACACCTCAGGTCATAGCGTCGTAGTACTTAGGCAAAGCCCTACGTGGATCACATCACCAACACCATCGCCATGCCGTCGTGCTGACGGAACTCTCTCTCGATACTCTACTGGATCAAGAGCTTGAGGGACGTCATCGAGCTGAACGTGTACTGAACACGGAGGTGCCGTATGTTCAGTACTTGGATCGGTTGGATCGTGAAGACGTTCGACTACATCAACCACGTTAATACAATGCTTCCACTTTTGGTCTAAGAGGGTACATAGACACACTCTTCCGTCTCGTTGCTATGCATCTCCTAGATATATCTTGCGTGATCGTAGGAACTTTTTTGAAATTGCATGTTACGTTCCCAATAGTTCTTTGTGTTGGATTGAATATTATGAATATGAAATTGTGTGATGCACATCGTATACTTAGCCCACACATACTTGTGGTGACATTGGAGTATCTAGGTGACATTAGGGTTGATTGATGCATGTTACGTGGTGTTATTCTAGTACGAACTCTAGGGCTGTTTGTGACACTTATAGGAATAGCCCAATAGATTGGTCAGAAAGAATAACTTTGAGGTGGTTTCATACCCTACAAGCAATTTCATCTTATGTTCTCCGCGATAGGAACTTTGGAGTGCTTCTTTGTTGCACGTTGAGGGATTGTTATATGATCCAGTTATGTTACCATTGTTGAGAGAACTTGCACTAGTCAAAGTATGAACCCTAGGCCTTGTTTCCAATCATTGCAATACCGTTTATGCTCACTTTTATCATTAGTTACCTTGTTGTTTTCATATTTTCAGATTACAAAAACCTATATCTACCATCCATATTACACTTGTATCACCATCTCTTCGCCGAACTAGTACACCTATACAATTTACCATTGTATTGGGTGTGTTGGGGACACAAGAGACTCTTTGTTGTTTGGTTGCAGGGTTGTTTCAGAGAGACCATCTTCACTCTATGCCTCCCACGGATTGATAAACCTTAGGTCATCCTCTTCAGGGAAAATTGCTACTATCCTACAAAACTCTGCGCTTGGAGGCCCAACACGAGTCTTCAAGAAGAATGTTGTGTAGTAGACATCATTGATCATATCTACTTTATGATTCATGTTCGACCTTTCAGTCTCCAGTGTTCTAAGGCCATGTTTGTACATGCTAGGCTCGTCAAGTTTAACCTGAGTATTCCACACATGCAAAACTGTCTTGCACCTGTTGTATGTGAACGCAGAGTCTATCACACCCGATCATCACGTGGTGTCTCAACAAGACGAAATGTAGCAACGGTGCATATTCAGGGAGAACACTTTTACCTAGAAATTTAGTTAAGGGATCTTCTTATAATGTTACCGCCGTACTAAGCAACATAAGATGCATAAAAGATAATAATCACATGCAATCAAAATATGTGACAAGATATGGACATCATTATCTTGTGCTTTTGATCTCCATCTCCAAAGCATCATCATGATCTCCATCGTCACCGGCTTGACACCTTGATCTCCATCGTAGCATCATGGTCGTCTCGACAACTCTTGATTCTATGACTATTGCTAACTCATAGCGATAAAGTAAAGCAATTACATGACGTTTGCAATTCATACAATAAATAGACAACCATAAGGCTCCTACTGGTTGCCGATAATTTACAAAACATGATCATATCATACAATAACGTATAACTCATCACGTCTTGCCCATATCACATCACAACATGCCCTTCAAAAACAAGTTAGACGTCCTCTACTTTGTTGTTGCAAATTTTTACGTGGCCGCTACGGGCTTCTTGCAAGAATTGTTCTTACCTACATCATAAAACCACAACAGCGATTTTTCAAGTTTGTTGTTTTAACCTTCAACAAGGACCGACTGCAGTCAAATTCGATTTAACTAAAGTAGGAGAAACTGACAGCCGCAAGCCACCTTTATGCAAAACTAGTTGCATGTATGTCGGACCGGTCACATGAACGTGGTCATGTAAGGTTGGTCCGGGCTGCTTCATCCCACAATACCGCCGAATCAAAATAAGACGTTGGTGGTAAGAGTATGACTATCATCGCCCACAACTCTTTGTGTTCTACTCGTGCATATCATCTACACATAGACCTGGCTCTGATACCACTATTGGGAAACATAGCATGCAATTTCAAAAAAATCCTACGCTCACGCAAGATCTATCTAGGAGATGCATAGAAATGAGGGGGAGAGTATGTCTATGTACCCTTGTAGACCAAAAGTGGAAGCGTTTGACAACACAGTTGATGTAGTCGAACTTCTTCTAGCTCCGGCTGATCAAGCACCGAATGTACGGCACCTCCGAGTTCTGCACACGTTCAACTCGATGACGTCCCTCATCCTCTTGATCCAGCAAGATGTCGAGGAAGTAGATGAGTTCCGTCAGCACGACGGCGTGGTGACGGTGATGGTGAAGTGATTCGCGCAGGGCTTCGCCTAAGCACCGCGAGAATATGACTGTGTGTGTAAACTGTGGAGGAGGGCGACGCACATGGCTAACAATTGATGTTGTATGTTCTAGGCGCCCCCTCCCCACATATATATAGGTGGGATGGGAGGAGAGGCAGCCAAGGGGCACCCCAAGTAGGTTGAATCCTACTTGGGGTCTTCCCCAATTCGCCCCCCCCCCCTTACCATATTTACATGGAGAAGAAAGGAAGGGGGAAGAAGAGAAGGAAGGGGGGGCGAACCCCCTCTTCTTCTTCTCCGATTCAGACACTTGCCATAGGGGGGCACGCCACCCATTGTGGGCTGGTGTGCTCCCCTCTC
>LR738713.1:569663786-569693422 GCA_902687465.1 Secale cereale | reverse complement strand
CCCCCCCCCCGGCAATCCGGTAAATACTCGATAGACTCCGGAACACTTCCGCTGTACGAATACCATCGTCCTATATATTAATCTTTACCTCTAGACCATTTCGAGACTCCTCGTCATGTCCGTGATCTCATCCGGGACTCCAAACAACATTCAGTCACCAAATCACATAACTCATATAATACAATATCGTCATCGAACGTTAAGCGTGCGGACCCTACGGGTTCGAGAACTATGTAGACATGACCGAGACACTTCTCTGGTCAATAACCAATAGCAGAACATCGATGCTCATATTGGCTCCTACATATTCTACGAAGATTTTTATCGGTTGAACCATTATGACAACATATGTTATTCCCTTTGTCCATCGGTATGTTACTTACCCGAGATTCAATCGTCGGTATCTTCATACCTAGTTCAATCTCGTTATCGGCAAGTCTCTTTACTCGTTCCGTAATACATCATCCTGAGACTAGCTCATTAGTAAGTTTCTTGCAAGGCTTATTTTGATTTGTATTACCGACATGGCCTACAGATACCTCTCCGATACTCTGAGTGACAAATCCTAATTTTGACCTATGCCAACTCAACAAACACCTTCGGAGATACCTGTAGAGCATCTTTATAATCACCCAGTTACGTTGTGATGTTTGATAGCACACAATGTATTCCTCCGGTATCCGGGTGTTGCATAATCTCATAGTCGTAGGAATATGTATTTGACATGAATAAAGCAACAACAATAAAACTGTGATCCCGTTATCAAATGAAAACTCATGCCCATGGTTAGGAAACCTTAACCATCTTTGATCAACGAGCTAGTCTAGTAGAGGCTCATTAGGGACATAGTGTTTGTCTATGTATTCACACATGTATTAATGTGTCCGATCAATAAAATTCTAGCATGAATAATGAACATTTATCATGAATAAGGAAATATAAAATAACAACTTTATTATTTCCTCTAGGGCATATTTCCTTCCCTAGTAGCTTGGTGATAGTGACTAGAGAACTTTGTCAATCACTATATTATCTAGAAGATTAACTCCCACTTGATTCAAGTGATTCTAATACCCAGACATTCTGAGCACATGCTCACTAGCTGAGTTGTTCTCGTCCATCTTGTAGGCAAAGTACTTGTCAAAGGTCTCATACTTCTTGACACGGGCATGAGTCTGAAATACCAATTTCAACTCTTGGAACATCTCATATGCTCTGTGGCATTCAAAAAGTTTTTGAAGTCCCGGTTCTAAGTCGTAAAGCATGGCGCACTAAACTATTAAGTAGTCATCATATCGAGCTTGCCAAACGTTCATAACGTCTGCATCTGCTTCTGCAATAGGCCCGTCACCTAGTGGTGCATCAAGGACATAATAATTATGTGCATCAATGAGGATAATCCTCAGATCACGAACCTAGTCCGCATTATTTCTACCATCATCTTTCAACTTAGTTTTCTCTAGGACCGTATCAAAAACAGGGGAGCTAAATCGTGAGCTATTGATCTACAACATAGATATGCAACAACATATTGACTAAGTTCATGATAAATTTAAGTTCACTTAATAAAATTACTAATGAACTCCCACTTAAATTAACATCCCTTAGGTTATCTAAGTGATACATGATCCAAATCAAGTAACCCATGTCCGATCGTCACGTGAGATGGGGTAGTCATCAATGGTGAACACCTCTATGTTGATCATATCTACTATATCATTCATGCTTGACCTTTCAGTCTCCAGTGTTCCGAGGCCAGGTCTATACATGTTAGGCTCGTCAAGTTTAACCCAAGTATTCCGCGTGTGTAAGAGTGTCTTACACCCGGTGTATGTGAACGTCAAGTATATCACACCGGATCATCACGTGGTGTCTCGAAATAACGAACTGTAGCAATGGTGCATACTCGGGGAGAACACTTTTATGTTGAAATTTAGTGAAGGGATCATCTTATAATGCTACCGCCGCTCTAAGCAGAATAAGTTGCATAAAGGATAAACATCACATGCAATCAAAATATGTGACATGATATGGCCATCATCATCTTGTGCTTTTGATCTCCATCTCCAAAGCATCGTCATGATCTCCATCATCACCGGCTCGACACCTTGATCGCCATCGTTGCATCATGGTCGTCTCGCCAACTATTGCTTCTAAGAGTATTGCTAACTCATAGTGATAAAGTAAATCAATTACATGGCGCTTGCATTTCATACAATAATTAAGAGACAACCATAAGGCTCCTGCCGGTTGGCGATATTGCAAAACATGATCATCTAATACAATAACGTACAACTCATCACATCTTGACCATATCACATCACAACAAGCCCTGCAAAAATAAGTTAGACGTCCTCTACTTTGTTGTTGCAAGTTTGATGTGGCTGCTACGGGCTTCTATCAAGAACTGTTCTTACCTTCGGCACAAAACCACAACGGTGATTTATCGAGTTTGCTATTTTAACCTTCATCAAGGATCGGCCGTAGTCAAATTCGATTCAACTAAACTAGGAGAAACAGACACTCGCTAGCCACCTTTATGCAAAACAAGTTGCATGTCTATCGGTGGAACCGACCTCATGTACGTGAAAATGTAAGGTTGGTCTGGACCACTTCATCTTACAACGCCGCCGAATCAAAATAAGACGTTGGTGGTCAGCAGTATGACGATCACCGCCCACAACTCTTTCTGTTCTACTCATGCATATGATCTACGCATAGACTTGGCTCATGATGCCAATGTTGGGAAACATTAAATGGAAGAACAAAAAAATTCTATGCACACGCAATGATCTATCCATGGAGATGCATATCAACGAGGGGAGAGTGTGTCTACGTACCCTCATATACCGCAAACGGAAGAGTTTCACAACATGATTAATGTAGTCGAACTTCTTCACACTTCAACCGATCAAGTACCGAATGCACGACACCTCCGTGTTCTGCACACTTTCAGCTCGGTGACGTCCCTCGCCTTCTTAATCCAGCAAGGCGTCGAGGTAGTGTATGAGTTCCGTCAGCACGACGATGTGGTGGCGGTGATGGTGAAGTGATATCCGTAGGGCTTCGCCTAAGCACTACGAAAACATGACCAGGGGTATAAATGGTGGAGGGGAACAATTGATCTACGGTGTGCTAGGAGCCCCCTCCCTCATATATATAGGTGGGAGGGGGAGGGGAGAGGCCAGGGCGCGTCCTAGGGCTGGCCGCCCCCCTAGGGGCCTGCCTTGCCCTGCGCCCCCCTGCCATGTTTATCCGAGAGGGAAGGAAAGAGGAAGGTTGAGGGAAGGAAGTGTGAATCCTAATCCACACTTTCCTTTTCCTTCTCCCCTTTCCTTCTCCTCCATAGGCCGGCCCATATGGGGGGCGCACCAGCCCCTTGTGGCTGGTGCGTTTCCCCTCTTGGCCCATAAGACCAATCTCTTTTGCCGGGGGTGCCCGAAACCCCTTCCGGTGACCCGATAAGTACCCGATACCCTCCGAAACACTTCCGGTGTCCGAATACCATCGTCCTATATATCAATCTTTACCTCTCGACCATTTCGAGACTCCTCTTCATTTCCATGATCTAATTCGGGACTCTGAACAGCATTGAGTCACCAAATCACATAACTCATATAACACTATATCGTCAACGAACGTTAATGTGTGGACCCTACGGGTTTGAGAACTATGTAGACATGACCGAGACACCTCTCCAGTCAATAACCAATAGCGGAACCTGGATGCCTATATTGGCTCCTACATATTCTACGAATATCTTTATCGGTCGAACCGTTATGACAACATACACAATTCCCTTTGTCCGTCGGTATGTTACTTGCCCGAGATTCGATCGTTGGTATTTCTATACCTAGTTCAATCTTGTTACAGGCAAGTCTCTTTACTCGTTCCGTAATACATCATCTCGTGACTAACTCATTAGTCATTTTTTTTTGCAAGGCTTATTATGATGTGTATTGCCGATAGGGCCCGCAGATACCTCTCCCATACTCGGAGTGACAAATCCTAATCTCGAGTCGATGCCAACCCAGCAAAACACCTTCGGAGATACCTGTAGAGCATCTTTATAATCACCCAGTTACGTTGTGACGTTTGATAGCACACAAGGTATTCCTTCGGTATCCGGTAGTTGCATGATCTCATAGTCAAAGGAATATGTATTTGACATACATGAAAGCAGTAGCAATAAACTGTACGAACAAATGCTAAGCTAACGGGTGGGTCTTGTCCATCACAACATTCTCATAATGATGTGATCCTGTTATCAAATGACAATTCATGTCCATGGTTAGGAAACCTTAACCATCTTTGATTAACGAGCTAGTCTAGTAGAGGCTTACTAGGGACATTGTATTTGTTTATGTATTCACACATGTATTTAGGTTTTCGGTCAATACAATTCTAGCATGAACAATAAACATTTATCATGATTAAGGAAATATAATAATAACATTTTTATTATTGCCTCTAGGGCATATTTCCATCAGTAACCTCATCAATGGGTCCCTTCCTCAAATGTGTAAGGGTGAGATGTCGCAATCCAATATCTTCCCTATTGTTTGACCGGGTGGTCAAAGCACTGGCAGCCATCTTATTGGCGCCGATTTTTCCTGGCCACATCCACGGTGTCACCGCTCATCTACTTCTAGGTGAATTACACATATACAATAGGTTGATGACACCTTAACCCTCGTCCAAAAGGAAGATACATAAATTCTAAATCTCAAATTTGCGCTCATGTTCTCGAAGAAAATGCAGATTCTTAAAGTTGACATGCTCAAAGCTAGGTGATTGTCATTGGACATCACTTCACGACCATATCCGAGTTGTTAATGCCACTAAATGGAAGATTGATAACTTTCCTATCTCCTACCTTGTCATGCCTATCTCTATCTCAGTCTCAATCTCTCTATCTTTATCTCTATCTCTATCGCTATCTCTATATCTCAATCTCTCTATCTCTATCTCTATCTATCTATATCTATCTATCTATCTATCTATCTATCTATCTATCTATCTATATCCATTCTTATAGATACTCAAAAAGAACCGTAAGCTTCTCGTTTCAGTCTTTCTTTCGTCCAACCTCCCAAAGTACGTTACCCCTCCCTCCTTCCCATTTTTTCGGCCCATCTCTGGTTTATCTCCCACACGGTTTTCCTGAATCCCCCTAAACTGCCCCACGTCTGATTAACTTACCAAATAAAATAATGATATATTTGGTAAGACAATAAACTATTACCAAATAAGTACTTAACAATAAGATGAGAAATAAATCGAGGTGATTGCATACAAAAACCACAAAATTTTAGCACATCAATCTAAAAGTGATAGGCGTGCCGTCACATCATAACATATTGGGACATACATGCATATATCGCCTTTGACAAAAGCATATGTAAGGCTTATTTTGGGAAGGATCTAGAACATAGAGTTAGCGCTACTTGGTCAACTAGTTGGTGATGTGATGACTGAAAGATCAAATCGACCATAGTGCCCAAATATGGCACCCTTGACAACGTATCCTGTTCGGTGCAAGGTGGTCCCTAATTATGCAAAAAGTTTGCATATGATCTAGCATTAATTTAAGTTAGGGGTTAGACACCTGATTAGAAATGGTGCAGCGCTCCTCAAAAGATCATTTTCCCTCTTTTGCTTGAACATGCACCTGAATTCTATGAATGTGTCTGAGAATAAGTTTTCCAGGGTGATTGATGGACCATGCACTTACCACGTGATGTACCTTCGGTCATGATGATTGAGATGTTAGCGTAGTGTGAGGTTGCAAGACGATACCAATGATGTATTGATGTGAGACGGGATGCATGCCATGTTGTGTCCTCATCCATGGAGCCATGTACTTCTTACTCAGTGAAGTCCTTATATTAAAAACTCTCTTGGTAGTCATAGTGTCCCATTTCCAGACACATGTGTAAGTGCATTCCGTAATACTCTAAAGATCAAGGCTTTGATGACGCAACTGGCACGAGAATGTATCCCTTTTAGCGACCAGATTCAAAAGTACCATGGTCCCTCAAATGGAATGTGTGCCTGAGGGCATGTCTAACCAAACCTCCAGACGATTCCTCCTCAAACTCCTCAAATACGAGGAGTTAAAAAATGTATGGAGCTAACCGAATCCTCAAATTTAATTCCTGAAAATCCAAATTGTGATCAAACATCTCATTTGAAACTCAAATTTAAAACTAGTTAGGACCACATAGTGCACGTATTCCGTAACACAACATCTTAATTCACAATTAAAGTAGATACCATTTATTAGAGACAAATTAAATTTAAGACGAGCTAAATTAAAGGTAGGGTTTGAGGGCGGCATGGAAGAGCTAGGGTTTGGTTGGGGGAGGGGGGAGCTGCGTCGGTGGGAGCGGCATGTAGGTCAATTGAGCAGCACCAACAGTTGTGCCATTTTCTCAGTGAGAGGAGCACATACGAGATTCCAATAGAATGAGCATTTCGTTCCCAAACATGAGCATGAAATGAATCTTTTGAGGTTTAACTCCTCAAATTTTCGAGAAATTATAGGTTCAAGGATTTTGTTAGCTAGAGTTTAACTCCCCAAAAGATCTCAATACAAGAATTTTAGGATTTTTAAGGATTCGATTAGATATGAGCTTAAGCGGTGAGCTACTCTTCACGTGGAATGGTGTTCCTCAGATGCTTTGCCGCGACTGGAACCATCCCCCATTGGTAAGTTTTTTACCATCATGCATGGGTTTTGGGACAACCCTTGGATATATTTCATCGGTCCATATTATTTATACTCTCGGAGATATTAAGCAATACCCCGACCTTTGAAACCGTTTTCCATATAACGCTTCGTGAGAGACAGAGAAAGCCTAAGGCGGTCCTCCTAACCCTAGCCACTTTCCCCTCTCACCAATAGGGCGCATTGCCAGTCAAAGCCCACACGACGCTGGCGGCAGGTACGAGGTCTGTTTCAGGGATGGCTTTGCTGGGAATGTCTTGGAGGTCTTAGAGGGTTGCTACAGTTGGAGAAGGAGATGCGGGCTCGAGTGGAGGCCTTCGCCAGGCATTGCTCGATGGCGGCGTTGGTGAAGCTGGCAGAGGCCGGACGAATCCAACGCCTTGAGGTTAGATGGTGGACCAGCCTGGCTAGGACACCAGAGAAGACGACGTCGGTGCATGGCCCTTGACGACGGTGAGTTCGATCTCGGATCTGGACTTCGCGGACAACCACGTGAGTAATTTGTATCAGATTTTCTTTAGAGATTCTCCGTATTTGGTTTCGGTTGACGTGGTGGTGACGTTTTCCAAATCTAGGAATAATGTCTTTTCCGTCCCTTTCTCCGTTTCGTTGGTGTTCTTATCACCGGAGGGGATGTGAGGTTTTGTGCCTCCGACTCTTCTCGGATCCGGTTAGTTTAGGTTTTCAGTGAATCCATTTGGATTCGGCCGGCTTTCATGGTCTAGCGTTTCTACAAGTCCTTATCGACGGTCCCTTCTTTAAAGTGGTGATTTGCTTCACATATCACGGGCATGACGTCTCCTTCTCTGCATTGACGATTTCTCGACCGCTTCTTCTACAAGTTTTTGTGTTTCACAAAGTTAGCTCCACCAAAACGAAGGCCCGAGAGGCATCGAACTCGGTTCACGACGCCCCACCGGAATGACGAGGAATACATGACGTGCTCAGGGGTCCGAAGGAACATGCGCCAGCATGCATGTTGGAGGCCATCCCAGACGTGGTGCACGCGGCGGCAGAGAGAAGCGAGAGATCTGGTGGCCGTTGGACGGCGTCGCCATTGAAGTTCCCAACCTGACGAGCCAGAGCAGTAACTTAAATTTGCAAGGTCCCATTCTACTCCCTCCGTTCACTTTTGTAAGACCGTTTAGACATTTAAGACAACACATAAAACAGTTCAATTTCAGCTGTCCTAAAGGACTTACAAAAGTGAACAGAGGGAGTACCAAAAAAAACAAGAAAACGAAGAAAGAATTGAAATCCCATTGGCCGAGAAATAGCCGTACGCCCGTGCCTTCCTGCTGCCACGTACATCAACTATTGGCAAGCAGTGCACACGCAGCGGTTCTCGCAGCGTCCTCAGACCCTCCGCGTCACAGACTCATCGGAGCCTCGATCTTTCGCCGCCCTGCATTTCGCAAAGCTCCGGCCATCTCACCGTCACATCTCACGGCCAACCTTAATCCTAACCCAATATATGCATGCATGTAGCCTGTGCATTTTACATGCTTAATCGATCAAGATCTGTGCACCATTTCTCGTCAACTTCCTTGAAGGTCACATCTTCTCTTCATCACTGGTCAAGTCATCTCATCAACTATACACTATTACCAGCAGGTTATAGGCCCTGTTTGGATACCCTGGGTTAGAGTTAGTTTGGGTTAGTTTGGACTCAACTAACCCAAAAGTATCCAAACAGGAGGGTTAGTTTGGGTTAGACGCATCTAACCCATTCAAAAAAACTAACCCACCCAAGAGATGTTTATTTGGGTTAGTTCTCCTTGAGATCATAAAAAAATATTTTTTTTTTCTCCCGCTCTCTCCGTAGCAGATCCCTCCACACTTTCTCGAAGCTTCTCGTCCTCTTCCTCCATCCCTCTCGCACCGCCCGTGAAGGCGCCTCACCAAATCCGCGCTCCCGTCCGTCAATCTAACCCTGTCATCCAAACACCTCTTCGGTTAGAGTTAGTTCAGGGTTAGTTCAGGGTTAGAATCTAACTCTAACCTCTAACCGAGTTAGAGTATCCAAACAGGGCCATAGTAGATATCGATACTATATATGGCACTGCACGTCCTGACGTCCGGCACTATATATGGCGGCAGTGAAGTGCAGCCTCGTCCCCATGCACGCTCTGCTGCGTCTGCGTGCCTGCTGGCACCATGGGTCGTCCTGAATTGCACTGCCCAGTGCTGACTGTGCGCTGCTGCTGCATGAATCACGACCTCCCACGCTGCTCTGCTTCCACCTGTCAAATTTTCATTTATCATCGCTCTTCCTCTGGCTATCTATCTACAGTAGTAATAGATTGCTCTGCACTGGATTTGGCCCAGACATTTAATATTCAAAATCAATTCAACCAATACCATATCTACGCAATCTTCACATGCGTTTAAATTTACCATGCCTAATACTCCTTCCGTCCTAAATATTTGTCTTTCTATAGATTTTAACAAGTGACTACATACAAAGCAAAATGAGTGAATCTACACTCTAAAATATGTCTACATACATTCTTTTGTTGTAGTCCATTTGAAAATTTAGAAAGACAAATATTTGAGAACGGAGGGAGTACAATACTTTCATTATAGGCAATCTAATACTCCCTTCTTCCTCAAATATAAGTCTTTCTAGAGATTCTAACAAGTGACTACATACAAAGCAAAATAAATGAATTTACATTTTAAAATATGTCTACATACATCCGTATGTTGTAGTCCATTTGAAAAAACGTATATTTAGGAACTGAGATAGTAGTACGTATTTTCAAGCGAAACTGATCTGCGTACGATTAATTTTCGTCGAACAGCAATACGACCAGACTGCAAGTGCTATGGCCCACAAACTGAATCATCTACAATCTGTCTCTAATCGTACATGATGGACGGGAATTGATCGTACGTATAGCAAGGTTCATTTTCAAGTTGCGATACTCTAAAACAAATCTGATCAAATTCCTGTCCTGAAGGCGCAATCTCCACCAGCATTTACATTTACTACTCCGTAATCCAAATCGGTCCGCAAAGACCAATACCCTAAGTCCCTAAGGCCCTAAAGGCGCGATCTCCACCTTTATATTGAGCTAAACTTCAGGCCACGGCCACAACCAGAACATGGAGAAGTGCTCGTCCAACGCCACTGCCACCATGCCACTAGTGAACGCCGGCGCACCGGCGCTTGCAATGCTAGCCGCAACGGCTGCCACCATTGTGCTCCTTCTCGCGTTCCTGCGGCGTCAGAGCCGCAAGACCACCCTGTCCAAGGGCGCCGGGCTGCCGCCGGGGCCCGCGGGGCTGCCTGTGGTGGGCAACATGCACCAGATGCTCGCGAACAAGCCCGTCTTCCGGTGGCTGCACCGCCTGCTGGAGGACGCCGGCGGGGAGATCGTGCGCGTGCGCCTCGGCCCCGTGCACGTCGTCGTCGTGGCCTGCCCCGCGATGGCCCGTGAGGTGCTGCGCAAGAACGACGCCGTGTTCGCGGACCGGCCGACCACGTTCGCGGCCGAGTCCTTCAGCGTGGGCTACCGCAGCGCCAGCATCTCCCCCTACGGCGACCAGTGGAGGAAGATGCGGCGCGTGCTCACCGCCGAGGTCCTGTCGCCGGCCA
Organism: Secale cereale; assembly: GCA_902687465.1. NCBI lineage: Eukaryota > Viridiplantae > Streptophyta > Magnoliopsida > Poales > Poaceae > Secale > Secale cereale. The sequence continues at coordinate 569,683,091 of LR738713.1, read as the reverse complement.
CCGAGCACCGCCTCCGCGGCGCCCGGGAGGAGGAGGCCGACCACATGCTGCGGTCGGTGCACGCCCGGTGCAATGCCGGCGGCGTCGTCGACGTGCGCCACGTTGCCAGGCACTTCTGCGGCAACCTCATCCGGAGGCTCACCCTGGGGCGACGGCATTTCGGCGACCAGCAGCCGGACGGCGTCGGGGCGCCGGGGCCCGACGAAGAGGAGCACGTGGACGCGCTCTTCGCGGTGCTCGGCTACCTCGACGCGTTCGCCGTGGCCGACTACTTCCCGGCGCTGGTCGGCCTCGACCTGGACGGCCACGAGAAGGTCATCAGGAGCGTGATGAGGACGCTGAACCGGCTGCACGACCCGGTGATCGAGGAGCGGGTGGAGGAGTGGCGGCTGCTGCGGAAAGCCGGCGAGCGGCGCGACGTTGCCGACTTCCTAGACGTGCTCGCCTCGCTTGACGGCCCGGGCGGGCGGCCGCTCCTCACCGTGGAAGAGATCAAGGCACAGGCCATTGTAAGTTATTCATTGCGTTTGTCTGCTAGTATTATTATAGTAGGTATACATTCATTCATATATAAAAAGACGATGATCAAAGTCGTGTGCAGGAGACCTTAAAGATGTTCATCTTGAATCGAGTGATAGTACGGGGAGTACATCTGGAGCATCGTCTTTAAAGCTTTTTAAAATTCTGGAAGAAAATATATGGCGTAGACAATTTTTAATCAAAATTCATAGGACAACTTGAAAACGAAAAAACAAGGCAAATTCGACTTTGAATGTACCAACGTTAAGCTGGGCTTTAAATTTGGCCTTTTATCGCCACTCATACCAAATTTGGTATATACGCGAATGTTTTCTCACAGTTATAAGTACAAACCAAAGCTGGATACACCATGTAATATACATGAAGCAATGTTAAAGATATACTTCTTCCGATCCATATTACTTGTCGCTCAAACGGGTATATCTAGCACTGTAATATGCATGGATACATCCATTTGGACGACAAGTAATATGGATCAGAGGAAGTACTAATAAGTTGTTTTTTGTCTTCGGGTAAACCTGATTTTTCCCGCAAAAAATGGGTAAACCTAATTTGTGGCGATCATTTTTCTTCCTTTCTCCACTTTTGTCATTTCCATTGTATCCCAATTTGTTATTAAAAAAATGTGCCCTTTATTAGTTTTACTTCACATATTAATATTGTCTTATGTTTAATTTACTATTGTTTGATTATGCTTATACAAAATATATCAACATTCACAATACCAATTCAATATCATCAGATACATAAAAATATATATTCATAGTTTATATATTTTATATTTTAAAATTTATTATTTGACATATTTTGATTATAATTAATGTGCATTTAATCAAACTTTAAATGGTTTGAATTAAGAAATTTTCTAATAAACAAAGTTAAAAATAAATAAGATGGTACTTCCTACATCCGCCTTTACTAGTCATCCTTATATTTTTCGTCAAAATTTGATCATAGTTTTAATTATCTAAATGTAAGCCATACATCATAAAATTTGTCTTATTTGAAAGAAGTTCCAAATAGTATTATAATTATTACATAAAAATTTATATTTTATTGATTGAATTTATGATCAAAGTTTGGCAACAAATACAAGGGAGAATAATAAACCCGGACAAAGACGATATATTTCTTCTAGGTTTCATTAGCAAAATCAAATAAGTTTAAATCATTATTTAATGGTTTACATCCTCACACTCCCATGGCTCTACAAAAGGCCACTGCCCAACCTTCATGTTTGCTGCAGCAGCTACTACTCCTAGAAATTTTGTAATTTCCACCATTCCTTCTCCCAACCACATATGTGGTGGACCCAGAGTAATTGGACTATTCAATATGGCAACTTCTGCGTTGGATATGTAAAATTAAACTTGCTGCTCTCACGTGCCTCGGTCAGCTGACCACGGACATGTCCTCGCGGCAGCCATTGGTGAGACAGCAGAGACGATGGACTGACTTTATTGCATGCATGCAGGATATCATGATTGCCAGCGTGGACAACCCATCGAACGCGGTGGAGTGGGCGCTGGCGGAGATGATGAACAAGCCGGAGCTGATGCGGAAGGCGACGGAGGAGCTCGACGCCGTCGTCGGCCGGGACCGGCTGGTCCAGGAGCCCGACCTCCGGAGCCTCAACTACCTCAAGGCCTGCATCCGGGAGGCCTTCCGCCTCCACCCGTACCACCCGCTCAACCCGCCCCGCGTCGCCATGGCCGACACCACCGTCGCCGGCTACTCGGTCCCCAGGGGCAGCCAGGTCGTCCTGAGCCGCGTCGCCCTCGGGCGGAACCCCAAGGTGTGGGCCGACCCGCTCGAGTTCCGGCCGGAGCGGCACCTGGCCGGCGGTAACGCCACCGTGGCGCTCAGCGAGCCGGAGCTGCGGTTCGTGTCCTTCAGCACCGGGCGGCGGGGCTGCCCCGGGATCGCGCTCGGCACCCTCTTCACCGTCATGCTGTTCGCGCGGCTCCTGCAGGGGTTCACGTGGAGCTTGCCGCCCGGCGTGGACGGAGTCGAGCTGCGCGAGGCGGAGGCGAGCCTCGTGCTGGCGGAGCCGTTGCGCCTGCAGGCTAGGCCGCGGCTGCCGGCGCATCTCTATGGACCTGAGTACGACTGTTCGTCGCGAAAGCTATAGAAGGAAGAGGAAATGCTTTGCGTAGCTGCTGTATGTGCCCGCGGGCGTACGTGTCTGAGCCCCGGTATCTCCTGTCAGACGTGTCTGTATCGAACAAGTAAAATCGTGCGTTCCTTTTGCAGGTTTTGTATGTATATCGAATAAAGTGGCGATGTGAGCTGCCAGTGAACCGGTGGAGACTAGAGCTAGACGATATCGTAAGGCTATGTACATTGTAAAAAATAGAAGGGCATATGGACAATATAATAAAGTGCTACCCGCAAATTTAAAAAAAAAAGGTAATATCAGTGGTGGTGTCGAAACTTGCCACGAATGTTCGTGCCTCAACTTGTAAAGTACATGTAATGCGTGCTAAAACTTGGCACTTTGGTTCAAATACGGTGTCAAACACGTTTGTCTACGGCTGCGCTGCTGACTGGGCTTGACAGCATGGCGTGGGACCCCCTGTCAGCCACTGGAGAGGTTGTGCCCGTGCCGCTGCTGGCCTTTTTCCACAAAACCCCTTCGATTATTAATTTCTCTCTCAGAAAAATCCCTAGCTCGGCAGATCAGTACATGCTTGTTCGTCTGCCTCGAGCGCTCATCCTCCTCCTCTGTCTCTGGCGGCATTGATCGTGGGAAGGCGCCGCCCCCGTGGATCGTGGCGACCGCATTGATCGTCGGTGGCGAGTATGGCGGAGCCCCGCCGACGTGCTCCAGGCGATGGTGAGTACCACGTTGTCTTTCTCGACCCAGCTTTTCCCTGTTCGCGGTAGGGTTAAGATTGATTTCGCCTTTTGTTAAAAGCCTGCAATTTGTAAGTTTCTGGTGTGCGCTGATGTTTGGTAGATGATTGTGAGTTAAAACCCCTATGCGCAATGACCTGCAGGCTTTTCAAACTAGAGGGTTTGGTCAGGTTAGGCAGGCTTGCTTTTTGGCTAATTTTGGTGAGGAAAAATTCTGAAGTGAGGGCATTGGGCATATGAACATTACGTAAGACTTGTTTGTGTTAGAAGGAGTAGATTTTCTAAAAAAGATAGTATGTTTGCTGAAATTTTGGACAGTGGGTTCTCTGAATATTTGGAAAATAATTTTATCTGAATCTTTCGACAGTACGTTAACTGAACATGTGGACAGTACTTGAACTGAATTTTCGACAGATGCAGGTCAGCAGTGTTGGATAGTGTTTGAAATCAAATTACTGAAATTTCGGTTTACAGCTGAACTAAATTGAACGAATGTAGTAGGAGAACACATACAACTTTGTACAGATGTGTACTGAATTTAGTCAATTTATTTTGAACTCCACTGAAACTGAATTTTTTTAGTCAAGTTTGTACTGCAGAACTAAATTGAATGAATGTAGTAGGAGAACACATACAAATTTATAAATGAAATTATGATTGAACTCCACTCAAACTGAAAATAGTTAGAGTTAGCTATTTGTACTGCTGTGTACTGAATTTAGTCATTTTTCCTAGTTGCATTGAGACATAACAGAATGTATTATTGTTCACTAAAATTTTCTAACTGCTCCTCAAGTGAATGTTAATTGCAGATGATTGATACGTCTTCAATGTATTTATAATTTTTTATTATTCCATGCTATTATATTATCCATCTAGGATGTTTATATGCATTTATATGTTATTTTATATGATTTTTGGGACTAAGTTATTAACCTACAGCCCAGTGCCAGTTTCTGTTTTTTCCTTATTTTTGAATTTTACAGAAAAGGAATACCAAACGGAGTCCAATTGACGTGCCAATTTTTGATGATTTTTTATGCACCAAAAGAAGCCCCCGGAGTAAAAGAGTAATGCGTGCTAAAACTTGGCACTTTGGTTCAAATACGGTGTCAAACACGTTTGTCTACGGCTGCGCTGCTGACTGGGCTTGACAGCATGGCGTGGGACCCCCTGTCAGCCACTGGAGAGGTTGTGCCCGTGCCGCTGCTGGCCTTTTTCCACAAAACCCCTTCGATTATTATTTTCTCTCTCAGAAAAATCCCTAGCTCGGCAGATGCTAATTTTTTTTAAATAATACAATTTTTTATTAATTTTCATAAATATTACGCTGGATAAACAAATTTCAAAAATAATACACCGTTGGCCCGCTGCAGGACGATTGGATTCCAGTCGGCCTACAGCTGGCCGACTGGCCCCTGTCGGCCCACTGAGGGCTGATTGGGCCCTGTCGGCCCACTGTGGGCCCACTGGAGCTAATTGGCTCGCTAATTATTTTTGCAAAAAAGGTAGGCATAAAAAATATATGTTTAAAAAAATGTTAATCATGTAATTAAAAAATGTTAAACGTGTATAGAAAATGATCCTGATGTATACAAAAAATGTACAATATATATGCAAAAAAGTTGACTAAAAAATATGTTTTAAAACGTGTTAATCATGTATTTAAAAATTGTTAAATGTGTGTATAAAAAATGTTCCTTATCTATACAAAAATATAGAATGTGTAAGAAAAATAGTTGACACCAAAAAATATATTTTTTCAAACATATTTTTTCGGACTAAGTTATTAACCTACAGCCCAGTGCCAGTTTCTGTTTTTTCCTTATTTTTGAATTTTACAGAAAAGGAATACCAAACGGAGTCCAATTGACGTGCCAATTTTTGATGATTTTTATGGACCAAAAGAAGCCCCCGGAGTAAAAGAGTTGGGCCAGAAGAGTCCCGAGCCGTCCACGATGGTGGAGGGGGTGCCCTACCCCCTGGGCTCGCTCTCCTATCTCGTGGACGACTCGGAGACCCCCCCTGACGTGGGACCGACGCCAAAAATTCATATAAATACAGAGACCCCCTAAAAGAAACCTAGATCGGGAGTTCCACCGCCGAAAGCCTTTGTTGCCATCGAAAACCAATCTAGACCCGTTCCGGCACCCTGCCGGAGGGGGGGGGGGATCCCTCTTCGGTGGCCATCTTCATCATCCCGACGCTCTCCATGACGAGGGGGGAGTAGTTCACCCTCGGGGTTGAGGGTATGTATCAGTAGCTATGTGTTTGATCTCTCTCTCTCTCTCTCTCTCTCTCTCTCGTGTTCTTGAGATGGCACGATCTTGATGTATCGCGAGCTTTGCTATTATAGTTGGATCTTATGATGTTTCTCCCCCTCTACTCTCTTGTGATGAATTGAGTTTTCCCTTTGAAGTTATCAAGCGGGTTCAGTGACCTTGTGAACTTATGCATAGGGGTTGGCACACGTTTTCGTCTTGACTCTCCGGTAGAAACTTTGGGGCACTCTTTGAAGCTCTTTGTGTTGGTTGAATAGATAAATCTGAGATTGTGTGATGCATATCATATAATCATGCCCACGGATACTTGAGGTGACAATGGAGTATCTAGGTGACATTAGGGTTTTGGTTGATTTGTGTCTTAAGGTGTTATTCTAGTACGAACTCTATGATAGATCGAATGGAAAGAATAGCTTCATGTTATTTTACTACGGACTCTTGAACAGATCGATCAGAAAGAATAACTTTGAAGTGGTTTCGTACCCTACCATAATATCTTCGTTTGTTCTCCGCTATTAGTGACTTTGGAGTGACTCTTTGTTGCATGTTGAGGGATAGTTATATGATCTAGTTATGTTATTACTGTTGAGAGAACTTGCACTAGTGAAAGTATGAACCCTAGGCCTTGTTTCAAAGCATTGCAATACCGTTTGTGCTCACTTTTATCATTAGTTACCTTGCTGTTTTTATATTTTTATATTACAAAAACCTATATCTACCATCCATATTGCACTTGTATCACCATCTCTTCGCCGAACTAGTGCACCTATACAATTTACCATTGTATTGGGTGTGTTGGGGACACAAGAGACTCTTTGTTATTTGGTTGCAGAGTTGTTTGAGAGAGACCATCTTCATCCTATGCCTCCCACGAATTGATAAACCTTAGGTCATCCACTTGAGGGAAATTTGCTACTGTCCTACAAACCTCTGCACTTGGAGGCCCAATAACGTCTACAAGAAGAAGGTTGCGTAGTAGACATGAAGCTCTTTTCTGGCGCTGTTGCCGGGGAGGTGAGTGCTTGAAGGTACTCCCTCCGTAAACTAATATAAGAGTGTTTAGATCACTACTTTAGTGATCTAAACACTCTTATATTAGTTTACAGAGGGAGTATATCTTTAGATCTTGCAATCGAATCTTTTAGTTTCTTGTTTTATCACTAGTTTAGTTTTAAAAGAAAACTAAAAAATGGAATTAAGGTTGCCTCATATGCTTCATCTTTTTAATATCTTTCGTGAAAATGATGGGAAGGAAAATTGTGCTCAAGTACTAGAAGAAGAATTACATAGAATGCTTAGCATAAAATATGTGAATGATGAGCATGATTGCAATGTTGTTAGTATGAATTCTTTGAATACCCATGATGCTAATGATATGCAAAGCTACAAGCTTGGGGATGCTATGTTTGATGAAGATGATATGTTTAGTCTCCCAAGTTTTGATGAGAAAATGTATTATGATGAAAGCATGCCTCCTATTTATGATGATTATTGTGATGACACGTATGCTATAAAGAATAAAGGTAACCATGAAACTTGTCATCATGATTTTAATTTTCAATTGGATTATGCTTCACATGATAGTTATTTTCTTGAGTTTGGTCCCACTACTATTGATGAGAATAAATTTGCTTATGTGGAGAGTAGTAAAATTTCTATGCATGTAGATCATGAAAAGAATGCTTTATGTGATGGTTATATTGTTGAATTAATTCATGATGCTACTGAAAATTATTATGAGGGAGGAACATATGCTTGTAGGAATTGCAATAATATCAAATTTCCTCTCTATGTGTTGAAAATCTTGAAGCTATGCTTGTTTTGCTTCCCTATGCTAGTTGATTCATGTTCCCATAAGTTGTTTGCTCACAAAATCCCTATGCATAGGAAGTGAGTTAGGCTTAAATGTGCTAGTCATATTCTTCATGATGCTCCCGTTATGTTTCAATTCTTATCTTTTATGCGAGCATCATTGAAATCATCATGCCTAGCTAAAAGGCATTAAAGAAAAGCGATTGTTGGGAGACAACCCATTATTTACCCCTACTGTTTTTGTGTGTGCACATGATTAAGCTACTGTAGTAATCATGTTTTATAGCTTTTGTTTCAATAAAGTGCCAAGTAAAACCTTTGGGAAGACTTGGGTGAATGTTAATGTGATCTTGCTGTAAAAAATAGAAACTTTGTGCTCACGAGATTAGCAGACATTTTTTTTACTGGAGAGTGCTTTTAAGTTGATATTTTTGCAGAAGATTAATAGACAAACTCCCCACGTCCACCAATTTATTTGATAATTTTTAGAGTTACAGAATTATTCGAAAGTTACAGATTGCTACAAATTGTTCTGTTTTTGACACATTATGTTTCCATTGTGTTGTTTGCTTATTTTGATGAATCTACGAGTAGTATCGGAGGGTATGAACCATAGAGAAGTTTGAATACAGTAGATATTACACCAATATGAATTTAGAATGAGTTCACAACAGTACCTAAGTGGTGGTTTTATTTTCTTATACTAACGGAGCTTAAGAGTTTTCTGTTGAGTTTTGTGTTGTGAAGTTTTCAAGTTTTGGGTAAAGATTCGATGGACTATGGAATAAGGAGTGGCAAGAGCCTAAGCTTGGGGATGACCAAGGCACCCCAAGGTAAAATTCAAGGACAACCAAAAGCCTAAGCTTTGGGATGCCCCGGGAAGGCATCCCCTCTTTCGTCTTCGTCTATCGGTAACTTTACTTAAGGCTATATTTTTATTCACCACATGATATGTGTTTTGCTTGGAGCGTCATTTTGTTTTATTTTGTTTTGCTTGCTGTTTGAACAATATCCCAAGATCTGAAATTCTTAAATGTTAGAGAGTCTTCACATAGTTACATAATTATTCAACTACTCATTGATCTTCACTTATATCTTTCGAAGTAGTTTGTAGTTTGCTCTAGTGCTTCACTTATATCTTTGTAGAGAACGGCGATGGTTTTATTTTGAAGAAATAGATGAACTCTCATGCTTCACTTATATTATTTTGAGAGTCTCTTAGAACAGCATAGTAATGTGCTTTGGTTATAAAATTAGTCCTAATATGATAGGCATCCAAGATGGGTATAGTAAAAACTTTCATATAAAGTGCATTGACTATTATGAGAAGTTTGATACTTGATGATTGTTTTGAGATATGAGGATGGTGATATTAGAGTCATGCTAGTAGAGTAGTTGTGAATTTGAGAAATACTTGTGTTGAGGTTTGCAAGTCCCGTAGCATGCACGTATGGTAACCGTTGTGTGACAAATTTGAAGCATGAGGTATTTCATTGATTGTCATCCTTTGTGTGGAGGTCGGGATCGCGCGATGGTTAACTCCTACCAACCCTTCCCCTGGGAGCATGCGTGTAGTACTTTGTTTTGATGACTCGTAGATTTTTGCAATAAGTATGTGAGTTCTTTATGACTAATGTTCAGTCCATGGATTATACGCACTCTCACTTTTCCGCCATTGATAGCCTCTCTTGTACCGCGCAACTTTCGCCGGTACCATACACCCACCATATATCTTCCTCAAAACAGCCACCATACCTACCTACTATGGCATTTCCATAGCCATTCCGAGAAATATTGCCATGCAACTTTCCACCGTTTCGTTTATTATGACACGCTTCATCATTGTCATAGTGCCTTGCAGGATCATGTAGTAGACATCGTATTTGTGGCAAGGCCACCATGCATAATTTTTCATACATGTCACTCTTGATTCATTGCACATCCTGGTACACCGCCGGAGGCATCCATATAGAGTCATATTTTGTTCTAGTATCGAGTTGTAATCCTTGAGTTGTAAATAAATAGAAGTGTGATGATCATCATTATTAGATCATTGTCCCGAAAAAAGGGGAGAAAGGCCCCCCCAAAAAAAGAAAGGCCAAATAAAAAAAGGAAGGCCAAAAAAAGAAATAAAAAGGGGACAATGCTACTATCTTTTTACACACTTGTGCTTCAAAGTAGCACCATGATCTTCATGATAGAGAGTCTCTTGTTTAGTCACTTTCATATACTAGTGGGAATTTTCATTATAGAACTTGGCTTGTATATTCCAACGATGGGCTTCCTCAAATGCCATAGGTCTTCGTGAGCAAGCAAGTTGGGTGCACACCCACTTAGTTTCTTTTGTTGAGCTTTCATATATTTATAGCCCTAGTGCATCCGTTGCATGGCAATTCCTACACACTCACATCGATATCATTGGTGGGCATCTCCATAGCCCATTAATACGCCTAGTTGATGTGAGACCATCTTCCTCCTTTTTTCTTCTCCACAACCACCACTCTATTCCACCTATAGTGCTATATCCATGGCTCACACTCATGTATTGCGTGAAAGTTGAAAAAGTTTGAAAAAATTTAAATATGAAACAATTGCTTGGCTGAAACCGGGGTTGTGCATGATTTGGGTATTTTGTGTGACGAAGATGGAGCATGGCCAAACTATATGATTTTGTAGGGATGAACTTTCTTTGGCCATGTTATTTTGAGAAGACATAATTGCTTTGTTAGTATGCTTGAAGTATTATTATTCTTATGTCAATATTAAACTTTTTTCTTGAATATTTCGGATCTGAACATCATGCCACAATAAATAAAAATTACATTGAGAATTATGTTAGGTAGCATTCCACATCAAAAATTCTGTTTTTATCATTTACCTACTCGAGGACGAGCAAGAATTAAGCCTGGGGATGCTTGATACGTCTCCAACGTATCTGTAATTTTTGATTGTTCCATGCTATTATATTATCCATCTAGGATGTTTTATATGCATTTATATGCTATTTTATATGAATTTTGGGACTAAGCTATTAACCTAGAGCCCAGTGCCAGTTTCTGTTTTTTTCCTTGTTTTTGAGTTTTACAGAAAAGGAATACCAAACAGAGTCCAATTGATGTGCCAATTTTTGATGATTTTTTATGGACCAAAAGAAGCCCCCGGAGTAAAAGAGTTGGGCCAGAAGAGTCCCGAGCCGTCCATGAGGGTGGAGGGCGCGCCCTACCCCCCGGGCTTGCCCTCCTATCTCGTTGACGAATCAGAGACCCCCCTGATGTGGGACTGACGCCAAAAATTCCTATAAATACAGAAACCCCCGAAAAGAAACCTAGATCGGGAGTTCCGCCGCCGAAAGCCTCTGTTGCCACCGAAAACCAATCTAGACCCGTTCCGGCACCCCGCCGGAGGGGGGGATCCCTCTTCGGTGGCCATCTTCATCATCCCGGCGCTCTCCATGACGAGGGGGGAGTAGTTCACCCTCGGGGCTGAGGGTATGTATCAGTAGCTATGTATTTGATCTCTCTCTCTCTCTCTCTCTCTCTCTCTCTCTCTCGTGTTCTTGAGATGGCACGATCTTGATGTATCGCGAGCTTTGCTATTATAGTTGGATCTTATGATGTTTCTCCCCCTCTACTCTCTTGTGATGAATTGCGTTTTCCCTTTGAAGTTATCCTATCGGATTGAGTCTTTAAGGATTTGAGAACACTTGATGTATGTCTTGCATGTGCTTATCTATGGTGACAATGGGATATCACGTGATCTACTTGATGTATGTTTTGGTGATCAACTTGCAGGTTCGGTGACCTTGTGAACTTATGCATAGGGGTTGGCACTCATTTTCGTCTTGACGCTCCGGTAGAAACTTTGGGGCACTTTTTGAAGTTCTTTGTGTTGGTTGAATAGATGAATCTGAGATCGTGTGATGCATATCATATAATCATGCCCACTGATACTTGAGGTGACAATGGAGTATCTAGGTGACATTAGGGTTTTGGTTGATTTGTGTCTTAAGGTGTTATTCTAGTACGAACTCTATGATAGATCGAACAGAAAGAATAGCTTTATGTTATTTTACTACAGACTCTTGAATAGATCGATCAGAAAGAATAACTTTGAGGTGGTTTCGTACCCTACCATAATCTCTTTGTTTGTTCTCCGCTATTAGTGACTTTGGAGTGACTCTTTGTTGCATGTTGAGGGATAGTTATATGATTCAGCTATGTTATTGTTGTTGAGAGAATACGCACTAGTGAAAGTATGAACCCTAGGCCTTGTTTCAAAGCATTGCAATACCGTTTGTGCTCACTTTTATCATTAGTTACCTTGCTGTTTTTATATTTTCATATTACAAAAACCTATATCTACCATCCATATTGCACTTGTATCACCATCTCTTCGACGAACTAGTGCACCTATACAATTTACCATTGTATTGGGTGTGTTGGGGACACAAGAGACTCTTTGTTATTTGGTTGCAGGGTTGTTTGAGAGAGACCATCTTCATCCTACGCCTCCCACGGATTGATAAACCTTAGGTCATCCACTTGAAGGAAATTTGCTACTGTCCTACAAACCTTTGCACTTGGAGGCCCAACAACGTCTACAAGAAGAAGGTTGCGTAGTAGATAGACTTTTCTCAGTTGAGATACATCACAAAGGTTTCTTTTGTGGAACTGACAACAACAACACATACATGGATTATGAAGTCGCATGGTTTGACAACTGCGACAGTGATACATGGTCCTTGTTATGGATTGATGACTTTTTGCAGCAGGCAGGCTATGACACAGATAGTGTGAAGCTTGATGTTTTCTGGTGTCAGCATGGAAAGACATTGGTTGACGGGCTAAAACATTTGACATGTGATGCAGATATCCTTGCAATGATAGCAGCAACGACAGAGCACAAGAACTTGTTACTGATTGTAGACCATGGAGAGACACTTGAGAGTAGTCTTAGAGATGATATTTTACTTAATGGGGTCCCTGAACTTTCAAAGGCCATTACTCCAGGAAAAGAAAGCAAGGGAAAAGAGGAATATAGCTGTCCTGAGGAGAGAAGTGTGCCAAATAAGAGGAGCCGTGGGAGGTTATTTGGGGAAGGTTCATCCTCAGGTTGTGCTGATGAAGAATTGGAGGAAGAAGATGGAGTAAATGCAACTGATTTAGAGACAGATGAGGATTTCTATGACATTGACTATGACATAGAAGATGGGGATGATGATCTCTTTGTAAAAAAATGTGGACAAAGAAGTGGATGATCATAGAGAGAAGGACACAACTTGTGACTATAAAGTAGAGTTAGCAGAGGATGCTCTAGATGATTCACACTTGCACTTGTCCAATGAACAAAGGGAGAAGTTGAAGTACCACTTCAAGAGATTTAATCCAGAAACTGATTTGAATAACCCTATTTTCAAACTTGGACAGGTTTTTGGTAATGTGCAGGAGCTGAGTCATGCTATTACATCTTATAGCATTAGAAACATAGTTCAAGTGAGGAAGACAAGGAACACATCTAGAACAATTGTAGATGTGTGCAGTGGTGATTGCCCATGGTATCTCATGGCAAGCAAGGACAACAGAACATCCAGTTTTGTTATTAAAAAGTACTATGATGAGCACACTTGTAGTAAATCCTAGAATCTCAAGGGATTGACAGCTCCTTTTCTCACCAGAAAATTTAGAGATGAGTTCAGGGACAATGAGAAGATGCCCTTGAAGAAATTTTCAAAGAAGGTGCAAACAGAGTACAACCTCATACCAACCAGGAGCAAATTGGGAAGAGCTAGAAAAGCATCAGTGAAGGAGATAACGGGGATGATGATAACCAGTACATGCAGTTGTGGGATTATGGAGAGGAGTTAAGGAAAAGCAATCCCGGTAGCAAGTTTTTCCGATGTACAAAGAAGATAGAAGATGAGAAGACAAAAGAGATAAAATAACACTTCTCCACATTGTATTGGTCACTGGATGCATGCAAGAGAGGATGGCTTAATGGTTGTCGGCCAATACTTTTTATTGACGGATGTCACATAAAGATCAGATACAAAGGAAATTCACTCACGGCTGTAGGTATTGATCCAAATGATTGTATCTTCCCCATAGCATTTGGCCTTGTCGAAGTGGACTCAACTAGCAGTTGGGAGTGGTTTCTGGCAAGCCTAAAGGATGTCATCAACACATGTAACACCTCTCTGTACACAATTATGAGTGACAAGCAAAAGGTATTTCATCATCAAAGTAAATTTATAGTTTCACCATGACTTGTTGTATGTGAAATTGACTTTCATTATGAAATTGCAGGGTCTCATAAAAGCTGTGGCAGAGATGTGGCCTGATGCCGAACACAGATTTTGTGTCAGACATATGTATCAGAATTTCCATAAGCTTCACAAAGGTGAGCAACTGAAGAACAATTTGTGGGAAATTGCCATACACTAGAGCAATGCAAAAGATGGAACAAGACATCATTGATGGATACAAATGGTGTGAGAAATGGCCACCAAGAACCTGGATTAAAGCATTTTCCAACCCATTTCCGAAGTGTGGCATTTTACTGAATAACACGTCCGAAGTTTTCAATAGGTAACTTGTCAAAATAGGTTAAGTCTCATTTGTGTATACATTTTCATTTGTGTTAACATTCTCATGTGTGTGCTAACATTTTTGCCTCTTCAATTTCATAGTTGGATTTGGAATCTAGTGAACTACCAATTAAGTCCATGTTGTCAATGAACCATTCATATATTGTTGATTTGAACTGTGAGAGTTGTGACTGCAAAAGATGGGAGCTATCTGGGATTCCATGTCATCGTGCCATAGCTTGTGCTAGAGAGGAGAGGATAGATCCCGAGAGCCTGGTGCATGAATGCTACTCTGTAGCTACTTACAAAAGATTATAGTTTCAATATCAAGCCGATGAGGGACCAAGAGCATTGGACAAAGATGGAAGGAGTGGATGTGTACCCACCTGTGTACACTAAGGTGATGGGTAGACCAAGGAGAAATAGAAAGAAAGATCCATAGGAGAAGCTTGACAAGGAAGGGGGCAAGAAATGGACTAAACATGGTGTAAGCATGCACTGTTCTATTTGTGGAGCAGCAAATCACAACAAGAAAGGTCATCAAAAGTGGGAACAAACAAATAGAGAGGCACCAGTAGCTACAGATGATGATTCAGAAGAGGAGTTTGATGATCCATCCATAATTTCAGTAAGTTAAATAGGTCCTGCTTCATATTGTGACAGTAGTTTATAAATTGTGCAACTGCCAATTCTTATATTTGCAGAACATCATGCCACACACAATTCATCCATTTATGGATCCAACTCAAACACCAAGATCAATGGTTTACCTCATGCAGCAAATGGTACACTTCAGAACCTGCTATGTTTATATTTGAGGCCTTTTTACATTTAACTCTATTCTCAAACATTTGTTGAAATCTACATGTCAACTTGCATGAAATTATTGTCATTTGTTATCAATTTTCATTTTCCAAATTGTCACGCTTGCAGGAAGTGGAAGGACAAGAGGAGGAGGTGCAAGAGTAGGAACTAGAAGAGGAAATGGTGGAAGAGGAACTCTATATGACAATGGAGGAGGGACTGGACCAGGGGCTGGATTTTGGAACTTGATGTCTGGACCTGATTCAGATAGGTCACATGTCGCAGTAGAGGAAGAGCCAGTCACACAAAATGCACCAGGAGGGGATGGGTGGGATGACGACTTCGTCAACATGTAGATATGCAAACTGATGCAGAAGTTCATGACTGAACTTCATGGAATGCAACTAAGTTCACCAATGAACTTCATTTGTCTGTTTATAGGTCTCTTTTCATGTAATGAACATGTAATGCACTTAGGTATGTTGACATGAAGCACACTGGCAGTATCTTTGATTGTTCGAGTGTTATCTGAATCTGCTTTCAATTTTATTATTCAAGAGTTATGTGAATCTGCACCAAAGCTAGTCCATTTCTGAAAGTGCATCTACTGTACCGAATTCACCATTTCAACATGAGGCTCTTTCAACATAATGCAGGATCACTTTCAGTCATTGAAGTACAGGAAATGTAAGATAAAATATGTAAATTTCAAAAACTTCATTGTATTGCCATTTTCATTTAGTACAATGTACACATACAACGTAGCTACTATAGCCCACTGAGTTCACCAAAAGAAGAGCTTCGACATTGCTGATTCATGCATCAGGACCTCCGAGCCATTGCAAACATGATTGCAACTAAACCAATGACTCTGCTCCAGGACCTCTTTCTCCTTTCAACTCTTCTCCAGGACCTCTTTCTTGCAAGCAAGGTGTAATCTACCTCGTGCCGCGACATGCACTCACTACAACTGGCATCTCATGGTCCTGTGTTTGAATCGTGCAAGTCATCTAAAATACCAATCTTTGATGAACTACAGAACCAGAGAGGGGAGATGGATTCAGTACCCGATTTTTGCCCTAATAGACAACAGACGTATTCTTCTCCTATGGCTCCTCGTCATCCTCCATCTTCGCCCCACCGTCGACCATCCGTGGAATGCCAGATCCTCCCATATAAATAGTGAGACACGAGTGGGAGAGTGTGTAAGATAGGATTAGGTAGGGGTAAAGAGGAGGATGCGGTGTCAGCTCACTTGAGGCTCGCCGCCGTGGTACAAGGATACGGCCTCGCCGCCGTCGGTGAGCGATATTGGCTCCCCCTGCCGCCGCAGTGAACGGGGAACGAGGGTTAGGGATTTAGTCGACCGGGATTTGGGAGCGAATCGTTATGTGCCCTGTCCCGCCGAGCCAGGGACTTTTCTGAGAGAGAAAATAATAATCCAAGAGGTTTTGTGGAAAAGGCCAGCGGCGGTGCGGGCATAGCCTCTCCATTGGCGGACACGGGATCCCACGCCACGCTGTAAAGCCCAGTCATGTGACGCCCCCGATTTGACCGTACACTAATCATGCATGCAAATGTGTACGACCAAGATCAGGGACTCACTGGAAGATATCACAACACAA
The DNA here is from genome assembly GCA_902687465.1 of Secale cereale. NCBI lineage: Eukaryota > Viridiplantae > Streptophyta > Magnoliopsida > Poales > Poaceae > Secale > Secale cereale. Next base: position 569,666,589 of record LR738713.1, on the reverse strand, counting down.
CTCTAGACACAAATTAAAATAATACAAGCTTTATATTACAAGCCAAGGGCCCCGAGGGCTCGAATACACAAGAGTCAGCGGAAGCAATAATATCTGAGTACATACATAAGTTAAACAAGTTTGCCTTAAAAAGGCTAGCACAATGTAGCAACGATCGAAAAGGCAAGGCCTCCTGCCTGGGACCTCCTAACTACTCCTCGAAGCCAAACTCCACGTAGAAATATCCTCAGGATCCTTTGGCTCCTGGACTCCATCATCCAGTTGCATCAACCGAGAAGAAAGGAGAAAGGGGGAAAAAGGGGAGCAAAGCAACCGTGAGTACTCATCCAAAGTACTCTCAAGCAAGAATCTACACTACATATGCAATGATGTCTGTGTAAATGGGTAATATCCGTGGACTATACTGCAGAATGCCAGAATAAGAGGGGGATAGCTAATCCAATCGAAGACTACGCTTCTGGCAGCCTACATCTTGCAACAGTAGAAGAGAGTAGCTGGAAAGTAACAAGTATCCTTGCTTCTGGCATCCTCCGTCTTGCAGCAGTAGAATAGAGTAGATGGTAAGTTCACCAGGTAACATCGTATAGCATCATCCTACCCGGCGATCCTCCCCTCGTCGCCCTATGGGAAAGCGATCACCAGGTTGTATCTGGCACTTGAAAGGGTGTGTTTTATTGAGTATCCGGTTCTAGTTGTCATGAGGTCGGAGTACAACTCCGGGTCGTCCTTTTACCGAGGGACACGGCTCTTCGAATAGATTAACTTCCCTGCAGGGGTGCACCACATTACCCAGCACGCTTGATCCCATTTGGTCGGACACACTCCTCGGTCATGCCCGGCCTCGGAAGATCGACACGTCACAACCCTACCTAAGCATAACAGAGAGGTCAGCACGCCAGTCTAAGTCCTATGCGCGCAGGGTTCATGGGCCATCGCCCTTTGCACTCATGCACATTGCGAACGCGACCGGTGAGCAGACCTAGCCCCCTTATACAAGTGCGAGCTTTCCAGTCCAACCCGACGCGCGCAGCTAAGTCGCTGACGTCAAGAAGGCTTCGGCTGATACCACAACGTCGAGTGCCCATAATTGTTCCCGCGTAGCTGGTTAGTGCGTATAGGCCAGAGGCCAGACTCAGATCAAATATCCAAACTCGTTAAGCGTGTTATTATGAAACAACTGCGGTCAACGACCAGGGCCAGGCCCACCTGTCTCCTGGGTGGTCGTGACCTGCCCTGCCGCTCCGCCACAAAGTAACCATCAAGGGGCCGCCGGGAACCCAAGCCCACCACTACCTGTGTGGAACCACCTGCCCCTTCACCACCCATCTCCGAATCATCATCATGAGTATGTAACTATAGTATATACCCGTGGCCACCTCCCGAAGTGATCACGGCCCAATAGTATAGCATGGCAGATAGACAAGAATGTAGGGCCACTGATGGAATACTAGCATCCTATACTAAGCATTAGGATAGCAGGTAAAGGTATCAACAGTTGTAGCAACCATGACAGGCTATGCAACAGGATAGGAGCTATCGAATCAACAACAGTAGCAAACCTAATGCAAGAATGCGAGAGAGGAGAATTGGCGATATCTGGTGATCAAGGGGGGGGGGGCTTGCCTGGTTGCTCTGGCAAGAAGGACGGGTCATCGTCGATGTAGTCGATCACGGGGTATTGTCAGCGCTCTCGGGGTCTAACGGAAAGAAGTAACAGAGGGGGAACACAATAAATAACAGAGCAATCAAAGCTTCACAAAGCATAACATGTCAATACGCGGTGCTAGAGGTGACCTAACGCAGTAGTAGGTGATACAGACGAAGTGGGGAAACATCGTGGGAAGTATTCCCGGTGTTTCGGGTTTTCGGACAAACGGACCAGAGGGGGACGGTTGCAGTTTCTCTATACTAGGGATGTGTGGTGAACAAACGGATTGCGTATTCAGATTCGTCTCATCGTTCTGAGCAACTTTCATGTACAAAGTATTTTCATCCGAGTTACACATAATTTTATATTATTTTTTCAAAGTTTTAAACATTTTCTGGAATTCTTTTAATTCTAATTCAAACTGAAAATACTAAGCGTACCCAGCCATGTGCTAGCCACAGAGGCTGACTGGTGGGGGCCAGAGGGGTCCAGTCAACAAGTTGACCAGTCAAAGTTTGACTGGTCAACTGGGTCTTAGGACCCACACGTCATAGGCACATGTGTGTAATAGGTTTATTTATCTCTATCTAAATAGTGTTGGGGGCCCACTGTCATAGACAGAATATGAATTAGATTTTATTTTAAACATTTAATTAACTGAAAGGGCCCACACGTCATAGGCACAATAGGTAATTTAATTTAGCTATATTATTTTGTTAGCATGGTGGGTCCTAGGTGTAAGTGGGTTAGGTGAGGGTTAGCTTAGTGCTAACCACCTTGGTTAGCGCCCGGGGGCCGTACGCAGAGGCACCGGCGGTCGGCCGAAGCACGGCGGCGTTGGTCCGGCAAAGTTCGGCGTTGGGAGGACGTGCAACTAGACCTGTCGGAACGACCGTAGAGGGGAGAGACGGGTGGTGCTCGCGGTTCATGTCAGGGTGGCCGAAGTCGCCAGCGGCGAGCTTGTCTGCGGTGGCTGCAGAGAAGCGGTCGCGCGGGCGAGAAATGGTGGTGGAGCTCGCGTGAGGGGGTGGGGCTCGGGCGCAGCCGAGTAGGAGAGGGCGACGGGGCAGAGGCGGGCGCATCCACGCGCAGACGGCAGCGCGGGTGAGCGTGCGTGGCGAGTCGTGAGTAGGCGGGCGGCCATGGCACGAGGCG
>LR738713.1:569650644-569663396 GCA_902687465.1 Secale cereale | reverse complement strand
GAGTGCCTCGGGCGGCGGCGCGTCCAGATCAAGGGAGAGGGAGAAGTGGATCGAGGGGGAGGAGTGGGGATCGTGGGTTGTGGGCGTTAGGGTTAGGATACGGGATGGGGGTTAAGCAGAGGCGCGGCTGGGCCGGCCTGGCGGCCCGGTAGCCTTCTGGGCCGAGGCCCAGCTGAGGGGGGGGGGGATTTTACTTTCTTTTGTTTTGTTTTAATTATGTTTAGCCTTTCCTTTTATTTATTTCTTTCCTTTCATGTTTTATTAATTTTTAGTTTACATAAAACACAAAAATCATACCTAACATAGTATTACCAATTATGCCAATACCACAATTATCTTGGCACATAAGATAGATCAGTTTGTAATTGTTTATTATTTTAAGTGCATTTAACTTATCGTTTTCGCTACTATTTTATCCATTTGGAGTATTTAAACATTTTATAAAATTGTGGTTTCTTCACCATAATTACCTACGCATTATTTGACACAACCCGAACATTTTAGTTTTATAGTTTGAAAGCTTTTATTGTTTGCCTCCAATTCAAATTTGATTTTGAATCAGTTTCGAACCAACGTGAGATTAACAACTTTAACCGTAGTGACGTGGCATCATTAACATGGGATTACCGTAGCCTAATTACCCGAGCGTCACAAGTCAGCAGCGCAACCATAGACAAACGTGTTTGGCATCGTATTTGAACATAAGTGCCAAGTTTTAGCACGCCTTTCGTGTATTTTACAAGTTGAGGCACCAAACAGAACATCCGTGGCAAGTTTAGGCACAACCACTGATATTACCTCTTAAAAAATAAAGTGCTTTGAGAGATGTTTAAAGTTAAATGGTTTTTGTTTAAACACTGTTAGAAGAGATAGAGACAGATTGATGGAATCTAGGGTGTATTATTGAGCCACGAGGGTGAGTATATATATTGAGTACAAGATTTGGAGGGCAAGGCGCCTCTTCTAGAGATAAGAGGACCTACAGCCAGACTTGGCAAATTCGGCACCTCAAACGCCCGCGAACGCACCTGGGCGCGTCCGCGGCCACTGACCGATGATGGGGAACATAGTATTTCAAAATTTTCCTACGATCATGCAAGATCTATCTAGGAGAAGCATAGCAACGAGAGGGGAGAGTGTGTCTACGTACCCTCGTAGACCGAAAGCGGAAGCGTCTAGTGACGTGGTTGATGTAGTCGAACATCTTCGCGATCCAACCGATCCAAGCACCGAACGTACGACACCTCCACGTTCAGCACACGTTCAGCTCGATGACGTCCCACGAGCTCTTAATCTAGTTGAGCGTCACGGGAGATTTTCGTCAGCCTGACAGTGTGGTGACGGTGATGATGAAGCTACCGGCGCAGGGCTTCGCCTAAGCACTGCAAAGGTATAACCGAGGTGTGTAACTGTGGGGAGGGAGGAGGGTGCGGCCAAGCAAGGGGCGCGCCATGAGGGGGAGTCCTACTCCCACTAGGAGTAGGACTCCTCCTTTTCCTAGTAGGAGTAGGAGAGGCGGAAGGAAGGGAGAGAGGAGGAGAAGGAAAGAGGGGGCCCACCCCCTTGCCCTAAACCAATTCGGTTTGGGCCTTGGAAGGGGCGTGCCCCACACTCCCCTTGCTGCCCTCTATTCCCACTAAAGCCCATGTAGGTCCATTAACCCCCCGGAGGGTTCCGGTAACCTCCCGGTACTCCGGTATTTATCCGATAACCCCCGGAACTCATCCGGTGTCCGAATATAACCTTCCAATATATGAATCTTTATGTCTCGGATATTCCGAGACTCCTCGTCATGTCTGTGATCACATCCGGGACTCCGAATTACCTTCAGTACATCAAAACACATAAACTCATAATACCAATCATCATCAAACTTTAAGTGTGCGGACCCTACGGGTTCGAGAACTATGTAGACATGACCGAGACTCATCTCCGGTCAATAACCAATAGCGGAAACTGGATGCTCATATTGGTTTCTACATATTCTACGAAGATCTTTATCGGTCAAACCGCATAACAACACACGTTGTTCCCTTTGTCATCGGTATGTTACTTGCCCAAGATTCGATCATTGGTATCATCATACCTAGTTCAATCTCGTTACCGGCAAGTCTCTTTACTCGTTCCGTAATACATCATCTCGTGACTAACTCATTAGTCATTTGCTTGCAATACTTATTACAATGTGTATTACCGAGAGGGCCCAGAGATACCTCTCCGACACTTGGAGTGACAAATCCTATTCTCCATCTATGCCAACACCACAAACACCTTAGGAGACACCTATAGAGCATCTTTATAATCACCCAGTTACGTTGTGACATTTGATAGCACACAAGGTGTTCCTCCGGTATTCGGGAGTTGCATAATCTCATAGTCATAGGAACATGTATAAGTCATGAAGAAAGCAATAGCAGTAAAACTAAACGATCAAGTTGCCTAGCTAACGGATGGGTCTTGTCCATCACATCATTTTCCTAATGATGTGATCCTAATGATGTGATCCCGTTGATCAAATGACAACTCATGTCTATGGTTAGGAAACATAACCATCTTTGATTATCGAGCTAGTCTAGTAGAGGCATACTAGGAACACTCTATTTTGGTATATGTATTCACACATGTACTAAGTTTCCGGTTAATACAATTCTAGCATGAATAATAAACATTTATCATGATATAAGGAAATATAAATAATAACTTTATTATTGCCTCTAGGGCATATTTCCTTCAACCGGGCACCGCTCAAATGTTGCGCCGCACATCCACATACCACAAATTTCGATCCTCAAATTCATGCAATTCATGCATTAGATCGATCATACGATACAAACTGTCAAAATACCAAAGTTCGAAACAAAGCAAAGCAAATCATAGTTCAACAAACCAGACATGACAAAATGAAATCAATGTCCGAACGTGACGGATGGCCTCGGATCACTGGCTGGGCGCCTGCTCCGAGCGGAAGGCGTCCTGCTCCAGGTGGAATGTGTCCTGCTCGTCCGCTCTGCCTACATCCGGGCAGCCTCCTCCGCCTGCAGCCGGGCCGCCTGCTCCGCCTGCATCTGGGCCGCCTGCTCCGCCTGCATCCGGGCCGCCTGCTCCGCCTGCATTCGGGTCACAGCCGCCCTCGCCGCCTCATAGTCCCTGCGGTTGTTGATCTCCTTCTTCTTGTCCGCAAGCCACATGACGGCGAGGGTCCGGGGGCAGGAATAGTTGGAGGGAGGCGGGAGGAGGAGGAAGGGTTTGTTGGATTTGGAGGATTTTTGGGTGGGGTCGGGCTGTCGGGTCCGACGTGGCGGGCGTGCTCGGGCGCCCACATATCCGTCTCATATTTAGGCTGGATATGGGGGGTGCCGGTCAGCCCGGGCGTTTGATGCTCGTTTAAGGAGCCTGTATGGGTCAAAAAATCGTGACCGGGCGGCCCGTCCAGGCGTATGAGGCGGGTTTGAGAGGTCCGATTGTAAATGCTATAAGGTAGAAGACGGATTACATATCCTGAACTACCAAATACATGTATCCCAAATATATCTCTAACATCACCCCACAGTCGTAGCGGTAGAGTTGCGAACAACAGGAGCGTCGCGGACGGTACAGCTGGAGAGAATAGCAACCAACGGGCTGACATTCCCCACAGTCACAACGGGAGCATCGTGGACGGTGTCGCGTTGCGGACGCGTGGACTATAGAGAAAGCTGACGATTTGCTCAAGCGAGGAGAGAGCCCTTTGTGTTGTTGTCGATGTAGCCGAGAGCGTAGGATGGTGTAGCCGTGGTCGAGGTAGCCTTGCGAAGAACGCCGTGGTCCATGATCGAGCCGGTGTCGAGGAAATCGTTGTGGAGCCGCGGGCACAAGGAGACGCCGTATTAGTCATAGGCGCAGTGGTGTCGAAGTAATAGTGCGCCGGGAAGAAGATGTTGTTGACGACACGTCGCGCAGGTTTGCCAAGCCCAGGTACACATAAGTTCACATAAACACTATATAACATAATCACCCTGGATTAGTTTTAGCGTTAACTACATCAGTATACCCATTGACGCCGCTGCTAGATCCAGCTCCAACCTCGGTGACCGATTCGCTGTAGCTACGTGGCTCACTGCAATTTTCACCGCCGGCGGAACTTCCATTTTCTGGACCTCCTCCTGCGATGAAAAACGGGACTGAATTTCAGTTTCGTCTTCATAAGGTTCATCTGCGATCGATGCGCCGTCAGCTCTCCTGTCCATGGAATCCTGCTGCAAAACTGGCGTAGGAGCACCACGAGCAGAGCGTACCTAGAGCAGTGAACGCCCCCGCTGCAAAACTACATGCGCAGGAGCACCTCTACCACCAGCATGATCTTCAGAACTCATATTCTGAACATGGTTGTGTAGATCAGCGCCGACAGCAAGGGGCATTCGAGCTCGAACCCGAGGAGCCATGGATAACAGGGCTCCCGCCGGAAGGAGGCGCAGTCATCTTCAGTCACACACAGGCGGTCTGATGGTACATGCTAGGATAGACTGTAAATTCCTGTACCAACGGAACATATGCATGCTGTGCCGTCAGACCAACGTTATCAGACGTCGAAGTCGCTGTACGATACAGTTTGACACTACGTACCTTTTCCTCCCATCTACGGTCGCATTTAACATACGAAATTACGAACCAACGCGCCCTTGTTCCATTGGTACTAGCAGCGAGAGCAGGCGAGCTCGTGTGCTCTATCGCCGCTCTCGGTAAGACAATATGAGTATTGCTAACTAGGTGGACAAGAGAGTCTGACAACGATTAAGACAAAAGAAGACGAGGAATCACGCATGTAAGGCATTAGGCCTTGTTTGGTTTATAAGTCCTATGACTTTTTTTAATCCCAACTTATAAGTCATAAGTCCCTAAAAAGTCTCTACCTGTTTGGTTCTTGGTACTTAACATGGACTAGAAGATCATATTACAACTATAAGTCCCTAGAAGTCCCTCCTGAGAGTCTTATTTGATAAGTCCCAAATGCCCACTTTAAGTCCATATAAGTCCCTTCTGAGAGTCTTATTTGATAAGTCCCAAATGCCCACTATAAGTCCCTATAAGTCCCTCCCGTTTGGTTTAGATGGGACTTATAGGGTCTTTTTTAAAATCCCTAGAACAATAAGTCCTTGGAAACAAACACCCTCTTGGCATGTTACACCCAGCGTGCTTTGCATCGTCGTGCGGACCACCTCATTGTTTGGTAGCTCGTTTACTGTATAACATATCTAATAAATCTGTTTCATATTGTGTACAAGATTGCTTAAGCATCACATCTTTTGAAGTTGCAACACAAGGTTTCACAAGTTTTCTTTTGAGTTGTTTCACATATGTTGGTATATGCATCAGAATGCACCATGACTTACCGATTTGTTTCATGAAATTTCTGTTATATCTTTTGCTCACTGTAACTCTAGCTAGGCCTCTGAGACCAAAGGAGCGTGTCAATTGGTACAAGGAAACTTCTTGGCCGGAGTGGACGAAGATAACCTCCCCGTGTGGCAGAGGTTCGGGTGGTTCGCTTGGTCGGGAGTAGAACGGGCTGGATATGGAGAGGAAGCTCTATGCTGATGTTGTCTATAAAAGAGTTCTCTTTTGAAATAGGATTTTGCTCCGTTTTACAGATAAAGTTCAACACAAACATTCTATATCTTTGTTACCGATTTGTTATAGACTAGCAAAAATGCTCGTGCGTTGCAACGGGGGCATACATAATCTAGTAGTTCAATAGTAATTACATGAAACATATACTTTTTGAATCCTAGTGCACATCATATCGCATTGTTGATTTTCTTTCCTGATAAATCATTTTTTGTACCGTTATATGGCTGAATGTTATGCACCCAGTGCAATGATATCATGATGCCCGTGCGTTGCAAATTGCAACGGGAGATTATACAGGTGTGGTAGATATAAAAAAAGTCTAAATCAAATGCCAGGATGAGATACGGACTTCTAAAATATCACTTCACAAACTATGTCTAAGTGGTGTCATGATGAAATAAGGGACTTCTAAAAAGTCATTTCAAAAACTAAAAATGTAATGGGTTGATCACGATTTGATTTCCTAAGGCGCCACAACGAAAGAAAATTGACTGAGCAAACTGCATTGATGGACACTTCCTGAGATAGACTAATAAATGATGTTTCTCGTCTTGACCTAGCGTAGCGGTGTTTACCATAACCAGTACCGTGGTATCAGAATAAACATAGTTGTGTATGAAGGACAAAATAGTCATTTATCATTTTTATATAGTTCTTACAAAAACTAACCTATAGGAAACCATGTCAATTTTTTTGGGGCTCAACGTTGTATGAAACACGAAAACCATTTTTTAACCCGACACGGCTGACAAAATAAAATCATAAAATGATCTCTACAGACCCCCTAATAAAGCTTCCACGCTAGCAGCGGTTTGTTTTGTACATTATTTACGGATATGTTTTAATTTTTTGGACCATTTTCTAAATTTTTCATGTACATTTCTTTTTATTTCTAGAATATGTTTTGAATACTGGATTAATTTTTAAAAATAATGAACATTGTTTATTTCATGAACAACTATTTGTGATTGTGAATATTTTTATAATATGCGAACAATTTTTTGAAATCATGAACATTCTATGATTTTCAAATATTATTTTGAATTCACAAACAGTTTATGATTTCTCAATATATTTTTAAAGCTCGCAACTTTTTGAAAATTGGTTCTTTTGAAAATTCCGAATTAACTTCAAGAACGAAAATAAAAAACAAAATAAAAAATTTAAAAGCAAAGAACGAAATAGAAAACAGGGGCACCATCACCTCACATGGGTCGGCCCATTAGCGCGTGCGGGAGGAGGAGGCGCGCTTCCTACAGAAAAAAGGGAGAAAAGTGGATAGGAAACGATGATCGAACCCTGGTCTGACGCCCTAGCCATTGTGCTGTCTGTGTGCTTTTGTTACATCAATGTATCACTTTATCTTTACTTCTATAAAAAACTGATTTGGTGATGATGGTGTCTCTGCCATCCTTTGATTATGATCGTCAGATCTGCATCTAACGCACGTGAAGCACTCTATGGCAATTTGGCAAAAAGACGACCGCTCATCCGTCACCCATTTGCAGCTAACCGCAATTCTCCGGAACAATCCAGTTTATTTCACAACTCACATGACCATCCAAAGGAATAGCCGCCGTAAGAACCATCGGCCGGCAAGATTGGAGATCTGCCATGGTGGCCGATGCCGGCGCCATCAACCCCAGCTCCTCTCATCCCATCGCTCACCACCACCACGAGCCCCTCCTTCTCGCCGTCTCCTCCTCCCCTTACCCATCAGCTCCGAGGCCGACCTCGGCAAGAATGCAGTTGTCGCTGTCCACCGACGCCTCTCCTGCCTCCTCTGCGGCTGCAGTCCCTCCGCCTACTATCATCATGACCCCGTTCTCCTCGCCATCCCCTTCACACCCCATCTCCCGCGAGGGCACCCCCCGCAAGTACGCCGTCTGTTGCATCCATGGCCCCAACACCCCTCGTGCCTCCTCCCTTTCTTGCTGCAACAGGCTCACCACCACACTCCACTCCTCTCCCTCATCTCCTCCACCCTCTCCCTCATCTCCTCCGATGCTAACCTCCACAGGTACGGCGGCTGCGCCTTGCTCATCCTCGGCGACGGTGTTGCCACCTGTTGAACATGTGTACATATACGTAGGTCTGGGTTTTGTATGCCGTACCTGTTGTGTCTCTCTCCCTTTGTATTTACTTGTATCTTGGGAGACAACACACCGGTCGCTTCCCTTGTACCTATATATATATGTGCCTAGTGCACGATCAATCAATTATCGATGCACCAAATCATTCTCTACATGGTATCTATCGCAAGTCGATCCTCCCGCTTCCGCTAACCCTAGTCGCCGCCGCCTCGGGCCGTCGCCGCCGCCGCGATCTCCCGCCGCCGTCGCCACCGCCCCACCTCTCCCCGCCACGCCGCCCTCCAGCCGCGCCGCTCCACCTAGCCGCCGCCGCCTCGGGCCGCCGCCGCCGCGATCAGCCGCCGCCGTCGCCGCCCCACGCTGCAGCCGCCGCCACCTCTCTTCGCCTCCGCGCCGCCTTACCCCGCCGTGCCGCCGCCATGTCGTCCACCTGCTCCAACCCCTTAGCGGTCGACCCCGCTGAGATCCGCGACATCAACGTCCACACACGCGTCCCCGTCGTCCTCGACGCCTCCAACTCCACGTACTTCGCGTGGAAGACGTACTTCACGTTGCTCTTCCGCGAGAACAACCTCATGGATCATGTGGACGGCACCGTTGACTCTCGCGACATGATGGACGACGCCGAGTGGATCGCCATCGACGCCACCATCATCCGGTGGTTCTTCACCACCATCTCCAAGGACCTGTTCCACACAGTCGTGAGTGCTGGCGACGACGCTCGCGCCCTATGGATCAAGCTGAACAGCCTCTTCACCGACAACAAGCTTCAGCGCCCCGTTTTTTTGCAGCAGGAATTTTTTGACTGTCACTAGGATGACCAGTCCATTGATGACTACTGCCGCTGGCTGAAGACGTTGGCGGATGAGCTCCGCGACATTGGCGCCAAGGTTGATGATGACCTCCTCCTCAGCACTCTCACTGCCGGCCTCAACGAGGTCTTCGGCAACGCCGTCTCCAACCTCACCTTGATGCCGGAGCCCTCCTTCCCCAAATTCGTGGTGTACTTGCGGTTGGAGGAGCGTCGGATGAAGGGAGTCAAGAAGCGTGTGCAGCATCACGCCCTCGCCGCTGGCACCCCCCGTGGCGCCGCACCACTAGCCGCCCCACCTGCGCCACGCCAGCAGCCACCGCCTCCCGCGCCTCCGAGGTATTTCCCCTTGCCGCCCGCGCCCCCCGCTCCTCCCGCTGCCACCCAGCAACCCGGTGGCGGGCGCCGCGGCAACCGTCGCGGGGGCGGCCGTAAGCAGCAACAGGCGCCGGGGGGCCCTCGTCAGCAGCAGCAGCAGGTCACCCTTCCATGGGCGTACGACACCAACCCATGGACTGGCGTCGTCCACGCGTACTCCATGCCGATCCCTTGGGCTCCCGCTCCGGGCATCCTTGTGCCCCGTCTGGCGAGCCACCAGGCCCTCTTCACCGCGCAGAACGCTGCGCCCTACAGCGGCTATGGTGCCGCGTCACTGCCAGCGCCCGCTTATGGGGCCGCGCCCGCCTACGGTGCCGCCGCCGCGCCGGCCTTTGGCGCCGCTCCCGCGCCGGCCTACGGCAGGTCTTGCCCTCCTCAGGTGCCGCCACCGTGGGACCCGGCCCTCCTTGCTGCCCTGCACTCTGCCCCGTCACCCAGTTCCTACGGTGGCGGTGGTGACTGGTACATGGACTGGGGCGCCACCGCTCACATGACTGCTCATCCCGGTAAACTCATGTCTGCCACTCCTATTCATACTCCCACTCGCATCACCGTTGGTAACGGTTCCTCTCTACCCATTACACATGTCGGTCATATGTCTTTTCCTTCTTCCACTCCTGTTAACATGTCTAATGTTCTTGTGTCTCCTAACTTAGTCACCAATCTAGTTTCTGTTCATCGTCTTACTCGTGACAATCCTATCACTGTTGAATTTGACAATATCGGGTTTTTCTGTGAAGGACGCCCGTACACGGATGGTTCTACACCGATGTGACAGCCCGGACGAGCATTATCCGATGCATCCCTCCGACGCCACCTCCACCCGTTGCCCCGCCGCCTTCGCCGCTAGTGTCGATATTTGGCACGCCCACCTCGGTCATCCCAACTCCACCCTTATGCGTCAGATTCTTCAGAGTTTTTCTTTCTCATGTACTCCCTCCGTCCGAAAATACTTGTCATTAAAATGGACAAAAAAAGATGTATCTAGAACTAAAATACATCTAGATACATCCCTTTTTATTTATTTTGATGACAAGTATTTCCGGACGGAGGGAGTAATAAGGTTGACAACCGCACTTGTGAGGCTTGCCGTCTTGGCAAGCACGTTCGTCTCCCCTTTAGTGAGTCTACAAATATTTCCACCTTTCCGTTTTAGTTATTGCATAGTGATGTTTGGACGTCCCCGGTTGCAAGCAACACGGGCTTTTTATACTATCTGGTGATATTGGATGATTTTACTCATTATGTGTGGACCTCCCCTCTTCGTCGCAAGTCCGACGTTCTTGCCACACTCACAGCCTTTTATTCATATGTCACCATACAGTTCGGTCGTCCTATTCTCACTTTACAAACTGACAACGGCAAGGAGTTTGACAACATCGCCGTCCACAATCTTCTTGCGTCGACGTCACCATTTTTCACCTCACTTGTCCCTACACGTCCCAGCAGAATGGTCGCGCCGAGCACGTCATTCGCACTCTTAACGACTATGTCCGCACGTTGTTATTCCACTCCAACGTGCCTCCTCGGTTCTGGCCGGATGCGCTCGCGACCGCCAGCCTCCTTATTAACATTCGCCCGTGTCGCCCACGCTAGAACTACACTCCTCACTAGCTCCTCTTCGGTGCGGTTCCATCTTATGATGGTCTTCGCATCTTCGGGTGTCTCTGTTATCCTAGCACCGCGTCCACTGCTCCTCACAAACTTGCTCCCCTGTCACTTCCGTGTATCTTCCTTGGTTATCCACCCAACACCAAAGGTTACCGGTGCTATGATCCAGTGTCCCATCGCGTTTTCACTTTGCGGCATGTGTACTTTGATGAGCTGGTGTTCCCGTTTCAGCAGGTACCGTCACCCTCGGCGTCTCCCGCGGCCCGGTTCGCCCCTGCCTTCCCCTCTGGCGAACCGTCCGGCCGCGCACTGGGCTCGGCCTTGCCCGCGCTCCCCGCGCCGGCGGCCCCCGTCGCCGTGGCACCCGACGTGGCTCCCGTAGTGGCCTCCTCGGCCACCCCTGACGCCGAGGCCCCCGCCACGGCCCCCTCGGCCGCCCCCACCGCGGCCCTGACCCCCGTCGCGGCCCCCGCCGAGGCCCCCTCGGCTGCCCTCGCCCCGGCCCCGGCCCCCGTCGTGGCCTCCTCCGAGGCCCCCTCGGCTGCCCCCGCCGCGGCAACGGCCCCCGTCGCGGCCCCCTCGGTGGGTCCCTCGACCGCCCCCGTCGTCGCGGCTGCACCCCTCACTGGTGTGGTCACCCGGGCTCGGACTGGGACACTTCGTCCTAGCACGCGCTACACGTCTGACGAGTATGCGTGTGCTGCATCTACCTCGGCACCGTCTCCACTCCCCACCTCTGCTCGCGCAGCCCTTCGGGATCCGAACTAGCTTGCTGCGATGCGTGAGGAGTTCGACACCCTGCAGCGCAACCGTACGTGGCAGCTTGTCCCGCGGCCTCCCCGTGCCAATGTCATCACTGGCAAGTGGGTCTTCCGCCACAAGACTCGCCCGAACGGCTCTCTCGAGCGCTACAGGGCGCGTTGGGTGGTGCGCGGCTTTCGCCAGCGCGCCGGCGTGGACTTCACCGACGCCTTCGCCCCGGTTGTCAAACCGGGCACGATTCGCGCCGTCCTCCAGCTTGCTGTATCTCGCGCCTGGCCAGTCCACCAGCTCGATGTGTCTAATGCTTTTCTGCATGGCCATCTCGACGAGCAGGTGTTATGTCAGCAGCCTACTAGTTTCGTCCACACCGACTATCCGGACCACATGTGCTTGCTCTCCCGCTCTCTTTACGGGTTGAAGTAGGCGCCTCGGGCCTGGTACCAGCGGATCGCGGCCTTCCTTCAGCAGCAGGGGTTCCGGTCCACACGGTCCGATGCCTCCCTGTTTGTTTATCATCAGGGTTCCGTCACCGCGTACCTCCTCGTGTACGTCGACGACATCATCCTGACTGCCTCCTCGCCAGCGCTCCTTCAGCAGATCACAGCTCGCCTCGGCACCGAGTTTGCCCTCAAGGACTTGGGGGCTCTCCACTGCTTCCTCGGCATCGAGGTTGTGCACCGGGCCACTGGCTTCTTCCTGCATCAGCAGAAGTACGCCTACGAGCTTCTGGAGCGAGCAGGCATGCTTAACTGCAAGCCTGCTCCCATGCCTGTCGACACGAAGGCTAAGGTGTCTGCCGTCGAGGGCTCTCCGGCGTCCGACGCTCCCTTCTACCGCTCCATCGTCGGTGCGCTTCAGTACCTCACACTGACGCGTCCGGATATTCAGTACGCTGTCCAGCAGGTGTGTCTTCATATGCATGCTCCTCGTGATACACATTGGGCTCTGGTAAAACGTATTCTTCGGTATATACGTGGCACCACAGCTATGGATCTCACTCTGACGGCATCACCTGACACCAGCCTTGTCGCCTACTCCGGCGCCGACTGGGCTGGGTGTCCGACACTCGACGCTCCACTTCCGGCTACTGCGTCTACCTTGGGCCCTCTCTGATTTCGTGGTCGTCTAAACGACAACCCACGGTCTCACGATCGAGCGCCGAGGCTGAGTACAGGGCTGTGGCCAACGCCGTCGCGGAGTGCTCTTGGCTACGACAGCTACTTCAGGAGTTGCTATGTGAGGTCACCAAGGCGACGCTTGTCTACTGTGACAATGTCTCCGCGGTCTATCTCGCCGCAAACCCTGTCCATCACCGACGAACGAAGCATATTGAGCTCGACATCCACTTCGCTCGCACTTGGTCGTGTTCGAGTTCTCCATGTGCCCACCGATCAGCAGTTCGCCGATGTCATGACGAAGGGACTACCTACCTCGACGTTTGAGGGCTTTCGGTCCAGTCTCTGCGTCACCGGCGACGCTTCGACTGCCGG